>VDFB02058242.1:237253384-237550725 GCA_007258455.2 Sequoia sempervirens
TCTTGCAAATGGTTGATTTCAATTATTTTAATGGGCATGTGATTATTTAATAAAGTGGTTGTGGAGATGATGAATAAATAAATAAATAAATAAAAAGTTAAATTTTGTGGATTTGAATATATTTAAATTTTATTTATTTATGGAGAAGTGACTTTTGGTATTCACGGGAAGAGGAAACGGAAGAGACTTTCTAAGTGTTGATTTTATTTAGGGGTTTGTCTTTGTGCGAGGAGGGCATTCTATTTTTCTGATTCTGGAGAAATTTTGCATACATCTTTCTGTTATTTCGTTTCTGTTATTCTGGAGAATTTTATTAAAGAAGAAGGTTCAGTCTGAGGGAGGATTTGGGTCTGTTGTTGGAAACAATTGGCAGCGAAAGATTAGCTCTGCAAAAGGATAAGCTTCCACAGATCCTCTGCAGACACAGGACACTAGGTTCTCTTTCTCCGTTTCAATTATCTTCTTTTTGTTGCAACAAATGAAATAAAAATTGTTTTCGTGAATGAAATTTCTTCTTGAGGTTTGAAATTAAATGTGTGTTGAAAGAAAACTCTACTGGGTCTTTAGAAATGTTTTGGACTATTATTCCATTGAAAGAACTTTTACTTGGGTTCGGGATTGTTGTTTATTAAAAAGAAATTTGGTTGGGTTCTAGAAATAAACAGTATTACTGTAGTTTTGTTCTAAAAAATAAAAAATAAATCAATTAAAGAATAATCCCCTTACTGTGAATTCTGGGTTGTGTATATTCTTGTTACTATATATATTTTACAAATACATTTTATATATAAATGTATATATACAGTAACTTGTACAGTTGATTATCATTCTCTGTTTTCAAAATATTTAAAATATAGTATATATATGTATATATATATATTAGATATATATATATATACACACATATATATATATATATATTGAATGAAAATTTAATTCTAAAGTTTCAAATTTTTCCGTACTTCCTTTGGCCTTACTGACTTTTGTTTTGGTATTATAAAACCCTGGTTGAGTGGTGGTTCGGCCTCGGCCGTACCCACCACCTAGCCGACCTCTATACCGGTGCGACAGTCTGCGAACTGTCCACGGCAGTCCTTCGGACTGCTGTGAATAGTCCGTAGACTGTTCGCGGCCGAGTTCAACCCCATGCGTTGGATGGCTTTTCTGTCCATTCGAAAGGAGCTTCGAATATGTGCTTTATTCAAAACAAAAATTCTTTTTAAATTATAATGTATGGAATGCATTTATAAATATATATATATATATATTAATTCGTTTAATTATATTTTGTAAGTCACAATTTCACTGTTAAATTAATTTAATTAATTCTGTCTGTAATCAGATTGCTTCCTTTTCTGGTATAAATAAAACAAGATTTTATTATAGTGGAAATATGAAAATAGAAAGGAATTTTTATTAATTTGTTAAATTATGAACTTTGATAGGATAAAATATAGTAAAAGGGCAATTTATGTATATATGTCAGCATTGATTATTTAATTCTTGTTTTTAGTGTGTATATTGTGGAAATGGAATTTATTATGGAATTAAATGAGTTATCTTTTTATGAAGTTGAGTCTTGTAGACTTGTTGGGTTCAGGACATTGTGAGTGCATTGATGTGGGAACCCCATTTGTGTTAAAACTGTAGTCTTCCAGAGGATTGTGATTTTGTTGGATTTATGCCTTTTCCTTATGAGTATTTGATATGTCATGCTTTGAGAATGGGGCGTATAGACTTGTGAGATTTGATAATGTACTTATTTAGCGAGATGGGTTATGCCTCGTGTGTTATTATTGTTGTATTTCAATGTGCATGATTGTGATGGTTCAACCCCTGTTTCTTTTTGGTTTTGGTTGGGTCTCTAGGGAGAGTGGCTCCTCGTGGGGGCCGGCGCCCCGCTTAAGGGGAAGGGCACAGGATAACCCATGAGTGAGTTAGTAATCAAGTGAAAATCTAATAATTAACTTAGGAGGGTTGGGTAGTAATATCATTATAAGATTTAAAATATGGATGCCTCGTCTTCATTAGTGCTCCCGCAGACTAATGGAAGGCTGAGAAGGCCGTGGTCGGCAAGGTCGTGACCTCATCTTCACGAGAGGTTTATGGCTCCGCATTAGTCACCCTATGGACCGGCGCCTCCAGTTGGGAGGAAGGGCACAAGGATAGCCATAGATGGGACCAGCACCTCCAGTTGGGAGGAAGAGCATAGGATAGCCCATGTAGGACTATGCGATGACACTCTCCCCTAGTTGCCCATGTGTTTTACTTTATTGTGTCCCTCTGGAAGTATGTTATGGGAGTTGGTTTAGATTGTTGTTAAATGGATTTATTTTGATTTATGGAATATTGTCTTGATACATCTTTGGTGTACTTTGTGGTCTTGTATGATCTCATTGATATTTGACTTATGACCTTGTACTCTTATGGTATTGTGATATGATGTTATTGTTTTGTTTCATTGCAATTTGGAGTATGGTGTTATGGCTCTATGTTTGGTACTTCTTGTATGTTTGTACATCGATTCTTGTCAGTTGACAATCTTGGTCAGAGTTACTTCTCTATCACCTCTTAGCATGGGGGTGGTCGGGTGGAACATGCTCCGCACACCGTTGGGTTTCCCATCAACATTTTTTGGCTCAGTCTCATCCTATTGAAGATTTGTACCAGTTGATCTCTATGCATTTTGATAATCTTGTATATTGTATTCATCCCACATGATTGGGAATCATGATGTAAATTATGTTTATGGATAGGTTGTATATTTAAAAGATGTTGTAATGTAATTTCAACCTTGTATCCTTATTTGGCTATGTGATTCCTTATGGTTTTACCTTATGATGGAATCTATGTATATATCTAATGTTGTCTTTAATAGTTCCTTCGTTGTTAGAATGGTATCTTGTGTTGATGCTTTGTAATGTTTAATTCGATGTGACCTCGCGTGCCCCAAAGAACATAGTTGGTTATGTTATTTGTATTGTAATGAAATGTAGTATATAATCATGTATATGATTATTTAATATTTGATTATTGATTATTTATGTTTTTTTTAAAAAATTGTGCTTTTTATGTGGTTGTTCTTTGGGGTTTGCACAAATGCTACATGTAATTATTCTTATAATTTATCATCTGTCACCTATTCATACCACCTTCACTTATGGTTGAGCCCATAAATATCCTCAATTCCATTAGTTTATCATCTCTTCTTGTTGCTTCTCTTCATTTATAAAAAAATGCTCAACACTAAAATATACATTCTTAGGAGGAAATGGTAACCTTGTGATATGGGTCTATATAACTCTACTAAATAAGCTCATCTTTCATTTTGAAAGTGTGAAGGTGGGGAATTGCACAAATCATAGTTGGTCTTAAGTTTCTTGATAATCTATTATGCAAGATCTACTTTATGGAGGTGGTCTCTAACTTCCTTTATAATGCCATGTATATCCATTAAGATTCAAATTGGTTGCTTTGTCTATGTCATATGTATGTTAAAGGGTATTTGTATGAATTTGGTCAAATAACTCCATCTTATTTTTTAATATAATATCTTTGAAGGCCCTATTTTAGTTGAAGGTATTTTCCCTATTTAATATTTGAGAGATCTATTATAAATTTCTTTTGTTTTTTATGCATTACAAAGTGGTACCCAAAATGATCGTGGTCTAATTTAAAGGTAACATTCCCAATGTTTACTCTATAGTTTTCACCTAAGTTTTAACTCATGAAGTGAATAATTTTGTTTCCAAAACAAGATAATAAATTTTTTATTTTCCTTTAATATCTTTTTGCATGCTTCATAAAGAATTTCACATAACATTGCATAATTGAAATATCAAAGTAAACTTCAAGTAAATGAAACTCATCTTTTCAAATACAGTTTACAAATAGAATTCAAGATCATATATACAATTTCATAATTTACAAGAGATCAAGGTCAAGGTATCCTTATTTGGATTAAACTTCTTTTTTTTCACAAGCATCAATATGTCATCTACAAGAGGGAGAGTATCACCCAAGTGCTTTACCTCCAACCATAGACCGACGGTCCCCCACACACTTTCCAACTGAAAGTGGCCCTACTCTTCAACGAAGTGTTTAGTATTGGAAACCCTAGTATTGTCATTTGAGTATCTAGTGTTGTGTCTTACATAACATTTTTGGTCATAAACTATGAATACCTTCAACTATGCATGGAATTATTGAGAAGCTATGCAACCCTGGATCATAGTGAAGTTTTGATATACATAATCAATTCCACTTTCTAAGGAAGCGGTGTCATAAATTCACCCACCTCTAAATTGACTTGGAAATCCTACTGACTTGTGGTTAAATATTCTTTTGGTTTAGCCCAAAGTTTAACTAACTTAAACATAAACTCTTTCAAAAGTGATGACTCACTAGTGTCGATTATAAGACTAAATGGTTTAACTCATCTAACTTGAATACCTTGTTACATACTCATAACACTCTAGGTCTTACAACAGCCTCTTATTCAAGTCATTTCTTACTAAGTCGGTAAATAACTTGACTAGTTATACTTTTTGTAGTGTTAGAAAATGCACTCCTTTATATTTTACACTATGTTTACATCTCCTTGATTAATTGGACTTCATTAAGCTTCTAATTTCCTAAATTATGCATTCCTAAGCCTTATTATTACTAATTTCCAAAAGGGAAACTAAAATTTAAAAAATGCTAAAATTATTTTAAACACCTTGGAAATTGTGTCTTGGATTTATGTCCCAAGACCCATTTTCTCAAGGGTGGATGGATCCTCCTTAAGTGCCAAGACCAAATTTTTAATATGTTTTTGGCAGAATTTTAATGATTCAAATTCAAGTTTCAAATGTCAGCTTGTGAAATCTAAGTTTTAGGAATTAGATAAATACCTATAATTACAAGGTCTTTTTATCAATTCAAACTAAGCCACACTATCAAGAGTCCACAAGAGAAAATATTATTGTCAAGAGCATTGAAGAGAAAATTTATCATTCATCTACAATAGTAATCAAGATCATATTATCATGTCAAGATTCATGTGTGTTCATATTATATTTTGGAGCTAACATTGTGATGTAGGTTTCAAGAATTCAAGCATCAAATCAAGCAATCAATCAAGCCAATTCAAGCAATATCCAATCCTTAGAGAGATGTGTTAGACTTTAGTACTCTAAGGGTATACATATTTAAGGGTTCGGTGAGTTGTGACATAACATTTTTCATTCATCAAATTCTTTCCATTTTATCATTATTTCATTATCAAGGTTTAATTACCAAACTGGGGTTTGACCAAGGAAAACCCTTATTCACCAAAAAACAAGCATTTTTCCCTCTCTTTGTATGTGCAAAAGGGATTGAAGATCACTCAAAGGAGAAATTCTACAAATTTGTCATCAAAGTTGTCAAGCCACAAAAACTCGCCTATAGATTTTGTTTCCAACTTTCCAACAGTGGAATATAGAGAAATCAGGAGCTAAGTGTTGGGATCAAGTGAAATCAAATTTTGGACTCTTATATAGAGACCCATTCACCCTAGGGTGAATTTGTACTTGCAGGACACTTAGAACCCACTTTTGATGCCTGGTACATATCATTCTGCCCTTCTCAGATCTTCCTGAAAGTTATTATTTTTGTTTGTGCTATCCTTGTATTCTTCATTTCAAGTTTTACATCACATAATTGAGTTCATTAGTTATTTTATTTTTATCTCCCTAAAGTGTATTTCTGTCATTTATGTCATTAGGAAACAACAGATCCCCATCCCCATAGAGTTGACTCACCTCAAGGTTGAAGGTCAATTCTATCCTTGGGAGATCTCTTTTTCTAATGAAACTAAGAAAAGTGAGGGTGTTCTAGGTAATCATTTCCTTCTAGTGAACCCCTTTTACCTATATATCCTTTTCCTTTTTTTGATGTTTCACTTTCCTGATTAGATCTTTCCAATTACATTCATGTAACATCCTAGAAATTTGCAACTTCCTTTTACTCAAGTCCTTAGTTTTTAACCATGGGACTAACTACTCATCTATTTTATGCATAACTAGTTAATACTAATGACACAATGTTACCAACTAGACACACCTGGTCTCAATCTAAAAGTATTGATAATGTTTCAATGTATACAATAATCTATTATTAAACTTAAATGAAGAGTACTTCTTCATGTTAAAGATTCAGTTTTCCAATGTTTATTCATATGTTCCTAAAGAACTCCATACAAAATATAGTCAATCTTGAAGTGGTCAAAAATAGACAATCATTTTCTTCTTAAAATAAGGGTTCAGACTCTTTGTTGTTGTACCAATTATGGATTTGTTCTTCTAGAACACCATAACTGATCTAGTTAATCATGATATTAAATATCTTTTAGTTTGATTCATTATAAATCTTATATTCATAGTAATGTTCATTAATGATTTAGCATAATAATTTGTTTACTTTTGATAACTCAACTGAGAACCATCTGACTAATCTTCAAATTCTTCGTGAATAGGTTTCTCTAACATTATCCTTTATATAATTATATAAAATACATATGCTTGTCTATATATAGATAATCTTGATACATATATTCTTATATATAATTATATGGAAAGCTTATAGCCACACTGGAGAATATTTTCTACTCGAGAGATATTTGTGCTTTTGCACCTTAAAATCTCCTAGCATTATAGCTTTGGTTTTTTCGAGAACATAAAGTCATCTTCTCAAGCTTAAATTATCATGCATAGATAATAATAAACTCTTGGTCTAATATATAATATGATAACTTTCAAATACAATAAAAACATATTCACTTCTAATGTGTTTTCATACCCTCTTGCTGATATGCAATATAAACTTTTTTAATAACAATATAAATAAGACATTGTCTCATTGGGATAATATCCTATTCCCATACTTATCTTTCCTTTGTTGCTTTAGTTTAACAAGCTGGATGTTTTGGTTAAACATGGCTTTAGATAGATTTTAACCTTCCAATGAAGCTCTCTTTCTCTTAAATACATATATAAATAATAATTTGAAATCATGTATTGCAAACATGATTTAACAGTATAATTAAAGAAAACTACTAGATATACCCAACTAGCTTACCTAGTTCTCATTATATATGTGTATTTTAAATTAGCTCTATGCATAAATAACTAAACTATTCGTATATGCATGAGCATATACTTTTCTAACTGTCGTGATTTGCACATAACAATGGCATAAGAAAACTCAAGTAAATAAAGAGCTTCATTTAGAATTTGAAAGAGAAGGAAAGAGAATTATTGTGATCATGCTTGGATTAAAATAGCTTGGCTTGATTCTTGATAATCCTTGCTCCCAATTTGCACTATGACTCATCTTTATCCTATTTCCTTCTCAATTTCCAACTCTCATCTCATCTCTTGCACCTCTCCCTTCATTCTAAACTGTTAAACTACAGCTACCAAGTAATTTATAACTGAAACTAACAAACTATCCTCACTCTTTGACAAATAGATAAATAGATTTTCAAATGCTCTTTACTCAACTTCACTGTCCTCACAAACTCACATATGCACTATACTCTATATTATCAAATAAATGAACCACCAAATGATGAGTAGTTTACCTCTATATTCCAAGCATGGGGGTTTATCTAGTCGACTCAACCAATTTAGACTTCCACAACTGGCATTTGGATTTAGTCAATCTTACCACTACTCATGTGTGGAGTTTGTAATTCTAAAACAATGTAAATTATATTTGAAATTGAACTTCAAAACCAATTTAATTACCTCTCTTCATGGCCACGACTAGCTAGGCATAGCCTTTGTAAGTTGCCGGTAGTTTATTACTATAGGAAAAAGTCTCTTAACTAGCACATTGTAAGCAATTATCAATTCAAACTCTATCCCTAGCCTTTTGCCCAAGTTGTGGGCTTCCAAAATGATAGCACGACATTCCTTTTTAAATCCAAATCACCACCTCATGTAGCTATAAACAACTATTTAAAAGTGTGTAAACTCAACCACTTACGTGGCAGTAATGACATTCATTATATGCATAATGTGGTGCCTACAATGGTGACCCAATATTTACTTAAGTTTGTCATTCAAAACTAATATTCTATTAAGTATTCACATGGAATATCTACCATCGAATATGGCTACCAAATAGATTAACTTTAATTTAATATGTATATTCATATATATATTATAATATATATAGACAACAATCATTTAAATATAATATATATATACGATAATATATATCCCAATTAATCATCGACATATATATTACATATATGTATGAGTATACGTAGATATTATTATTTATGTATATTCATGCCTACATACTTAGATATATATATGCTTCATTATATATATATATATATATATATATAAATTACATGTATTATATTCTATTCACAAGAGTTTAAATGTTTTAATTCAATTTGATTAAATGGTCAAGGAGGATCAAATACGACCAAACATAACTTTTCCTAACAATCAAAAAGCCTATCAACGTAGGTATAGCACTTACCAATACTCAAACTAACTTGACAAGGTTCCTCTAACCTATGCAAGTGAGTGTGTGTGCCTACTCAGATAAAAATACCAATGATTCCAATACCAACCTCCTCTCCTAGATGATGCTCTCCCTCCCCCACTAGAGGGTTTAAACTTTCATGTATCAAACTTAGATCAACATGTTCATAGTTAGCTGATAACATATAGTTCACATTCATAATATAACATAAGCATCATTTAAGAATTTAATAAGTAATTTCATTATAATGCATATTCATACATTTCATTTATCCATCTAATATCATCAAGACATAATCTTGCATTAAAATCATATTTAGTTATAAAGGTAAAATTATTTAGTAATTTAATAACGAGGTGTAACATTAAGAAAATATAATTCACTCTCATCATTATCAAAATGAGCTAGGGATAATCTCAAAGGATAAATATATTTTCAAGGCTCTCAAACATCTTGTCAATCATGCAACAACCTCCCCTTAGTGATCTACTCTTTCCACCTATTACTCCTCTTATTGATATGGGGTACAATCAATAAAGTGATTCTAGTAGTAATTGATCCAAATTTTGGCTCTTTTGCCCCTGATTATTTTGGCTACATATATTTGTTCCACCATATTACTAGTTTCTTTGCAACTTCGTTATGTGAACTAAATTTTTCTTATATTATATAATATATAGGTGTTCACACCTTTAATCCAAAAAGAAATCATGCAATCTTATGTGAAGTTGGGTGTATTTCTTTAACCTCTATCCATCCATATATAAACATATTTTTAATGCACTTATCACCAAATTTATCTATGCTTGCCCATATTTCTATATAATCTTTATTTACTACACCTATCCATACAACTACCTCCACATAACCATTAACCACTTTGATTTTACCATTACCTACCCAAGGTCATTTCTATAGTCTAAGGGCCAACTTCATTGTTGTATACTTGACACTTTCTTTCATAAAATTTAAATTTAAGTTTTGGTAAACTATCCCTATTCATTTTCATCCTTAAGCTAACTAGGTACACATTTGATATGAAATTCAATTCCATGTGCTAGTATTTAAATATATTTAGTGCATTCATTCTAATAATCAAGGAATTGTATAAAATCCATTTCCTCTCTCATTCTAGATAATTGACTAAGAAATCTATAAAAACATCTTGATTTGATGGACTAAAAAGAGTAAAAAATATGCACACTTCATTATAGGGCCCTTTCTACCTATCTTCAAGATATTACACAAATTTATAGGGTTTACCTAGCAGAACTTTCCTCATTGGACATAACAACATCATTTCCAAGGTCTTTTATAAATAATGTTAGACCTCATATATTAAAAATAAGACTAAACAAATACCATTTGAGAAAACAATAAAGTAGTGTTTTACATTGTGCAAAGTCAAGTCTAGACTTAGAGGATATATCTTTGATTATAAACTTGACCCAAACCTACAAACTTGAACTTTGATAGAGCACAAGTCTAGGGAAATTTATAATATTATTCTAATGATAAAAGAGAAAATTTTAGAGCAATATTAGTCTATTTCTAGAATCTTCACTAATGACATGCATTCTTCAACCATCAAGATAAGTATCACCTTCCCCTAAATTTACTTTCATAAATTATCTACTAGAAATATTTTTGAGATTATGGATGCACTGTCCCTGAAGCTCTGAAGTCTTCAATGGAGGACCCTTGCCAAGAAAGATAATCAACCACACAGAAAGTGTTGCAACTAGGCATGCACAATGGAGATTCTATATTGATCTACATTATGATTGTAATGCCCCCCAAGCAACCCAAAGGATACAATACATCTAACATTTATGGCACCAATTTTTTTTTTTTAAAGTACTAACATACATCATAATAATCATATATCACATGATATGAAACTAAACATGAACTACATATAACAAATCCCTCGGGTTTACAAGACTGCATTACTTTTCACAACAACATCATTACATCACATGGATGGTAAGTATACACCAGTAATCATAAGATAACATGAACATGGTTAATACATTAATCAAGGGTTACAATATTACAATGTCGTTTCCCAACATGAATGGGGAAGATACAATAAAATAGAATGATACATTTGAAATGAAGGAGTACAAAGCTGCAATACTGGATCCAACTCTGGTCAACTCAGGAGTCACTGCAAGGTACAATTTTGCACTTCTCGATCGACAACTGGGGACCCAATGGGGTGCATAGCACGTTCCACCCAACCACGTGGACCCGAAGGCCCACCCCCCGTGCTAAGAGATGACAAGAAGGATCCCCAACAATAACCATCATACAAAACAAGGATACAAGACTTCACAACAAGATCCACAATAACATAAGGCAATCTCAAGCACAAGATATAACCAACACAAGATGTGCCCAACATAAGGAATAACCAATAAAGCATCAACATACAAATGCCAACATGTGCTTCCAGAGGCCCAAGAATAACATAGAGGGAAACAAAGCATACATGGTTGTTAAAGGAAGAGTGTCATCGCAATGTTGCATGGGTTACCCTGGTGAATCTTCCTAGGCCCCGACCCCCAACTTGGGTTACCCTAGTGACCTCTTACGAAACCCGGCCCCACATGCAATCCAATGTGGCATCGATTATCTTTCATAAGGACAAGACAATATTTTTCCATTCCAGGCCTTCTCAACTCATCTCAATCCCATACAAGCACTTGAGCCATGAGTGAGGCATTCACTTATATCTTGTTAATGTGTGATTCTATCCAAAACCCCTAATTAAATATTAATGTTTTCACTTGATTAATAAACTTCCAATGAGTTAGACCTCTTCGGTCTCGGCCCCATTGAAAGCCACTCCCCTTATGAACAACAAAACTCAAAAGACACTATCAGGGTAAGCCCCATGCACAACATATAAAGTCACAAGTTAAATTGCATTAAGCAAGGCATACACGATCCTACACAAAATACTCATAACGAAACTATTTTCAAGTGCAAGGCTAAACCCAAACATCAAATAGATCATACGAGCAATAGTTTCCAAAGAACCAAAAGTGAAGGCCAATAATAAAGCAACACCCTTCTTTCCCTTTCTATGGAAGACTGATAAATCACTAAAACAAGAGTTTCCCAACAAGAAAAGAATTTCCACCTAGCCTCTGGAAGACTCCTAATAGTCACTTGCATAAGGATTACATATTCGAACAATAACCACATTCATTCCAACAATGACCATTCACTTGTTTCCACAACCACTCAATATCATAAGAAAACATAGAGGCAAGGTAGGCTTATAAGACATTCGTTTTATGATTAACACTAAATCATAAAATTCAAGGTAATTCTTATAAAAGTAATTCTTATACTATACACTAACATCATTTATCTTTTATGCTTTATCAATCTTCTCTAAGAAACTACATTTCTTGATTTACATAAATAAATAAAAATACTAAGAGGGTAGAAATCCTTTACTATTTAACTTCAATATATTCATGTATTTCCCTAAACATACTTACATACATTAAATACATCCATATATCAATTTATTAATAATTATCTATTATTTATTTGTTTGTTTACTTATTTACATATAAATTGTATATAATTTATACCGTGAAAGTAATTTATCTTAAAAGTAATTCAAAAGAATTTTAAGCATGAAGGAATTATATACCAATATTTATACTATTCCTACCCACATACAATTTTATTTTTTACTTTTCCCTAGAAAGGAAATAATCTAAGGGAAACCTATTCATACTAAAATAATTTGGTTTTAAAGATTCCTTGTAGGGAACATGGGAATATACTCCCTTTACATTATTTAAGGGATAACTTTAAGCTAAGGAATTCCACGTTGACTTTCTTTTCTTTCCTAAACTTAAAAGAGCTTAATTTTATTTTACTTTTCTACAAAGGTTGCTTTATAAAGTGAAGCATACCAAGACAATGACTAACCTCTTCTATTCCTTTAACAAGAATACAGTGTATATCGATTTTTTTTAATACCTTAAGACTAAGGGGCTTCCCAATGCATAGTCAAATTTCAATGTATTAAGATTTAGAAATTCCCAAGTACTAAGTGATTAGCGCCATTCTACATGCATATGCGGCATAGTCATGAGCTATGGAAATGGCTCATAGTGCAAGTGAACCATACATAGCGTGCTAAGAAATACAACTCATATCACACCATTCGAATAAGGTATAAGATTAATATGCAACACAGAGTGCTTAAAGGAATCCAACCGACACAAGGGAGAGTACCGAGATCTTAAGATTTATCAGATTAGGTTACACCCAACCGATAGACAAGAAGAGTATCAACAACATATAGTTTAAGATTAAGTAGTCTTCAGACTGCTATAAGGATAGGATTCAATCAATATCAAATAGATTATTGACGCCAACGATCAATGTGAAAGCAACTGTAAATGACAATAAAGATAGAATCTGAGAAAGATGATGCCAAAATAATCATGCATTACAAATGATTATATCCCGTAGACAATTTGTAACAATAATAGATTGCCTATGAATCAGGAGGCTTATCTAAACATTCGCACCCTCCTAAGTTCAAAATTTGCTACTGTGATAAATTATCCACAGAGTCAAGAAGATAAATTTTATCTTTAAACTTCCTGATATGGTCATGTTCCACAACTGAGAAAGATTAACAATGTAATCACAGAAGCTATTTAATTCTATACACTCCACCATGTTCCAAAGTTGCTACCATGACAGGTTGAGAATGGAATCAGGGAGCTATTTAATTATGTACAATACCTCAACTCTAAATGTTGTAACTGTGACAGGTTGCCAAGTATATTAGAAGGTGAATATTGGAATTTGAAAGTATTGCCATCTACTTGCTTTTTTTTATTATCATTTTCAAGTGCTACAACTGCGATAGGCTATCTGCAGAATCAAGCAGATTATTTAAACATTTAAACTTCCTAATATGTTCCAGCTCACAGCTGAGACAGGATGACAAAGTAATCAAAGGGATTATTTAAATCTATACATCCTATCATGTTCAAGGAATTGAGGCCCATCAACTATGTAGTACAAATGATTAAAAACTACAGTCGATCTGAAGTAGTAGAGAGTCTGACATGGCTGAGAAAGCAACATTGGTGACTCAAGAGAATCCTCAGTTTATTTACAGAAGGAGCCACGATAAACATGTCAGGAATACAAGGAAGTCACACATCTGACGCTAAAACGTGATGACATGAGGTATAATAAATTTAAGCAAAGCCAAAAATGAATTTTAAAAAAAAGTTCCTAGATACAACCGACTCCATCCTACACATGTAAATATTAATCTCATTCCAAGTCTATCAGATACACAACATTTCAACAGGCGTTTGAACATGAATTTCAAGATAACTCTAAACTATCACTTCTACTGTAGAATACAAGAAGGTTCATTGGCAGAGAATGGTTTAATAGCTCGAATCCCAATATGCCTACAATGTTTCAAAAGACTATCAAGTGGTAGAGATCAATTAAAGGAAGGATTCTATAAATCTAGTTAATCTCCCATCTCACAACCAGTACTATAGCCAGGAGACGACACGCAAATACAAGAATAGATTCAAGGGGAAGAAAGTTGTAAGGCTGCAACAAAAATATGAGAGACCGCCAATATTACTGAGGGAATAAAGGCAAATAAAAAGTGGCATAAATCGGTTATCTCAAGCTTACCTACAGTCTCAAAACATAGAACATCGAATATGACACAAACCAATCTCATCGGCATAATCTTGAAATACTCAGTGTTGAACATAGCACACTTAGGCGTGGCTTCTAGACTTAGTCATGCTATTATCTGCCAAACATCGCATGCATAAGAAATATAAAAGTTGCACCACCAAATCTACATACCTGGTATCATTCCTTCACTAACCATCATTCGATCCCCTTGGTGGTGTGGCCTTTTCCCTTTCTTAATCCCGAGCCGTCCTTGTAGTGAAAGATCTATCTTGATAAAGAAAGCTTCAAGTTGAAACTATCAAAACTCTGAGACTTTGAATTGTTTGCATGCAAATCATAACAGACCAGTCGCCCCCCAACAACAATCAGTTACCCCCCGCATTCAAATGAAACTAATCTGTTAAAAAGCATCCAATGCCTGTTTTCCTTCAAATACATGTCACTTATCCATGTAGGCGGTCACCTAATCATTAAATACAAATTCCCACCAATTACTCCTGCTATCCTTAAGATTCTGTGCAGCTCATGTTGTATTATAACAGGATCCCACTAACCTTCTCTTATCTGTTGTGTTCATCTGACTCTCCACGGTGATAGTCACTGTTGATGGTTAAGTTTGAATATAAAAACCTATCTTGCTTGAAATTGTATTGTTTCTAAAGTTTAAATGTGTGTTTTGGTTACTGGTAACCATTCATAAACCCCGGTCCCCAACCTTAACGCTGCATGAAACGCCATTTTGTTTAGCGCTTCTAGTTACTTCCATCATTAATTTTTGTGTTTAGAGAGAAAGTTTACATCGAATTCTATTGCTTTCAAATAAATTTCCGATCCCATCTGGCCGTTAGAGTAGAGTTTAGTCTCAGATAAAGCGGGATAACTCACTCATTACAAATCATCAATTCAACGCTGAGAAAGTTGACACATCTAAGAAAGCCTCCCAAAATGGATTTGAAGGCTAAATTATCTCACAGACAGTTTTCATTTTTAAATTATTATACACCACAATCATTATGTATATTTTTTTTTATATAGATATAATTAAAGCAATTATTTAATCAATACCTTAAATATATATAAAATCTTGTATTCAATTATCACAATGCCTTTAACTTCAATTAACTTTATGGTTAATATAATAATTAATCCAAATATTAATTGACCCAAAACCACGTTATTTAATTTATCCTTCATTCATATAAGAGCTTATCATGAAGCCTTTTAAATCCACTGATTCCTAGTTAACAAAACAATCAAACAAGGGCACTAATCAATTACATTATTCACAACATGCTATCAAACAATTATCTCTAAAGGAGAGACCAAATCACATAAGGCTTCATGGTCAAGACGAAGTGCAAAGGGGGTATTACAATGATATTGAATTGATTACAAATGTACAAGATGCCTTGAATATATAGGCATGAGAGAGATGCAAGATGCAAGATGATGTTGCCATGTGTCATGATCTAAAAACATGTGACAACATGTGAACCCTATCTAGAAATTTATTAAATGTTGAGATAAGTTCTAGAAAGACAACTCATCTTCTAGAAGGAATCTTATCCCTACAAACAAGGAAGGGAATATTATCCCATTTATTAAATGATTTATTAAAATATAACCTAGGACTAAAAGATGCATGACCTAAGTTAACTTATGCTAGTGTAATAATTAATTAACTAATTACACTAACAAATATCATAACCAATTTTGCTTAAATAAATTAGATGGAATATTTTAGTATTTTAATTTTCTATTTAGATGCAGTGGTATAAATGTTTTTTCTATTATATGTTTAATCAATGATATTTTCATAGAATATTCTCATGATTGGCATACTTTTTATATTTCTTAAATTCGATTACATAACTTGGATACAATGTATGATTTATAAAAAAATATAGATTTAATGATGTCATCATGCATAGATTATTGTCGATTAATCACTATAACTTTTGATGATTTTATGGAATAACTACTATTTTTGTGGTCAATGAAATGGATGTTGGGATAGTTTCTCATTCTCTTTCAAAGAGGGAGAGCATAATTTGTGAGAAAGTGATAGGTTGGGGATAAGAGAACATTGTACCATGTTTTTAAAAATGCACACACATTTCCATAATTCATTGGTCATGTATATGATGAATATATTTAGTTTGTCATTTAAGTGTTGTAATAAGTTAGTATCATTGTTTGACTTAGAATGATCCATCTAAGTGTTATAATTTATAATGAAGATTATGATTCATGTATTAATATTTTTGGATGCTCATTGGTTGTTATTTTAAATGGTTATACATCTTTTATTTATAATAAAAATTGTTTTGGATCCTTGTGATATTGGTAGCAAAGGTATAACCTTGTTTGAATAACTATACCATCTATACTCTTTCATTTTTGTATTTAAAAAAAGTGATTTGAAAAATATAGTTTTAAATAAAATGGTCTTTGAACTCAAAAAGGAAAAAAGAAAGGTAAAATAAAATAAGAGAGTTTTATCATTATTGAAACCCTAGTGTTTTGGGTATTTGTAGTCATGGGGCTAGAACTTGAGGGAATTTCATAGGCAGAGGGAGAGATTATAGGAAAATAAGTGAATGTTAGTGAGTATGGATCCTTGAGTGGGAATAATGGATGCTCACCAAGTGTTTCTTGCAGATTTTTTATTTTCTATATTTTGTATCGGATGGTAAGAAAAGTCACGAGGGAATCTTGTTATATATTTTCACAATAGATTTTGGAAGGGTAGGAGAGTTATAGAACAAAAAGAGATCAAAATATATTGTAAGAGGGGTGATAAGAAAATAAAATAAGTAAAATATTCATCAAATCTCATGTGTTGGGTCCCAAAACCACTGCTCCACTTCTTATAACATTTAATATTTTCATCATGAAAGTGAAACCTTTCTCATCCACAAAATATGAAGGGTTGAAAGATAAATCTATGAGACTATATTTAATCTCCTATTATTTGAGCTCGGTTTAGAATTAGCAAGGTGTTATGAGGGATATACCTTAATAATTATTTGAATCAAAAAATAAAAAACTAAAAACAACAATAGCTAAACCCAAATTACTTACTTGACCCAAAAAATTGTCACTAATTCAAGAAATACTAGATTTATGAAACTACTTTATAGTTGATTTGGTTGTATAATCATGACCCACTTAAAATAATTTCATTTAAGGCTCCCTTAAGATTGATTCCCTAGTTAAATTACAAGATCATGAATGCAAAATATTAATTTTATTCCTAAACTATTGATTAATGATTTTAGTTTATTTTGAAGATGTGGAATTATTCAAATAGATCCAATACTAGTACATATTCAATTGGTCTATAGATTCATAGGCTCTAGTAGATCCAATACTAGTGCCTATTCAATTGGGCTATAGATTCATAGGCAATAGGAAGGAAAATAATGAATGGAAACATCAAAAGATTGATCTAGGCATGTATTTGATCAAATTATTAGAATTATACACAAAGAATAATTAATAATCCAAAGATGAACTACATAAATCTGTTATAATTTTGAATAAACATGAGAATAAAGATCAAACAACAACAAAAAAACACCTTCCATGCAAGAGAGCTGCAAATAATGATTTGTTTTTTATTAGATAAGTAGGGAAGGGCCCTAATCCCAAGGTTACAATAACAGACCAAAAAGAAGCAGAGAGAGGTGGGAAACAACACCACAAACCAACCAAAAAATAGCATCAATTTTAGCATGTAGGCCAGTATTTAAAATAGTAACCATTGTCCAACCATTATCAATCAAAAACATTAAGTTTTTACCAGCATACTTTGATCTACAAAGACCATTAATTAAATTGATGATATCCCAAGTGGTATTCCACCATAACCTATAGAAATTAACACAACAGTCCTAGATATTACAAAAAGACAAAAAAATCATCAAAAATAGCAAAGCAGTAGCAACAAGCCATTAACTAGCTTGCTTCAACAGGTCACCATACTCTCCCATGAGAGCAATGTATACACGCCAGTCAAGGCCCTATATCTTGTCCAAAATCTTCACAGAATCAGGTTTCCCCTATTTCTTTAATTTCCTGGTAATTTTTGTTTTGCCAGAAGCCGCTCCAAGCATGGCTCTTCTCATCAACCTGTTAGTTACTTTCATCAAAGTAACTAGTGCCTTCTCCATGTCTTCGAACTACACATACAAAAAATTTAGTATGATTTTTAAAAACTTATTACTAGAATCCTCAAATTTGTTCTCCATTCCAAAGAACCCAACATCTTGCACATTCCCAACCTCAATCTTATCCTCAGAAGGCTCCACTTTCTCCTCCTATTCCTCCTCTTTTTCCTCCTCCGAACCATCCTCCTCCATCTCATAGGTAGTGTCCTCAAAATCCAGGTCTTCAAAGTCTTCTTCTTCCTAGGCTTGAAAATCTTCATACCCCAAATCCTCCTCTTCATTCACAGACATTTTTTATTTTCCTTTTTTCTCCTTCGAGGCAGCCTTAGACAGACATGCAGACCTTCTCCCCCCACTACCTCCACTCCCTTTCCCTTGTAAAATTTCCTTAACCTCCTCAATTTGGTTCCCTTCCTCAGTGATATTTATTACATCTCTAGGATTAATATCTCTTCTGGTTTTCTTAGCTTTCGGGGGTTCCAACAGTAGAGGGGAGTGTTTCCTTTTTTTAGGCATAGCTCTAATGAGCTCTAATTCAAAGCTTCTTATTTCCTCACTCTTCTAACACATTGGGGCTGATGGTTTTGACACATTAGCCATAGGGGAGTTACTTTTAGCAGGGATTAGCGCATGCCTAGCAGCAACTGTAGGAGGGTGGTGGGGAATCTGTTCATCAACCAGGAGTTCATCAGCATTAGGGTTTTCCTCCTCTGACCGTTCCACATTCTCTTCTTCAAACTAATCAGGGTTCACATTTCTAGCATTTAAAAGGGTTGCCATGAGGATTCTGGGCCAGGGCATATTTGTACAAGGTAAGCATAAGACCCTGGTGGAGGGGAGGGCCAGCACCTTTTTCAATGTTTAGCTGCAGGGAGGACAACAGGTAAAATGGAAAATTGATTCACTCCCCATGCCTAATATGGTTTAATAGAGGGAAGTGGTACGCATGTACTAAAATATACCTACCCTCAAGTGTAAAATAATGCATTACAAATAGTCTTACTAATGCAAAAGGAGGAGGGAGTTCAAGTCTGGCATACCCATTCTGGAATCTCTTGAGATTTTCCCCTTTGTGAAGGAATTTATCAACAAACCTCTATTAGTTTTCCCCACTTTTCTTTGCAACTTTGAGCTGATTATTCTACAGACTCGTAGCCTCAACAATGAAATGAGTGGTGACCTCAAACTTTACTGCACCAATAGTGGCACTGCCCTTCCTCTAGGAGTTGGTGAATTTAGTTGTTAAGTTTTCATTGTATCATATTGGAAGAACAGGACCATACCTGCATTCTCAAAAATCCTCCATAGGTCCACATTATGTTTGAGGGCTTGACAATTTGGCAGATCGGTTCTTTTCCTTGGTCCGCCCATTTTACTCCTCTACAAATTCTTTTGTTGTGTCAGGATTTTCTTCATAATCACCCACACAGTTTTCTTCCTTTCCTAAATGTAACCAACACTCAAACACCAAATAATACTCAGAGCCAATATAGAATGACAAATCCAGAAGTTTCTTATTACAAAATCTAGCTTCACATTTCCCAAAACCCAAAACTCATTATTATTCTTGCAAGCATTTAAATCCCTATTAAAATTCATTATTTTCCCCACTATAGAAATACGGTGATTACTGACATAAGGCTTTTCAGCATGCATAGAAATGACAACCTTTAGCAAGTTCAATAACTTCAAGTAATTTTTTATCACCATCTTTAAGGGGAAATTATTAAGATTATCTCTATTCGAGATCATCCTATACAACCCTGTACTCCAGATACCATCATTACACAGAAAGCTAAATGGCACCACTTGGTACTCATTAATTCCGCATAAAACTAACCAATCAAATTTGCATGTGATATTCATTTTCAAATCTTTCATTAAGGATTACGTGTCTTAAAGACATCGGCATGTTGCCATTAGTCCAACATTTCCATCCCCTACACCTCAGTGCCACATTGGCAACACAGTCGACTGCTTTGTTTCCTTCCCTATACACATGTTACACTCGACAAATGTTAAAAAAAAAATTATGACTTTTCATCTATCTACTATATTTTTTAAATCCCAAGGAGGTGCAACTTCTTCATTTAGGATGTCCACAATTAACTTAGAATCCCCGTGATGACATTTTTGTGCCCCAACTCCTTTAGAAAATTGAAACCTCCAAGAGCGGCCATTGCTTCGACTTTATTGTTAGAGGAGACACCCAAATTCACTCCAAAACCCACAATACAATCACCTTTATGATTTCTTACCAGACCCCCTGCACCAGCTTGTCCCGAGTTTCCTTTTGAGCACCCGTCAAAGTTACACTTTACCCAATCTTTCTGCGAAGGACTCCAAATAGTGCCCATTTTGTTAAGCATCTTTGACCAATTGAGTTTGGTTAAATCCTTCCTTATTCCCCAATTCTATTTTATCCTCATTTCTTTGTAATTAGGCTAGGTATTGGAGAAATTATATCTTCCTACCTCAATGTTTTCTTTAATTTGGGTTTTAATAATTTGACTGACCTCCCAGTTGCTTCTCTCCACATCTCTAAATATTCTATTATTCCTTTCCTTCCACAATCCCCAAGTAACAAATAAAGGAACTTGATTCCAAAGGTCCACAATTACATTATGTGAGAAAGGGAAATTTGGCCAACCTTCAATAAAAAGCTTCATTGAATTGGGAAACACCCAATCAAAGGACAACAATAGAAAAAAACAAGACCACACTTCCCTCGCATATTGGCATTGAAAGAAAATATGAATTATCGACTCCTCTTCCTGTTTACAGAGTGAACACCTATTTACTAGCTAGAAGCCTCTCTTAACAAGATTCTCAATAGTGATAATTTTGCCATGAGTAGCAGTCCACCAAAAATAGTTAATTTTGGGAACAAGATTATTTAGCCACACCCTATCCCAAAAGTGGTTAGGAACAGCAACCTGAGCCCTCACCAGATCTCCATAGGTTTTTTTATCCAAGAAACAGCTAGAAGAGCTACTTTTCTAGAGCCACTCGTCTTCCCTTTCTCTATCAAACCACTTTGCCTCCCTTATCAAATTATGTAGATTCATGAGGATTGGATACCAATTCACCTATCTTTGACCTCTCAGATTGTTCCTCCTTAATAATGTGTTGAAATCCTTCCATTTATGTTCCTCCATGTCCCAGTTTATATAATCAAACACCTTTTTGCCACAAATCCTATTTAAGCTAAGTTTGAGAGGATTCATTTCTTCAAAGGCAGACAGAGTTGAATTCTCTATCTAGGGATCCTTCCAAAAATCAATATTATTTCCATTCCCAATTCTCTTCCTTTCCCCCATCTTTAGCACATTCCTCAATCTCACAAAATGGTTCCATAAGGCTGTACCAATAGGCAGATCCGATTGTGAGAGTAAATAGCTAGGATTCCTATTCCTTAAGTACCTAGCTTGGAAAATTTTTACCTAGTCTTTGGAGCCCTCCAAAAGATTCCAACCTATTTTGGTCTTTAAATATTTATTTAGCATGGAAATTCTTCTCAACCCCAGACCCCCACTTCTCTTAGGTATACACATTTTGTCCCAATTGACCAAGGAAAGTCTATTTTTTTCTTTCGTTCTTGACCACAAAAAAATTTGTTGAATTTGTTCAATCTTCTCCCCAACATGGGCAAGGATTTTGAATAGAGATAGGTAATAAACCGGAATATTCTAAAGGGAGGCTTTAAGGAGTTGATTTTTTCCCACCAAGCTAAGAAGCTTCCCCTTCGAACCAGCCAGTTTGTTTTGGATTCTTTCTATCAATTGGTTCCAGTAATTATTCTCCAATTTCTTAGAGATCAAAGAAAGGACCAGATAGGCATCAAGTAAGACAGCTTCCTAACATCCCAGAATTTTTTTCACTCTATCCTTTATTTGTTGATCAGTGTTGAATAAGTAAACTTTATTTTTTTTCATATTTTATGCACTGACCAGAAACAACAACATAATCATTGAGGACCTATTTCCATAGACCTGCTTCCCCCACTGAAGCTTCCCCAAATATTAGAGTATCATCAACAAACTATTCATGGGAATCAGGCCTAAGAGAAGAGGTAGCTTTTACACCTTTGAGAGCTTGTGAGTCCACCAACTTTTGAATATTCTTGCCTAGAACTTCAACAACAATGATAAACAAGTAGGGAGAAAGAGGGTCACCTTGCCTAAGCCCATGACCACAGGAGAAAAAAACTTGAGGGACACCATTGACCAGAATAGAACACATGGGGGCGGTAACACAAGCAAAAATCAACTTTAGGAATCTACCATCTATCCCAAAATTCTTAAGAATAGCAAAAAGAAAAGGCCAGGAGACCCTATCATGGGCCTTGGAAATATCAATTTTAAAGGCCATCCCAGGCTTTTTTGAATGATCCATAGAATGAATAATTTTGTGGGTAGAAATTACAGCATCAAGAATGTTTCTACCTTGAAAAAAACCCTTTTGGTTTGAGGCTATCATTTTTCCAAGCACCAATTTGAGTCTAAACACCAAAATTTTGGAGAAAATTTTATAGACCGTGTTGCAAAGACTAATAGGTCTATAATCTTTCATGGTTGAGGCATCCACAGATTTAGAATAAGAGCTATAAAGGTAGCATTCAAATGGTTCAGCAACCTACAAATAAATCCCTTGTATCATAAAAAAAATCCATTTTAACAATATCCCAATAAGTTTGGAAAAAGGCAAGAGGGAACCCATCAGGGCTAGGGGCTTTGAAGGCACTTCTTCCATAGAAACAACATTAGTCATTATCTTTAAGCCTAAATCTAAAATTACATTAGGGATCACTTCAAGAAAGTTAGCATTTACCTGAAGAGCATTGCCAGGATCCATATGATAGGAGGAGAAAAAGTCAACAGCTTCCCTAGCAATATCTTTTTCATTGGTCACAATAGAGCCATCCTCTTTCACAAATGACCTTATTATGTTTTTGCTTATGTATTTCCAGGTAGATTGGTGGAAGAATTTAGTGTTCCTATCCCCTTTTGTCATCCATTGGACCCTAGACTTTTGCTTCTAGAATATTTCCTCCTTTTTGTTTATCTTATTCCATTGGGATCTATTGTGAATGTTTTGCACACACGCCTCGCTGTAGGCAGGAACCCCCTCTTTTCACTCCTGATGGGCTGCTTTGCTCCTGCCTCATTTTGCATGCCCCCAATTTTGGTGTCTAAAATGGTTAGTGAGCCTCATAGTATCCTTTCAATTCGACCATGTTCCCCCCACAAATTTTCTATGTCCTCTGGGTCCTCCGGGTCTACCCTGTCGAATTTCCTTGGTCGAATTTCCCTGCTCACTCGATTTTCTTTTTCCTTCATTTTTTATTTTGAGGACAAGTTTCTTGTGGATTTGGGATGCTTTTGTGGTGCCTAAGTGAACTTCCAAGGTTTCAATAAGTTTTAGGGGTTTCAAAAATTTCCTTTTGGAACTTCGTCCCTCTTTTGTTGTTTTGAACTTTCGTAGACTCTCGGCGGTCCACTTTCTACATTTTTTACTTTGGGGACAAGTTTCATGTGAATTTGGGATGCTTTTGTGATGCCTAAGTGAACTGCCAAGGTTTCGTTAAGTTTCAGGGGTTTCAAAAATTTCCTTATGGAACTTCGTCCTTCTTTGGTTGTTTTGAACTTTCGTGGACCCCTGGCTGTCCACTTTCTACATTTTTAATTTTGGGGACAAGTTTCCTGAGGATTTGGGATTTTTTTGTGGTGCCTAAGTGAACTGTCAAGGTTTCATTAAGTTTCGGGGTTTCAGAAATTTCCTTCCAGAACTTCGTCCCTCTTTGGTTGTTTTGAACATTCGTCGACCCCGGCGACCCGGCCTCTGGAACCTGGTCCCTCCATGGCCGTTTTTGAGAATCCATCCCTTTGTGGTCATTTTGAACATCCATCGGCCCCTGATGACCTGGCCCTGGCCTTTGTGGTCCATCAGCCCTTTCTGGTCATTTGGACTTTGTCCGTGGCCATTTTGAATCCATCTCCCCGACCTGACCCTAAACCCGGCCCCTCCATGGCCATTTCTGGGCCCTCCATGGTCATTTTGAACATCCGCCAGCTCCCGGCGACCCGACTCTCCGGCCCCTCTGTGGCTGTTTCTAGGACTCTAGCGCTCCTTGGCCATTTTGAACATTCGTCGGCCCCCAGCGACCCGACCTCTGGAACTTGGGCCCTTTGTGGCCGTTTCTAAGACTCTGCCCCTCCATGGCTATTTTGAACATCTGTCAGCCCCCAGTGACACGGCCTCCAGAACCAGGCCCCTCCATGGCCATTTTGAACATCCATCGGCCCCCGACAACCAGGCCTCCAAAACCCGTCCCCTTCATGGCCGTTTCTGGGACTCCGCCCCTTTATGGTCGTTTTGAACATCCGTCAGCCCCCAGTGACCCGGCCTCCAGAACTCGGCCCCTCTGTGGCCGTTTTCGGGACTCAATCCCTCCATGGTCATTTTGAACATCCGTCGGCCCCCAGTGACCTAGCCTCCCAAACTCGGCCCCTCTATGGCCATTTTCGGAACTCTGCCCCTCTTTCGTCATCTGGGACTTTCCTTCCGGGCCACTGTGTGCTCATTGTTGTTTCAAAAGGGTGGTGACCCTCTGACTTTCCCCTTCCAAACTTCCACTTTTTTTAAATGAGTCCAATCTTGAGGAAGTTTTTCTTGGCACTCTTCCTTCCCCTTTTCCCATGCGCTATAATTGAAAAATCTTGGTTTTGCTATGTTTTGTGAGGTCTGGGAACTTCCCTTCCAGTTTGTTGTCCCCTGTTTGCTACCCACCCTCTTGGGCCCGCATTAATGTTTATGGTCCAAATGAGCTCCAAATATGGATATTATGATTCTTTGATGATGCATGGATGGACTTAACAAGGAGTTTGCAAGGTATGGCTAACGTTTTCCTTAATTTATTTATGAAAGCACTTACGATGTTTCATGTACACAAGATTCAAGGAGCCTACTACGGGTCCATCAAGAGACCCATCAAGAAAGTTGAACAAGGAATGTGCATAGCTCTTGTCACCATTCATTTCATGTTCACCTCTCCCCCTAGCACCCACCAACAGGGTCAGTGTTAAAAGAAGGCTTGTGCCAAGGAAGTCAATGACAAAAATGCAAGGGGGTGGCCTTGAAGAAGGCATGAG
Source organism: Sequoia sempervirens (assembly GCA_007258455.2). Classification (NCBI taxonomy): domain Eukaryota; kingdom Viridiplantae; phylum Streptophyta; class Pinopsida; order Cupressales; family Cupressaceae; genus Sequoia; species Sequoia sempervirens. The sequence goes on from VDFB02058242.1 coordinate 237,278,952, forward strand.
GGAGTTGTCCTACTTTTCACCAGATGATGATGACCTATCCTCTGAATCAGGGGCAACCAATCCATTGATGTCAGTCGTTGATGGGCCCGTTTAATCCAATGAAGGACACTGCAAACACATCAATTAAGAAGGCAACTTTCAAGCAGTTTTAGCTACAGTAAAAAGAGCAATTAGCTAAATGACAAAACTGCTACAGTGACTAGCACTAGATGACAAAATAGAGAAAAGACAAAGAATGTATTTTTAATTGTTGAATATTGTGGGGTAGGTAAAACCCTATTCTAAAAAAATTTGGGCCATTCATTGGAAATTGATCCTATCCATTCATTTGAGCTTTGAAAAACTATAAATAGGGGTTTGCCCCTCATTTGTAAAGGGTTGAAGAGTTGTTGTAAAAAGCATTTGTAGCAATAGAAGACAACATTGCATGATTTTATGGATGTTCTCTTTGAGTTTGTTCATCTTGCATGCATGGTTCTACCTTCCATAGTAGTTTTAGTTGTAGATTCTTGAATGGAAGTGATAATGGAAATTGTTGTTATGGTATTTGATGAACTTTCAGCCCATACTTTTAGCACTTGTTGATGACAAACTATTGTGTAAAGTTAGCCTGGGCTTCTTGATTTCAATGTTGTATCTTAGATCAATTGCATGTGCATGATGTGTATGTGCAATCTGAAAATCTGCAGTCCTTAGAAGATTGTACTGGTTTTGTGTAACTGTAGGTTCCTCTTGGCCAAGCAAAACCCAGTTTAGGGAGTTTTTCTACTGTAGCAGCCACCATGATCACTGTTCATTCATAGTTTCAGGTCTAGGAACTTCCTCTCTTCCCTTCCCTTTTTCCTTTTTTTTAATGAGCGACCTCAAGAAAGGTTCATTGCACATTGTAGAGCTAAATCCAATGATAAAATGGAGTTCAAGACTATTGTGTGAACCTACAACAAACACACAGCAACTTCCCCATCTTAGGAACTCCATTTCAAGACCTAACTTCCCATGCTTTGTAACTCATCTATAAGTCCACCTTGTGATTTCAGCAAAATCACATAAAACAACTGAGATATTCCAAGCACTGTCAAGATCTGACATTAGAGACCTTGGGATAGTGTTCTACAATTTGATTGTGGAAGATTGCCTTTCAAGAGAGGTAGTGCATCTATCCATTTCCTGTGTTGAGAAGTGCATAAAAAACACATCAATAGGATCTAAGATCTCTTTCCTTAGCACATATCTCTTCATCCACTCGGCCAGTCTCCATAATATCCTAAACCTCTTTTAAACTTTTTCCTAGGGTATTCTTTATCTCAAAGATTTTTCCAAAGTTCACCTTATTCTACGCTTTCACTTTTTTCTTTATTCTTCATACCTTTTCCACCAAATAGTACATCAAAGTGTCTGTTATGGGTTCCTCCCACCAAGATTTAGCCAAAGTAGAAAAATCTAGGTGGAGACTCCACATAGCTTCAAATTTGAAAGGGAAAGGTCCCCTATTATGGTCCAAATTTCTTTTCAGCACCAAGGCATTATGATCAGATCCTGACCTAGGGAGAGCAAAAAGAGAAAGGAATTGGGAAATATTCCAGTTAGCAGAGATCAAGAACCTATCCAATTTGACTTGGATTAGATGACTTCCATTCCTTCTGTTAGACTAGGTATACCTAGTTCCTTGGAGGGGGATATCAATTAGACCTGCCGAATTGAAGAACTCAGCAAGCTCAATCATACTATCTAAAAAATAATTCGACCCTCCAAAATTTTCTAAAGGTAGGAGAGGAGAATTAAAGTCCCCTCCAAGCATCCAATGATCATCTTTCCTATCAGAAATAGCTTCACTTAGCTATTCCCACAGTAAAACTCTGTCCTTGCTCGAATTCAAAGCATAAATATTTAAGAGATTCCATTTCTCCTAAGAAGCAATGTCTTCCAGATTAATCACAAGACTGTTCTTACATGCTAAACATAGAGAGCCTTTCAATTTAGAGGGATTCCAAAGGATTTCAATACCACCTAAATCTCCTTCCACCTTGCTAACAAAGTAATTTGTTCCTGGCCAAATACTTACAATAGCTTTCTCAAAGGTCTCTTTCTTCATCTTTGTTTCCTATAATAGGAGAACATCCACTTTATTATCAAGAATGCAGGATTTTAACAAAAATTGTTTATATGGGCTATTAAGGCCCCTTATGTTCTAGGAGATGTACTTCATTGAGAGAAACAGGATCACCCCCACCTCCATCCTAACCTAGCACTCAAGCTATTTCTTCTTGGGCTTCGATCCTGCGATCGAGTCCAAGATTCTCTATTTTCTAGCTGCCACATCCCTCATAGTATCCTTAGTTCTTGATTCCTTTTGGGAGGGTCTTACCACCTTATTACCCCCTCCAACATCTAGTTTCTTTTTCTTTTTGGATTTAGTTGTATCTTGATACCATCCCTCCTCATCCTCCTTATCACTAGACCCTTGAGGGAATCCAAGAAGAGCCAACAAATTGCTCAATTTTTTTGCTCCAAATTGAGATACAGTATTCATTTCCTCTAGAGCTAGGAAAGTATCATCCAAAACATACTCTCCCTCATCCAAGTCTTCATCAGCACCATGATTCTTCTCCTTCACCTTCAAAACTAGCACATTCTTCACCAACAGGGGATCCTCAACTTGGACCTTCTCTTGACTTATCTCTTCCCTTCCCATTTCCTCCATAGTAGGAAAACCTAGGGTGGGATGGGAAGAAGCAGGGGAAGCCACATTAAGGTTCAAGCAACCTAACTCATTAACTTCAACATGAGGATGAGACATAGGCTTCATTTCTAGATTTTGATTAACCTTCAGAAGGGGAACAGACACCTTCTGGGGTGAAGTAGTAGAAGGATGCACACCATAATCTATAACCTTAGTCAAGTCCTCTTTTGAAATTTTTCCATTAGCTTAGGAACCCTCACCAAAATCCCACAAGAATCAATTAGATGGCCAAACCTCCTACATTGTTGGAAAAGGAGGTGGGAATTTTCATACTCAATGGGTTGAGTCTAGTTGCCAAACTTTGACTTAAGCAGTATTGAGGAGGGGAGGACCATATTTACTACCACATTAACACAAATTCGAGCATACACCAATCTCGATCTCTCTTGAGTTATCTTATCTATATCTAGAAGGCTCCCAAAGGAGTTAGCTATGCCCTTTAAAATTCCCTTCTCCCAAAACTCTAGAGGGAGGCCTAGAAGGAAAACCCATGTTGGAGCAAAGGCCCCCAAATCAGTTGATGGGTCAAAACATAGTTTCCATTTGCATAAGGAAAGAAAAATTTTAGATCCCAGTCAAAAGCCTAGGGACCACCAGTTAAAACCTTCAGCATATCTTCACAAACCACAAATGAAGATAGAAAAATACCTTTGGGCATAGCATTTATGGTGACACTGCCTTTTAGGTTCCGGATGGAAGCAACCCACTGATGAACAAGTTCAATATTTGGCATGTACACCAAAAAAATTCTAACAAGTGTCATTTTGAGGTTATCCATTGCCTTCAGCATCAAGACCTTAGGGACATCTACTTCCCAGCCAATTACCGAGCAAGAAGCAGATTCTACTAGTCTTTTAGATGAGGATGGTGAGCCAGACACCACCAATTTGTCCACATAGGAAGCCGATGCTTCCTCTAAGAAAAAGGAGCTCAGCCCAAATTTTAGAGAAATGAGCGACTTCCTAGATATTCCCTCCATCTTTTCCCCAGGGGAAAGGACTAAAGTACGAGGAGGGTACATCGTATCGAGAGCAACCAGGCTGGCCACTACCACCATAGGTACAATGCTAAGAAAGGGGACAACATCCTTGGAATGGGGAGCTTTCCCAGCCCCCCCTGAACGACCCATGAAGTAGTCAAATCAAAACAATGCCAAAAATTCAAAAAGCAGCCAATGCAAGAAACGTCACAGCAAAGCAGAGCCAAGGGGAAGCATTGTTGAGGAGAACACTAGGGTTGTTTAACAAGAAAAAACTTAGAAATGTAAATATGATTTGTTATATCATTAATGATATAACAAATCATTAATTTTTTGACATGTGTTGGACCACATCCTTTGACATCAATGACAATATTGTTTAGATTTACAATTTTGAGTGTATATTTACAATTCAACTCAAAAATGTCAAAATTATGCCATTAAAAGTTTTTTCAAATCATATTTTACCAGTAGCAACTTCACATGGTGATTTAAGGGTGTTCTCAGCCACTGGAAGGGTCGTGGAGCATTTGCAACATAGAAGTGTTACACACAGCACTCATAATTTATTCTTTTAGCCAGACTCAGAATTGTAAATAATGATTTGTTAGAAAAAATGTCGTCATTGATGTCAAAGGACTGGAAGGGAGCACAGGTTGAAATGTGTTGGACCACATCCTTTAACATCAATGACAATATTGTGTATATTTACAATTCTGAGTGTATATTTATAATTTTGGGTGTATATTGTTATTCAACTCAGAATTGTAAATAATGATTTTTTATTCAACTCAGAATGTAAATAATGATTTGTTATATCCTTAACAAGAAAAACTTATAGAATGAACCTCAAGAATCTTCAAGGAGATTAAGAGTATAATACAATGAGGGTGGGTACTTTATAAGAGAAACCCTAAATGATAAAGGGATTAGATCATGACAAGTGTTAACATCCTATGTGATGATACATGATGGTCTAATAAAATCTCATTTTAGTTAACATAATAAAGCACTCCTAAGTTTAGCTTAAGTACATGAAATGATTTAGACTAATAAACAATTAAAAATTAATTAATTATTAGCTAATGTATGATTACTCTAACACCCCCTTAAGATGAACTTAGGGAGTATCTAAAAACCTTGATAAGACAATACATAAAAAGAAAAGAATGCATGATGGGTCCTAGCAAACAAGGCCTAATGAGGTACCCAAGTACAAACAATCTAATCTCTCACAACTAAAGAAAAAAAGAAGAAAAAATCATGGGAAAAAATCCTCTCCAAAAGAGAGAAAGGAAAATGAATGACTAAAAATGCCTCCAAATTAATGTCCCAAAAAGAATAGGAACATGAAGAAAATCTATGAAGCATGAAGAAGCTATAGAAAATTATTTAATAATGACTATTATAGTACTAAATGAAGAACTTCCTCTAAAATAGATGATGAGAAAGATCAAGAATACAAGAATTTGCATGAGTTCCCCCAATGAAACTACTCAAACCAAATGGAAAACTAAGGAAAACATCTAGAAATCAAATATACAAATGGAATAGGTAATAATATTTTGAAGAACATTAAAAATAGGTCACCTCCAAAATAGGAATGCAAGAGTGTCCATATGGTAAATGCTCCATCTCACTAAAATTATTGGGTAACAAACCACTGCATCCACCTAGTACATAGTAACAAGAACTAGATACATAGATCACTCCAAAAATGAAACTAAGGAAGCATTAGCACCAACATTAGAAATCCCCCCATAATACAGAAAGGGAGAGCCATGACAGGTCCACCGAAATTGTGTCACCAAGAAGTGCATAAAGGAGGAAAAAAATTGAATGTGCACGTAAATTACCTACAAATAAAAAAGGTGTGAAAACCAAGGCACGCATGCATGAGGCATGAATCATTTGGATTTGATGCTATCATGGAAGAAATACTCACTTGAAAAGGGTAAAAATCCCCATGGTGCTTTATAACATAGTGTGAGTACAAAAGGCACAACAAGTTGTGTGAAATCCCAAAAAAATATACACTAGAGGGCAGAGTGGTACTTTATCTCAATGCGTATAAAAAAATAAATTGCATGCAAAAAAATGTCTACAATGCCCAAATAGGATAAAATATTAGAAATACATATATAATAACCTAAAACAAGTCATCCCATGCAAATAAAAAATTTCTAGGAGCTAAAACATCCAAGTAATTCACCTGAATGTGAAAATAAAAAAACTAAATAAAATGTACCTAGAGAAAAATTTGGAAAAATTACATAGATGGTTGTGAAGAGCTTTGAAAGACAGTCCCAACGCTACTAGAATTGTGAAAAATGGAGAAATGATTCAAAATTTGTGAGCTTGGGAGTTAAAACAACACATCTCACTTTGACATGAGATAAAATGTACTGTAAAAAATCTAAGAAAAAACTAGCACCATTAGATAGTTCTCAAAACTAGCTTTCTCATAATATCTTGTTTGCCCAATTTTAATAATCAAGTGCAAATTTATCACGATTTTCCTAATCTTGCTAAAATTGCAAAAAAAAGAAAAAAATAGCCCCATAGGGATTGGGCACTGGTCGCCCATATGACCTTGGGGAGGTTGATTTTATTTTCTTTTAAAAGAAAGCTTGATGAAGATTTCATATTTTCTCCCATAACCCTAGTTGAGAAAAAACTCAAAAATTGAGAAGGGGTTTGTTGAATCCACACTTTGATACCATGTTAGAAATATGAATAAACATGAGACACAAGATCAAACAACAAACAAAAAACACCTTCCATGTAAGAGAGTTGCAAATAATGATTTTATATATCCTCAACAATAAAATACTTACAGAATTAACCTCAAGTTTCTTCAAGGAGATTGAGAGTATAATATAATGAGGCAAAGTGCTTTATAAGAGTAATCTTAAATGATAAAGGGACTAGATCATGACAAGTGTCAATATCCTATGTAATGAGACATGATGATCTAATAAAATATCACTTTAGTTAACATAAAAAATCACTCCTAATTTAGCTTAATTGCATGAAATGAATTAGACTAATAATCAACTAAAGATTAATTAATGATTATTACGATGTTAGATATATTTTAAAAATTTGTCACATTATCAGATGCTTGATACATTCATATCAGCAATTATGACAAGATAAAAATTAATAGGAAGTTAGCATTCCCCTAAATATATACAAATATCTTTAGAGACATTATCTACATCAAACTTAATATATTTTTTCCTTTTGATGCTTCAAATCCCCACCCCCTTTATATAGCTAGATATAGCATAATTATAGCCCTAGAAAATCCATGTACTCAAAAATTCTAATACCATCACAAAATAAGCAACCTCTCATGAAAAATAATAAAAAATTAATCTTTACAAGTTATAGGTTGTCAACCTTAATTAGAACACTATAGCACATATAAAATCAATGGTTGATAGCATCTCACACCCAAAATCCTCCAAAATATATGCACTAGATGGAGTAGGGTACATGGAGTAACTAGGATGTTTCCCCTATATTCAAGGTAATTAAACAAGGTAAGTGGATAAGGGTTGGGTCATTCTCATTTAATATCTACAATATGTGAATAGATATTAAAATATTATCCATTTGAAATTATCAAGCTCCCTCTAGCCTTTACAACTTTTGAAATATTTTCCCTTTAGTTTATATAGCTTCCATTATACATTAATACTCTCACACCTCTAATAGGTATTATGGATTTCCTTTGATAGCATGTTGTTCTCCTTACTTTTGGTTGTTTTTAATTCCCAACCAGAATCTCACAAGTAATCTATGAAATTTACCAATTCCAATAATCACTAACTTAGAGGGATTGGCCAATGACTATGAGAAAGTTGGATAAAACTTTCCCTCTTCACTTTGGGCTCTGCAAAACCTAGGAGGGTGGCCCCTGACAGTATTCACAAGATCTCTTATGCCAATTATCAAAAATACTGTAGAAAGCAAATATGTTCTCGGCAGATTTTCTTGAGGATTATAAAAATTAAAGGATTTGGAAACATCCTTTAATAATTTTAACAATTCATAACAAGAGAACATAAGATGACATTAAACTCAACAAATAACTTCAACTGAACTTAAACTTTGTAAATTTTCTTAATGTGTGTGATCAGGGAGATTGTAGTCAAAAATTAATTCATGAGACTGATGCCTTATCCAAAGCACAATGTCAAAAAAAATGCAATTGAGGTTTATTTAATCAACATTTTCCCCAAACATCACAAAGATTTACAATAATGCATTACACTATTGCACTGAAAATTCCTAACCAATTCTACTTACAAGTCCTTAGATAAATTCATACAAATCTATATTCCCATTAATGAATTTAACCTATTATTTGAATAAGAGTTGTAACAAAAACATACATTCAAAGGAAAGACAATGAAGATGAATTGAATGATATTTGGTCAATTTTCATTCATAATATGCATGAAATATACATGAGGAGAAAATTGGCCAAGAATTATGTCATTGTATTCAAAAGAAGATGCTAGTACTATTAAACAAAGACCTGCAAATTACATACAATTCAAACTCAGACAATAACCTAGAAAATTTTAGACTCAATTACTCTATGCTCTGCAATACAACATTTCTCCAAGATCTTGTGCGAATGGCCTTGATTTCCCTTTTATAAGAACAAGGGAGAAAAAAAAGCTTTAGGCTCATGTAACACATGTCATATATTCATTTGACAAACAATTACTTTACAAAATATGAGCACAATTGCTTATGGAGAGAATATTATAAAAGGAAAAATACAATTATATTTGCTTGTAATCTTTGTCCCTTCAAAAAATTCTTGATGTAGAGAGGTGTACTTTCTTTGTTGCTTCTCTTCATTTTTTAATCAGTGGTAAAGGTCTTGGAAAGATGACCTGACAGATGAAAACAAAACTAGGCCCACTACAAGTTAAAACTCTTGTTTGAGCTGTTATAGAATCCTATGGGCATTGATTGTGCATGTTGGTTATTTTTTTAGAACCAAACTTAATCTCACCATATACCTATGAATTTTCCAAAATTCAATTATAAGCATAGGCAAGGATTGTCCAACGAACAAGTAAAGGATTGCTAGGCCTCTACTTCTACTCTTCGGGCTTTGCAAAACCCAGGAGGGTGATCCTGACAATGTTTATATGATACTCTTGTGTCATTTTATCATGAACATTGGAACAAACAAATGGATTCCTACCATATGCAAATAGACAAAATTCTTTAAGGATTTGGTTGACCCTTTAACCAATTGTTACCTACAGCAAAGAATGAGTGGTACTCTCTACCACTTTACTACAATTACAAGTGTATCAGAAATTGTAATTAAGATTTACGTTCTTTTTCAAGTACGGGAAAGCTTATCAAAGATAACTAAATAAATGGACCAATGCCTTATCTATGGGCAATGAACTCACACTTTCAATAAATTGCAATACCTTAACAATGGAAACAAACATTTGTAGGCTATTGTATACTACTTTGTAACACACAACTCGATGTATCCAAAAATAGAAAATTCTTAATAATCCTTGAAATTAACCTCATGAAACTATGAACTTATTTAAGCACTTATTTAGCTCTTTGAACTAAAGTAGAAACAAAATCACACATTTAATCAGAGTGACTGAAGACAAATAAAAGAATCGTGATCCCTTTATTCATAATTTGAAATGAAAAATACAGAGTGATACTAATTCCAGAACTTTCAATTATCCTTCACATTCCATTGCTACTGTAAAACCATTATGCTCATTACAAATCTGAATCCATTCCTAAGACTCAACGTTAATCTATTTCTCTATGCTTGAAAATACAAAACAACTCTTATATGAGCTCAAAATTTGTTTAACCATCAAAAGACCCATGTAATTGGCCTTGAATTCCCATTTATAGAAACATAGGAGCAACAAGTATCAGGCCAAATTACAGTTAAAGTCACATTTGCATTCGACATATATTTCATTTCAATTCCAAAACTCCCCAAACGGTTATATTTGCACCTTTGAAAGTGGGGGGAAAGCATATAAGAAAAAAATTATTTTCATTCGTTGAAGAAGATACACCCACCTTCCAAAAGGAATCTTTCATTCATTGCAATAGTACCAAAACATCTTCCTAATGAGCCAAAAGTATTACCACGTGCATGCCCAATCAACAAAACTCCAAAAGCATGAAAATAAATAGAAAGATATAAAACCGACCCCTCCAAGTCAGCATTTGTGCCACCAATTTCCATGTTGGGGAGAGAACAATATTTTGCACTACAACAAAAGCTTAATCTGTATTATTTCTAGGCTATGCATTGTTTCTCTCTTGTCCATTAATCACCATGGTTGCAAGTTGCACTCACCACCCCATAACTATAAATCATTCCTCCAATACGTACAAATATTTGTTCTTCCAGGCCTGGAATTCATCCTCAGTGGGCCAACTAAATCTCATGACTCTATCAACCTTTTTTCAAAGGTGAATATTTGGAATTCATCCTCAGTGGGCCAACTAAATCTCATGACTCTATCAACCTTTTTTCTATAAGGTGAATATTTGGTAACAACCTAATTGGCTTCCTTATCAAACTCTACCAAGACAATTTCTGCTTGGGCCAGCATATCCATGTTCCTCTTTAGAATAGCCATATCATGCCTCTGACAAATCGAAGCAACTTGATTTGAAATAACTTCATTAGTTTCCTTTCTCCAATCCTACAGGGTTTTGATGTTACCATCATCCCTTAAAATAGATGGTAGGAGACCTTGATTTGTTTCATAAAAATTATTGACCAATTCCCTTATCCTGGTCTCCAAAGGCTCTATATTTCCCCTAAACTCCTAAATTTTATTTACAATTTAAATCATGGGTTCAAGCTTTTCAGGGGGTTAACATCCTGCTTGGCTCCAATAGACATCATTCTCAACTCTTGCAACCTAGGGATCCATGTCTCCATAAGAAAAATAGCTTTCTCCTTACCATTGACAAAATGATTTATAGCAAACTTCATGGAGGAATAGCTATCATGAATGTTGTTCAATTTGTTAATAACCCATTTGTTTAAATGCTCCAAGACTATAGTGAAAATATTCATATTACTATCAAAGATTTCCCTATTGTGAGTGTCACATTTTTCTTTGTAATCACTTAGCTCCTTAAGCAACTCCTCCTTGTTGGCACCTTCCTCCATCTGTGGTACTTCTGATGTTTCTAGCTCTACCACTGAAATGGGTATACTTCCCATATTGTATGGCACAATTGCCCATGGGGAACTTGTGGAGAGGGTATAATCAGTAGGTGTTGGCTCATGTGAAGCAATAGGGGAGGTAGCATCAGTCTGCATTTGTTCTCTTGATTTCAAGCTTTGTAATTTCTCCCTTAATAATGCTATCTCTATTCATAGCTACATTTTTTATTGTTCAGTCTTTCCATAATCAACCAAAAAGTCATTGTATTGTTTCCTAAATTGCTCCTTCTCTACAGTTACTGATTCCACTATGGCTTTACTAAACTAAGCAACATTCACTAACATTGTTGTTGCCTCAAGAGCTAATATCTCTGACACACTTGTTATTATCAACCCTCCTCTGTAGTCTAGTGTAGCCTCTGCAATGTCAAGATTTCTGGTACTTGGAGCTATGGCCCATATAGCCAATGTATCCCACTACTCACTAAATGTAGATCCTTGTAGTGAAATTGTAGCTTCCTCGAAATTATAGAGAGGTCTATCACACCTTTTAATCATATCAAAGGCAATGGCAGAGGCTAGATCCCATTTTGGAAACAACAAAACACCACTATTCCTTACTAGCAGTTTTCCTTCTGTTGTAGTCATTCCATGAAATTTAGCTTACATTTCCTTTAGGACCTGTGCTTGAATAGTTGTCTCAGGAAACTCTAGATGAAGACATCTTTGCCTAGCCACAATAGTGACATATTCATCCTTCTTAGCCCTATAGGAAAACTCCATGAAAGCTTGAGATTTTACAAATGAATCATCATCCATGAATCATGTGCACACTTCCACCCTGACATCATCAGTGTTATTTATCCTGGTGAGGTCATCCTTGCTCAACCTCATACCCAACTATTGTGAAACAATCACTGTAGGTGCAGAAGGAATTCCCTATTGCATTTCCTACTCAAATACCCAAATTTCTTCATCAGATTCATCATCATCATAGTCCACCAAACCTATTGATTTGACCTTTTCCTTCTTCAATGGTGGCTCTTTTGGTGGTGAGCCATGTTGTGATGGGGAATCAACATCCATAATTTTAGTCCCAGTTGACCTTGGAGGAGATGGTGGTGGCATTTGTGGCACTGGAAAAAGAGCTCTCTACTCCTCTTGTTGAGAGGAAGTAGCAACTACATCGTCTTTCTTTGCTTTGTTCTTTCTCCTTATGAAAAAATTTATTTTTTATTCCTTAAGAGGCTAATTTGTAGGCCTTTCCTCCATAACAGGGATTTCTCCTCCACCCTGTTCCTCCTCCATGGGGCTTTCCCTTTATCTTGAATTATCCTTTCACCTTCAAGGTGACCAACCACTATTTCAAATTTTTGGAACACATGTTCCATTCTCTACATTATATTGGGGATTTTTGCAAGAGTAGTGAATTTAGGGTCCTTTTACCTTACCTTTATTTGCATTTTATTAAAATCAATCCATTTTTCTTTTCTATCATATTGCTCTGAAAGATCAAAGATATTCCTTATTACATCCTCACAGTACTGGAAAATGTGCTCAAACTTGGAAGTCTTATTCCTTAACTTTAACCAAGCTATGAAACCTTCAAGATCATGATACTCCCTTGCCCCTACTCTTTTCATGTGAAATTTTTTTAGTATATCATTTATATTATTCCAACCTCCTTTAATCATTACAAAATCAAAGAAGCATGTGTATGTAGGGAAGAATGTTCCTTTTCCCTGATCGTTCAAATGCTTCTTCTCCACACTACCCAACTGCCACATCACTTCAAGAAACCCAATTCTTTTTGGCACACATCTAGGTAATAAGTGAGGTGAGATAGTAGCACCATATAGTCTCAAAATAGTATATGTAGGATAAGGGATAACATCTCCCCAATTATGATCAACGCCCAATTCAAGCCTCTTATCCTTAGGTCTTAAGAAATCATGCAAGTCCTTGGGAATTATTGGCACATTCATAGCCAGAGATCTCAACTCATAAGCAAGCAGATTTTCAAATATCACATTGTCAAATTTTCTATCATCCTTATCTAGGACAATGGTCCAACACTAGATAGGCGATTCCAGATTACCATATTCTTCCTAAAGTAAGGTGCACATTTGAACATAAACATGTGCATGGACAATGAGTACCAGTTGAATCTTACTCCCACATCACCTCTCTTCAACTTTACCAGACCCTCATGAATTTTCTCTACAAGAAACCCCCCAAAATCATATATTGTGCAATAATGGGGGAACTGGATGTGGTTTAGGCCACCATATACATCCATGTCATGGGCATTCTAATGACTGGGTCATAGCCACTTATTTGACATATAGAATAGAATTTTTTTTGGAAGTATGGGATAAAATAGTTAACAGGATAGGGCTCTTTATCAAATGGTCCCAATGTAACCCTTCGACCCCCAATCTTTGCTAGGTACTTTGGCAATATATGGAGCTTGAATGAATACTTATTCTTCTCATAGTCTTCCCTAAGATCATTTTCATTTATCTAAACCAAGTCCTCACTCCATTCAGTGAGACTAGAAACATGAGCAATCTCTTCCTTAGTGACTTTAACCATGTCAATTCCATCAAAGAACCTCACAGTCCTAGTGACTGGGTCATAATTGATAGTTATTTCTTTTAACAAATCAATATCCAAGTATACATTTGGCATAGTCAATTTTCCCAAGTCAAGATTACAAGGGTTACCAACTGGAACACCACAATTCCTATTTCCAAACTAGCCACTAAATAATTCACATCCAGTGCAAGGCAATGTGACATCCCTAATAGTACTATATTTGTCGACCAGATCCTCAACTACTTGTGCACCGTGGAAGAGAAATTGACCCTTAGGATTTTCATTGGTCGAGGGTGGTAGATGATCAGCTAGGTCCTTACTCAAAGGTCTTTTGGAGCTAGAGGCTTCTTCTTTTGATGAGGATGCTTTCACTTTAGGAGCCATGACTCAAGGATTTTTATAAAATAGGGTTCTTGATTTCACAAAGAAAAACCTATGACTCAAACAAGGGCTTGACACAAACAATAGCAATGTAGGACCGACCAATTGTTCAAAATGAACGTCAAACCTTAAAAGAAATGTAGAACCAAGAAAACCCTAGTAATAGAATGACAGAGAGAGCATAATTGAGAAAGTTCTTAATAATTTCAAAGGCAGGATAGTATACCAACTTACTAGCTTGGCACAAGCTTAAAACCCTAACTCCGACCTCGAACAAACATGAAAATGTAGCACAAGCTTGCATGGATGCATGGAATTCTTTTATCAATTCTCAATTATGCTTTAAAACAAGGTGCAAAATCCTTACGACTCTTAATTTGGTAGCTCAGTGTCCTATCCTCCATTATGGCTCACTTACATGAACCAGAACAGCTAACTTGCCCTCAATCCCAACTTTGAATACCATCCATTGATCCTGCAGTAAGATGGAAAGACCACCGGTTTAGAACTTAGTTTGAAAAAGCTGACTATGAATAGTTGTTTCCATTATCCAACCAAAACTAGCAATGTGGAACCACCTCTCAATAATTTGTGAGCTCCACCATCTCATTGTCACTGAAGCAAAAGTCCACGCATCAGCTTCCCTGCTCCCCCATGAATCTTAACCCTCATGCAACTTTTATCAAAGGAATATGGGGAAGGGATAAGATTTGATCTCACACCTTCCACATGTGTGTTTTCTAACATGAGATCACCTGCTTGTGCACGTAATCCTCAGGTACAATCGATGGCCATGATTAAAAGATCCTTTTGGTTATTACAACATGTGCCTCTAAAATTCCATTTATTAACCTGAATTTTAATACCTTCAATTTGTGGTGAAATATTTCATTAATTTTCTTCCATTTCCTAATGTTTCCTCCATAGCTCGGGTGACACCACGCAACATTCTCTTGCTTACCCATTGAGAGATGGGAGGTAGAGGTGGGTCCCCCACAAGATGGCGAGGAGTGGTCGAGATTGACCCACATCACCTCTCCTCAACCATCAATCTCATTGAACAGAGATCTTTCCTTCTTCAAAGCATGTTGGGTCCCATGGACAGATTTCATCTGCCTGTTGCCCCATAATAATAGTTAAAAGAAAAAATAATTTGAATGGGGAGGTAGGGAACGATCCATATGGGGCCGCATCACTTCACCACCACCATTGATGTGATCCATCTCACCACCTTCTGACTTTTCAACAACATTGGGCCCTTGTGTGTAGAAGATATGTTGTGCTCACCCACCATCTCATGACAATATTTTAATGTAAAACAAAATCGAATGGGGGCGTAGGGAGTGACCAGGATGTGCTCTCAACGATCAAATGGTCCTCATAAATTAGGAAATATGCATATTCCAATTTGTTAGTTCTTAAAAGGGGCCATGACTAGGTGAATGTTGGGAAAGGACATAAAACCTATGGATGAAACCTTAGACCCGACAAATATTTTAATGAATTGTTATTCGCATAATGTAAAGGCAATATTTTTAATACGACGACAAGTAATGATGGGATGTCAAGGACATAGGGGCCAATCAATAGAATGATTTACAAGGCATAAGTCACAGCTTAAATGACCAAGAACTGGTGATAAGAGGTCAATGAAAAATTAGAACCATAGCAAAGGATGCAGACTTAAGGTTGTTTGGAAAGGATTTAAGCAACATAAAACCTATGGCATGATAACAAGAGATAACCCTAAGCCCAAAGACATGAAACTAGCCAGACTTTGCATAATTTTGGGGGGAACACAAGGCATTTTTAGGGTTCCACTAGTGGCTCCATTTGGGGACATTTGTTCCTCTGGAACAGAGCGAGATCCTAGAATCTCAAGTTAAAGTAGACCAAACACATAGAACCAAAATCCAGGACCTACCCAGACAAAGCAAGAGAACTAGACCAAAGCAAACCAACATATATACAATATTTATAGGACCATACAATGTACATGGAAAAGAGCATATTTCAAGAGATATATGGCTTCAAGAACTATCCATGTACTAGTAGTTCAATAAGTTCAGTTGTTAATCTCTGAAGGAAGTATAAATCTTCCCCATGTGTGTTGGATATCAAATAAGGGCCTAACCAAAATGCTTCAAACTTTCCATGCTTACCCTTATCCTAAGCCCTTGCATTCCACTCTAGTACCATATTGTCCACTTCAAATTTTATGGCAGAAGCCTTCTTATCATACAAGTGTTTGACTTGCAATTGCATATTTTCATTTTTGTTATGAGCTTCTCTTCTATTTTCATCCAATTATATAAGATTATCAATCCTTTTTTACATATCATCACAAATTTCCTCATCATACTCTTGCACAAACTTATACATCTTTAGCAGGTTGTTTTTTGGTAACCTCGAATCCAATCCATAAACCAAACCAAATGGTGAATGACCAGTTTCCTTCTTTACGGTAACTTTGTCAGCCCACAATGTCAGCTTTAGCTTTGAGTCCTAGGCCTTATTATTCTTTTCAATCACTCTTTTAATGAACTTCATAAGGCTCGTGTTGCTAGATTCAGCCTAACCATTCCCTTGTGGATGGTAAGGGGAAGAATAAGAAATATGTATGCCATGCTTCTCACAAAAATCATTGAACTCTTTTCATCTGAAACACATAGCATTATCAAAAATAATCTTCTTTGGAACTTCAAACCGAATGAGAATGTTTTTCATCGAGAACTCTATCAAAACTTTACTTGTTGCCTTTTTGTGAGGATTGCTTCCACCCACTTTGTGAAATAATCAGTTGCAACAAGGATCCATGAATTCCCTCCACTAGACTTTTCTAATATTTCACCAATGAAGTCAATACCCCATTGTAGGAAAGGGGCCTGAACAGAAATGGGCCTAAGTGGCAAGCTCCTTGAGAAATTTAATTTTCCTACAAACCTTTGGCAAGCATCATAAGTCTTGACAAGCTTGTGGGCATCTTTCAAAAATAGTGGGCCACCAGCATCCTACCCTTAAAATCTTATGAGCAATAATGGCCACCACACACTCCACTATGAATTTCTTGCAACAGATCCAATGCCTACTTGCCATCCACACATTTGAGCAACATGCCATCTGGGCTCCTCCACCATAGTTCATTATCAATAATTATATACTTGATGGCATGCAACTTTAGTGTTCTCTTTTCATTATCAGCCATATTTGTAGGGCATTGCAAAGTTTGTAAATACTAGACAATCCTTTTGTACCAGCCACAAGTTTGCATGTCACAAATGGGTGCAACATCAACATATTCCATTTGATTTATCTGATTATCCTCCAAGTTAGTTTCTTCCATTATCTTAGCTAGAACCTATCCTCTAACTAACTTGGTAATTTGAACATCAATGTTGAATTCTTGGATCCTATTTATCCATCTGCACCTCCTGCCTATAGTTTCTTGCTAAGTGAAGATGTCTTTCACTACGGAACTTGGTACAAAAGCTATAACTATGGCTCCCATCAAATATGTTCTGAAATTCTTTACAGCTTTGATTAAAGCAATGCTTGATTTTCAATTGTATCATACTTAAGTTCTACAACCTAGAAAGACTTTCTAAATAATGCAATGGGTTGTTCAAAACCCTCATCATTTTTCTGCAATAACACATCAGCAATAATATGGAAAGAATCAAAAGAGAAAATATGCATTGGTTTAGAAAAATCAGGAGACTTCAAAATTGGAGCCTCTTTGATAGCATGTTTGATGCTCTTGAATGCCTGACTAGGCTTCTCACTCCAAACCACCTTTTCTCCCTTTTTCAACATCTTGGAGATAGGTCTTGTAATCTCTGCAAAATTTGTTAAAAACCTCCTCAAAAAGTTAATTTGACCAAAGAATTACTGAATTCCTTTTACATGCCATCTGGGCTCCTCCACCATAGTTCATTATCAATAATTACATACTTGATGGCATGCAACTTTAGTGTTCTCTTTTCATTATCAGCCATATCTGCAGGGCATTGCAAAGTTTGTAAATACTAGACAATCCTTTTGTACCAGCCACAAGTTTGCATGTCACAAATGGGTGCAACATCAACATATTCCATTTGATTTATCTGATTATCCTCCAAGTTAGTTTCTTCCATTATCTTAGCTAGAACCTATCCTCTAACTAACTTGGTAATTTGAACATCAATGTTGAATTCTTGGATCCTATTTATCCATCTGCACCTCCTGCCTATAGTTTCTTGCTAAGTGAAGATGTCTTTCACTACGGAACTTGGTACAAAAGCTATAACTATGGCTCCCATCAAATATGTTATGAAATTCTATAGCTTTGATTAAAGCAATGCTTGATTTTCAATTGTATCATACTTAAGTTCTACAACCTAGAAAGACTTGCTAAATAATGCAATGGGTTGTTCAAAACCCTCATCATTTTTCTGCAATAACACATCAGCAATAATATGGAAAGAATCAAAAGAGAAAATATGCATTGGTTTAGAAAAATCAAGAGACTTCAAAATTGGAGCCTCTTTGATAGCATGTTTGATGCTCTTGAATGCCTGACTAGGCTTCTCACTCCAAACCACCTTTTCTCCCTTTTTCAACATCTTGGAGATAGGTCTTGTAATCTCTGCAAAATTTGTTAAAAACCTCCTCAAAAAGTTAATTTGACCAAAGAATTACTGAATTCCTTTTACATTCTTTGGTTGGGGAATCTTGTCTATGGAAGCTACCCTCTCAAGGTCAATTCTCACTCCCTCCATAGACACAATGTTCCCCAATAATTTTCCTTCAGTAACTCCAAAGACACTTTTTTGGGTTGAGCGATATTCCATATATTCTAAAGCCCTAATGAATATCTTCTCCAAGTGCATGCAATGATCTTCTTTCTTGGAGTAAGTTGTTAAATCATCTTGGTAAATTGCCAAGAATAATTCAATAAAATCAAAAAGGCTACATCCATAGCCCTTTGGGAAGTAGCACCTGTGTTGGTTAAACCAAATGGCATCCTAACATACACATAGGTTCCCCATGGAGTTGTAAATGTAGTCTTGTACTACTCAGACTCCTTCACTTTTACTTGGTTATATCTAGAAAAACCATCCATCATTGACAATAGCTTGCAGCCAGTTACTTTTGCAACATGGCTTCCATTTTTGGAAATGGGTAGTTATCCTTTAATAATGATATGTTCATATTTCTAAAATCCACACATAACCGTATATCACGATTCTTCTTCCTAACTGGCACTAAATTAGACACTCACAAGGAATGCCTAATAGGCTTTATAATACTAGCAACCCTTAGCTTAACCAATTCCTCTTTCATTTTCAGAGCTAAGGTTGGATCGATGGGTCTTTGCTTCTGCCTGAAAGACTTGGAATTTTCTTTCAAGGGAATCTCATGTTGGAATAATTCCTCTCTATATGCTTTCAGGTCATCATATGACCAAGCAAAGACATGTCTGTATTTTCTCAATAAGGCAATCAACATTGCCTTGATCTTTGGTTTCATCTTTTTTCCTACATATACCTTTTTAGGGGCATTTTCAATCCCCAAATTCAGTTCTTCCAAATCCTTTGGATGGGTGGAAATTATTTTAACTTTGCTTTTGTCCTAATTGTCAAAGACTCCCTCTAGTGGTACAAGGCCCTTGGGGATATTATTTGTCTTTAGTTGAATGACTTCATTTCCAAAGACTGTATCCTTACCATCTATGTTTTCAACAAAAGCCCCAAATCTAATCTCCTAACCATCATATTCATCAACACATTTTAAGAACTTCAGAATATATTCATCATCATTGAAGATCTGCCAATTATACACATTATCAAGGATTGATGGCCTTGCTTGTACCTCAACCTTGGAGATACTTGCAAAATTTATGTCAACGGGTCTGAGTACAATGTTTGCAAGTAAGTCTACCACTCTGTTTTGACCTCTTTCCATCCAGTAGATGTTGAAGGCATCAAACTACTCAATGGAGTCCCAGATAGCATTTATATATTGTTTCAATATGTTATTCTTGCATGTGTATCTGGACCTTAATTGGGATATCACTAACTCAAAGTCACCTAGCTTCTTTATCCCATGCTTTTTAGCTAGCCTCAGTTCTAGTAGCAATGCCTCATACTCTACCACATTGTTTGTGCAAACAAAAGACAAAGTGAAAGAAAACTTATATGTGTTGCCACTAGGCGATACCAGCAATATACCTACACCATACCCCTCTTAAGAACTTGCCCCATCAAAATATATCTTCTATAGTCCATCCTTATCAGACAACCTTGTAACTTCATGGTATATAGGTGTTGGCCACCTGTCACCCTCTCTTGCATCTCTTCCACCTTAAACTCACTAATATCAATATCTATAAAAAGAATTGCATCATCCTCAGGAGCATGCTCCATCATATGTGGTACTTTTGGCTTTCTAACCACCTTGACATCCTTATTATCAATTTGTAAAGAAGCATAAGATATATCACATTGCATGCTACCCCCCATGGAAGCACTCCACTTCCTAGACAACAACATTCCATAAGTGGGTGGGATATCCACCACCACTACACTCATTTTGAACTCTTTCTTTGGATATGCAACTATTCTATAAGGAAGTTCATTAATTACACTAGTCATAGGGACTTCCCTTGAATCCATAGCATCTTACCATGGGTACTATCAAATTTTAATCCCATTGCCTCCATGATCTTGGTTGGCATTATATTTTTGGATGCTCCAGAATCAATGATACAATTTTTCAAAAAGTTTCCCTCAACAATCAGTGTGAGGAAGAATGGGTCTATCTTCCCAGGACAAGCAGTCACTGAATTCTCTAGAAAAATATGATGGATCTCAGTGATTACTCCCTCTACTTCTTTATCTTTCTTCTCCTTTTCACTCACTTTGGGTGGAGTGGACACCACTATTTCAGTATAGGCTGTAGTAGCACCATTGATAAGGGTTGTTGCCTTTTGTTTGTGCTCATCAATTCTCATGATCTCAAGCAAAGGAACATAAACTTTTACTTTACTAAGCAATTGAAACATATCAGTAGGAGTATATTTAGGCAAATAAATTGGGATCTTACCTTGTTCTATAACACTCTTCTATTGATTCTTTGTTGTTTCATCTCTGGGCTTGGCATCCTTCTTTGCAGATTCAACACTATGCTTTTATGCTTTTTTCTTTATAGCAAGGGACTTGGGCTCTCCATCTTTTTTTGGTTTATCTACTTTCTTAGCCCAAATTTTGTCTCCCTTATTTTCCTTAGCTTTAAGTGCTTCCCCTTTGCCATCAATTTTTTACTCTTTACCCTTCACATTTTGTTCTTTGATAAAGAGACAAGCAGGGCTACCTTGGTCACCAGCAACTGTTTTATTCCTCAGATGATATGAACCTCTAGCTTGTGCAGCCAAATCCACTATATATCTTGCAATTTCTTAATTTGAAGGTTTCCTCAGTGACACATCATCTTTAGTTGCTTCCAATGTGTACACTTTATTATCACTATCATCATCTTCATCAGAGAGAACTTGTTGGTGATATGTACTGGTGATATGCCTTTGGTCATCCACATCCATTTCATGAGACTCCAAATCAGAAAAACACTCATTATCAGCAAAATTTGAACCATCCATGATCATATTAATGTCAATATCATCCTCATTAGATTGATCACCATCTTCAGGTACATATTCTTCAACTTCAATCAACTATGCAACTATACATTGATGAGGAGAATGTGGCATTTGACAAACCATGCACCAAGGGGTCTCATCAGGAAAATTGCTTGAGTTTTTTTGCAAAGGATCTGGAGGAACCTTTTTTTGAGAATTTTTCTAATTATTAGGAATGGGATTCCCATTATGCCAATTTGTATTATATGGATGATCTTGCAACCCAGGAGGTCTCTCATTCTTATGATAGTTGGAATTTTTATTTGACAAACCCTTTTCTTGGCTTGCAATTCTATTGCTTAGATCCTTCATGGTACTAGTAAAATTGTCAATCTTATCCTCAAGAGAACCCCCTTTTGCACTAGATTTTTTATCCTCTCTCTTTTGGTTCTTGAGGATTTTTACATCATCCCTTGTCCCAACCTTACCAATTTCTCTACTAATACTGTCAATATGGATGGCCATCTTATAAGCCTCTCTCAATGTCTGAGGGTTTTTATCCAATAGGTGATAACTCATCTTTGCATCAAAGGCATTGCAATAGTTCACCAGGCATACATTATCATTTTAAACGAGGTGGTAACCAATTCATGGCTCTTTAAAATCTCACATTGAAATCAGCTACATCCTCATTAGAAATTTTAACAATATTATTAAATTGATTCAAAAGAAACCTTGAATCATTTTTATCACCATACTACTCTCTAAACAACCTCTTAAATTCCTCCCAAGAACCAATACTCTCAGCAGGTAAACTTCTATACCACTCACTGGCATCCTCAGTGAGTGACTGCATGAATAACTTCATCATCACATCCTCAGCTTCTACTTCAAAGTCATCCATGACATTAGCAAAGGATTTGAGGTGGTCCTAACCACTTAAGGCATTGTTACCATAGAATCTAACCAAGGTAGGTATGAATTCCTCAGGAAATGGATTAGGATAATCAGGGATCCCAGTAAAGCACAACTGTTGATATATTTCTACTTACATTGACCTTCTGATAGCTAAGTCTCTATGAGAATTTCTAGGCTTGTCATCCTTTCGGTCATCAAATTGATTATTATCTTTACCTTTTCCATCTCCACCATTACTACCACCTCCCTTCTTTCCATCATCATCTTCAGAATAAGAATTCTTGTTTCAATCATTTCCTCCACCTCCACCACCCTGATCTCCACCACCACCTCCACTGGTAGTGTGTCCCTCAAACCTTTTCTTTTGTGAATCATTCTCAATATGTCTCAAACCTAAGGATATTGAATCAAGTATGGATATCTTAAAGAAAGAGATCTTTCTTGCTATTTCTACATTTGAAGCTTCCATTTCAGTCTTCTTCAATTGTTGCAGCAACTTATCATTTTCTAATTGTAATATCAAGATCTTGGGGTCTAGGGGTTCAATTGATGGAGTAGGATCGATCTTACCATTTCAAGTGGAAGCACTAATGGATGAAGTATTGGTACTTGTATTCATGTTGGTATTGAAGGTATTAAAGATAGTTTTCTTAGGCTATTCAATGGGCTTCTTCCCATGATCTATAGATTGTGATTTCTTAGTAGAAGCAAATGGATCTGAGGCTCTAGTGGTTACAACGGATGTGGTATAAGTATTTTCAGTAGAGGTTCCCATTGGGACAGTCACCGTAGGTGGAGCAAGAGTTATTGTAGCAGTAAATTTAGAAGCATTTATATAAAGTGTCTTCTACTTTGCAGCTTCTCTCATCTTTTCTATTCTTTTCTTCTGAGCATCTCTCTCTTACATCTTAGATTTAATTCTATCTTCCTTTTCTTTCAACTCCTTTGCTTGTTTCTCCTTCAACTCCTTGAGTCTCCTTTCTTCTTCTTCCTTAAGCCTAAGCTCTTCCTCTTATAAGGCTTGCATATCTTTGTTTATGTCTTCTTCATCTTCCAAGACATCTCCAACCTCACTCGGCTTAGGAGTATAGAAGGTTTGATTAGCAGGTTCTCCCTTAAGGGAATGGTGCAATTCTACATTAGGGGATTCACCTCTAGGCTTAAAATTACCACCATTTAAAACAAATCCAACTCCAAGAGTTGAAGGATCTATAAATGTCTTATGCTTTTTCCAAAATTCTCACCTATCTTCTTCTCTTGATACATCAAGTTAATTATCAAAAACTTCCTCAATGGGAAAACTCCCTTGATTTACATTAGGCACCTCAACTTCTCATGCTTCTTCATGAACATTAGCACTATTTACCTCATAATTAAAAATAGGAGATGCATCAATGGGAAGTTTAGTAGACTTACTTGATTATGCATTTTTCTTTACCCAGGTTGGTTACTTGACCTTTGAATGCTCAGACTCCTACTTCTACTTAGGATGCTTCTTTGTTTAACTTTTGGTTTTCCTCATGGTGTCAAATTGTCTCTTAGGATTCTCCCTCTCACTTTCCTTTTGGTAATTTATTCTTGCATTGGCACAAGAGACTTTAGAGTCACCACCCAAGATACTAAGAAATAAAAATTTATTACACTTTGGAGTTGCACATGCAATCTCTAAGAAAATTTTGAACATAACCCAACACAATATGAAAGAATGAACCAAAACTTGACGCATAAAATTGGACTTTCCTTATATGATGAAAATTTGAACAAATCACTCTCCAAGCAGTGAAGAACAATAAAACACTTGACTCTGATTGTACCAGATCTGAACTAGAGATGTTGGACTAGCAATGTCCCCAATAGAGTCACTAATCTATTAGTTATTTTTTTAGAACCAAACTTAATCTCACCATATACCTATGAATTTTCCAAAATTCAATAATAAGCATAGGCAAGGATTGACCAACGAACAAGTAAAGTATTACTAGGCCTCTACTTCTACTCTTTGGGATCTATGAAACTAGGAGGGTGATCCTAACAATTTTTATATGATACTCTTGGGCCATTTTATCATGAACATTGGAACAACTAGATGCATTCCTATTAGATGCAAATAGACAAAATTCTTTAAGGATTTAACTAACCCTTTAACTAATTGTTACCTAAAGCAAGGAATGAGCGGTACTCTCTAACACTTTACTACAATTATAGGTGTATCATAAATTGTAATTAATATTTATGTTCTTTATCAAGTACAAGTAGGCTCACTAATATCAAAGATAACCAAATAAATGGACCAGTGCCTTATCTATGGGCAATGGACTCACACTTGCAATAAACTGTAATACCTTAACAATGGAGACAAAAATTTGTAGACTATTGTATACTACTTTGTAAAACACAACTCAATGTATCCAAAAATAGAAACTTCTTAATAATCCTCGAACTTAACCTCATGAACCTATGATCTCATTTAAGCACTTATTTAGCTCTTTGAACTAAAGAAAAAACAAATTCACACATTCAATCAAAGTGACTGAAGAAAAATAAAATAACCTTGATCCCTTTATTCATAATTTGAAAGGAAAAATACAGAGGAGAGAAACTAATTCCAGAACTTCCAATTATCCTTCCCATTCCATTACTATTGTAAAACCATTATGCTCATTACAAATCTGAATCTATTCCTAAGACTCAACACTAATCTATTTCTCTATGCTTTAAAATACAAAACAACTCTTATATGAGCTCAAAACTTGCTTAACCATCAAAAGACCCGTGTAATTGGCCTTGAATTCCCATTTATAGAAACATGGGATCAACAAGCATCGGGCCAAATTATAGTTAAAGTCACATTTGTATTTTACATACATTTCATTTCAATTCCAAAACTCCCCAAACAGTTATATTTGCACCTTTGAAACTAGGAGAAAAGCATATAAGACAAAAATTATTTTCATTCGTTGAAGAAGATACACCCACCTTCCAAAAGGCATCTTTCATTCATTGCAATAGCACCAAAATATCTTCCTCACAAGCCAAAAGTATTAACCATGTGCATACCCAATTAGAAAAACTCCAAAAGCATGAAAAACAATAGAAAGATATAAAATCAACCCCTTCAAGTTAGCATTTGTGCCACCAATTTCCATGTTGGGGAGAGAACAATATTTTGTTCTACTTCAACAAAAGCCTACTCTATACTATTTATAGGCTATTCATTGTTTCTCTCCCGTTCGTTAATCACCATGGTTGCAAGTTGCACTCACCACCCCACAACTGTAAATCATTCCTCTAATACATCCAAATATTTGTTCTTCTAGGCCTAGAATTCATGCTCAGTGGGCCAACTATAGCTCATGACTTTATCAACCTTTTTTCTATAACATGAATATTTGGTAACAACCTGATTGGCTTCCTCATCAAACTCTACCAGGATAATTTTTGCATGGGCCAGCATATCCATGTTCCTCTTTAGTGTAGCCATATCATGCTCCTGACAAATCGAAGCAGCTTGATTTGAAATAACTTCATTAGTTTCCTTTCTCCAATCCTACAAGGTTTTGATGTTACCATCATCCCTTAAAATAGATGGCAGGAGACCATGATTTGTTTCATGAAAATTATTGACCAATTCCCTTGTATTAGTCTCCAAAGGCTCTATATTTCCCTTGAACTCTTAAATTTCATTTACAATTTGAATGGTGGGCTTAATTTTTTTGGGGAGGTTAACATCCTGCTTGGCCCTCGTAGACATCATTCTCAACTCTTGCAACCTATGGATCCATGTCTCCATAAGCCGAATAGCTTTCTCCTAATCATTGTCAAAATTATTTATCACAAAAGTCATGGAGGAATAACTATCATGAATGATGTTCAGTCTATTAATAATCCCTTTGTTTAAATGCTCCAAGACTACAGTGACAATCTTCATATTACTGTCAAAGATTTCCCTATTGTGAGTGTCACATTTTTCTTTGTAATCACTTAGCTCTTTAAGCAACTCCTCCTTGCTGGCACCTTCCTCTGTCTGTGGTACTTTTGATGTATCTAGCTCTACCACTGAAATGGGTACAGTTCCCATATTGTATGGCACAATTTCTCATGAGGAACTTATGGAGGGGATATAATTAGTAGGTGCTAGCTCATGTGATGTAGTAGGGGAGGTAGCATCAGTCCACATTTGTTCTCCTAATTGCAAGCTTTGCAATTTCTCCCTTAATAATGCTATCTCTATTTGTAGTTGCATTTTTTGTTGTTTATTCTTTCCATAATCAACCAAAAAGTCATTGTATTGCTTTCTAAACTGCTCCTTCTCTACAATTACTAATTTCACTATGCCTTTTGTAAACTGAGCAGCATTCACTAACATTTTTTTCCTCAAGAGTTGATGTCTCTAACACTCTCTTTATTATCAAGCATCCCTTGTAGTCTGGTGCAGGCTCTGCAATGTCAGGATTTCTAGTATTTGGAGCTAAGGACCATATAGCCAATGTATCCCACTACTCGCTGAATGTAGATCCTTGCAATGCAATTGTAGCTTCCTCCTCTAAATTATAAAGAGGTCTATCACACCTTTTTATTGTATCAAAAGCAATAGCAAAGGCTAGATCCCATTCTAGAAACAACAAAACACCACTATTCCTTACTAGCGCTCTGCCTTCTACTGCATTCATTACATGAAATTTAGCTTTCATTTCCTTTAAGACCTATGCTTGAATAGTTAGCTCAGGAAACTCTTGATGAAGACTTCTTTACTTAGGCATAGTAGTGACATATTCATCCTTCTTAGCCCTGTAGGCATACTCCATGAAAGCTTGAGATTTTACAAATGAATCATCATCCATGAATCTTGTGCACACTTCCACCCTAACATCATCAGTGTTATTTATCCCAATGAGGTTATCATTGCTCAACCTCATACCCAATTGTTGTGGCACAATCATTGCAGGTGCAGAAGGAATTCCTTGTTGCATTTCCTATTCAAATACCCAAATTTCTTCATCAAATTCATCATCATTATAATCCACCAAACTTGTTGATTTGACCTTTTGCTTCTTCAATGGTGGCTCTTTTGGTGGTGAGGCATGTTGTGATGGGGAATCAACATCAATAATTCTAGGCCCAATTGAACTCGAAGGAGACGGTGGTCGCATTTGTGGCACTAGAGAAAGAGCTCTTTGCTCCTCTTGTTGAGAGGAAGCAAGAGATGCATCATCTTTCTTTTCTTTGTTCTTCCTCCTTATGAAAAACTTTATTTTTTGTTCTTTAGGAGGCTAATTTGTAGGCCTTTCCTCCATAACAAGGATTTCTCCTCCACCCTATTCCTCCTCCATGGGGACTTTCTCTTTATCTTGAATTATCCTTTCACCTTCAAGGTGACCAACCACTCTTTCAAAATTTTGGAACACATGTTCCATTCTCTGCATTATATTGGGGATTTTTGCAAGAGCAATGAATTTAGGGTCCTTTTCCCTTACCTTTCTTTACATTTTGTTAAAAGTAGTCCTTTTTTATTTTCTATCATCTTTCTCCAAAAGATTAAAGATATTCCTTATTATATCCTCAAGGTACTAGAAAATATGCTCAAACTTGGAACTCATGTTCCTTAACTTTAACCAGGCTATTAAACCTTCAAGATCATAATACTCCCTTTCCCTTTCTCTTTTCATGTGAAAATTTTTGAGTATATCATTTATATTATTTGGACCTCATTTAATCATTACAAAATAATAGAAGCATGTGTATGAAGGGAAGAATTTTTCTTTTCCCTAATCCTTCAAATGCATGTTCTCCACACTACCCAAATGCCACCACTTCAAGAAACCCAATTCTTTCTAACACACATGTAGGCAATAAGTGAGGTGAGATAGTAGCACCATACACTCTCAAAATAGTATATGTAGGATAAAGGATAACATCTCCCCAATTATGATCAACCCCTAATTCAGGCATCCTCTCCTTAGGTCTCAAGAAATCATGTAGGGCCTTGGAAATTGTTGGCACATTCATAGCCAGAGCTCTTCTCAACTCGGAGGCAAATAGATTCTCAAATATCACATTGTCAATTTTTTTGTCATCTTTATCTAGGATAGTGGTCCAATACTAGATAGACAATTCCAGATTACCCTCTATCCTATCCAATGCCATATTCTTCCCAAAGTAAGGTGCACCTTTGAACAAAAAAATGTGCATGAACAATGAATACCAGCTGAATATTACTCCCACATCACCCCTCTTCAACTTTACTAGACCCCCATGAATTTTATTTGCAATAAATCCCCCATAATTATGTATTGTGCAATAATGAGGGTGTTGGATGTGGGCCGCCATATACATCCATGCCATGGGCATTCTACTGACTGGGTCATAGCCAATTATCTGATATATAGAATAGAAAGTTTTTGGAAGGGACAAAATAGTTAACAAGATAGAGCTCTTTATCAAATGGTCCCAATGTAACTCTCCAGCCCCTAATCTTTGATAGGTACTTTGGAAATATATGGACCTTGAATGAATGCTTAGTCTTCTCATATTCTTTCCTAAGAGCATTTTCATTGATCTGAACCAAATCCTCACTCCATTTAGTGAGACTGAAAACACGAGAAATCTCTTCCTTAGTGACTTTAACCATGTCAATTCTATCAAAGGACCTCACAATCCTGGCAACTGGGTTGTAATTGACAACTATTTCTTTTAACAAATCACTATCCAGGTATATATTTGGCACAGTCAATTTTCCCAAGTTAATATTCCAAGGTTTACAAACTGGAACACCATGACTTTTATTTCCAAACCAGCCACTGAAAAATTTCCATCTAGTGTAAGGCAATGTGGCATCCCTAATAGTACTATATTTTTTTTACTAGACCCTCAACTACTTGTACACCATGGAAGAGCAATTGACCCTAAGGTTTTTCATTGGTCGAGGGTTGCAACTAATCAGCTAGGTCCTTACTCAAAGGTCTTTTGGAGCTAGAGGCTTCTTCTTTTGATGAGGATTCTTTCACTTTAGGAGCCATGTCTCAAGGGTTTTTATAAAATAGGTTCTTGATTTCATAAAGTAAAACCTATGACTCGAGCAAGGGTTTGACATGAACAACAACAATGTAGGACTGACCAATTGTTCAAAATGAATGTCAAACCTTAAAATAAATGTAGAACCAAGAAAAACCTAGTAATAGAATGACAGAGAGAGAATAATTGAGCAAGTTATTAATAATTTCAAAGGTAGGACAATATACCAACTTACTAGCTTGGCACGAGCTTAAAACCCTGACTCTGGCATCAAACAGGCTTGAAAATGCAGCATGAGCTTCCCTAGATGCATGGAATGCTTTTATCAATTCTCAATTGTGCATTAAAAAAAGTTTCAAAATCCTTACAACTCTTAATTTGGTAGCTCAGTGTCCTATCTACCATTATGGCTCTCTCGCGTGAACTAGAATGGCTCACTTTCCCCTCATCCAACTTTAAATATCGTTTGTCGATCTTGCAGCAATATGGAAAGACCACTGATTCAGATTGAGTCAACTTAGTTTGAAAAAGATGACTATGAGTAGTTGTTTCCATTATCCAACCAAAACCAACCATGTGGAGCCACCACCTAGTAATCCACAAGCTCCACCATCTCATTGTCATTGAAGCAAAAGTCCACGCATCAGCTTCCCCGCTCCCCTGTGAATCTTAACCCTTGTGCAACTTTTATCAACAAGAAGATGGGGAAGGGCTAAGATTCAAACTCACACCTTCCACATGTGCATGTTCTAACAAGATATCACTTTCCTATGCGCGTAATCCTCAGGTACAATCAACAGCTGTGGTTAAAAGATCATTTTGGTTATTACAACACATGCCTCTAAAATTCCCTTTATTAACCCAAAATTTAATACCTTCAATCTATGGTGAAATATTTCATTAATTTTCTTCCATTTCATAATGCTTCCTTTGTAGCTCAGGTGATTCCATGCAACATTCTCCCACTTCCCCATTGAGAGATGGGAGGTAGAGGTGGGTCCCCCACAGGATGGCAAGGAGTGGTCAAAATTGGCCCACATCACCCCTCCTCAACCATCGATCTCATTGAATGGAGAGCTTTCCTTTTTCAAAGCTTGTTGGGTCCCATGGACATATGTCATCCACCCACTTCCCCGTAATAATAGTTAAAATCAAAAATAACTTGAACGAGGAGGAGGGGAATGATCCAGATACAGTTGCATCACTTCACCACCACTGTTGATGTGCTCCATCTCACCACCTTCTAAATTTTTAATGATGTCGAAACCTCAGTGCAGAAGATACGTGTTGCTGACCTGCCAACCCGCAAGAATATTTTAATGCAAAATAGAATTGAACGGGGGCACGGGGAGTGGTTAGGATGTGCTCTCGGTGATGAATGATCCTCATAAAACAAGAAATCTACACATGCTAATTTGTTAGTTCGTAAAAGGGGACATGACTAGGTGAATGTTGGGTGAGGACATAAAACCTATGGATAAAATATTAGACCCAACGAATATTTTAATGACTTGTTACCCACATAGTGTAAAGGTAATATTTTGAATACGATGATAGGTAACAACGAGATGTCAAGGACTTAGGGGCCGGTCAATAGAATGATTTACAAGACATAAGTCACAACTTAAATGACCGAGAACCAGTGATAAAAGGTCAATGACAAATTAGAACCATAGCAAAGGATGTAGACTTAAGGTCATTTGGAAAGGGTTTAAGCAACATAAACCCTATGGCATGATAACAAGAGACAACCCTAAACCTAGAGACATAAAACCAGCCAGACTTTGCAAAATTTTGGGGGGAACATAAGGAATTTTTAGGGTTCCACTAGTGCAGAAAGGACAAAATTTTTGATCCACATCATTTGAAAAGTCACAATTCAAGAAGCTAATTATACTTTGTATCCCATACAACATATTGTTCTTCTGCGGGCTAGTTGAAGGAAAGAAATTCATCCAATTTATTCCTATATGTGCCATATTTTCTTACTATTAAATCAACTTCTTTGTCAAGTTCTTCAAGAAACCTGTTAGTATCCCATATTTTATCCAAGAAACTCTTCATAAATTCAATATCAATAGGATCCTTTTCACATATTACAGAAGCCAATGAGGTTGTAATATTCTCCAACTATGATCTCTAATCTTCATAAGATTTGACCTCTCCATTTGCACCATTGATATCAAGAAGAATGCCTAGATTAATGTCATCAAATTCCTTGATCAATTCATTGATTCTATCCTCCATGGGGCCTACCATCCCTTGATATTCACCTGTATTCTATTTGGTATGTTGGAGTAATTTTGTCCAACTTATTGGAATCATAGGAAAATCCTTTGATCATACCAATTAATGAATTTAACCTTGGCACCCATTTTTGCATCAGAGGAATTGCCTTTGTGTTATCCTTCACAAACACACCAATTGTTGTCATCATCAAAGAATAGTTCTTATGCACATTATTTTCCTTTTTTAAAATATTTTCCATTAAATGTCCCAACATACTAG
This sequence comes from Sequoia sempervirens, assembly GCA_007258455.2. NCBI lineage: Eukaryota > Viridiplantae > Streptophyta > Pinopsida > Cupressales > Cupressaceae > Sequoia > Sequoia sempervirens. Next base: position 237,310,909 of record VDFB02058242.1, read on the forward strand.
AAATTATGTGCATACTTTCATTACTAGCTCCAAAAGGTGGTGTAGCAAAAGTACTTGGTACTACAGACCTATCTTTCCATACAACCATTTCCTTTGACAATGGTGGGGGAGATGGTGGAGGTGTTTGTTGTTGTGGTTATTTTTGTTGTACTTGTGGTTGTTGTGATTGCAACACTCCCACCTGTAACTCCAATTGAGATATCTTTACCTTATCTTTATTATATTCATTTAGTAAATCATGTTATTTCTTCAAGGCCTAATTATACTACTCTTGTAGGGATTCAATTGTTACTTTACTAAAATGAGCAACATTTAAAACCAATGTGGTTGCCTCTATAATAGACGTATTAGATACTCCCTTTATAATCAACCCTCCTCTTAAATCCCCAACAAGCTCAGCTACAGTTGGCTTATTTGTATTTGAGGCTAAGACCTAAATTACTAATGTATTCCATTTAGGGTTGAATGTCAATCTAGCTAATGCCTCATCCTCGAATGATAAGACCTCTGTATTATGCTTCTTGATTGTATCAAGGGAAATATTTGATGTTATGTCCCACTCAGGTATCAAGAGAATGGCACTTTCTTTGACCAATTTCCTTCGTTTATTAGGTTTCATCTCTTTTTTCTCAACCTAATTCTAAACTACAAGCCTATTAGATATTTCATTTCTTGATTTCTCTAGGAATTTAATCTCCTCATTTAACCTTCATTCAAATTCATCCCTACTACATCTCCATACAGATTCTTTGAAAAGATCACTTTTCACAAAAGTGTCATCATCCATGAATTTTGTACATTCCTCCTCCCTGATATCATCAACATTATCTCTACCTCAAAGAATTTCTTGAGTGACCCTATTTGTTGGAGGTGGAAGTTGATCATCTCTTTGAGGAGATTGTGTTTCTTGCATGATGTCATCCCCATTCATAATGACTTCTTTTTCATTAGGGTTTGGAGGGTAGTCAACCAATTTTTCTTCTTCAACTCTCCTCCTCTTCAGTGAAGACTCCCTTGGGGGTGAGTCCAGTTCAATGACATTTTGTGCAAGGGAAAGAGTTGCCTGTCACATTGGTGTTGAAGATCTTGATTCTACTAAATGGGAGGGAAAAGCTCTTTTTTTTCCTTCAACACAATTGCTTTTGGTTTCCCTGTGAACACTTAAGGTCTTTTTGGAGGCTGATATATGGGCCTCTCTTCTATTGCAAGAGCTTTTCGCTTATCTTTTTCTTGGGCCTGAGGTGCCTCTCCAATAATTTTATCAAAGTTTTGAAAGATAGCTTGAATCCTCAAAACCAAATCATCCACATCTACATATTCTCCCTTGAATGAGGGATCTCTTTTATTCTTTGCATCCTCAAATTTCTTGAAATCTATCCATTTAGCTTTTATGTTTTGTACTTCATTTTCATCCAAATAGTTCATTATCACGTATTTCATGTAATCAATTCCATGATAGAATTTTTACCTATTAATTTTAACCCTCAAATCATTAATGAATCATTTTGGATCAATTTTTTTGGCCCTTGATGGCCTCATCCTATAGGGTTTAAATTTATCAACAATTTTCTTCCAACCATCCTTATTCATAGCAAAATTAGAATAGACAATGAGAAATGGAAAGAATGAACCCTTCCTTTGATTATCCAAGTGGGCCTCCTATAAATGTGATAAGTTCCATATCACCTCTAAGAATCCAACCCTCAAAGGCACACATTTTGGAAAAACATGAGGTGATATAGGGCTTCCATACACCCTCAATATAATGCAATCAGAATGAGCAATAATATCCTCCCAATTATGACTGATACCCAGCTCTTGTTTTCTCTCTACTAGCCTTAGGAAGTCGTGGAGCTTTGTTGGTATGATAAGTACCTAGCCCTTCAATTAATACATGATCTTTGCAGCAAATAGATTGGTAAAAGTCACATAACTAGACTGTTGATAATGCCCATCTAGCAAGTGTGTCCACATTTGCAATGGGCGGTCCTCATTCTTTTCATCATTAGGTTTAATCTACAATATAGGACCTAATTATTTCTTTCCCAAAGTTAGGAACATGTGGAAAAGGAGTGAGTAACATAAAAAATTTACTCCCATATATCCCTTCTTAATATCGACCAATCCCTTATGGATGGAATCTAATAAATATGATGTATAATCAAACTCGTCATTTACCATGAGTTTCTAAATATTAGCTGCCATGAACATAAATGCAATGGGAATGTTCTTCAATGGTGTAAACCATAGGACTTGGCACAATGAATGATATGTTTTTGAGAAGTGCCCTTCAAAACTATCCACCTGAAATGGTTCTTTCTCAATGGGAGATATCCTCACAGTCTTACGGTGGGGATCCTTAAGCCTGAATCTTGGTAGGAGCATAACTCTATAGGTACTTGTGTTCTTCTCATATTGATTTTTAAAATCTGTTAGGTCAATGGGTTTCTTTGTAGTACAATTGAGCTTGAAGACCTCATCAATGGATTCCTTGTCCAACATGACCATAACCTTTCTCATTGAGGTCCTTGCGACCTTGACTAAGTCATCATAATTTGATGCCATGGCTTTTAACAAATCAACATCTGGGAAAATATTTGGGACAACCAATTTCCCCAAGTTGAGCCTTCATACATTGCATATGTGGACTGGGACATTTCTCTTCCCATACCAATATTTGAACAATTCACATCCCAACAAGGGTAATTTTGCATCTTGAATTCCACAATACCTATCAATGAATCCCTTGTCTACCCCAAGGCCTTGCACTTTGATCTTAGTATTGGTGGAACTAGGTAATTGAGCAAAATTATCATTGTGAAGGGCTAATTTTTGGGTTGAAGTAGAGGCTTGTGTTCGTGATGGTGACATTTTGCTAAGAGTTGCAAGAAAACTAGGGTTTTTAAGATTTTACTAGGGTTTTTAACATAACTAGGGAAAATATGAGCAATTCATAGAGAAGTAATAGGTTTCTAGCTTAAAATAAACCCTAGGACATAATTTAGATTCAAAGCTAGCAATTGTAGGAAATTTTGCAAGAAATTGAGCAAGTTTATAGCATGAAAGGCACTTACTGGTTCACATATGCAAAAACCCTAATTTTGGATGCTAAGAGCTCACAAATTTTCCAAACTTGATCTCCTAGTGCTCCAGATGCTTTTTTTGAAAAAAGCATTCAATTTCAAGCTTGGGGTGTCTTGTCTGCCATTATTTTTTTAGCAGAATGTCTGAAAATATACCTTGGAGGGTGGGAAGGTGATCATCCCATTGATTCTTTTCCAACTACAATCAATGGATGTGAATATAGAGTTGTACTAGTTGCTTTTCTCCTTCTGGAATAGTGGTGGGGATTTGAATTCTTTGGGATAATTACTAAGCCTCTTGGATGATATTGAAAAGATGCTCCAACTGTAGATTGACAAATTCTTTGAGCTAGTAAAACTATCATTGGATCTTGTCCCTTTGATCTTGTAGTTGTCAATATTGATCGTGGAGGCCTTCAATCTTCACCTAAATAATTCCATCTAAGTATTTGGTGGCATCATATTGTTGTGAGTTGTGTAAAATCTATGTCTCTAAGGTTTCCATCGGTGCTTTGGCTGAAGCTATAATGATAATTCACTATAGACATTATTGGAACATCCGATCGATTTCTTCTATTATGCCTTTGAGTGTTCTGAGATGAGTTTCCAATTGGCACTGGATAGTAGCACATTTATTCAAAACTTCATCCATCTTATTTTTCTGCAATTCTACCTATACCTCCTATTTAATCCTATCCTTCTACAAGTTGGGGTATTATAAAAATCCCTCTATCAATATCTTTAGTTGTGTCGAAGGTGCTTGAGTAGGGTCCCCCTTTAATTAAGGAAATTTTTCCTGAATTTCCTTAACCATCTCATCTATTTGTTCAAAATTCTCTACATTTTGTTTGAGTATTTCATCCTAAGATTTTTGATGAAATATTTCTCCTAATTAAAATTTCTATAGCGGTGATATAGTCCCTATGTTTACATGTGTTCCCACCATTGGTAGCTAGAGCAATTGGGAAGATGCTACTATTTGTATGTGTTGCTACTTCACCAAGAAGTCCTTTATAGGTTGTATTGAAGAAGGCGTTGAAGATTATGGCACCTCTATCTAGGGAGAAGTCTATACATATGCGGTGTCATATTTTGCATCTTCTTCGTGGATTTTTTTGTATGCTTTTGCAGTAGATTTTGTGATATGTCCTTGTACCTTATATGTGATTTTTATTTTTTCTAACATGAGTTAGTCTAAGAGTTGCTTAGAATGAAGTTTTTTTTCTTGTAAATCCTTTATTTTTTCCTTCTCTAGATCTATGAGGAGGGTGCCACAATCTAGATGGCCAGTTCCAATAGTTTTTGTTATTCTTCAATTGATTTCTCTCTCTACATTTTGAGTGTAGTAGTTATTTGGTCTGATAATCTGATCATAAACTCTTCCAATGTGAGCTATGATGTTATCATGTATCTAATTAATTCCCTTTACATAGTCTGCTTGTTGACCATAGGAATTTTTTAGTATGTATGTGGTGTTTTGGTGAAGATTTTGTGCTTAAAAGTTGCACCATACAATTGGTCTTCATATATCAATCGGATTGATGGGCTTCCCAATCTGAAGGAGGTCTCTATTTTTATTTCTTGTTCTTCTTCTATCTTTGATTGAGGGTCTACCTCTCTTTTTTCTTTTTTCTTTTTTCCTTCTTTCCTTTTTCTTCTTTGCACTCATATTTAATAAAGCCTCCATAAAGCTTTTTCCTAGGGGCTTTTTTTGATGTTCTCTCTAGCTTCCTCTTTCTTGATTGGGTGCTTTCAATTTCTGTGGATGATCAAGTTTTTGTTTGGAATCTTCTAGATCTTCTAGGAGTGGATCCCAATGGCTCCTATGTATCCTTTGGTGGTATTTTTGTGTGTTCCTTCCCCTTTTCTATAGCTTTCTCCTTAGCTACAAACTCCATATATTCATTTGTAGTGAGGTTTCTACCTTCCTTAGGCTCCTTTGGGAAGCTAAGCAATCAACCAACATAGGATACTACTTTTGCATTCATAATCTTGTAGGGTAGTGGTGGATCCATAAAGTTTGGGGTTCTATTGCCTCTATCATGGTGAAATCTTTGTCAACCAAAAAGATAATTGAATCTAGGTACTTCTCTACCATGTTCTGAGAGACTCTCCACTGATATTGCATATGTTTTTGAAACATTTTGAAGTACCCCCCAAATACTTGAATGTATGTCAGTTTGGTCAAAAATCCTTTCACATAATCTTAAATTTGTGCCACTACCAGTTTGGTTTTGTCCCATATTTTTTCGCAAACTAAGGAAGTTTGTTCATAAGTTAGAATGTAAGACATATGAGAAAAGTACCATACAAGAAATTGTACCTTGATGCCTTTGTTTGAGCTATATTCTTAAGGAGCTCCATTCTGAGAACATCATAGAGGTTGAAGTCTTTCCCTTAGACAACCATCTGATATGTGGTGTGTATGGTAACAATAGTGGAATACCCTTCCCAGTGTGTATAGTAAACCTTATATGCAAGCACCTTTGTGGCATACTTCACCCTAGGGTCGATGATTTTGTTGATATCTAGACTTATCCCATCAAAATTAGCATCAGTGAGCTTAGTGAAATTGACATTCTTGATGCCCTTCTTTAGAAAAGTTGCACCTTATGTCATGTAACCTATTGAACATCAGACAAATCCATTCCTCCTCAGTGAAATCTAGGAAGTCTTTCCATACATATGGCTTCTTCTCTATGATCTAGGTATGGTTGGGTAGGTATGAACCGGTTCTAGGTTGTAGTAGGGTTTCCCTTAACGCTCCAAAATTTGAGTGTTCAATTTGTGCTAGGGGCACGTGGATATATTTCCTTATGTCCTCTGTGTAGATTTTGTCATTTGGTACTCTTGAGAATGCACCCTTTGGATATATTGCAAACTCTTTATAAGGAAATTTATTATAGTTAGGGCATGGCTTTTTTGTGATGGCAATGGGAGTAGGAGTGGCCATGATTACAAGTTGATATTGTAGTTAGTGAATGTTAGCTAGGGGGGTTTGCAAAAGAGCTAAACCATGATGGAGTGACTAAGTTTTTGAAAGAATAAGAGTTAAGTGAGTGTAAAGGTAGCATGGGGGTCTTTTTATATATTTTTTGGGTTGAGCTCATTAATTACTATAGTAGTTTCTAGTCATTTCCCACCTTTTTCTACCTGATGAGTTTCTATGGCTAACTTTTCCTAGTGTTTCATTTTATCTACCTAAAGTATACTATGGTACACTCTAATATATTATAATATTATTTTTAAGAGTTTTAGTTGGTGGTTACATGGTTTGTACCATTTTATTATGTCTCTGATATCCTTCCCATCCAGTTTTTTTTCTAGTGTCTATTTTGGGTAACCATGTGTTGTCCTTTCTAGGTTTTAGTGATTATGGTGGTTTTTATCTGTAGTTCCTAGTATACTTATGATTTTAATACATTCTTATATTTTTCTAATTTTTTTCTAGTCTAGTTTTGTATAAAGATGATTCTCTATAATCCATATGGCTTTCCCTTGATTCAATTTTCATAGTACCCTTCATCTCTATGAAAATATGGGGAAATAGATCCTCATATTCTATCAATAGTTTAATTATCAGTTATTTCCAGTATTATCTTGTTTAGGTTATCTCTAGGTTATCCATCAATTCTTTGGTATGATTATGAACCTTGAAGACTTGGTAGAATCCATAAAATCTTCAAGATGTTAACTCTGATTCATTTTGCATCCATGCTTCTAAGACTTCATCATTATCCATGTTCTAATCGTCACTATTCAATTCCAATTCTCCTTCATTATTTGGATTTTATTCTTCCTCTTCCCCATCCTAAAATTTAGAAGTATTGTAGAGGTTTTTGATGTCTTCCCCTTCATTGTCTTGTGTTACTTCTTCTATATAGGATCTATCATCCAGCTCTCCTAATGCAATACATACAACTCCGGTAGTGTCTGAGAGTCTAATATACCATTACAATTAAAAAACCATCTTAATCCAAGTAAATCTTCAAAGGTATTAAAAAACTCTTTTATTTCAACCACTTCAAAATTAACCAATTATTTTATCCCTTTAACATTGACTTCAACATTTTTTCAAGTTCCTAAGGTTTGCATTCCAAAACCATCAATGAGACTTATATTCATTGGTTTTTTACTAGTTTAGGTCTTCCTCATTTCTTTCATGTGGTGGATGCAATGATATTCAGATCAACACCCAAATCTACCATAGCGTACTTTACTTTGTGATCATTCAACTATATATTTATCAATAATGGACCATTCTCCCAGTTTCGTTCTTTTGATACCTAATTGACTTGCTTCTATTTATTCCAATATTTTCCCCATTACTTTAATTTAGCTACTAAATCCTTTTGTCTAGACAACAATGCAAGGTCTTTTAGCATTTTAACTTCTTATTCTGTACTTATTCTGTAAAGTAGCCTACTTCTTCTTGTTGCTATTGTATTATATCTTGTTTGGCCTTCTTAACCACCTTGTCATGTTATTTTCTATTAGTTTGGAAATATTATTGTTCCTCATCTTCTTCTTCTTCTTCTTCTTCTTCTTCTTCTTCTGGACTATAATATTCTTCATATGCTTCTTCTACGATTGGATTCTTCTTATTTTTATCAGTATCATTACCTTTTCTAGTGACAACATTTTCTTTCTTCTTTCCTCCATTTTTCTTTTTCTTCTTATTGTCTATAACTAGCTCCTCTACTGAGTGTTCTTTTGTATAAGTGTCTAAATTCCATACATCAATTTGATGTCAACCTTTAACTCCTTGTTGTGATACTTTCAAAATTACTCGTGAACCTATTTTTAGTTCATCACTCTAGGAAGATTGACTATCCTCTTAGTTTTGATTGAATGTTCTAACAACTTTGCATTGAAATATTGTATGATCGTCTTTCCCATAGAAAGGCATTTTGATTTCTTCTTTGCCCAAAATTCAATAGCATAATGACTCATTTTTCCATCGTTAAAGTAGTTTGCATAATTTCTTCTTTTAGTTGTCTAGCCTCTTCCTCTACCTCCTCTATAGCTAAATATCGATTATCCTCTTGATAACTTAGTTGTTGAACATGGCATGCATTTTGGTTATCTTTCTAGGGTGGTATCCAATATCCAATATCATTTTTTTCATTGGTAATGTAATTATGGTTGTGACAACATTGAGTTTAGTTTCCTCCATTCTAGATTGGAGGTCTATTCTTTGGATAGTCTTCTAATAGATTTATATCCCATTCTTGAAAAATAGCACAACACATATAGTTAGGTTTTATTGTTTTCATCGCAGCCAATGTCTTTTCTACTCTATCTTGAGGAATTTGTTTTCTAAATATCCTTTCCCTATTGCAATATGTGTACCAAATTCTTTCAGGTCAACTAGATTTGCTAGCCTTGATCTGTTGTTGTATGACCAAGTTTTGAACATTCAACTATAAATCTTCTAGGATTTCAACACTTTTATCTTTTCCCGATTTCTTACATGGTTGAGCTTCAAGCCAATATGCCATAGCGATTAGATCAATGTACTTGTCAAAGACTCTTCCATCTAATTCGGCTTGGATGTCCTTACACAATCTAGAAATGAACCATTCAATCTTTTGTTTCTCTATTAAAGTTTCTTCCAATTTTCTACATACTTCTTTAAACTTTTCATAATTATCAACTAATTATTTTCTCCTTTTTTCAAATTCCTCATCTAGGTAACACTTTTAGTTGGAACTTTTGATCCCCCAAAGCTGGATAAGAATTTTTTTTGTACTTCTTCCCATGTGGCTCTATGCAGTGGGTAATTTTTCATGTACCATTCCAATTCTTCTTTTCTTAGTGATCCTACAAAGTCTAATAACTTCTTCTTATCTTCATTTTTACCCAATTTCTCCCATAAGAATTTGAGAAGAAATACATTTTCTAGTTCTCTAGTAGTATTTGTTCCAAACATAAGGATTTTCACTATGGTATCCATGGTGTTTGAACCTTGTTCTGGATATTGTGTCTTCCTAGGTTTGTATGTTGGTTTCTTTATCGATTTAGTTTCCTTAATGTTATTTTGGGGCTTATTTTCTCTACCCTTATCTCTCACAAGTTTGATGTCAAAATAGTCTTCTCTTAATATCTCAGTCCAAGGGGTATCGTATTCTTTTCTCTCTTCTTTTTTCTCTTGCTTCTCTTCTTTCTTGTCTTCTTTTTTATTTGTAACTCTTGTACTACAACTACTTTTAGATCTTAATGGGGATGAGTACTAGTCTAGGGTTTGTGACTCTTCATAACTTTTTTTTACCTTTTTTTTAGTAAACATCATCTAATTATTTAATGACCTATTCTCTTCACCCTTGATTTCCTATTCCTTTTCATGTTATTCTTCCTCCTTTCTTAATTTACTTATGATTTTGTTAATTATTTTTTATAAATAATCATCATTCATCATAGGACTTTATCCAGAGTTTGTATGAACTCTTTAAAAATGTCATCTAATTTAATTGTAATTCCATCTAAGTCCATATTTTTTAAGGTTTAACAAAGGTTACAACATGGTAGGAGCCTCTATACTACAACTTTCCTCTCTCGGCAAGCTTTTGGGTTCTTGATTGTGCATTAATTTTTCAAAACTGCTTAAAAGCCTTCCAATTCCTTTTAATAGCAAACTTATCTTCTCTGATATTTTCTCCCTTTTCTTTCTACTATATTTTCCTCTTTTCATGACAACACCCACATCGTTGCACTCAACAATACCCCCTATGTTGTGCTCTAACCTTGACTTTGTTGTTAATTCCATTCTTCTCCTATGCCTCTCTTCTCTTCCCAACACTTGTCCCTATCTATTTTCCTCTTTGATAGGGTTGGCCATTTTCTCTTTCCTTTGTAAGTTAATTAGCCCTTTAATCTCTTGTAAATTTATTTTATCTATATTGGCCATGGGTGTTTAAGATTTAGGATTAAATTACTCCTATATTGTGTCCCATAGTAGTTATCCACTAGTTTTTTTTAATAGTCACATCTTTTCATAGGTCTCTCCAAACCTTTTCCCCTTTTCTATTTCCCATCTCCTTGATGCCTAATCCCCTCTCATAGGGTAGATGTCAAGATGGAATTTTGATTGATTATATATATTTTGTCATTTGTTGTTTTTTTATTAAGGGTAAAACAGGTTTTGATGGGGCCCCGAAACCCAATACAGCAGGTTTTACAAGGACTTGAAACCAAAACAAAGAAAGAGTCGCATAGAGGATAAGACACAGATCAATAGCAGCCTAAACAATAGCAGCCATAAAGCCTCACGTCTTCCTCTATTAAAAGTTTTAGAATTTGAAAAAAAATCAATAAGCCTCAATAGTGCCTGACTAGAATCCCAGCAACAAAACCAATGTTAACAAGAAATTTTAGGGATAAAGACTAGAGTTTTGTTCCCCAAAATATCTCTACTATTTGTATTATATAACCTTAGAGTAGGTCCCATTGAGGTGATACAAGAAGGTATTCTAGATCCAATATTAGTTGTAAATTAGAATAAAATGACACACACACAAGATAGATTAGAATTCAAAGTTCTTTATATTCATTATATCAATAATCATACATTACATTCCTTATATCTATGTTATAGTCAGTATTCTATACTATACTATGTTATCTTCTATTGCTTTCTATTATCGTCTCCTTACTTGTGAATAGATCTTTATACATACTTATATTTATAAAATGGGGTGTGGCCCTTAGGTAGTATCCTAGAGTATATTCTATCTTCCTAAACTCATATTCTAGATATTATTTCCAGTTAGCTATTACATATCTTTGGACCAGTGTCTGTACACTTTTTTCTAGCTAACAATCACTATTGTCTATATTTGGGTATAAGAAACAATAGATTTATATTATTTTGGAGATGCTAGTATAGAGTTATAAGTTATGGTTATTATTATCATTTTGTATTTTTTGTGTATCTAGGTTGAAGGTTCATTTTGAATTCATAAGAAAATATTTTAATATAGGTATGTTGTATATGTACACAACTAAAAGAATGTATTTATGACTTTATAGTGAAATTATACATGTATATACATATCTAAAGGTTAATATCCTTAAATTTATAGGAAAATTATACCTATCTATTATATAGTAAAAAATGCATAGACTTATAATTTATCACATGACCATAACCTATTCATTTCAAGTACAAAGTTAGGTTCTAGATAATGAAAATTTAAAATATTCACATTGTGTAGAGGTTAATATATTCTTCATGTAGAAATTTAAATGTTCATGAGGTAATAAAAATTAATGAATAGATAAACATGTAATGTTGACTTTATTATGGCACTAAAAGTGTAAAAAGGGTTTTAAAGTTGTATGCTCAAGAAGAAAATTATTATATTCCTAGATTTAATCAACCCTATGTGGATGTATGTATAATGTGGAGCAATAAAATTATTTATAAAATTTTATTTATGTGTAGACACACACACAATTTTGTTGATATATATAAAATCTAATCATAATGACTCAAATAATTTAATTATATAGACTATTAGACTGACCATAATCAAATTTCAAATTATTAGTTATATAACCATAAAACTCCTCAAATAATGATGTTATTAATTTTTAACTTGAGGTCCATATAATATTCTCATTACTGATGTATACAACCATGAGGAGTAAGTAGTAAATTGGTTGTTCTGTTTATATATACATACACAAGTATATATATAGATAGATAGATAGACCAAGTTATTACTTACTCCTATTGGCTATATATATACTAGTTTTTACATCTTTATGAGACCATAAATTGTCTCATATTTTATCAAAGAAAATCATCTATGTCTTCTTAATGCATTAGTGTTAAAGTGAATTTGAGTAATGATTGAAAGTTCTTTAGCCTGTTTAAAGTAGAATATAAAGTAAATGTTTGATTTATTTTTAGTAATTAAATGTAATACAAATTGCCTCTAATATGTCTCCATGAAGTGCTTAAGATGATGTAATGTAGGTAAATGAGTTATTAAATAACTCATGGTAAGAAGAAGCTTCATAGACACTTGCAATAGAGAGCTCTAGACACTTGAAGCAATTAACTCCTGAAAGCCTTAGAAGGCTTTGAAGAAGCAATGAGAAGATAAAGAAGACTCCCAGTACACTCCTACATTCATGCAAAATCATGGAGCATCAATCATTCCTAAATTAATGGGATGAGTATTTGTTTCATGTTGAGTTCAAAGATCTCTCACAGTTATTAAATTTCATGCTTCCTTCTTCTACCAAAGGTAACTCAAATTACCACATCACTCAAATGTTGTTGCATGATTATAGAATGTTATTCATGCTAAAGATCAATGATTTGGTCAACTAAACTGAAGAATAATTCCTTCATTCACATTCAAACTTGAAGACTTCCTAAAAATCAGGCGCGTGGAAACTGTGAAAAATGCAGTCTAAGTAAAATAGTGATATCTCCCTCATTTCTCAACAAAATTCAAAACTTCAAAATGATCTAGAAAGTAGATTTGAAGATATAAAAACCCTTTTGATCATTTGGTGTGATTTGTAGCAGGGAAGGATTAGTGCGCATCAAAAAATGACTGAGACAAAAGTGGCGCGATGGAGGACAGCAACTTCAATTTTCTTAAAGTTTTGTAAACGACCCCTCAAAAATAGGATCTTGGATCCACATTCTTAGTGGATTGGTTGGACAGATATAGAATATGAATTCTATAAATAAAATTTAATAATTTGATCAAAGGGAGGGGATTACAAAGGCTTGTTTCAGCCTGATGAAATAGGATAGATCTTGTTTCATTTACGAGCAATGTAACTCCAAATTTCTTGATTAAATTTGAATCCAAGAAAGCTTTTCAATTCCAGCAATTGTGAAGCAGTTTAGTCTTTTCAATTCATGCAAGTGTTCCTTAGATTATTTCCCTTTCATGTAACTTTCCTTTCATGCAAATAGGATTTAAGATTAGTTCCCTTTCATGCAAATTTCCTTTCATGCAAATAGGATTTATTTCTGCAAGTAGAATAGATTGTCAAGCAAGTTTTCTACTTTCTCTCTTGCAGACAACCATGGACACTACCTTGGATTGATAATAAATGATGAGGATTACAATGACCTCATCACATCTCTTGGTTGTATACCTCATTAAGATATTAAAATTCGTGAATAGCACTATTTTATGAGTTTCATGGTTTTATAATAGAGAATTTGAATATGATCAATCTGATAATTTGTATAATTATTATACTAAGACATTATGATTTTATTTTAGAAATATTTTTGAACAACTCTACATCAGTCTTTTATGATAAACAAAATGATGTAGAGATGTTCAATTTAAATTACTTCATGTTAAGTACATTTATCTACCTAAAATGATAATAAATATATTGATTGGATATTTATAACATCTTTTGAAGTAGTATGTTCCAAGAGAGAGATTTACTATGACATTCTTGAATACATTTTAAATTGCATCTAAGTTTGTAATACTCTTATCAATGTTTTTTTAGTCAAGAAAGAGACAATAGTGTGTGAACATAAGACACACATATACATGTTTAGGAATGAGATTATATTAAAAAAATATCCAAACTAATTTTTGTTGTATGTATTATAAGTTCACAAGTATCTACTCGTTTGCATATTTGTTGGATGTCATGTAGCTAGAGGGTATCTAGGGATGCATAGTATAATATATGTGATAGTGTAGTACCTTTACACTTAGATCTTGGATTGGACATGGTTCTTTTGTAGCTACCATAATTTTTCACCCTTATTGAAGGGTTGAGCCACTTCTAGTTGGAAGGTGTGTAGGGGACTATCAGTCTATGGTTGGAGGTAATGTGCTTAGATGATGTTCTCCCTCCACATAGCTTGATAGAGCCCTATTTCTTGTACTCATTCAAAGTGTTGGATTGTATTCTATATTTTAATTATGGACATTAAGTTATATGTTTAATATAAAAAGATTGTATTTTTTGTATATCTATAAAATACATTAGATAATTTAAATTATTTTGTAAATATATAATGGTTCAATATTTGTAAAGTTTAAATTCAAAGGAAGAAAAAAGTATGTAAATGCAATCTATTTAATTCATGTAATATTATATATATATATATGATGTATATATAATTGTTATTATTATTTTGTAAGTTATAATATGAAAATATTTATCATTTAAGTTGTTAAGTGTTGTGTTCATTTCATGCAGTATCAGAGAATGGTTCAAACTCTAGGACCTACAGTCTACTACATTCAATACATGTTGTTAGCTAACTAATTTATATTTTCCTACATTAAAAATGAGAGGTTCTATGAAATGCATTGGAAGGAAAAATAAGTGTAATAGATATTCATAATCAAATTGGAAAAAAATCCTCAACCCAACCACCTCCTCATGAAGAGATATGTATTTTTAATATCAATAATTTGATTATATCCTTGAATCATGTTAAACCCAATAAAGGAAAATAAGTAGTAACAAAAAAAATGTAAACCTAGGAAACCTTTAAAAATTTGTGACATGCCATTTGGGTATGGACATAATGCACCAGTAATTAGTAGGGAGGTTATATAGGAGTACCCATGCATTGTCAAGATAGAGCCTAAAGACAAAGAACCTAAATAAATAGAATCCAATTGGTGATTTTAGAATGTATAAGTAAAAGTCCCTATTATATATAAGAATATGTAATCCAATAATTTTTTGAAAGAAAATAATATAATGATTTCTTCTTTTCCAAAATGCGTGGTGTTTAAAAATTTATTATTACTCAAATTTAGTAAAGATAGATGGTTGTGAACCATGAAATTTATTATATATCAAGTTAAACATGGTTCATAAAGTAATGAACTTGGGAAGTAGAAATGAGGTGCAAGGGAAAGAAAAAATGATCCAACTATAAAATTGGACCAAATTTTAATCACTAAATGAAACTAGAGAGGATAATAATTTTAGAACATGAGGTTCAAATACCTCAAGATCAAGATGAATAATTTGAACAAGGTCGTGATATTTTTTATTAATTAAGCAGGGAAAGGGCCCTAATCCTATAAGTTTAGAACATTAAAATATTAAAGCATAATAGAAATATAATGAAAGGGAACACATACCCAACAAAACAACAACACCAAAGAAAAAAAACAATTAGACAAGCAGTAAGAACAAAAAGAGCCAAAAGTAGGGATAAAAAATAAGGTTCCAGTCTTCAATCAAGGAGGCTAGAGAATCCTCCCATGCTTCCTTCTCCCTATTTTTCAGCACCCTCTTATTCATTCCCTCCACACTTTAGGAACCCTTGTCCTTGGATTTCTTCTTTTTCTATTTCTTAATTTTAGACTATCCATAAATAATCCCCATAACCTCCTTCTTCGTAATTCCTTTATTATAGTAATAATTTTAGCCAAGGTTGTTTCCATTCACTTTATTTTCTCATGGTAGCTTCTAGCATCCAACTTCTTCTACAACTCCTACACCTATTTTTGAATGTTGGTTAACTTTGCACTTTCACTACCCATAGTATCTACTCCATACCTAGGAAATAAATCATGTCTTCTTCCCTATCCTTTCCATACTCATGCCCTAGATAAGGGGGTGAAATATTCTCCATCTTAAAAAAAAAATTATCTTCTTCATCCTACTCACTTCCTTCTACAATTTATTCCTCCTCCTTACCATTTTCTTTCTCATAATTTTCATCCTCATCCAATTCATAGGCCTCCTAAACTTTCTCCTCGATATTTTTATGAGAAGAGTTCTCCCTCAATGAATCCTCTTGCTAGGGGAGAAACTCCTCATCACCAAAGTCCTCTTCTTCAATTTTTGACATTATTTATTTACCTTTAAGATTTTTCATATTTTCAACAGTACAGCCTTTAGCTAGGCTAGCTAATCTTCTACCCCCCATTGAATTCAAGAATCTTTGAATGATCCCATAATTTTTTTCCATACCCCTTAGCATCAAAAATGTCATGGTCCCCCAATATTAGAACAATTATAATTTTTAGAGCTCTTGTTCCTCTTATTTAAATTATTTTTTTTAGTTTCAATATGTCCAGAGTCAAAATCTTTTCTTTTTCTCGATGGGGTCATAAACAACACCTCTCACAAGGGAGATGGGTTATTGGTAGCAAAATAAACTTTATCCTTTTCATTAGATCCCTTTTTACTCCTCAATCTAGGGTTTCTCTTATTGTGGATGGCAAGTAAAGTGGGAGTTCTACTATTTTATCACAATGTTAGTGTATATAATAGGTGAGAATAATCTCATCAAGAATAGCCTTATCATGAAGAGATGGAGAGATGGGATATTGTAAGGAACCAATTGACTAATGAATTGGAATGAGATGTGAAAAATATAAATCTAACTAAATTATATGTTATAGTCCAATGAGATGGTGTTGAAGCTTGACTCAAAAAAATGAAAAAATAATTTTGAAATAAGGAATTACTCTAAAATTAATAAATTCAATTGGGGAGCATACCAAATTTTAGGTGAAGATTCACTTGGTGGGAAAATAAGAAAATGGAAATGGGAATGTGTTCAACAAATTTAACTTGTAGTTAATTTATAACCTTGTTCAAACTAATAATATTTCCAAAATTTCATTTTGATCAAAAAATAATTGATTCTTAGAACCCAAGGCAAGTAGATATGTTAGTAATTGACCATTGGGAGAATCTCACTAGGCTTTTCAAATACATACCCAAATATTAGCATAACAAATATTTTCAAATTTGGAGAATAATCATGAGATTATATCCTTAAAAAGGAGGAGAAGTTGATGTTCATGTACCTTCAACTAGTTATGAAAAGGAAATTGTTCTCACTTGGAATTGTACCCTTACTAAACCTACTAACCAACATTCCATTAAAACATGGGAATGATCTCAAATTGTGGGACCTTGTATATGAGATCATCCCTCTAGAGAGCGATAACTCCTTTACAACCTATGTGCAATAGTATTAGTCTAACCCAATACTAAATAAATCTAAAATTAACCAACTTTATCAACTTGCAGAGGGAAAAGGGAAGGGAGAAATGCAAAAGTTAAACGGTGGTGATGCACCAACATTAGAATTTAGTTCTTCCTTCTCAAAAAACACAAAGAATCAACAAAAATCACCAATAGAGTGCACATAATTGTCTACTATACCAATTAATAGAGGTGAGTGAGGGGCTATAGTTTGACAAACACAAAGAGGGAAGATTCATTCATTATAAATCATGTAAACTAAATTAACATAGTACACAACATAGGAAATGATAAATAATGATTCATACATAGAGGTAAGAACATTTTACACAAAATGTATGAACTAAAAAGAGGTGAAAATGGTGATTTTCATTGATTATAGAGGCATGAACCTATTTATAGTAAGGAAAAACCTTTGAAAATGAGAAAAAAATTATTCTTATACATAAAAACAATGCAGAAGGAAGGAATACATGGAAAAGATAAAAAAACCTATTCACGAATCAATTCAAATAAACTATATACAAGTGTACATGAAATATTGAGTTGGAGGCATGAGAAAAGATTCCTAACACTACGTTTCACTTAGCATTGAACGATTAGTAGATGAAGTGTAGAAAACTCATAAAATTGATGCAAAACATGCCCAAGGATGGCCCTTTGATAGAAATGAGGTCTATAATTCATAAATTCAACACAAGCACCATTTTCCTTCCTTAGAATTTATGCAAAATAATTAAAGATCATTTTAGGGGCCTCCACAGATTATATTTGGTAGTTCCAAAAGTGGTTTTAGCATTGATGGTGTTTCTAGGTGAAAAACATACCATTTCAACCAATTGTGAAAATATGGCACCATTCTAAATGTTACTTTTTCTAATTACAAAAAATTGACACCCTTTTGGATGTCACTTTCAAATTTGGGAAAGATCCTAACAAAATTAAGGAAATTATGCAATTGCAAAACTTTGACCTTCATGTGGATATATCATGTTACCCTTAAAACTTACACCAAAATCCACCCTAGTGTAACAATTATAGAAGTTTGATCCCTACATGGATATTGCAGAACTTTTCTAGTGTCTGAGATGTCACATTTCAAATTCGAAAAAAAATATGAAAAAATTTGAGAAAGTTATGCAATTGGAAAACTTGGACCCTGATGTGGATATACATATTGATACCCTTAAAAATTACACCAAAATCCACTCTAATGTGAAAATTGTGGAAATTTGACCCCTATATGGATATTGTAAACTTTACTTTGATACAGATATATCCTAATACCCTTAAAAATTTCACAATACGAAGACCCTAAAATTTTTGTAATATCATAACTTGGTCTTTTTTAACCTAATTTTCACCAATTTTTTATTGAGCATACCCATTTGGGCCCTCTACAAGATAAGAAACTCAAATAACCCTCAAACCTAGCCATTTTTTTGTGTTTCTCAATTTAATATAATTAACTAAGGACAAAATGATTAATTCAACAATTAAAGGCATAAAATAATGCAATATGACCTAGATAATATCTCTTACATCAATTATAACATATAGGACATAAGATGGGTATGAAATTTCAACATAAATCAAATAGGAAAAAAATTAAAATCTACTACAACATTGAGAGACAAATTTTGTAAATATTTACGAATTCATAAACATCACCTTATTTTAAGAAGAAGAACTATAAAAAGAACGAAAATTCAAAGTAGAGACAAAATGGAAAGGATTATAAAAATAATAATGATTCAAAGTTTAGAAGTGACAATGAGTTGAAAGGAAGAAATGGAAATAGAAAAGAAATTATTGAAAGAAGAGGACCACTTGGAGGGTGTTTCACCTATGGAGGTGATCATTATGCTAAATATTATTTAAACATGAGCTAGGGAAACACAATAATTACATATACTCATGGGTTTACTTTGATCCATGGGTTTACTTTGATCCATTTTGATAAAAAAAAATGGCATAAGTTGTTAATTCCTTATTTCCATAGAGGGTTCCCTATTTCTTTGAAAATTTCCTTTTAATAATCTCTACTTTTACCTTTCAAAATTTTCTCTACTTTTTTCACCAAGGAATCTATTATTTTCACAATTTTCCATTTCACTCCAAGTTCACTTATAAGATAATTAATTTTATACATGTGTACATGTTTAATTTTATGCATGAATAAATACAATCCTATGTTTATAATATAATATATTAATTTTGTATGTGTGTAATTTCAAGTATATTTAATTGTGTATGTATGTATGTGTATATAGATATCAAATTAATTATTTATATGATTTGATAAGTGTATAGAAATGGGGGTCAAAAGGGGGTTCCATTTTATCTTAAAATCAACAAAAATTGAACTTCAACGAGTAATTTAGTTTCTCAACTAGTAAGTTTCAACAACAAAAAATGGCAGAGATTAAGAGCGTCAAATTTTGAGAGCAAATGAAATGGTCTTATTTTTACCAAAAAAATAAAACATAGTGTCAAATGTGCTCCTTCCATATTTCAAATCTATTTTATGAAGTCTTAAGATTATTTATTAATAGAAGTAATTTTTTAATATTTTTACATGAATGTATTTTAAATATTTTCAAAGTATATATATAATAAAAAAAATGAAAAATTGAACATGTTTCACCTAATTTTAAGAAAAATAATATTAGAAATAAATGTACAAAATGAAATACAAAATAAAAATATATACTTTTATCAAATTTAATAAAGAAATCAAAAATTATGTAAAAAAAAAATCATTTGTTTTAGGAAAAATAAAATAAAGAAACTAATAAAACTAAAACAAATTAACACCTTAATATATTCATATTTTCAAAAACATTACATGGTTCAAAAGCTAAGGTGGGTCTTCAAATCATAGTGGTGATTTTTTAGAATAATGTCTTAAACCATGTAAACTAGTGGAGAGCATGCTAGGGATTCTGTGTTTTTATAGGTTTTGCAAAACATAGATTTGAGTAGGTAATAAGAAAATCTAATCATTAGATTTGATTATCCAAGACATATTAAAGCCTAAGGGTTGGTTGTTCTTATGCGAATATATTATATCACACTCATGTATTGTGTTTAATATAAAAAGGTACAATAATATATTTGAAAATATTATTGGTTAACAATTTGGTTCTATAAATTATTTTATGTTGTGTTGTTTATATATTTTTAACATGTGTGAATGATTAGTTTTATTATTTTAAGAAATTGCACATGATTGATTAAAAATTAATCATAATTTTATATTTCTAACATTCTTAATACATTGGAAGAACATTCTTTTTTATGTATTTTTTCTTATATTGATATACTGAATAATTATTTTTATTCTTTTGAGAAATTTCTTCTCATTATTTAGTAATTGATTGTTTTATGTTTCATGTGCTCCTAACATGTATAGAATATTCTTATTGTGCCAATTATTTTATATATTAATATAAACTTAAGAGTTATAGGGAAAAATCATCAAAAAGGAAAAACTTGAAAAGATTGAAGTTGAGAGACAAAAAAAGGGGAATGGATGAGAAAAAATTGTGAAAGTAGAAAATTGAAATATAAAGGCGAAAATGTTTAAAAAATCCTATATCATCCATTGAAGCTAATAAGGAACAAGAAAATGTTAAAATAGGGAAAAAGTGCAAAAAAAATATTTGAATAAGAAATAATGTTTGGAGGTGAAGGTATGTCATTTTTTTCAAATGAATTTGATATTGAAATAAATCATAAACACCAATTTTATGTCGGCAACATGAGCATGTTGATGTATGGTGTTTTCATTTGATGGAAACCCATTGTAGAAGTGATGGTACATCAGTATGTATATAGTCTAGAGAAGACCAAGTGTTTTTGGAGAAATTAGCTAAGTCTCAAACTAAAATAGTATGTAACAAGGGAACAATTTTGTGGTTTGCATTGCTCGATGTATTACAATATATTTTCATACAATTTTTAGATGATAATGGTAAGTGTTGGAGGAGTCTATATCCAAGTTTTCAAGGTTCTATGTCTTTTGCAGTTAAAGATATTAGTGATAGAGTATCAAGCTATGTTGTGATAGGGTTACAGTTGCAAATTTTATGTTGGAATGCTCTGCATTCCACTGCAGATGGTCATTATGTTGTGTGGATTTTAGGAAGTGTTTGAAGATGTCATATGTGTGTGCACTCTGAGTTTCAAGTGGTTTGTTGGTCGATGTATCAATTTTTGAATGAACAGTTGGTTTATTTAGTTGTTGCTTCATCAGTTTTGTTGTACGGTGTCGACCTAAGGGTTTTGGGGTTATGCAGAATTAAGTTGAGTATGAAGGAGATTCATAGGAGTGATTATCTATCATGCCAACCTATTTTGGTAAAGAACACATTTTGGTTTCTTCCACAAGGTATGTATGAAGGAATTTTGAGCTGACTGGTTATGGTGACACACGTTTCATCTAATCAATACAACCTAATTGATGATATGATTATTTACAAAATATATAAATATATATAGAAGTTCAATTCATTCATGGTATGATGGTGTAGATGATGATGAGTGAGAGTGTGAAGTGTGAAATGTGATAGTGGTGAAGAATGAAGTGTGTAAAGTCAATTTAATGAGCCTAACTAGAACTGTATCTTTAGCATATTGCAAATGCATTGTTAGCAGTTTAAAATTTTGTAGTGAGGCACTCTTTTCTATATATTTTGTAATTCTAGAAGTGATCTTCCTTGGGCAATGAGCCCTCCTATTTTCTAGATAGTGAGATCTCTAGGCAGTGAGCCTCATGTAATCTATTGTAACTGGTTATGATATATTGTGAGCTAATCCTCACCATGGTTTTTCCCTTCCAAGGGTTTTCCATGTAAATATAGTGTTCTTGTGTTGTTTGTTGTGGTTCATGCTTCAATTATTTGTTTCCAATTTTTCAAGTTTAATGAGATGCTTTGAATGCACTTTTAAGCTAATGAATTTTAGGGAATATTAATTCACCCCCTCTTAGTATTTTGGGTGTTCAACAATTGGCTTAACCATTGAGGTAGATCTTTAAGGATGAACACATGGCAACTAGGAGGTATCCTATCTCTCTAGAAGAAATTATTATGGAAGGGTTTATTGAAGAATGTTGTGAAGTGGATATGGAAAGAGAAATCAAATCTACTCTTGATGCCTAGATAAAGCAGAATGTGAGAATAGATTATAGAGATCTAAAGAAACTCTTAAGGAAGTAGATAAGTGCATCAAGAAGCTGAGGAATCAAATCAAGAAAGTTAAAGTGAAACTCAAGGAAACAAAGGAAACAAAGGAAACTTAAGAAGGAAAAAGAGTTAAAGACTACCTAAATTTCAAGTTGAAAGAAAAGTCTACAGAAAGTGTAAAACTTGAAGAAGAGATTATGTCTTTGAGGAAAGATTTGGAGAAAGAAAAATTCAAGAGGAAAAATTCAAGAAGAGATCCACCTTTCTTGATGATATGCTTTCTATTCAAAAGGCTTCAAAGGATAAATAAGGATTAGGGTTTGAAAAGGGAGAAAGCTAAAAGTAAAATTAGACTCCAAACAATGTTGAAAATGAGAACAATGAACAAAGGAAGACTGGAGATAAGAAGAGCAATATCAAACATGTCTAAAACCAAAAGAAATATTTAAAGAGACCTATCAAAAAACCATATGCACAAAGGTATTCATCTTTTAAAGGTCACTACTATTTTTGCAATAAATTTGGATATAGAGCTATAGAGTGTAAAAGCAAGATGAATCATAATTTTCAATCATTTTCCAATCAATGTTATGCGTACAATAGATTTTTTCATAAGACTAGTGAATGCAGAAGATAGATGGTGAATGGTTACAATAATAGTATGATGTCTCAATAATTCCTTGGTTACTATTACACATGCAAGGGGTTTGGTTATAAGGCTTTTGAATGAAAATCTAAAATAGAAAGAAGTAAATTTGCTCTGCAACAAAGTTTCATATGATATAAATGCAATAAACCAAGACACATAGCTAAGTTTTGCAGAGGAAAGAATGTGAAGCCTTCTACTCCACAAAAGAAGATTGATCTGGTTGAGGTAAAGAAGGAGATGAACAAGATCTAGAAGAAAAGGAAGAGAATGATGTGAAGAATGATTTTGTGCCAAATTGTGGCATAAATTTTTCCACTAAAATCTAGATAGAAAGCATTGGCTTAGAGGGAGTTTTAACAGAAAACTTTCTAAACCCCCTACCAAAGATATGATGTTGATGTCTTCGGCATAATTGGTGTATGTATAAGTAAGTTTGATTGATCCATTGGTGAAATCTTCGATGAGAAATCTCTTACTACAGAGATTTACGAAATGTTTGGAAATGCTTCTGATGATACAGAGGGTGCTTAACAACTTTTGAACTAGCTTTTTCTACTTCAATTAATGCATACTTTAGGTCATGGAAAAGTGCTTTTTTCCATTTTGTGCATTCTAAAAGGCATTTGTGATCGAGAATTTGAAGAGGAGAGTAATGCAAATGAGAGTTGAAGTGATTCTGAAGTATTGACCAAAACCCTACCAACAAATTTCACAAGGTATTTATAATTTTCTACAAACCCTAGCTCAAGAAAAATTAAAAATGTTTACTCCACAAGTTATTGATGTTCTTGAGAGGTTCAGACCTAAGTTTAAGAAGCACCCATACAATTCAATGGAAACAAATAATGAAGGTGTGTTCTCTAGGGTTCCATCAAATTTGATGCACACAGAGGATGTGGGAATTTATATTCATTCAAAGATGTGTGAATATGATCATTTCAAGTTGGAAAAATTTAGGGAAAAGGTGCTAACTAGAGATGATTTTGAGCTAAAATTAGAGTATGCCAATTGGACGAAGAAAAAGTTGGATGTGTGGGTAGAATTTCCTAATTTCTAATATGAAGATGAGTGGGTGAAGTATGTTTTGAGCACAATTCATGAAAAATTCATGTGGTTGTACATGCCACATATGATAAACAAAGAGGAAATTAGGGTTGTTATCGGTTTTAGCTCTACTAGAACAGTCTTGATAATGAAGATAGTGAAGAATGAATTGGTGATGAAGCTTATCAAAGCCAAGTTTGATAATTGTCCCTAACTATGGATGACATTGAAGATCCAACAGCCAAATATGCTTCAATGATGATTGGTTACAAGATATTCCATACAAACAGAGAGAATTATATCTCTGCTATTGCAATACACACGACCTATCGAATGGTGAAAGAAGGAAAAGATGTTTATCTTTGTGAGCTCCTAAGAGTACAGTTAATGGAGAATTTATAGAAGACAAAGGATTCAAGATATCATTTCTAGTATGGTACTCTATGTTGAAAAATGGATGTAATTATGTAGCTTAATACTTTGTAAAACTATGAGATTGTAGATATAAATAAGTGTTCTTTGTTACAATTTATTTGTGGATGATTATTTGTTTAGATTCATTTTACCAATTGTAGAAGTAGACAAAATATTGTAGAAGAATAAGACTAGAAGATAGAAGTGACACAGCATATACTGTGGAGAAACCCTTTCGATAAAAAACTCCACCACCAGAATCAATAGTGCTTGTATTATTTAACCTTAGAACAAGATTACAATAATTCTTTATCAATCCTTGCTTGAGATGCTTATTTTTCCTTCAACAATTCTTCTTCACAACCTGCAATAAACTCTGATTAAAAGTCTCTTCAACTTGTTGCAATTTATAGACAATAATGAGCCTTGTAAACTCCAAAGAGTTTACAATTACAAAGCACAAAGCTTACCTCACAAAACCTACACCTATTCTTTGCAAGTAGAGTTCTTCCATGAAAAGCAATGCCAAACCAAGTCCTTCAATTTGGGTGTCTAAAACTAAAGTCCTAACTCAACGTTCATTCTGAAGATATCCTATAAGCTTATCCTCAAAGTTGGCGCCCAAGAATGGGCCCACTTAACTCAGCCTTATAAAATATCTTCTCATGAAAAAGTGTTAACTCCAAGATGCCAACTTGGGCGCCCAAGGTGGGTCCAAGTCAATCTTTATTAACTAAAACATATCTCTCCACCATTCATTCAAATATCATGCATGATTGATCATCCCCACTTAACTGAATGTATCACCTGTTATGTGTTATGCAACTCAAGTCATTAGTCATGCATTCCAAGTCAACTGAAGTCAACTAGCATTCAACTGAAACTCACTACATGCAACTGAAGATAACTGAACCATAACTAAACTAAACTAAACTAAACTGAACTCCATGCATGTAAACATCAATTCCTAACTTCTAGGGTCTTTACATGCATTACTAAAGTGTTATCTTTCTCCAAACAATTAACTTAACTCAAGGTGAGTTCCACCTTCCATGTGGGTGCCCCATGTGCTCCTATTTTGTAGGATCTTTTCTTGGGCATCCCCACATGTTCCTATCATTTAGAATTAATTACAAATGTCAATTTACATGTTCATTACATTCGAATTTAATCTCTTTCTAATCCTAGTGTTGGGGAACACTTTCCAAGGACTTAGGAGATACATGAAATATGTTTAGGATTGCAATTAAATGGCATCCTATTCCCAACATTCTCCCACTTGACATTATACATTACAATTATTCTAAAAAATGAATCATTACTATAAATCAAGTGCAAGACTCAAGGCTAATGGCCTTCCTGCACCATCTAATCAATCCATGCCAACTTCAAATGCAACCTACATAATCATGAAGCTCCAAGCAAATGATTAGAACCAAGAGAACTTATCTGTAGGAACTGGTTTCATAAGATAATCTACAACATTAATTAAAGTGTCAACTTTCTCAATTCATACCTTCCTTCTCTCAACCATTTCTTGTACAAAGTGATATTGAATATCAACATGCTTATTACGAGCATGATACATAGGATTTTTGGATAAACAAATAGCACACTGACTATCACATTAAAGTCTAACTTACTTGTAATTAAAACCAATACCTTTCCCAAGTCTCTTTAACCAAACTACCTCTTTAGAGGCATGTAAAACCACCAAGTATGTTCAACTCACGTCCAACCAAGGTGTAGGGTTCTCAGACTTTACTGTTGAAAAAACTTTTCTTACAAGTAGTCATTCCAACATATATCTCTTACCATAAGAGAACTCAAGCCTCACCTATTTCTCCAAGTATCCATGAGGACCTGTAACCAACCAATCCATGCCAAACTCCAAATGCAACATAGCACTATCATGAAGTAATCAATAAAATGATTAATGTACCAAATACTTAAGAGAACTACACAAGATCAATGTTAAACCTCCAATCATGAATTAGGAACATGAACATGACAACATGATCTAACCATCTCCTCCAAGGAGATCACATGCATCATAACATACATAAACATCCTAGTATCAAGAGAACAAATACTATGCCAAACTTTAAACGTGTATCAAGAGTAAACCATGATATAATAGCAACCACTCTAAACCAAGAAGAAAACATATCCCCAAACACATGAAAATAACCTTACCAATGATGCATTTGCATCATTTCCAACAACTCCCACTGAACTATGGTATGAGCTACACATGGCATCATGACTACCATCCTCTTCATGAAGATCACTCTTTAAAATTAAGCAAAGATTCATCACTAATAGTTTTACATGAAATGATCAATGCATGATTGCAGTCATCCGAGGATTCCTCTATAGAAGAATCGGAACTCTTTTTCTTGTTCTTACAATCCTTCTTCACATGTCTCGGTTTCCCACAGTTCCAACACTTTACCTTACTCTTACCAAGGGTTTTATACCATCCTTTGGACTTACCCTTTCCTTCCTTGTCTCCCTTAGGTTCCTTTTTCTCAGGCCTACCTTTTACAAACAAAGCATCTTGGATTTCCGTTTTAGAATTCCCCCTGATCTCCTCTGATAGGAGAGTAGGAATTATATTGTCCATCTTCAGATCTGCACCACTACAACTGATAGCAACAATTAGATTTTCCAAAGATTCTGGTAAAGAACAAAGTAACAAAATACATTTATCTTCATCTTCTAGCTTTACATCTACAGATGCTAACTAACTTAGAATCAAATTAAAAGCATTCAAATGATTTGCAATAGAAACACCATCTTTCATATTTAAAGAATACAACTATCTTTTCAGATACAACTTATTAGTAAGACTTCTGGTTTGATAGATATCACCTATTCTCTTCCACAACTTATATGCAATAGTTTCTTTTGAAACATTCAATAGAATAGCATCAGCAAGACATAATCTTATGGTCTCTCTTGTCTTCTTATCAAGATTAGCCCAATCCTCATCTAACATCATTGTAGGTGACTTTGTCTCATTACCAACAGCTAACCACTGATCTCCCTCTTCAAGGAAATCTTCCATTTTTAGTTTCCACATCTCATAATTAGATCCATTGAATCTTTCAATATCTAAACAAGAATTAAAACTCATTGTAACAAACTTATTTTCCAAAATCAGCAATATAACACAATATTAAAAGCTCCCACTATAGCCAAAAAACCCAACCATTAACTCTGATACCAAATGTTGAAAAATGGATGTAATTATGTAGCTTAATACTTTGTAAAACTATGAGATTGTAGATATAAATAAGTGTTCTTTGTTACAATTTCTCTGTGGATGATTATTTGTTTAGATTCATTTTACCAGTTGCAGAAGTAGACAGAAGATTGTAGAAGAATAAGAATAGAAGATAGAAGTGACACATCATATACCATGGAGAAACCCTTTCAAGAAAAAACTCCACCACCAGAATCAATAGTGCTTGTATTATTTAACCTTAGAACAAGATTACAATAATTCTTTATCAATCCTTGCTTGAGATGCTTATTTTTCCTTCAACAATTCTTCTTCACAACCTGCAATTAACTCTAATTAAAAATCTCTTCAACTTGCTGCAATTTATAGACAATAATGAGCCTTGTAAACTCCAAAGAGTTTACAATTACAAAGCACAAAGCTTAGCTCACAAAACCTACGCCTATTCTTTACAAGTAGAGTTCTTCCATGAAAAGCAATGCCAAACCAAGTCCATCAATTTGGGTGTCTATAACTGAAGTCCTAACTCAATGTTCATTCTGAAGATATCCTATAAGCTTATCCTCAAAGTTGGCGCCCAAGAATGGGCCCACTTAACTCAACCTTATAAAATATCTTCTCATGAAAAAGTGTTAACTCCAAGATGCCAACTTCGGCACCCAAGGTGGGTCCAAGTCAATCTCTATTAACTGAAACATATCTCTCCACCATTCATTCAAATATCATGCATGATTGATCATCCCCACTTAATTGAATGTATCACCTATTATTTGTCATGCAACTCAAGTCATTAGTCATGCATTCCAAGTCAACTGAAGTCAACTAACATTCAACTAAACTAACTATATGCAACTAAAGATAATTGAACCATAACTGAACTAAACTAAACTAAACTAAACTAAACTGATACTGAACTGAACTCCATGCATGTAAACATCAATTCCTAACTTCTAGGATCTTTACATGCATTACTGAGTGTTATCTTTCTCCAAACAGTTAACTTAACTCAAGGTGAGTTCCACCTTCCATGTGGGTGCCCCATGTGCTCCTATTTTGTAGGATCTTTTCTTGGGCGTCCCCACATGTTCCTATCATTTAGAATTAATTACAAATGTCAATTTACATGTTCATTTTCATTTGAATTTAATCTCTTTCTAATCCTAGTGTTGGGGAACACTTTCCAAGGACTTAGGAGATACATGAAATATGTTTAGGATTGCAATTAAATGGCATCCTATTCCCAACACTCTAGTCATTTGCTTAATGTTTTACTTTCTCAATGAGTTGGCTAGTACAAAGAATGTAGTATGGTAGGATAATATCCCTATAGCTATTCAAATTAGAGATCATTTGAGGAGATTTACAGATTTTGAGTCTCGTAAGACAATGTTGTGGGGGTTTGTCAAAACATTTCAAGAAAATATGCAAGAGAGAGAAATAATTCCAAGATCAGTTGTGAATAAGTATAAAAATGAAATGACATTTATGGTTAGCAGAGATTATTGCTATATGGAAGAAATTGAACCTAGAACTATTTGGGTTTTGGAGTTGCCCTATGAGGTAGTTGAGTCTAAATGCATTCGTCTTGCAAAGATTTTGTTGAGCAATCCTAGAGATACAACTGTTGAAAGGTTTGGGACTTATGAAGAAAAAACAATTCAAGTGAACCTTGAAAAGAAGAAAGAAATTGCAAAAAAGGTTGAAAAGATGAAGGCTAATTTAGAAAGGGAGTTTGGTACTGTGAGATAAGGGGGATTCACTGCTCATGAGTCTCTTCATTCTCAAGAGAATCCTAGGGAGCAAACTGCCCTTAACCACCTCAATATTAGCTGAATGAAGAAATTGCAAAGAAACTATACACAAACTAATTTTCATAAAATACTACTTTAGACTTGAGAGAGCAAAGATTCTAGATTCTTTCCTTTGAAGGGAGAGCTCTAGGCTAAAAGACCACAGCACAAAATTAGGATGCCGGTGCTGCACACTAGAGTCCAGAAGACACACTGACATCCTTAGCAACAAAGAACTCAAAACTTTAAACAAAAAGACTAGAACTTCATTACCTAACATAGATCCAAGGTCTATTCAACAAAATGACAAGATAGAAAGCATAAATTGAAAGATAGCACAAGGAGAGCTAAGAGGGAGCTTACAAATAATTGATCATTCAAAACCTTCATTTGAGATTTGTTTTAACAACCTACACACAAGGCGAATGAGGAAAAATTTTGGGGTTATTTTGAGGCTTGTCGTAGTCAAACCCCCGTTTTGGTGTTCCCGCCTCCATGAACAAAAAGATGGATAGAGAGAGTAATCAAAATGAACAAAAGGAAGTGGTGAAAAAAATCCTTTCTTTAAGAGGAGAACCTGCACCACCAAGTAGTAAATGAACAAAGAGATCTAATCTATTCGCAAATAGAAAATAGTGAGAAAGCATTACCAGCAGGTCTCGACCCCCTCTTGAACACACGAACGCACTGTTGAATGCTTGCTAGAGATCATTGGTTGTTGGAGGGACCTCAGTCTGATAGAGATTTGCTTGTAGAAGTGTTATTTCCAAGAGTAGAAGGATTTGAGAAGTGAAGAAAAGTTGAAGAGAAGAGCCTTGAATGAATGAGAGAACCCCCAAAAATGAGAGCAAAAGAGGGTTTTGTTGCATGCAAGGGAAAAAGAGTCGTTACACTTGAGAGCCTAACTGAAAAGACACGTGTCAAGAGCTAGGATTTGAGATTTCCCACTTCAAGCTCAAAAAACCGCTAGGACACTAGCACACTACGCAAACATTTGCACACCTCGCAAGCATCCAAAATGCTAGTTTTTGGGAAATGGGTTGGCGGACTATTGTTGCTTCACCATTGGACCACATGGAGTTGGAATCATGAAATTTAACTCATTGGATTTTTTCCATAAATGCGTTTAGGTGTCATAAATGCTAGGCAAAGTGCTAAAATGTGAAATTGCCCCTAGGTGTAATTTTCTGACATCACATTTTTCCCCCACTTTAGTGGGCTCAATTTTGGAAAAATCAGTCACACTAAAGTAGAAAAGAAAAAATCCACCTAAAACTTGAAGTTTTACGGATTTGTGTCCCAAAAAAGGTACTATAGAGGTCAAGTTGGACAATACTGAAGATGCCCCCAATGATCGAACTCAACGAGAAGTACAGCATCTATTGTGAAAAATCACACAAAATTTTATTCTACAAAACTCAAATTTAAGTTAGTCCCAAAAATTAGAAGAAGCTACAATGGTGAGAAGAATGATCAAGAGAAAATTTGATGATTCAGAAGAAAAATATGCTAAAGAGGAGACTATATGCCCCTCCTAAGTTTTCCCCCAGCTAAGTGGGGTAAAATCAAGAGAAATCAGGGAGCCCCAAACTCTAGAAAAATGGGCCTAGGGGGGCCTATATATACCGAGGTGGGCCCCTAGAAGGGTCATTTTCACTATTCATTATGAGGATTTTGTTGACTGTTGTCAGAGAAAAGTCATAAAAATTCATAGCAAACGAGAGTATGAAGCACCCAGGTCGGACTAGCTACATGCAGGCATAGTCGGGGGTCTCAAGGTGGACAAGGTAAGCCTCAAAACCTCTTAATTTGCATAGTTTTGATATTCTTAGCAAGTTTTAAGTTTCAAGCAGTGTAGCCATTCTAGATGCATGCATGCGTCCTCCATGTACATTGGTGTCCAAGGCAATCACTATCATCCCAAGGACACATTGTCTTTCTAACACCATCAATAGTGACTAGGGACACTAGTGCGGCATGCACATGTCAGTATTTTTGAACTTGATTTTGTATCAGCAAGCTATGTATTGACTCAAACCTTTTTTTTTTATTGCGGGACTACCCCAAGATCAGGGAGCATCTCGATGGGTGAGTACTTCACCTACTCAGAGGGAAAAGGGATCGATTATCTAATGATGAGGTCACACACCTATAGCGCATCAGTCTTTGGAACGTGTATACTATGTTAGAGATGTACCACGATAGGATATTGATGGATCTCATGGAGAGGTGGGACACCACCAAATCGAGCTTCTAGTTACCAATTGGAGAGATGACTGTGACATTGGAGGATGTCTACCGTATCCTTTTCCTCCCCATCCACAGTAGGTGGGTTGAGCTAGATGACATGCACTCACCATGAGAGCGATTAGAGAACGTTTGATACTGCTCTGGACGAATGGACGACGAGGACGGGACCACACATATTTACACCTGATGGTTCAAGTAGACCCGAACCACTACACCCCTCATACACTAAGTCATGGTGGTCATTGTGGCCACATGAATCACCATAGACTGGTGAGGCTCTCACTTGCATAGAAACCTCGTCCATACTATTCAAGAGATGGTGGAGTGTCATACAGTTTTCGTATGGGGGTGCAGTATGCTTGCACATTTGTATCACAAACTTAGGAGGTACATCCACTACGAGTACCAGAGCCTCAACCACATGTACACTCCTGTAGGTGTGGGCTTTCACACACATCACCTGCGTGAGGATAGAGGGCTATCCCTGAGAATGGGATTATATAATGCCTATGGCTCACTAGTACGAGCTCACACGATAGTGAAGACATGGTGACCTATAGTTCTAGCAACTGTAGTATAACACATTGACGCCATATCAGATTAGATGGATACCCCATCAGTTGTTCTAGTGGGTTGATAATGGCAAGTTCCTTTGGAACCTACAACACAACCATTTCATTTTAAGTCACACAAATTTTGAGATCATGCCATACTACTAGAGTTGGGTCATGCAATAGCATGGTCGAATTCAGACCATTCCCCCCACCATCCCCACATACACCCAAGTTGTTTGAAGCGCTATGTGGCCATGGGACCATCTACATCCTACCATAGTTGATGTCTACCTTTCAAATGGCACTATTGATGATGAGGATTTACTAGCAATGGGCACGATGGATAATGTCAGCATGGATAGAGACTTTATGACATGGTGGGCGGCTCATCGTCTTGCACCAGTGTTCCCAACAAGCACCCCCATGGGGGATCCCGGCCTATAGGGGGATGTGCCACCATAGCCATTGAGGTAGAGGTAGAGGGGTCAAGGGAGTAGGAGGGACCAGGAGGAGTAGAAAGAGGAGGAGGTCTAGCAGGAGCAAGCCAAGGAGGTCAGAGTGGTGTCACCGAGGCTGAGATAGCAATGGAGGATATCCTCTCTTCAACAAGCCACTCTAGTCTCATTAGTGCCACCAACATTGCCTCTCATCCCAGTAGCAACCTTGGTAGCATCCAGGGTAGCTCCTAACATCGATGGCATAGGACCCAGTGCCCCTCCTCCCCCAGACCCATACGAGCAACCAAGGCATCCAAGTATGACAATTGATCATGATATTTCATTTTAGTACTTTCAATTTTTTCATCTCATGTATATGCATATTATGTTTTGGTGTATCTATACATATCGTGATATTGATATACATTTTCTTTATGTGTTTACAGTGGATACTCAAGGATGGAATGGGTTTTTCACCCAATGCATATCAGAGGTGGCCCCTGTCATGCCTATCCAAGGGGCAGTCCTAGACTCCTACCAGCTAGCTTTAGCGGGATATCACACCCATCTTTTCGAGTTGGTAGTTTGCATGAAGACTACCTATGAGGAGGGGCAGGTGGAGATCGTGTAGAGGATCACGGATGCTACCACACTCTAAGGGCAGTAGGATCAATTGTCGAGGGAGCTGTGAACATCCCTCACAGAGTGAGATGCAGTCATGACAAGGGTTGATAGTGCCAAGCAGACACATGACACCCTATAGAGCCATCTCAATGACCTCACGAGACAGCCAGTAGTGATGATCCCGGCAGGTGATCAACAACTATAGCAAGAGCTCATCCAGGCCCACATGTAGATATGCTCCCTTCAAGGGGAGATCAAGGGGATGCATGCAGTAATGTCCATCTCACACTTGCACTGCACCCGATCCATCTCCACTGTGTAGCCTCGACCCTAGCCACAGCCACAACTAGAGCTAGAGGGCTCCAAGAGCCACATGCTTGGGGCGTAGAGAGCCTTTTTGTGTATCATTTTTGTAGTCTTGATACATATTTTGTAGATCATTTTTTATGTCTAAACATTGATACATATATACAACATCCACTCATTTTTTAATGATAATGGCACAATACATGTACATGACATTCAATATTTATATATATACATGAGATATTGATTTTAACATTATGGCATTCTCTATTTGATTTGTATGTTTCTCACTTTCCTGTATGTTGATGCTATGGATTTTATATGTATGGGTGTATGTTTAGATTAGATGCTATCATGATTTAATAAACACACATGGATATATGTTAATTAAATTTAGTGATGATCTAATTTTCTAAAAATATATATAATCTAATGTGTAGATTACAACATAGTAAAACACTTGTATATGTGTCTCTCTCTCACACACACACATGGTTGCATCATAACAAAAAACTTCACAATGTGTTAACAAAGGAATGTCAATATATGCAATGCTACAACCCTTAGATAGTGAGCATTGCACATGTGACACATTGGACACTACACATAGGATCAGCGAAGATACATTGCATTAACAAGTACTTTTAGAGGCGTCCCATCCATAGATGATAACCCATAAGCACCCGAGCCATACATGAAGATGACAATGTAAGGGCCTAACCAATTAGGAATAAATTTTCCCCTTTGATCAGGCAGTCCATTTACATTTCTCTAATTCTCATAGAGAAGCAAGTCACCTACCTTAAAAGTTCTATGGAGTACACTTTGATTATATTGTCTAGATAATGATCATCAATAAGCTTTAAGATGGTCAAGGTCTTGTAATCGACGCTCATCAAGCATCTCTAGCTAATACAAATGATTAGCTCAGTAAGTCTCACCTTCAATTATTCCTTTAAGGGAAACCCGTAAAGACACAATTTCCAACTCCAAAGGTATGATGGCTTTGACACCGTACACAAGGTTGTAAGGTGTTGTTCCTATTGTCGTATGAACACTTGTGCGATAGGCCCATAAAGTGTATGTTAATTGAACATGTCAATCCTTACCATGTTGTTCACTATCTTGTGAAGAATGAGCTCAAGAGTCTTATTAGACACTTCTGCCTAGCCATTATATTGAGGATAATATGGTGTACAGAATCTATGCTGAATGTGAAACTTCTGCAGGAATTGCTTTACTTCCTTTTTCTTGAATGGCATATTATTTTCATAGACAAGTGTAGAAGGTGACTCGAAGTGAGCACTAATGTTTTTCAGAAGAAAACTACAAATAGATTCAGCATTCGTAGATCGAAGCAGGATGGCTTCAACCCACTTCATCAAGTAATATATAGCAATAATGATAAAGGTTTGTCCTTTAGAAGAAGGAGGTGATATCTTTCCTATAATATCCAACCCCCATTTCGCAAAATGCCAAGGGGAGGTCTAGTTTTGTAACCCTTGTGCAGGAGCATGAATAAGATGACTATGTTGTTGACATTATGGGCACTTTTTAACAAAATCAAAATAATCTTATTTCACCATTTTCCAAAAGTGCCCCATGTGGATCAATTTTCACACCAGGGATTTACCACCAAAGTTTCCACCCCTAGAACTCGAATGGGATTCCTTAAGGGAAAGGATTATTTTTGCTTTAGTGAGACATTAGAGAAGCAAGTTGTAATATTTTTGATAGAGAACATTTGACAAGACAATGTAACAAAATGAAAGGTTTCATATACAAGTGTGATCATTTTTTGTTGCATCATTGGGAAAGTTTCTAGTCTTCAGATAGTTGTGTATGTTAGAAAACCATTCTCTCGAGTCTACATGAGAACACACAAGAGCATTAGATTCAGGTTGATCAAAAATAGTAGGAGACCAAAGGACCTAAACCATAAAGTGGTATTCTTTCATGTCCTCATCTGAGGGTACCAGGGAGGTGGCACTCACCATGGAATCCACGTGTCAATCTTCTCTCCTAGGAA
The DNA here is from genome assembly GCA_007258455.2 of Sequoia sempervirens. Lineage (NCBI taxonomy): Eukaryota > Viridiplantae > Streptophyta > Pinopsida > Cupressales > Cupressaceae > Sequoia > Sequoia sempervirens. The sequence goes on from VDFB02058242.1 coordinate 237,346,493, forward strand.
CACTGTCTATTGTGAAGGAGGACAATCAATTAAGTAAAGACAAAGTAAGGTATTGATATCGAGACAACTTAATTTGCTTAGCCTAATAGGTTCCCATAATCTGGTTCACAATAAGCTTAAAATCACCATGTATACAGAGATGTTTTATCTTTAGCATGATCGTGGCATGCAATCTAGTAATGAGGGCTTCATACTCAGCGATGTTATTGGTGCAAGGGAAGTCCAATCGAAAGGAGAGAGGGATCAGCTTACCTTCAGGTGAGATTATAACCACACTTGTCTCAAGCCAATCTAACATATTGAACCATCAAAATACATCTTCCATACAAGATCATAATCAATCATGAAAATGTTCTCATCATGGAATAAGTCCAAAATCGAGGAGTGAGATGAAGGAGCATCCACCAATTGATCAGAAACCACTTGAACCTTTATCAATTTTGAGTAACAAACTTTATGTCAAACTCAAAAAGAAACATTACCCACTTTGCTAACCTCCCAACAAAGTCGGCACTAGAGAAAAAATGCTTTAGAAGGTCACTTTTTACAATGACGTGTTTCAGCATGAAGAAGGTAGTGCCTTAGCTTATGCATCGCAAAGACGAGCAAGGTGTTGCTTCTCCATGGACGAATAACAAGTTTCATAATCAACCAGGACATGATTAATGTAGTATACCACCCTCTCTTCCCGGCATCATCATACTAAGTGAGTGAGGCTACCAAAGCATATGGTGATGCACCAAGGTAAAGCAAAAAGGGTCTATCCTGCATAGCCGACATTAGTATAGGAGGATTGGTCAAATAAGTTTTTATTGATTCAAAAGATTTCTAGAAATCTTTGTCCCATATGAAGTGAACATCCTTTTTTAACAAACAAGTGAAATCAAGAGTACAATCAACCAATTGAGATATGAATCTACGAATTTCTTGAATCTTCCCTTGTAAACTTTACAACTCAATAATGTTCCTGGGTGGAGGCATGTTAACAATTGCATCAATCTTATTTGTGTCGATTTCAATTCCATGATGAGATACTATGAATCCCAAAAAATTTCCTACATCTACACCAAATACACACTTAAGAGGATTAAGCTTCATCTTATAGAGTCAAAGTCTTTCAAAAATAAGATGAAGATTCCTTACATGATCTTCACAAGTTATGGATTTCACCAAGATATCATCAACGTAGTCTTCTAGAATTTTATGAATGAAGCCATGAAATATTAAGGTCATGCTCATTGGTAAGTCATACTTGCATTCTTTAACCCAAAGGGAATGACCACATAACAAAAGGCACCCCAAGGGGTAGTGAAGACTATCTTGCATTGGTCTTTTGGATTAATACGAATCTCATTATAACCCAAGAAACCATCCATGAAAGATAACAAGGCATGGCCTGCAGTTGAATCTACAATCATATCTATATTAGATAACAAAAAATAATCCTTAAGAGAAGCCTTATTAAGATCACGAAATTTAATACACATACGAATACGTCCATCAAGTTTACTAATGACAACAATATTTGAGATCCAAGGTGAGTAGTCTATTGGATGGATAAAGCTTGCTTTCAATAGCTTTTCTATCTCTGTCTTAACCAACAAAGCAACCTTAGGATTAATCTTTCAGATATTTTGCTTAACTAGCTTAGCATTGAGACATAGAACAATGTTGTGAACCACTATAGACTCATCACCAAGCATGTCCTTATATGACAAAGCAAAGATATTAGGATAAGAATGTAGAAGGTCAAAGTGCTCCTTAGCTTCCTCGAAGGAAAGGCACTTACTGATCTTAATCACCTTTTTCAGAAGATTTAGCATCCATAAAGACCTCATTAGTATCCCCTTTGAGGAGGGGACTATGGTCTTCAAGATGCAATATTGGAACACCATTGTCAACATTAGCTAGAGGGTCCTCCTTATCAACATTCAAAACAGATTCTCCAAAATATGCCTATTTGCTCAAGCAATATGGAAATCACCTCTTATGGTGAAAAGGAGGCAAAGATAAGTAGGCACCTAAGAATTCATCAAGTGCTTCATCTGAAGAGAAAACATCTAAGGGGACTTCTTTGTCCTGCGCCCCATTCTCTATCAATTCAAGATGGACCAAATTAAGAGGTTCAATCAAAATCATGTTAACACTCCACCAAGGTTTTAGATTAAATTGTTCAATAGAGCATCCCAAGCCCATATAGCGCTTATGAGGCTCAAACTAGACAGGGACCTAAATTCCTTCCTCAATATTTCCAAGGCTTTTTCTCCCATATCCATATTGAGAAGCAAGTCTATATCCAAAACCATGGCATGTTTGTAAAACTTTGGAAGGCGATGGTTCTACGTAGAGAGCATCATTCCACTAGTGGACATAGAATGCATCTACAAGAGCACAACCATATCCCTTACTCGATTCACAAATATTAACCTCCCTAGCAAAAGAAGGATTATCCTCCTCGATAGGGGAATGACTGGTTTCCTGAATGGGATCACAACTTTCCTTCTCGATGGGAGATTTATCCTCTTCCTTATCAGAGATGTTTGAGATTATCAAAAAAATTATATGAGCGGGGTTCACTTTGTATTCCCCAATGAAGAAATCAGAAAATTCCAAGGATCCCCAATCATCACTAAGGAACTCATTAGATTCAGAAGAAGTGGATGAGGAAGACTTAGGACTTTCTACTTTAGATTGTTCTTCTTTAGTAGCGTTCACTTCAAGGACAACCTCCATAGAGGGTATCACCAAGGAACATGTCATCACATCAAAAGTTAGGAATGGAATACAATTCTTAAGAGTGGAGACAATTGAATCCAACCAGCAATCGCTAATTCATTAAGGTGAATAGCTTTTGGTTCAGCTTTGACTGTGACCACTCGATTATTTGCAAAAAACTTTAGAGAACAATGTAGAGTAGAAGTTACATCACTCATAGCATGAATCCAAGGTCTCCCCAGAAGAATATTATAAGGTAAGGGGCTAGGCATCACATAAACCAAGGTGGGTAAGGTAACAGAGCCTAATCGTAAAGGCAATATTATTGTGCCTAGAGCTTGTCAGCCAACATTATCAAACCCACGAATATACAAAGAAGCAGCTAAAGAAGAAGAATCAACTTTAATCTTGGATAGTAGATCTATACCACAAATGTTGAGAGCTAAAACCGGTGTCAACAAGGGTTCGTCTAATACCGATAGTGTCAACATTAACTCTAATCATTAAAGGATCTGCTTGCTTCTGCACATCCAAGGGTGGAAGTTCCTATAGATAGAATGTAATATTCAATGAATCCACACAAAAATGAGCCATCAACACATTAACATCCATCGACCTCATAGAGGCTGGAAAGAGGATCTTTTGCAAGGCTTCCTGAAGCATACCTTGATAAATCAGAGTGGTCTAAAGCAAATCCAAAAGTGAGATGTTAGTCAGAGTAACACAAAGTTGCTCGACAAGATCATAATTACTAGGTGATTTAGTTATAGGTTTAGGAACTAGAGGAAGACTTGGATGAGAAGGTGGTAAAGAAGTAGGAATTTGAGAGGGTTGGGGTGTAGGAACAAAAGGTTCTTGATCCAAATTATGTTTATTTCTTCTTGATTTATATGTGTGCCCAACAACATTATAAGAAACAAAGTCCGTAGCTTTTACGAACCTCGAATATAAATCCAGTGAATCATCATGATATGAAATTCCACAAATAGAATGAATCCTCTTAGGAGAGGGGCTAGCCAAATTCAACTAAACAATGGGTCTCTTAGGGCTTGGAGAAGCCATGGAGACCACCACAATGTTCACCAACTCTTCAGCTTGCGAAGAAGAATTTTGCTTAGAAGATCTATGGGTAGAGGAAGATGCTTCTAAAAAATCATCTAGAGCATCATCCAACATATCAAAATCTTCCTTAGAGAAAGCATTATCATAAACATTAAAACATTGTAGAAAAATATCTGACATGTTTCACGTCAGGTTCACCAAAATGTGAGATAAGAGGGATTTGTTGCTCGAGAGTCTCTTCATTCTCAAGAGAATCCCAGGGAGTGAACTGCCCTTAACCACCTTAATATTATTTGAATGAAGAAATTGCAAAGAAACTATACATAGAATAATTATCATAAAAGACTACTTCAAAACCTAAGAGAGAAAAGCTTCTAGATTCCTGCGTCCGAAGGGAGAGCCCTCGGCTAAAAGACTATAGCATGAAATTAGAATGCCAGTACGACATTGGAGTCCAAAAGACGTGTTGGCATCCTTAGCAATAGAGAACTCAAAACTTTAAATACGAAAACTAGAACTTCATTACCTAACATAGCTCTGAGGTTTGTTCAACAAAATGACAAGATAGAAAATAGAAACTAAAAGAGAGCACAAGAGCTAAGAGGGAGCTTACAAATAGTTGATTGTTTGAATCCTTCCTCCAAGCTCTGTTTTAAAAACCTACACATAAGGTGAATGAGGAAAAATTTTGGGGTTGTTTTAGGGCTTTCCATAGTCAAACCCCTATTTTGGTGTTCCCACCTCCACAGACAGCCAGATGGATAGAGAGAGTAATTGAAATGAATAAAAGGAAGTGGTGAAAACAATCCCCACTTAAGGAGCAGAACCCGCACCACCAAGTAGTAAACGAACGAAGAGATCTAATCTATTCACAAATAGAAAAGAGTGAGAGAGTGTTACCAATAGGCCTCGGCCCCCTCTTGAACAAACAAATGCACTATTGAATGCTTGCTAGAGAGCATTGGCTATTAGAGGGACCTCAATTTGATAGAGCTTCACTTGTAGAAGTGTTATTTCCAAGAGTAGGAGTTGTGAAGTGAAAAAAATTTGAAGAGAAGAGCCTTGAATGAATGACATAACCCCCCAAAAATGAGAGCAAAAGAGGGTTTTGTTGCATGCAAGGGTGGAAAGAGTCGTTACACCCTAGAGCCTAAATGCAAAGAAACATGTCAAGAGCCAAGATTTGAGATTCCCCATTTCAAACTCGGAAAACCTCCAGGACATCTATGTGTAGCGTAGGCATCCAAAATGCTAGTTTTTGGGAAACAGGTTAACGAAGTTCTATTGCTAGTTTTTCTATAAATGTGTTTGGGTGTCATAAACTCTAGGCAAAGTGCTAAAATGTGAAATTACCCCTGGGTGCAATTTTACAATATTACAGGTACCCCTATAGACCTTGCAAATAAATCTAAAGATACATCTCCTCTAGAGACTCCATAGAGATCAAGAAGGTCAATTAGAACCCATGTCTCCACACCTACTATTACAAAGCCTTCCAGAATGAAGCCTACAAGTGGTTCTAATAACAAAGATACATCCAACACCTCTATACAACAGAAGTCTCCAAAGAGAAGAAGGAAAGAAAAATCCACAAGAGAAAAGTATATCAACTATGAAATAGGAGAGGAAGAGGAATAACATCAATTGGTCTAGAAAAGGAAGTCTCAAGTCTCTCAAGAAGAGACCGAAACAAAAAGAAATAAAATTAATTTGGTGGATATATAAAGTGAAGAGGAAGAAAAAAGGAAGCTTTCATTTTTCAAAGAAGAGAAAAGAGTTCTAGGTTAGGAGAAGAAGAGGGATTGTCTAAAGATAAGGAAAACGAAATGGAATAGGGAAGAAACTTGTTATGCCTTGCATAACCACCCCATTTTATTTTTGGTCAAAATGGGTCCCCCTTGTTTTTTTTTGCCTTTAGTGTTTTTTTTTTGGCTTTGGGAGTTGTCTCTTTCATTCCAAGTCTTGTTTTCTCTTGTTTTTTCAAGGTCGGGTTTGAGACTGCAATTGTCACCTTGCACCTTCAAAAGTGTAAGTTATCATTTCCATCCTAATTTTGATCCCCGTGTTTCTTCCTTGTGTTCTTTTTGTTTGTCAGATTTGGGTTTCAGAAAGGAACTAAGTGAACTTTGCACTTGGTGAAGGTTCAATTTCCTTGTTCCATCCTGATTCTGATCTTTTCTTGTTCATCATATTTTTGCTTGTCAGAATCAGGTTTCAAAATGGAACTAACACTTAGAACCTTTTCAAGGTTCAAGTTCTAGTTTCCATGTCGACTCTGATTTCCAATTCTTTGTTTTCCTTGTCTGTTTCGGAATCGGGTATCGAATCATAACCGAAACCAAGAACCTTTCCAAGGTTCTTATTTCTGATTCCATCTCGATCCCAATTCCCACGTCTTTCATTCCTTTTTTCATGTTGGGTTTTAGTTTCAAAACTATGTCAAAACCTTGCACTCGTTGAAGATTCTTGTGTCGAGTTCCTTCCCGATCTCGACTTTTGACCTACCTTATGGGTTTTGCAATGGTTCATTAATGATTTTCACCCCAATCCTGAGGCCTGACCTACTCCACATTAATGGTTGTTGGTTCGCACACGTGTACCAATATATATTCCTCCACCTCTCAGTTTTTCACTCATTATTTCTTTGAATTTTCAATGAAACAAGCCAGAGCAGAGCAAAGGATTGAGGCGTGAGTTTGGGTTTGTTGATTTTAGATAGGGAATCATCCATTTTGGCATCACCATTTTTGAGGTAAGGGTTTTCCTTTCTTCATTTTTTCTCATTTTCTTATTTATTGCTCATTTCCTTTTCATTTTTCTTACTTGTTCATTCACGTGTTTTGCTTCTTGTTTCTCGTTGCTTGTTTTTCATTCTTATTTTGGTTGTTTGGCTAGTTTTTGTCTTTCCTTTTTACGTTTTTGTTGTTTTTGTTTTTGGTTGCGTCTTGTTTTTCTCACGCAAGTTTCTTTATATCTGCCGAAAACCTCATTTTCTAGGGATTCCATACTGTCGACCTTTGCTAATTCAAATCTGAACCATAGGTTTTCCTATGTCTGATCCCCAAAGCTACCACATTTATTAAAGTATTGGTTCAATTTGTTAGTAGGGTTTAGACGTATGAAATAATCCCTATCCAAAAGGGTTTTTTCATTAAATATTAGAAAATATTTTTTATCACCCTCCTGCTCGATCATGTTCCAATTTTGATCATTACACATGTTGCAAGATTGGGTTTTAGAGCAAAACCTTAATTATGCACCCCAACTTCAAGTTCTTCACACTATTCTGACTCTAACTTTCGATCTTTGGTCAAGATTGGACATAAAAAAAAAACCCTACCTTGGCTAAATTTGTTAATTTGATGTCAGGTTCCAACCCGATCCCAACCTTCGACTCTTATTCAGATATCAGAATTGAAATAGAACCTTAACCTCTTACCTTGAGTAGGGTTCCAATGCTAAATGTTGTTCTGATTCTGATTTCTGAATGACCTTCGGGATCGGACCTCAGAAAAGAACTAGACCCTCGACCCCATATTGATTTTTGATGCAAAGTTCTATCCCAATTTTGAATTTTGACCTCTAGTTAGGTTTAGGCTTTAGAGTGAAACTAGAACCCATTCACTTTTCAAAGTTCTAGTTCCTAGTGACATCCTAGTCTCGATTTTTGATACACTATTTTGAAGGTTCTGATGCTAAATGATATCCCGACCCTAACTTTCGATACCTCTTTTTGCAGAGTTTGAGTGCTAGCTTTCAATCCAATTCTAATGTTCGATAGTATGGTAAGGGGGTTTCGTAAGGGTCATGTTCTAGGTGCTATCCTAATCCCTACCCCCAAAAATAATAGAAATATCATGAGAATGAATATTCTTTTGAGAATATTGGGTTTTGATATGGAATGTATTTAATGCCTAACTCTTTGCATTGTTCCCTTCTACCTAATGAATGTCATAGTGGCAGGTCTATTAAATGTCTGATTCAGAAGAGGATACTAGCACCGAAGGGATTCAAGAAATACAAGAGATGCAAAGGGGACAAAATCCAAAGATATTAAAGCCAAAATAGCTACCCCTAATAATGAAGTATAAGTTTCAAGGGAATCCAATGCCATCAAACTACGGATCAGAGGTGATGAAGATTACTGATACATTGGTAGGCCACAATGACCTTGAATAGTTTTTCAAAGAAACCTTCTCAAAAGATGCTAGTCCAAAGGCCAAGAAGATTTCCAATTTAGGATTGGCACATGTAGCTTCATTCCCCATAGTTGTGTCATGTCTAGAATTTATACTAGTTGTTTCTCATGCCTACAACCCTATCCAAAGGAAGTGTATTGATCCTTGGGGGATAGAAATAATTGATTTGACAATCAGAATGATAAGATATGTCTTTGATTTACCTCCCCATCCTAACCTCAAAATAATGATAGAAGTGGAGGTATTGCAATAGTATGAGACAGATGTGGAGGGTAATCTAAGATATATAAATAAGAGGTGGTTGAATATAGAGAAGAAGTCAATAAACAAATTGTCCCCAAGCCTAAAAGGTTTGAATTCTCTACAAAAGTAGGGGAGGTTATTACACTATTGTCCAGGGAATTTGGGAGAGAAGACTCGCATGCATTTGAGAACTTGATGTTCTCCTTTATTCAGATTGTGCTTGCTGGAAAATAGTATTTAGACTGGGGACAAATGGTGTCTAATTCCATTCACGGTTAGCTCACTAAGGTGAAGGACACCAAGACATTTTACATGAGTTCCTATGTGATATATTGTGTTGCAAGAATGGAAAAATTCCTAAGACTAAACACAAGAGTTTTTGGAGAAGCATTTGGAGACAATAGGGTCTAGAAATACTATGACCAATTGGAACTTAAGAAGGCAGAAAAACATTTCAAGAGATTAAATGATACCTTCCTACATGTCATTATCAATCACTTGACAAGAGATGTGGGCTTCAGACTAACTAAAGAATCCATGGCTTTTATTGAAAAATGGGGGAGTTGGTTCATTCAATACCCCAAAACCACTTACATAAAATTATTTGGCTTGCACAGCTCCATTCAAGCTGCCAAGGTGTTGCAATGATAAGATGATTTTGATGGAATTCTACCAATAGACGACAAAGGTAAATGCTAAGTTTTCAGAAAAACACAAGGCAGTGTGTCACTCTTTTCCTATGGAGTTAGGATTTCACTCATGTTAATCAACAGTGGCAACCAAGCTTGAAATAGAAGAGTTCCAGGCTTGTAACCTAAAATTTTATGAGGAAAGGAAGAAATTTGACCCGAAGGGGAAGATCAATGAGATTTATGCATCTTTATTTCCCTATCATGAACATTATCTCGAAGACTTCTAGGCTAACTTGTAGGATCAATTTGAAGTCGGGAAAAAAGGATATGAAAGTCTGATTGTTCCCCAAATGAGGGACTTTAACATCAAAGAGGATATACCTAAAGGGTTGTTAGATGATGGTGTCCTCCTTAATCCTTAGTATGACGTAGATCAAATTGCAACCAAGGAATTGGAGCCCATCAATTAGATGGAGAAAGAACAATTTGACATAAATAAGATTTCAAAGGTGGTCATTGATCAAAGCATTAAATGGATCGACATACACCTCAACTGTCCCCAGAGCCGAGTCACAAGGAAAAGGAAGGATTCACAAGTTGAATCATCCTCAACTGCTAAGACAAAGAAATATAAGAGGACTAAGAAGCAGTCTTCACAAGAAGAAGAAGAAGAAGAAGTTACAATGAAGAAGGTTATAGAAGCCTTAAAGAAAGCTAAAGCTACCTATGAAGTTGCTACTGGTGGGGTTGTTTTAGGTCTTGGTGTTGAACGCCTTTCCATTGTATACCCAGAAATAGAGACTGCTCAAGAAGGTCCTTCTACTGCTCCTCCACAAATAGAGGGAACCCTTGCACCAACCACTGCAGAAACCACAACTAAAGAAGGGGAAGAGCCTCTAGTAATAGACATCACAAAATACCCCCTCTCATCTATTTCTAAAGAAACTCCCCTTTGGGAGGACTTAGCCAGAGAAGAGGAGGATGAAGAAGACTTTGAAGAAGAAAATGTGGATATAGGAGAAAGAAACCTCTGGAACGAAGAAGATATGAGTCATGAGCAATGGGAGATATTGGAGGGTGCTCAAAAGTAAGCTATTGACGAATTGACTCATGAAGAGGAAGAAGAGAAAAGGAAAAAGGATGAATAAGAGGCTCAACAGAAGGAAATGGAGCTTAAAAAGGTTGTTGACATTAAAGCTAAGAATGAGAGAAGGGAGAAAGAGAAAGTTGATAAAGAACAGTTGGAGCAACAAAAAGTGTCATCTATACCAGAGGTTGGAGAAATTTTTACACCACCGCCACCTCTAAAACCAACACCTCCAAGTGCTCAGTAAATGACAATATCACCAAGTACCCCTACATGGCTAAAGCTAAATTAGGAAAAGAGACAGCAAGTCCAAGCTCAACCATTCAACTCAGATGAAAATAGTTAAGGAGGTTGACAAGGTAAAGCCCAAGAAAAAGTTGAGAGCCATACATTCAACCAAGTTGATTGATGAGGTGGATTTAATAATAGAGGTTGCAACCCCAATTGCTGGTAAAGATGATAGGGAACTGCAAGTTGCTGATTACCAGATAAGCACGGTTAATTCTGGAAAACAAACTCGTAATCAATAGATGTCATTGTTGGATTTGGTAGCTACTCCATGTCTTGGATGGAAAAGTATAAGCAGATAAAAGATGAGCTAAATGCACAACATGGACAGATGAAGAAGTTTTTGAAAGAGCTCACCTCACCGACCCTAGAGTAGCCTAAGTCTTCAATGGTACTCATGCTCATGAGTCAAAAGGAAGTAGATGAATTGAACAATATGAAAAAGAAGGCTACATGGCTTGATAGTTGGTTTAGTGCTTTCAAGGAGGAGATTGAGAACCTCCTAGAAGAAGGATATAAACTATATGATGAATCCCATACTCTTCTCAAAGAGATCGAAGAGTGTGCAAAGAAATGGTGGGAAGAAGAGAAAAAGTACAAAAAATTCTTAAGAGGGTTGAAAATTATTAATAGAACACCCAAGGAAATGTTGATCCAGTTAGGGATCTTAGGTGATGAAGATCCAGAACATCTTAAGAAGGCTATCAATGTCATTACCTTTAGGTCTAACATACTCATTAAAAACAAAAAAAATTATCCTCAAGGCTCAATATGACATAAGAGATCACACGGGTATATTTAAGGAAAAGGTTACACAAGTCACAGCTGAGGATTTACCCCAAAATGGACAAATGAATTCACTATAGGAAATAAAGGATAATTGAGGTAAACGGTTCGAACAATTGATAGAAGAAGGTGATGATCCTAAAAGGACTCCTCTAGATAGGCTCATGACGATTAAGCTTGAGACTCATTGGGTCGCAAAAGATGTTAGCCAACTGTGGTAAACTATTATAATTGTGAAAGAATTTGAACAATCCAAGTTCAAGGTGGAATGGGTTGATGGACCTTATGAAGAGGTTTTGAAGGTGATTTTTGATAACTATGATGAATTTCACAGCTTTCCAAAGTAGACTGGCAAGTAAGAAGAGAATATTCCATTTTTGAAAAAAGGATAAAGTCAACAAGTCAACTTCTCCCAGGCATCCCATTGACAGGCACCTAACTCCAGATCATTTTTGACAGACCATAAAAGTAGCACCACTCCTCACATCGGCATTTTTGACAAAGTGAAGACTCTAGTTCAATTGCAAGCATCCCTATAATTATGGATCGAGGAGCCCATTTTATGGATCATGACTTTTGAAAGGAGAGGATAGTTTTTTATTTCTTTCTATAAGTTTAGAAACTCTCCTCATTGTAAAGGTCAAAAAATTGAAGTTAGATTTGTAGCCTAATTTAGACATTTTGAATATTTTATGCAAACAGTTAAAATTTTACAACTTTTATGCAATTAGTTAAATTTCAAAGATGTCTTAGTTTAAAGATGATGACAATAGACAATGGTTTTTCGTGTGCCTGTGGATCTTGTTGTGCGTAAATGTTTCTTAGTTGATAGAAGTTAATAGAAGAAACTGAACTTAAAAGCATCTATTGTATTATCTATGAATGGTATTTTCCTATCATTTGTTGATCTACACAATTTGTGATGAGTTGATGATGTTTCTTATTAAATTAATTCTTAAAAAGAAATATGGACTGTGAGTACATTATTAAACCTGCACTGTGGATGGATGTAATTGCATGAGTGTTTATGAATTATATCATTCTACAGTTTTGACTTTAGGAGAATTTTTTTTACAAGATTTTGCATGTCTAAATATGGGAATTATATGTGCTCATATCTTTCTATCTTAAAGCCAATGACCTATCTTTTTTGTTTATTTAAAACCCACAGTTAGAATATTTTGAAATAGTCAGTTTGCTACCTTTTTACCAGCAAAGGCCCTTTGAATATTATAGTCATGTTGGCCACTAGGTGAAACGGAATAGTTGTGAACCAACTAGTGAGACCTTGAAAGATAGGTGATTTAACATTAACTATATTTTTCAGGAGAAGTGGGATAGAAATATTTAGCTTAATGTTTGTTCTGTTATTTTGACCATCAATAGAATTGGCACTAGAAGGAGGGCTGAAGGAACAAACTAGAGTGAATTGAGTTATTTTCACCAGATAGGTTTGAGTGAGTTATGAGATCTACCCCCAAGAAAGAACCATTTGTAGAACTCTGATTTCCTACTCAACCCAGAACACATAGGACTCCAATCCCACCACCATTAACACCATCAACTCCACAAGATTTCCATTAATACCATAGCTACAACCACCTAACCCACCGCCACCAATGGTGTTCTTCACGGGGAATCTCTCACCACTGGGGACCATCCCTACTGGTATCCACGAGATTTTCAAAAACCCAGAACGATTTTGTCCTAGGTATGCTCATGGGGAATCCTAAGGTGTAGAAGAGCATATTCAAGCATTCAAAGATGTATGCAATACAACTCAGAAAGCACATCACAATGTATCCTGTAGATTGTTTCCCTATCATTGGGGGACATGGAATATAATTGGTATCTTAATTAACCCACTAGATCCATTAGTAGTTAGATAGACTTGGAGAATGCCTTCATTAATCAATTTCGGGTTTATGTAGACCCAGCCATTTTGTACCACTAGTTTTCCATGATTAGGATGGAACCCCATGAACCCTTGCCTCTATTCAACACAAAGTTTATGAGAATTTATAAGTGTTACAGCAACCTTACGTAGTTTCTAAGAACATTCTCATCTAAACATACCTCAAAGTCATAGACCCCTTGACTAGTTTATTCCTATAGAGAACCTACCCAAATATGGATATCGACTCGTTGGCCAAAGTTTACCATTTGGCCATTAAATTCCAACAAAAAATAACCCATCAACCAGGAGGTATCAGAGGTACATTGCCTTCATTAGGATACCCCAGTATGCCTAACCAAATGGATACAATCAACCATGCAATGAAAAATGGAACCCCACTCATGAACACAATCCCAGGAATGTCCAATTCTACTTATGGACCCCTGGCTGAAATACACCCCTCGCCCTTGTTGCCTTGGATCAATACTAGGACCCTAGAATCTTCCCAGTAGTAACATCCTCAAAATTACGCAGGAGGAAAGAATCCTCAAATTAAACCCCCTACTGCATAGCCGACTAATCAAGCTGCAACAACTATGAAAAATGAATGTACTACGCGCTTGGCAACAAAGTTGGAAACTCTAAAGAAATTCATGTCTCAAGTGGCCAATGAGATGGCTTAGTTAAAATTGAATCCTCCCCAAAACCAAAATCAGGGAGGGTATCCAAATCAGAACAACTACCCCAACTAAAACAACAATCAAAACCAGAGGAACTTTCAAAATCAGAATTTCCAAAACCAAAATTATCAAAACCAGAATAGAGGATATAACCAAAGGCCCAACAACAAATAATGGGATACAATACCAAACAATGGAGGAGTCCTACACAATTACTGGGCCAATGGAGATAAAACACACACTGCAAACGTTGTAGATTCAACTTCATGACCAAATGGTGTAGGTTACACGATACCTCCACCCATTTTGAGGTCAACTGCCCAGAAATGGAAAAGATGGTTAAAATTGCTCAAGCTAATTCTCAACCAACCCAAGGCAATGCTAACAAAATTGGTGGTTTTGTAGATACTGCTATGGCCTTCGAGACTTATGATGAGTTTCATTTTCCTTTCCAAGATGAAAATGAGCTAGAAATTGATACGTATGACACTCAAGCTTTTCAAGCTAAAGGAGGTCATTTTCTAAGAAACCAAAACAAAGGACCATTCACTACATTTGCTCCTCCAGCTAACAACATGGTACCCCCAAATCCTAGAGTAGATAACAATCCACCTCCACCCAAAGGGCCACCTAAGATTCCAAATAGAGGGAATTATGTTTTTATTCCTAGATAGCAATACAACAACATAGAGTATGATCTGATTAAAGAGATGTAGAAACAAATGACTTCCTTGTCATTCTTCAATCTTCTAAAATGGTGCCCCACTCAACATGAAATCATGTTGAAAGCTTTGGTTGAGGCAGATCGGTTAAAATGAAAAGCAAATGTAGCTCTTGTTGTTGAAATGAATGTGAATTTATACAAGGGAAAGGCAGGAACACTATCATTCTTATTGATTTTGAGAATCTTTGAGAAAAACTTACACAACTGCCTGCTAGATTTTGGGGCCTCGGGTAATGTCATGCCATTTTCTATTTGTAATAAATTAAGCCTAATCCCAATCCAAACTCACAAAAAGGTTATACAATTGGATAAAACCAAAGTGAATGTTGTAGGAGAACTAAAAAATGTACATGTGCAGATTGGATCAAGCCCAAGGATTCAAAACTATATAGATATTCAGATTGTTGACATTCTTGAGATGTATGGTATGTTGTTGAGTATGGATTGGGCGAAGACCATAAGAGGTTATCTTTCCTTGGATTTCTCATACATGTGGTTGTCATGGAAGGGTATGTCAAGTCAGATTCAGATAGAGAGTGAACCTCGCTTAAAACACATGATAATAGAATACGATCATCCCAACAAGATTGGTTACTTTGAAACTGACCTAGGTGCTTATAAGATGGATGAGGTTATGACCTTCTCAATACCAAATTTAGTCCAAGTGTAGCCCTCAAAAAATAGTGATTGCATGACTTCCATTAACCAGAAGGTGTTAATTTGAAAGCTACAATAAGACAAACTGGTCTTGAGAGAGGAGGTAAATTTGTGGAGTTTATTTCTCCCAAATAGGTGTAGGGTCCACTAACGAAATCATTATGAGCTAACATGTCAACCTTGTTTAGATATCTTAAATCATGTTTGTCAGTTAGGAGATACCCAAAACATAAATTTTACAATAGTCCCAAATCATTTTGTACTTGAAACTAATGATATGCATCTATTTTGATAGGAATTAGTGATGCACAAGACAATGTTTTATCATTCACCGATCAACCCTCCAACTTACCTTTAAATCTATAGATTGAAATTAGAGAGCCCCAGGAAGAGTTAGATGCCCCTACCCCTACTCACCTAATTCTGAAAGAATTTCTTAGAGAGAAAGGGAGTAATAAGACGGATGACCATGAGGAGTTGCAAGAAACTATCTTAGCACATGTATTTGATCTAAACGAGGTGTCTAATGGCCCTCTAACAAAGACATCCCCTGACCTTAACAATTCAAACCAACCAAATTCATCATTCACTCTCCTTGTACAATAACCTAAAACTAACTTAAAGAAGGAAGTTTTATCCTCAAATCAATTATGGACCCTCAAGTTTGATGGCTTTAAATCTAAATTAGGGAGTGGAGCTGAAGTAGAATTAGCCAACCCGAAAGGGAAAACTTATTTTACTTCTTACAAATTGTAGTTTGGGTGTACTAACAATGTTTCATAGTATGAGGCACTGGCCAAGGGACTGATGTTTGCACATCAGAAGAAAGTACAAGGCCTCAAAGTGATGGGAGATTTAGAAGTGATTGTGAAGCAGTTTCATATCCAGTATACATGCCACAACAAAAGATTGGCAGCTTACTGAAATAGGGTATGGAGCCTAATTGAAGATTTTGGCGCTTTTGACATTAAGTTGCTTCCCAGGGAGAATAATCAAATTATAGATGCACTAGAAGAAGTAGCTAGCACATTAGATCCTATGCAAGTTTCCAAATTGAGGAGGTTTTTTGTTGAGTTAGTGTCAGTTCTAGCTATCCCTAGCAATGTACAGAACTTTCAAGTTTTTGATGATGACCAACACATTCTTGCATTTTTTGGAAAGTTCTGATGTTTTTGAAGGGCAGATCATTGATGAGTCTGACAGAGATCAAGGAGACTAGGTGCAAGAGGATTTTGATACATAAGGCATAATCAACTTGAAAATTAACAACATCCCCAAAGGAATGGTAGCACTGGAGAGGATTTTTGACTCTGATCCTCAAGCCCGCAAAAAACTACCTACAGATGTTGATGGGGGGAAATATGAAACTTATAATATGGCAGATTCTTGCCCAGAAAGGAATATATTTATTGGAAAGACTTGTCTAAAAGATATTTGTGACAATATTTTGAAAGTGCTAAAGGAAGAAATCATAATGATTGCATGGGGATATGAGGATTTGAAAACATTTGAAACCTCAGTGATAACACATACCATCCCTCTAAAGCCTCAAGAAAAAGCATTTTTCCAAAAGAAACAGTCATTCAATGCCCTAATTGAACCCCTGATCCTTAAAGAGGTGTAGAAATTGCTATCAACCATAATAATTTTTCCTACCAAATATTCTACATGGGTCACAAATCTGGTTGATGTGCACAAAAATAATGGAGAAATCAAACTATGTGTATACTTCAGGAATCTGAACAAAGCTTCAAAAAAGGATAATTATCATCTTCCTTCCCTCAACGAAGTGTTGCAAATTCTTAATAGTTCACAAATGATGTCATCCCTAGATGATTATTCAGGATATAACCAAGTACTCGTTAATGATGAGGATTGAATGAAAACTGCCTTCACGATGAGGTGGGAACATTTTCTTACCAGAGAATGTTGTTCGGCCTCATCGACGCTAGAGCCACTTTTTAGCATGAGATAGACGTGGCTTTTAAAGATTTGGTAGGTAAATAAATTATTATATACATGGATGATCTAATAGTCTTTTCCAAGAATAGGGAGGACCGCGCTGTTGATTTAGCAAAGGTTTTGGAAAAGTGCATAAAGTTTGGTGTTTCCTTAAACCTAAAGAAATGTGTATTTGGGGTCTCATAAGGGAAGTTGTTGAGCCATATAATTTTAGAAAGAGGCATTTCCATTAACCCTAACAGAGTAGTCTATTCTGAAATTGCTTATGCCTAGCAGCAAGAAGGAGATGAGATATTTCTTCGAAAATATAAACTTTGAGAAGAAATTTATAAATGGGTCTACAAAGATCATCAAGCCGCTCAACGAGATGATGAAAAAGGACACAAAGATCAAATGGAGTAACAACGCAAAAACTGTCTTCTTACAGATCAAATAATCCATTTCAGAAGTGATCGTCTTAAGTACTAGTCCCGATTATTTACAACCCTTCTTTATCTATTCTTTTGCATTTGACCACTCATGTGCTACTATTTTGACACATCAAAAAGATGAAGGGAATGAACAAACAATAGCTTTCATGAGATTGCAATTCAAAAACGTTGAGGCAAGATATCCACTGTTGGAGAAGTAATCCTTTGCATTAGTAAGGGCTATCAAGAAGTTCTTTCACTACATCTTACGTAGCAAAATTATAGCCATCATCCCAGATCCACCAGTGAAGTCCCTACTCATGTAGAGTGAGCTAGAAGAGAGAATGGGAAAGTGGATGGTGATTTTGCAAGAGTTTGATCTAGAGATTCACCCCATGAAATTGGTTAGAGGACAAGGTTTGTCCAAAGCAATGGTTGATGTAGATTCTAAGATCACCTATTGGCAATATACAGTGCAATCATTTACTTGAGACCCCTGGTATGCTGATCTAATTTTCTTACTACTGAACAACAAGTGTCCTGATGGGATGAGTGCAACACAAAGAAGAGAATTAAGGTTGAAGATTTCTCACTACATGATTAAATGTAGAGCATTATATAGGAAAAACTTCAAAGGTGTCTACTTAAGTTGCCTAGATCAGCAACAGGCAAAGCAATTCATTATATAATTTTATGGCAAACACGGTACTAGACACAATTTGGTAGATGCTATGGCACATCAGATCTTGAGGTCAGGGTACTATTGGCCTCATGTGTTTCATGATGCCCATCAACACATAAGGACATGTCATACATGTCAAACATCAGAATCCAAAGATTGTAACCTAGTAATGCCACTCCAGCCTGTATATGAGGTAAGGCCTTTTGCCCAATGGGCATTGGATTTTGTTGGGGTAATCAACCTAAAATATTTTGCAAGTCATAAATTCATTTTGACTGTAATGGATTATTGCACATGGTGGACAAAAGCTCAGGCTTATAAAAATTGCACCATTGATGTAGTCATCAAGTTCCTAAATGAACATATCATTACCAAGTTTGGGGTACCCTTCATTCTAGTATGTGACAACTGTCTGACCTTTTCTTCTACACAGTTTATTCAGTGGGAATTTGAGTACAAGATTGTTTTGAAATACTCTTCCAACTATTATCCACATGGAAATGGGGTAGCTGAGTTTACCAATAAAAATTTGTTGGAAGTAATCAAAAGGTTATTAGAAAGTAATCCTAGGGATTGGCATACATAGCTAAAGTTCACCTTATGGGCGGATAGGACCAAAATTAAAGCTACCCTAGGAAATTCACCATATAAATTATTCTATGGTCAAGACCCTGTCTTTCCTATTAATCTTCAAATACATATTTTGTGATTTATATAGGAATTTTATTCCAATGACGATAAGATAGAGGTCAAGTTGACTAATTTGTTGAATTTAGAAGAATAGAGGGATGTTGCTTTGCAATAATTTTCCAAACATCTGGTTGTAGTCAAGCGTTGGTTTGACAAGAGAGCTAAGATTTAGGCCTTTAGGATATCATATATTGTGCTGCTATAGGATAAAGTCAAAGAGAAGAGAGGTGGTCACTAGAAGTTTGATAGACTATGGTTAGGACCATACCAGATTGTTGAGATCCTTGGTGAGAATGCTTTTTGACTAAGTACCCTAATGGGAGAACCTATTCCATTTCCAATCAATAGACAGTTTCTCAAGCATACTTTAGCCCATGAAGGCCTTATTTTCCTGCCTTTGTATATATTTAGTTTAGTTGCTCTTGCTTTGTTTTGTTTTATTTGCTTTGTTTTGGTTTCATTATTTTCTTGTTTTCTTGTTTGTTTGTTTATTGTCCTTCGTTGTTTTCTTTTGTTGTTGGGGGGTCTTCCATTTCTATTATTTAGGAATAGAGGGTAGTTATCCGAAGCATACTAAGTGCCACTATGGCAGAGAAATTGATTTAGATGTTTTCAAGTATATCTATCATTTTTTATTCTAAAACTTGTGTTTTATGTTTGTCTTAATGACAATTTGAAAGGTCAGAACAAACGGGTATATTCTAAGTGATCTTGTGAAACACAACTGAATCTATCAATTATTAATTAGAATCATTTATCTCCTTGAGAGTCTAGCTATCTTGGGATGGTTGTATTCTTGATTCAAGTGAAAAATCTAGAGTTCTAATGTTGTCATGAAGTCCAATGTAGTTCTCAACCTAATTTTTAGATTACAATGTTTGAGTATTGAGCAAAAGATAAGAAAATATACTGCTTCAAGAAAATCCAATACCTAAACAAAAGAGGAAAGAAGAAATTTTGAAAATAAAACTCAATATATAAAGGTGATTCAAGTATCTCTATCAAGGCTATCGACACCTGGATAGCAGTAGAGCAATGCTTTGAAAGAACTAAAGATATCTCCTTTGGGCCTATAGATGCTTGGGTCACAGCGGAGCAATACCCAAGGCATCATTGCATGACAACTAAAATGACCCAACTCATGTAGCTTAAATGGGAATATAGTCATTTCAGAGATAAAATCTTTAAGGGGGAAAATGTACCACAAACACATACACTCAGATTTCTTGTTTTTATAATGATGCGTAATTTTGAGATTTCAACTCAGCCTTTTTTGTTGTAACCAATCATGCTCTAGTTAAAATAATCATAAAGGAGAGGTTCTAGGGTGACTGAATCCTTCAGTATCCTAAAAATGGGTAAACCATTTTCCTAGTTGAGTCACCAATTGTTATGCCTTGCATAACCACCCAATTTTCTTTTTGGTCAAACTGGGTCCCCCTCATTTTCTTTTCCTTTGGTGTTTTTGTTTTGGCTTTGGGAGTTGTCATTTTCCTTCCAAGTCTTGTTTTCTCTTTTTTTTGTCGGGGTCGGGTTTCAGACTGGAACTATCACCCTACACCTTCAAAAGTGTGAGTTCTCATTTCCATCCCGATTCTAATCCTTGTGTTTCTTCCTTATGTTCTTTTTATTTGTCGGATTTGGGTTTTGCTCATTCCATCCTGATTCTGATCTCCGCTTGTTCATCGTCATTCTATTTTTTTGGAATCGATTTCCAAAATGGAACTGACACTTAGAACCTTTTCAAGGTTTGAGTTCTAGTTTTTATCCCAACTCTGATTTATGATTCTTTGTTTTCCTTGTCCGTTTCAGAATTGAGTATCAGACTTGAACCAGAACCAAGAACCTTTCCAAGGTTCTTGCTCCTAGTTCCATCTCGATCCCGATTCCTGTGTCTGTCATGACTTTTTTCATGTCGTGTTTGAGTTTTGGAGCTATGTCAGAACCTTGCACTCGTTGAAGGTTCTTGTGTCGAGTTCCTTCTCAATCCCGACTTTTGACCTACCTTATGGATTTTGTGATGTTTCATTAATGATTGTCACTTAAATCTCGAGGCTTGACCTACTCTGCATTAATGGTCATTGGCTTGCATGTACGAACTAGTTTATATTCCTCTGCCTCTTAGTTTTTGACTCATTATTGCTTTGTGTTTTCAATGAAACAAGCTAGAGAAGAGTAGAGGATTAAGGCACGAGTTCAAGTTTGTTGATTTTCGATAGGGCATCGTTCATTTTGGCATCACAATTTTCAAGGTAGGGGTTTTCCTTTTTTTTCTCGTTTTCCTATTTCTTGCTCATTTCCTTTTCATTTTTCTTGCTTGCTCATTCATGTGTTTTGCTTCCTATTTTTCATTTCTTTTTTTCGTTCTTCTTTTGGTTGTTTGGCTGGTTTGTGTCTTTTGTTTTTGGGTTTTTGTTGTTTTTGTTTTTGGTTGTCTCATTTTTTGCACGTGGGTTTCTTTGTCCCCCTCAAAACCCTAGTTGTCTAGGGTTTTTGTACTGTCAACCTTTTCTAATTCAAATTTGAACCCTAGGTTTTCCCATGTCCAATCCCTGAAGATACCACGTTTATTAAAGTATTGGTTCAATTTGTTAGTAGGGTTCAAACATATGAAATAATCTCAATCTCGAAGGGTTTGTTGATTAAATATTAAGAAATCATCTATCACCTACATGCTCAATCATGTTCTGATTTCGATCATCACACATGTTGTGGGATGAGGTTTTGGAGTAGAACCTTAATTATGCACCCCAACATAGTTTGAGTTCTTGACACCGTTTCGACTCTGACTTGCGATCTTTGGTTAGGATCAAACATCAGAATAGAACCCTACCTTGACCAAATTTGTTAATATGGTGTTGAGTTCCAACCCGATCTCAAACTCTAACTCTTAGTTAGAGATCATAATCGAAACAAAACCTTAACCTCTTACCTCAAGTAGGGTTCCAATACCGATTATTGTTCCAATTCTAATTTTCAAACGACCTTCAGGATTAGACCTTGGAAAAGAGCTAAACCCTTGACCCTATATTGAGTTTCGATGAAAAGTTCTATCTCGATTCTGACTTTTGACCTCTGGTAAGGATTGGACTATAGAGTGAAACTAGAACCCGTATAGTTTTCAAATTTCCAATTCCTAGTGACATCCCGATCATGATTTCAAATACACTATTTTGAAGGTTCTGATGTTGAATGATATCCTGACCCCAACATTCGATACCTCTATTTGTAGAGTTTGAATGTTAACTTTCAACCTAATTTCGATGTCTGATAGTATGGTAAGAGGGTTTATTAAGGGTCATGTTCTAGGTGTTATCCCGATCTTGACCACCAAAAATAACATAAATATCATGAGAATGAATATGCTTTTGAGAAAATTGGGTTTTGATATAGAATGTATTTAATACCTAACTCTTTGCAGTCTTCCCTTCTACCTAATGAATGTCATAGTTGTAGGTCTATTAAATGTCTAATTCAGAAGAGGATATTGGCGCTGAAGGGGTGCAAGAAGTACAAGAGGTGCAAAGGGGACAAAAGCCAAAGAGATTGAAGCCATATTAGCTACCCCTGACAATGAAGTATAAGCTTCAAGGGAATCCAGTGCCATCAAAGTTTGGGCCATAGGTGATGAATATTACTCATACATTGGTAGGTCACATTGACCTTGAACAGTTTGTCAAAGAAACCTTCTCAAAAGATGCCAGTCCAAGGGCTAAGAAGATTTCCAATTTAGGATTGGCACATGTAGCTTCATTCCCCATAGTTGTGTAATGTCCATAATTTATACTAGTTGTTGCTAACACCTACAACCCAGTTCAAAGGAAGTGTATTGATCCTTGGAGTACAAAAATAATTGATTTGATACCCAGAATGATAAGATATATCTTTGGCTTACCTCCCCATCCTAACCTCAAAATAATGATAGAAGCAGAGGCATTGCGACTATATGAGACAAATGTGGAGGGTAATCTAAGACATATAAATAAGAGGTGGTTGAAGATAGAGAACAAGGAAATAAAGAAATTCCCCCCCAAGCCTAAAAGGTTTGACTTCTCTATGAAAGTAGGGGAGGTTATTACACTATTGTCTATGGAATTTGGGAAAGATTACTCGCATGCTTTTGGGAACTGTATGTTCTCCTTTATTTAGATTGTGCTTGATGGAATACGTTATTTAGACTAGGGAAAAATGGTGTCCAATTCCATTCACGATTACATCACTAAGGTGAAGGACACCAAGACATTCTACATGAGTTTCTATGTGATATATTGTGCTGCAAGAATGGGAAAATTCCCAAGGCTAAACATAGAAGGAGTTCTTGGAGACAATAGGGTTTGGAAATGCTATAACCAATTGGAACTTAAGAAGATAGAAAAAAATTTCAAGAGAGTAAATGATGGCTTCCTATATGTGGTTATCAATTGCTTGACAGGAGATGTGGGCTTTAGACTGACTAAAGAAGTCATGGATTTTATTGAAGACTAGGGGAGTTGGTTCATTCAATACCCCAAAACTATTTACATTAGCTTTTTTGGCTTTGACAAAGCTCCATTCAAGCTGCCAAGGTGTTGCAGCAATAAGATGATTTTGATGGAATTCTCCCAACAGGCGACAAAGGTAAATGCTAAGTTTTTAGAAAAAATACAATGTACGGTGCCATTCTTTTCCTATGGAGTTAGGATTTTACTCATGTCAATCAACAATGGAATCCAAGGCTACAATAGAAGAGTTTCGGGCCTACAACTTGAAATTTTATGAGGAAAGGAAGAACTTTGACAGGAAGGGGAAGATGAATGAGATTTATGCATCTATGTTTCCCTATCAAAGACTTCTAGGCTAACCTGTAGGATCAATTTGAAGTCAGGAAAAAATGATGTGAAAGGATGATTGTTCCCTAAATGAGGGACTTTAACATCAAAAAATATATACCTGAAGGGTTGTCAGATGATGGTTTCCTCCTTGATCCTCAGTATGAGGAAAATCAAATTGCAACCAAGGAATTTGAGCCTATCAATTGGATGGAAAAAGAATAATTTGACATAAATAGTATTTCAGAGGTGGTCATTGATCAAAGCATAAAATGGATTGACATACACTTCAACCATCCCTAGAGAAGAGTCACAAAGAAAAGGAAGGATTCACAAGTTGAATCATCGTTAGTTGTTGAGACAAAGAAATATAAGAGGACTAAGAAGCAATCTTCACAAGAAGAAGAAGAAGAAGTTACAATGAAGAAGGTTACAAAAGCCTTAAAGTAGGCTAAAGTTACCTATAAAGTTGTTACTGTTGGGGTTGTTTTAGGTCTTGGTGTTGAACCCCTTTCCACTGTATACCCAGAAATAGAGACTACTCAAGAAGGTACTTCTACCACTCCTCCACAAACTAAGGGAACCCCTTCTACTACATCAACCATTGTAGAAACTACAACTAAAGAAGGGGAAAAGCCTCAAGTGATAGACATCACAGAATCCCCCCTCTCATTTGATTCTGAAGAGACTCCCCTTCAGGAGAACTTAGCTAGAGAAGAGGAGGATGAAGAAAATTTTGAAGAAGAAAATGTGGATATAGTAGAAGGAAACCTTTGGAACAAAGAAGAGATGAGCCATGTCCTAAGAGTTGAGGTGCTCAAAACCAAGCTACTAAGGAATTGGCTTGTGAAGAGGAAGAAGAGAAAAGGAAAAAGGACAAAGAAGAGGCTCAACAGAAGGAAATGGATCTTAAAAAGGTTGTTGATATTAAAGTTGAGAATGAGAGAAGGGAGAAAGAGAAAACTAAAAAATAGAAAACTGATAAAGAATAGTTGGAGCAAAAAAATGTGTCATCTGTACCAGAGGTTGGAGCAATTTCTACACCACCACCACCTCTGAAACTAACACCTCCAAGTGCTCAACAAATTACAGTGTCACAAAGTACCCCTACATGGCTAACCTAAATTTGGAAAAGGGACAAAAGGTCCAAGCTCAACTAGTTAGCTGGGATGAAATGATCAAGGAGGTTGACAAGGTAAAGCCCAAGAAAAAGTAAAGAGCCATACATTCAACCAAGTTGACTATTGAGGGGGATTTAATTACAAAGGTTGCAACATTGATTTCTTATAAAGATGATAGGGAACTGCAAGCTATTGATTACTAGATAAGCACGGTTAATTTGGGAAACAAACTCGTAATCAACAAATGTCATTGATGTATTTGGCAGCTACTTCAGCCAAGTCCTAGATGGAAAAGGATAAGAAGGTAAAAGATGAGCTAAAAGCACAACTTGGACAAATGAAGAATTTTTTGAAAGAGCTCACCTCACTGACCCTATAGCAGCCTGAGTCTTCACAGGCACCTGTGCTCATGAGTCAGAAGGAAGTAGATGAATTGAACAATATGAAAAAGAAGGTTACATGGTTTCATAATTTTTTTAGTACTTTCAAGTAGGAGATTGAGAAGCTCCTAGAAGAAGGATATAAGTTGCATGACAAAGCCTGTACTCTTCTCAAAGAGATTGAAGAGTGTGCAAAGAAATGGTGGGAAGAAGAGGAAGAAGAGGAAAAGTAAAAAAAATCATGAGAGGGCTAAAAACTATTAATAGAACACTCAAGGAAATGTTGATCTAGTCAAGGATCTTGTTGATGATTGATTTTTGCACAACAACAACTCACTTGCAGAATATAATATCCTATCTCACTTGTAAATCTCTATCAGCAAGCCTCAAGAGATAACCCCAAGGTCTCTAATGTCAGGTCTTGACAATGCATAAACAACTCAGTGATAAATGTGAAAATGCTAGTAATCACAATAGGACCTTACTACAAGCAAAATACTGAATCTCAATTTATCAGATCTAACAATGTAATGATACTTCAATCCTAAATTTAACCCAATAATAAAATAAATAAAAAAAGATAAGGGTTTCAAAGAGATCTCTAAACTTAATATAAACCTAAGATTAACAATGAAAATGCAAACTTGAAATGGACCAATCCCTCAAAATTGATTTCTACTTGACCCAAATGCATCTTCAATCTTATAGAAAATAGTGCAATCTTTCTAAGTGTTAATATTTTTAGATCATGAACATTCATTCAAACAACCCTATAGCAATTGAAATGAATAAACAATCACAATTGAACTAAGCACAATGAATATAAAATTCTAGGCTAACTTTGCAAAGCAACTAACAATCAGTTAGTTTAAAAAGTATGGACCAGAGATTGCTGCAACACTTCAAATATCAAACCATAAACATCATTGAATAAAATCTAATATAAATATTAACCTCCTCAAAGCAATTTTAAAGATAGAATAATAAGAACCATGCAAGATAATAACAACACAAGTATGGCACCAAATCACAATGTCATTTTTGCATCAAATTATCCACTATAGCAACAATTTCAGCTTATTCCAATATTTGCTTGAGAACAACTACTTGCTAACACTTTCTCTTACCTAATTGCTCTTAACTAGCTCTCTATTTGTCTATATCTAAAACTTTTTAACCCTTACAAAAGAGGAAAAATGCCATATTTATTGAACCCCCAAAACGTGTCGGCCTAGATAAGATTTTACAAATAATAATAAGGCACAACAAGTTGGCCAAGAGAAATTCAAAATGAAATAAAATATGCATTAAATGCATGAACTTCATCCAGGTCGGCATGAGATCTCCAATGCAACTTGAACCAATGCATGGAAAAATAATAGGGAAGCAAAAATCTCAATGTAGCCAATCACTAACTATCTTCCCCTTTGTCTTTATTCCGATCCAGCATCTCATGAACTTTCAAAAGCACCCTATCCAAGTTGGCCACAGGTGGTAAAGGAAAAACCCTAAGTTGTCTCTCAATTGATGCAATTTCTTCCCTTGACTGTTTCACCGACTTATCCCAATCCACCTTATAAGTCAGGTATTTGTTAATGACAAGAATGTAGGTGGCCGCATCATCCAACTAGTGCTTAGAAATGGAATCCTCATTAATTGGGGAATAAACATCATGCCACCACTTCCTCAACTATTCCAAACTCAAATATTTAGGGGCGATCTTCCTTCTCCCTTTCATAATCTCAAAAAAGGCAATGGAGCCATTGTACACATCAACCGGGGTATCATCAATCTGCCTCCTCTATATGTAGATCTTTCTCAAAACCTTCTACCTAGTTTATAGCACTTCAAACCACTCCCAACGTTCAACAGCCCCAAAGGAAGGAAGAATTTTATCACTTACTAGCTTTTCCTTGGTGTACTCCATGATAGTTCTGGTTTTCTACAGCAAGAGATATGTATCTTCCTTATCCTGCTAACACTTCCTTCAACCAATCAGTTGTCCTTACAACATCCTTCCCAGTTGAAAAAATATCCTTAATGGCCTCATTACCTTTGGTTCGAACTCCTTGCAGCC
Source organism: Sequoia sempervirens (assembly GCA_007258455.2). Classification (NCBI taxonomy): domain Eukaryota; kingdom Viridiplantae; phylum Streptophyta; class Pinopsida; order Cupressales; family Cupressaceae; genus Sequoia; species Sequoia sempervirens. The sequence goes on from VDFB02058242.1 coordinate 237,373,593, forward strand.
AATTCATAGTAGCAAGAGTGGAAGCCTTCATCTTTTCCAGCTCGGTAATGGTCTCTTGAGGTAAAGGATTTGCAGCAGAAATCGAAGGATTAATATATTGCAAGGGCTTCATCAAATCTTCCAAGCACTTCCTAAGATTCTCATTTCCTTTCTTTAGCTCCTGTTTGGTCTTTAGTTCCTTCCTCAATCTGCCCAAGATGACTGCACTAGACCCCTCATAATCCTCAATATCCTGCTCAACGGATGTAGGCCCTAGATTGAAAGTCTGAACATTGTAATCCTTTCTAGCCACATCATCTTTGTTTTTATGTGGAGTTGGGGTGGCAATGTGAACAACTCTATTATGAGCTTCATCCCTTTCAATCCTTGAAATCACCCTAGCCTTCTTTTTACCTTTATCTTTTCCAATTTTGGCTAGTAGTTCATCCCAATTCGGTGGACTATCTTCCACAACAACTTGTTTTCTCCTTATCTCCTTGTCCAACCAACTAGGGACAGTGGATTCCAATTGCACCTTACCCTGCTTCTCCTCTTCTTGTTGACCTTTAGGTGCTTCTTCACTCAAATTCTAATTTTTAGGAGTTTCCTCTGTCTTGCTTTCTTTTTCTTCAGCATGTTCTTCTTCTTGTACAGGTGACAGAATCTTCCCTGTCTCTTCTTCTACTGGCAGTGATCTAACCTCCTCGGTTCCAATAGGTGACTCTGCATAAGCTACCAAAGGATATGACATTACCTTTTCAATTTCTGCCTCTGCACTATTAAGATCACCCTCATGAAACTCCTCTCCCTCAGTATTCGGATGATCCTCAACATTCTCTGGCTCACCCGATTTTCTTTGAGCTTCATGAGCGGAAGGCACATCATCATGCTATTCCTCATGAGAAAAACCCGGAGGAAGGTCTTCGTTAGGCACATTATCCTTAGGAGAAGGAGTCCTAGACCTCCTTGTATACACCTTGGCCTTCTCCTCTAAGATTTCAACATTTACCACTGGTGGGGTAACTTTTTCCTCTCCTGCTTTGGAGCCTACCTTCTTTGACAACTTTATGATTATTCTCCTCTTGGGTACAGGATCATCAACCTCAGGATTCTGCCCTTTAGTTTCCTTCTGCCTAGACTTCTTAGTCCTTGTTCTCTTCGTAGCCTTTGGCTTTCTTCATTTTTCTGCTTCCTGGGCATCCTCCTCTTGAACACCTTTTATCTTGATCTTGAAAGGGGAATCCAACTTACCCTTTCCTTTAGGATCCTGCTCGGTTGATTCTTCAGAGGTGGAGTGAGGATCTAAATCTCCCATTAGCTCATAGGTACATTTCACTCCCTCATTTTCCAACTCCCATAGCTTATGTTTTAGCCACATCTTGGTAAATTTGATAATTGGATCCATCAACTATTTTAATTTTTTCTTTTCCTCTTCTAACCAATCCACATCACCAATTGGTTTGTCTTTTATTACCTCATAAGCATGATCCTGGATCAGGTTTCCATCATCATCAAGTTGGTTTGGGACTGCCCTCAAATTGTAAAAATAGACTGATTGAACTGGGAGGTGAGTAAAATTCTTCTTCTTGACTTCAAATTGATCACTACAATTGGCCCAATAGTCCTCCAAATGAACCTTATGGCTATACTCTCTACTGGCCTTCTTTTGGGCTTCTCCTGTGATATCGAACCTGGATCTCTTGGAGTGGACAGATAGGCCAAGAGTACTCATTTCTTCTTCTGAAGCCTGGGCAGAACCAATGGAAGGACAAGCCTCTCCAGTGCCAATCCTTAATGGGAAATCCCCACCAAAACTAGTCTTATGTTTGTCCCTCTTGACAATGGCATCAAAGTCACAAATCTATCTAGTGACTTCCAGAAGTATGATGTGATCAGTAGGGTATCTTGGAAGTCTGTATGGGGCTCTCTGGCAGCCATCAATCCAAATGTAGGAGAAAGTTGGGAATTGAGTAAACCATGCCCCATATTTCTTGTCAAGTTCCTTCGCTTGATCTGAAATTCTTACATGCTCTGCACCTTGAAGCAATCTAGTGATATGCATGGTGAATGCATCATTCACCCTCCTATAGCTCGAGCTCCCTAGATGCAACTGAGGGTAAACCTCATAGATGTTATCCTATCCAAAGGTGCCCCTCATACTCAATCCTTTGTAGGGGTGGAATCTTGCAAGTGCGTAGACCAAATATGAAGTCATTGTGAAGGACTCTGTTTGCAACACACTGGACAACTGCAATTGAATTAGTTTGCTAATGATCCCTACCCAATGGTAGTTAATCTTTTCTTGCTCCATCCTCACAATCACATGGCACATCCAATTCATAAACATGCCAGCATTCTTCAATCCAACCACCCTGCTGAGAAGAGTGATGGCATCATAATACTCCTTGAACTTTTCTCTGAATAACTGCTTAGGTAACTTGGAGTAGTGTGACTTGGGCTTCTCCAGCCAGGAATTGATAAGTAGTTGTGACTTCACAGTTTATTCATCGTAGAACTCTTGAGCTACCTTTATGTTGAATCCCACCACATGAGATCTGTCTGGCATATCAAAAATTTGGGCAATGGAAACAGGGTTGAGATTTGCTACAACTCTCCCTTGAGGACCAATTATTCTCTGTGTGTCCTGATCATAGTGTCTGGCACACTCAAGGACCAACTCATAACACTGCATCATAGAAGGGAAACAAGCTACATGGGACAAGCCTAATTCCATCATCCTTCTAGCCACCAAAGGAAAATCCTCAGCTGCCATTCTTCCTTTAAATTCTTCACAATCCCACAATCCGACATTTGTATTAGTCACTTCTGACTAGACAGAAGTGATCTTACTCTCAGGGATCTTGCTCTTAATGTCCATCTTAATCTTTTCTGCATCAGACATTGAAGACCCAGTTGCTGCCTTGCTAGATTTAGCCTGCACTCAACAAAGAGCATAGTAAAAACCATGGGAAGGGAAAGTTAATCCATCAGGACACCGTTAGAATGAACCTCATGCAACCAAGGTACTATTGAATCTCATAAAATAATCACAACAAATTTCGGGTTTCAGAACCATCCGCGGAATCTGAGCCAGAGAGGAATTTCGGGAAATTTCGGGCCAGACGGATTCCGGCGGGATAATCATGCAAACCTCTACTAACAATTAAATCTGATCATTTTCAATCAACAAACCACACAAGAGATCACAAGATAGCATGAATTAATCATAAAATGCATTAAAAATCACCAACACATCATGCTATTCCATATTTCTTTACATTTCACCAAATTTCGGGAAAATCCACTAGAGATGGATTTCCGCAAAGGGAGAGACACTTTGCAAATCCAAAAAAAACAGGGAACCAAGGACTTCGGGAAAATCTGGAGTCAACGAAAATCCGCGGATAAGGTAAAATTCCGAAAGCAATGCAGATTCCGGGAACTCAAAGGAAATTGGGAAAATGGCGGAGATCGGGAAAATCCGGGGACAACGGAAATCCGCGAAATATATGAAACTCTGAAAATGTCAGCGGATTCCAAAAAAACCAAGGAGATCGGGAAAATCCGCCAAAGGCGGGTTGTCCCGAGGGAACGAAAAATCCCGAGCTGAGGACGAAACCTGAACAACGGCGTTAAATCACGATTTCGCTCACAACATCAGATTAATCATGAATTTCAACGATTTAAGCTTAGGGAAAGTTAGGCATGGACCTTCCAAAGATTTCTTTGCATTCTCTGTCTGTTTTACAGCGAAATAAGGTGGAATGGTATTGCCCTAGGTTTCAAACCCCAAACATCGGCCATTAACACACAGGCAAGCCTATGTTTCAGGTATTTCAACTGCCGATACCATACTAGGGGAAAAACACGACTTCTTGAGCACGACCCCTCTCAATGGAAAGAAATAGACAAACTCGGGACTTACTTGGAAGACCATAAATCAGACAATGCTATGCAACCCTAGTCACGAAAATGTTCAAATAATGCAGAGAATCAAACCCAAATAAGCTTTATAACTTCAAAGCGCTATCTGTAATCATCAATTCAAAGCAAGGCAATTGAAAACATACCATTGTGAAGTGAAAATCGATCCCAAAATCAGTAAATGCGAAATTCAATGGCGTCCACAAAGAACAAGGGCAAGAATGCACAAGAAATCGCTACCAAATTGAATGACTCGCAAACCGAACACCTCAAATCCAAATTTAGCACTCGCAAGAATGCACTCCTCAGCTCAAATGACGGCAAGCAATAAGCATAATAGCATAATAATCATCCAAAATCAATAAAATACATCGCTTGCCAAAGGTACAAACGACATTAAATGCAATCAACAAGACAGTCAGAAAACCCGGGAACCCGACAACAGGACGAAATTCGGAAAAATCCGACCGCCGCAGTGCGTGAAGACTAAAATCTTTGAATCCGCAGTGCATAGCGAGTTGGCGAGGATCGAGAGAAAATTTAGTAAAGGAGATGGAAAGTCGAACCCGATTGAAAACCCAAACTTGGCTCAAAATTAAAGATCCTCAAAGAATAACCAAGGGGAATCACTAAGCCAATCAAAATAAATGTTTTAGCACATGCCAAAGTAAGATAAAACCAAAATGAAAGGGCCAAGACACCAAAACCAAAGCGAAGAGGGTTCACCTTGTATTGGTGTGTGCAAAAGCACTGTGAGATCTTAGGTAATGAAGATCCAAAATATCTTAAGAAGGCTATCAATGTTACTACCTTTAGGTCTGAAATACTCATTGAACACATAACAATTCTCCTCAAGGCTCAATATGACATAAGGGATCACATGGGTATATTCGAGCAAATGGTTACACAAGTCACAACTAAAGATTTACCCCAAAATGGACAGCTAAATTCACTACAAGAAATAAAGGATAATTGGGGTACATGGTTGGAACAATTGATAGAAGTTGAAGGTCCTGAAGGGACTCTTCTAGATAGGCTGATGCCGATTAATTTTGAGACCCTTTGGGCCGTAAAAGATGTTAGCTAGCTATGGGAAATTGTTGCTATAGTTGTGAGAGAATTTGAACAATCCAAGTTCAAGGTGGAATGGGATGATGGGCCTGATGAAGAGGTTTTGAAGGTGATTTTCAATAACTATGATGAATTTCATGGATTTCCAAAGGAGATTAGCAAGTGAGAAGAGAATATTCCATTTTTTTAAAAAGGATAAAGTCAACAAGTCAACTTCTCCCAAGCATCCCATTGATAGGAAACTAACTCCAAATCATTTTTGATAGACCAAGAAAGCAACGCCACTCCTCACATCAATAGTTTTGACAAAATGAAGACTCTAATTCAACTAGAAGAATCCCTATAATAATGGATCTAGGCACCCATTTTATGGATTGTGATTTTTGAAAGGAGAGGATAGTTTTTTATTTATTTCTATAAATTTAGAAACTCTCCTCATTGTAAAGGTTAGAAAATTGAAGTCAGATTTGCAGCCTAAGTTAGACATTTTGAACATTTTATGCAAACAGTTAAATTTTTACAGCTTTTATGCAATTAGTTAAATTTCAGAGATTTCTTAGTTTAAAGATGATGACAATAAAAAATGGTTTTTCGTGTGCCATTGGATCTTGCTATATGTAAATGTTTCTTAGTTAATGGAAGTTAATAGAAGAAACCAAACATAAAACCATCTGTTGTATTATCTATGAATGGTATTTTCCTATCATTTGTTGATCTGCACAATTTGTGATGAGTTGATGATGTTTCTTATTAAATTAATTCTGAAAAAGAAAAATGGATTTCGAGTACATTATTAAACCTACACTATGGATGGATGTAATTGCATGAGTTTTTATGAATTATTTCATTCTACAATTTTGACTTTAGGAGAAGCTTGTTACAAGATTTTGCATGTCTAAATATGGGAATTATATGTGTTCATATCTTTATGTCTTAAAACCAATGATCTATCTTTTTCTTTTTATTTAAGACCTACTATTAGAATATTTCTAAATAGTTAGTTTGTTACCTTTTTACAACCAAAGGCCCCTTAAATATTATAGTCATGTTGGCCATTGGGTGAAACAGCACAGTTATGAACCAACTATTGAGACCTTGGAAGATAGGTGATTTAATATTAACTATCTTTTCTAGGAGAAGTAGGATAGAAATATTCTTCTTAATGTTTGCTATGTTATTTTGACCATCAACAAAACCTAAGAAGAGTCCTTCGTAGGCATATGAACATGATCCTCTATAAATCTACTCTACTTTCAATGTTATTACAAAGCATGGTGCACTAAGGGAAATAACACTACTATATGAAGAGTCACCTCCTAGTAACAAAGCTATAATTGAAAAGGCAATAGAGATGTATATGATGACCTTTGATGTGAATAGATAGGTGATATTCATGACCAAATCTCGGTGAGTCTTGCATATTCACTTAGTGCCAATAAACAATAAGTTGTGGTGGAAGAAGAAAAGATAAGAAAACAAGCCTTAAAGTAAACCAGAGTAAACCTTACTCATGAAGAAAGAATAATATTTTCTCAATTGCAAGCAAAAGAATTATGGACCAAAGAAAGGTTAAATACCCTAATGGGGAAGGACTAGGAAGAAATCGAGAGGATGGAGAGGCAAATAGAGGATATAACAGTCAAGATTCTTGAAAAAATGAAGAAAGTTATGTCTACAGATAAGGAAACCACTCCTTTGGGTGATGAAGATCAAATACAACAAGACACATCCCTCCCAGAAATCAATGATCTAGTCATAGAGTAACATGAGCATGAGCATATGCAAGAATAAATGTTAACAAACAACACTCCTTCATATGTGGAGATAATTGATGAGTAGAACAAATAAGTTGAGAAAGGATTCTTGGAAAAGACTGAAGCTCAAAAGGAATAAACTTTTCCTCCTCCAGAAGTTGAGAAGATTGCATAACAGTGCTCTAGTAGTGGAGTTAGGTAGAAGAGTGATACTCATGCAAAATAAAGCTCTAAAATAGGTTGTGAATCCTCTGGACCATTCAGAGATTCATTGAAAGATCTTCTAGATATGTAATTATAGTTCCAACCCATGGTGTTTGCACAACTGCTACAAATCCCCATGCAACAAGGTCAAGTGGACTTAGACAATATTTCCCCTCTACATAAGTTGCAACTTGGTGATGTATTTCATGCCTCTGCAAGAAAGGAGATTCTTCAAACTCACCATAATATTATAGAGTTAGTTGATGAAGCGGTCAAGTTGTGGCAAGAAGGCCATCTTAGAGTATCCATTGATACTACTTTGTCAGGTACTCAACAGTTGAAGTTGTTGTTAGACTCTTTTAAGGAGTAATCTGTAGGATTGGAAGAGAATACTAAGAAGGAAGTAGCAAGAAAGTTGAATGATAAGAGGCTAGTTGATGCCTCAGATAAATGTGCTACTACTCATGCCAAGTTGCAGGGCAACTTGAAGGAAGTTCAAAAGTATTTATCAATCTTCATCCCCTTAACATGCTATAAGTTTGTTAAAGTGGGGAAAAATGTACTAATAGAAATTATCTACCTTACAATTCCTTTTACTATATTTTGCACACTTGCTTTAACATTTTCCTTTAGTGTTCCCTTCCCCACCTTTTAAACTTTATTTATGTTTATTTTTCCTTTTCCCCTTTAGTTATATCACCCCTTTGTTTCTCCTTTTTCCTATCCGTTTCTCTCCTTTGTGATCCTTGTTTCTTATCCCTATACCATCTCTTTCCATTTCCCATATGTTTTCTCCCCTCTCCTATGTGTTCCTTCACCCTTAAGCTACCCTTATTCACATTTCTTAGGTGATAGCTACCCATCACCACAAATATCTAATACTCTCCTTACCCATTTCATTTCTAACCTACTCTTCCCATTCTTTTTTCTATATCTTAAAAATGTAGCCCCAAATTAATTTAAAACAAACACTTTGCCATCTTATTTTCACATCTTTTTCTTCTCATAAGATTTGAGCTTCATTGGGATATTTAAAAGAAACATCCCAATAATTTGTCCCATCCTTTTATGGATCCAAAATTTTAATGTGATGTTTTCCTATGTTTAATATCTATAAACTTCTACTTCTTCATGCCTCAAATTCCTCCAAGAACTATATATATCCTTGATTCTCTCATTTTAGACATCTACAATCAAGTTTCTTCTTGCATGTTGTCATTTAATTGTTAATCCTTGAAGAAATATTTTAGAGCTTTGGAGCCTTGATGCCTTGCCATTCTATTGAGGCCTTACCATTTATTAGTGCATTGATTTGTATCTTTAACATGTTGCATTTATTTTGGAGCCTTGAACCAAGCAATTGTGGAGCCTTTCTCTCTCGTATTGTATTACATCACCCTAACCCACCCTTCTTTTCAATTTTACCTAAGTTTTTCCTATTTCCTACATTCTTTGTCCCACCTAATCCCTCCTTAGTTCCATATCCTTTTTATTTTCTAATTTTCTTAAATTTGATTTTTCTTTTTCTTTCTCCCATTATCTCTTTCCCGTGATAATTCTCATTTTTACTCTTTATATCCAAACCAAGTTTTGTGATTTGTGTTTCCATTTCCATGTTTATCATAAATTTGATTTGAATTTTCTATTTCAATTATCATGTTTCACATTGATCCAAATTTGAATATCCACTAGAGGGTAATAGAGGTACCTTTCCTTTAAATTTTATATTTTCTAGATTTTCTACACAAAAAACATTATTTACATGTTAAATACTAAAGAATTAATGCATTTATAATAGGTGTGGTAGTTACACAAAGTCCTTAGAATTTTAAGATGAACAAACCCTAAAAATTTAAAGAAATTATGAGTAAGCTCAAGTGCATCCCTTAGGACAATATTTGAGTGCTCAACATTGAAATTTTGTCTCTAGGATAAGTTATTGTACCTAGTGCATTTCTTCCTACCCAATAACTAATCTTGAAGTCTTCAAATTTCACAAAGAGCTACCTTCTATCATTTTTTATGTTTCTCTTTTGTTTTTGTTAGTTTTTTATTAGTTAGGGTTTTAATTTTTGTTTATATTCCTACTCTTTGCATGTTAATTTCCCTTCTTTTATACTAGGTTTGAACCTTATTTCTTTGTTTATGTCTGCTATAGGAATTTAGAACAACCTAATAAGGCATCTCTATCATTATAAATATCTTCTCTTCAACTTTCATTAGATTTTGTTATAAGGTCAATTTTTGGAACTTAACACAAATTCTATCCCATGAAAATATTTGAGTACTTGACATGTTCATGCCTAACTCTTGGGGTCTTTAAAATTTTCCTATAGTTGTTTGAAGTAATCTAAGACTCATTCCAAGTTGTTCACAATTAATTCATAGTTGGATGGCCCAATTAAGGCTATTTAACCCCACAACAAAATGTACACTTAGCAAAATACATATTGGAAACCATAGAATTTGATATATTATTCAAAAAGTGTAATAATAACAAATATTCAATGATATTGATTCATGATAAGCCACAACTATTCGCTTACAAAATATATTATAGATCTTACAAGACTTTGATATCCAATATTCACAATTTGAACTATCTTATTATCATTGATCTTCCTTGATTCACATAAGCTGCACTCAAATGATGTCAAACTCTCTTATATAGATGGATTTATAATGATATTACATACACAAAAATAAATCATGCCATCATAGGAGAGTATGAAAAGGTTCAATAGTCCAATCATTAAATGATTTAATCTTTAGTCAACCTTGGAATTAGATGTATCACCTTTTGCAATGTGTAAGTCCACTAATAACATGTAGATTTACATTCTTCATTGTACTTTAAGTTGGGAGTCCCAAATTTGATGTAGTTTCACACATGACCTCTCTTGGTACCCAAAATGAAATGACCTTAGGAATTGGTGTGAGATTAAAATATTTATCACAAAGTCCAACCAAGGTTTTAGTATATAATGCATATGCAATTAAGGCCCTCAAACTAAGAAACATAATGTATTGTTTAGAATCACATGAAATGTAGACTTGGGTGTTCATGATGCTTACTTGGCCTTATATTCTAAATTATAACTTAATATATGTTAACATAGTGAAATAAAACTAGAGGTGCAGTTCGTATAAGACATCAAGTTTGGTTTTGACAATGCAAGATCTTATATAAGATAGTTTGATAGGATCGAGTCTGGTTTCTAGGGTGAAACAACCTATATAAGATGGGTGATAGTTGATGGATGATGTTTAGTTTCAAGAAATAAAGTGTGTTGTATATGTAAAGTTTGGTTTTGACAATGAAACATCCTATATAAGATAGGTGATAGTTAATAAGGACTTGTGATTAGGCAATTGATCAATTTGGATTGGAGACTAATTGGATAGTTTGTCTATTATTTTGAGATTTGGTAAGATCAATTCTCTGTAGGTTGTTTTGTTTGTGTCTGATCAAAGGGTTAACCTTAGCAAGGGAAAATTTATTATGAGACTTGGATAATGATAAACGACACCTAATGGACAAACCTAAGCCTTGGGGGCTCATCAATGATGGCCTTGCCTATGTGAAGTTGCATATGCAACATAGTTTGAATGACCTTGACAACAAACAATTTATTATGGAATGTGGATTGTGGATGGACTGACTTTTTGTGATGACAAAACCTAAGGTACTAACCTAAGCCTCAGGGGCTCATCAATGATGGCCTTTCCTACATGAAGTTGTAGAGGCAATGTAGCTCAACAACTTGGATTGATAAACACTATTTTTGGAGTTTTTGAATTTTTTTATTTTTCTTGGAGTTTTTGGTTTTTTGGATTTTTGGAATGTTTTGATTTTTTTGGATTTTTGGAATGTTTATTTTTTTGGATTTTTGGAAGGTTTTATTTTTATTTTTGGATTTTTGGAATGTTTTGATTTTTTGGATTTTTGGAAGGTTTCAAATTATGTCCTCTGATACCATGTCTAAGATCCCATATGGAAACCAAAGTCAAGGATTTTCCACCAATCAGGTATAGGACCAATTATTATGGATGAAATTGGATGGGTGATGTGCATTATGGATAGGTAGGGAAAGCAGAAGGCACTAAACATCAATAATTATCAGGCCATGAGAAGGGTGACCAAGCTTTATTATGGATCAATGAAAAAGTGGGATTTTATTATGGAAGGGGATATTTATGGGTTATTATGGGTGGAGTGAAAAATTAGATAGAATGACGATAGATGATGGAGTGAAGACTGATTACACATGGTGCTTGTTTTCTACGTTTTCACCATGGTACTTATCCAAAGTGGTTTTCACTATTGGATAGATTATTTCTCTTTACTATTTTTTTTTTTTTCTATTTTTTTGTCACCAAGATGCCTATTTTCCAAGTTTTCATTAGGGTGACAATTTTTTGAATTTTTTGCTTTTCTTATTTATTTTTATTTTTTTGATTACTTTTTTTTTTTTTGTATTTTTGCAAGATTCTCTAAAGACTAGGTATAGTATTTGTGAAGGTGCATGTTATTGATAGGCTCTAGCAATAGTTCACCTTCAGGAGTAGCAAGTTGATAAGCACTAGATCCATATGTTGCAGTTATGATATAAGGACCCAACCAATTAGGCTCAAAATTTTTGGGCTTCTCTCTGTCCATTTGATTCTTTAGATTTTTTTTTAAGACCAAGTCACTAATGTCAAAATGTCTAGCTCAAACCTTATTATTGTCTAATAGAGACTATTTTGATAAACTTGTAAATGGACCAATACAGTTTCTCATCTCTCATTCAATAACTCTAGCTCATGCAATCGCGATACTCAATAGTCTTCATCATCAATGAATTACTGCATAGATACTCTCAAGGATGGTAACTCGACCTCAGGAAGAATGGCTTTGAAACCAAAGATGAGGGAATATGGTGTGGCTCCAGTGGGAGTACAAATGTTGGTTCAATAAGCCCATAAGGTTGGATTAAGCTAGATATGTCAGTCACACTCGGTGACATTGACAACCTTCTTTAGAATTTTGATAATAGTTTTATTAGATGCCTCATCTTGACCGTTACCTTGGGGGTAATATGGAGTAGCAAAATTATGGTGGATATGGGATTCCTTGCACAGTTCATGGACATCTTGATTTTGAAAGGATAACCATTATTTGTAACAATAGATTGGGGCACACTATACTAGTATATGATGTAATTAAGGATAAACTTGGTAATTTTGTTATTGGTGATGTAGGTCATCAAGATTGCTTCAATCCATTTTGTAAAATATTTAGTGGTAGTGAGAATGAAATTATGACCATTGGTGGATGTAGGTCATCAAGATGGATTCAATCCATTTTATAAAATATTCAGTGGTAGTGAGAATGAATTTATGACCATTGGTGGATGTAGGTTTAATCTTTCCCACAAGGTTGAGTCCCCATTGAGAGGACAATCTTGGTGATGTAATTGGATGAAGTTCTTGAGTAGGTGTGTGCATAAGATCTCCATGTATCTAACATTGTTGACAGTTCTTAACAAAATGATATGCATCACATTCCATAGTAAGCTAATAGTATCGAGTTTGCATAAGCTTCTTAGCTAAGGTAGGACCACTAGAGTGAGCTCCATGTATATCGTCATGTACTTTGTGTAAATTCATTTGCGCTTTGTCTAAATTGAGACATTTAAGGAGGATGTTGTCTAAGTTGTGGTGATAAAGGGTGTCACTGATGATGACATATTTAGAGGCTTGTCGGATAAAGGTTTTACGTTGATTGGAAGACAAGTTAGGAGGAATGATATGGTCATGCAAGTAATTATAAAGGTCTTTATACTATGGGGAATTAGGACCAACAATTTCACACATGAGCTCACATTCAAGGATATCAAATGCAGGGATCAATAGTTGTTCCACCAGGAACTCATGTTTAGGTAAATCGTTAGGTATATCCAAAAGAGATCTTATGGTAGTCATTGTGTCAATTGCTTTATTCTAAATTCTCAAAATCTGATTGAAGACAATGAGATCAAAACACTGCTTAAAGTTGTTGACCATTCTCTTGTAAGGGGTAAGCTTTTCATCTTTTATGTCATAATCATCATTGTCCTATCAAATAACCAACTATGAATCATCGTAAACATGAAGGTTCTTGATTTTCCATTTAATAGCCATGCAAATTCATGTGAGTAATGCTTCATATTTAGCCATGTTATTTGTAAAAGAAAATATTGAATGCATAAGACAACTAAGAGGGATGTGAATCAGTTATACGTTAAAACTTAAAAACCCTCACAAACATTCAGATCCACATTAATGAACAATTTAACCTTAATATGTTAGAGTGATTAATCATGAAAGCAAATAACTGAAATAGAACCAAATCAACACCATACATAAAGAAACACCACATTTACATGGAAAACCCAAGATGGGAAAAACCATGGTGAGGATTAGCTCACAATATAAAGTAATATCAATGTTGATTACAAAGGGCTCACTATTGAAGGGCTCACTACCAAAAAGAAAGAAAGGTTCACTGCCATAATAGAAAAGAAGATAGAGAAGAGTGTTACAGTGAGAAATCCATCTCAATGCAATTAGAAATTCCTCCATAGCATCACCAACACCTTCAAAATCTTACTGAAGATTGTAGACACCTGCTCACTACATCCAGTAATCTAACACATGAAATCTCACACTACACTGCATGAATTCGCACCTCAAAACTCTACAATTCACACCATTCACATCATACACTCATGTCTTATCATTCCTTAACAACTCAACACATATTTATACCATCTTCAACCTTGAAAGCATTCTCCAAGGTTGGCTATGCATCTCAACTGTGCAAATTCAAATTAGGTCAACACAAAACATTCTCGTGGTGGAAATGAATGAAGGTGGACCACAACACACGTTAGTTGGGACCTAAATCTGCTCATACATGCCACACCGTGCTTCCACAAACACCAAAGCAACTTTGCAATTAGTGTGAACACCCAAGGTCGGTTGAACTTGTGTTAACACCATCAACATTTAAGTACATACTTTATCAAATCTAAAAGATGACTCACCAACCACATGCCACACTTGAACACAATCTAGAATATTCCACAAACATCCTAAAATCCAACAAATTCCTTCGTAACAAATTTCACCTGAAAAATGTACACACCAGTACACTCAAATAATTTTGTCATATACTATAACTCAAGAAACTGACTTCTGAAGCACCAAATCTCAAACAACTTCAACTGAAGAAAGATACAAACACTATCAACACCCTTCCAAATCCACAAAACTTGAAACCACTCTGCAAAGAAATATAGAGCAAAAACATTTCTCCCAGACACCTTTGCAAAGTACAGTTCACACATTGGTGAACACACCTTCCTCTACACAACGATCTAACACACTAAATTCTTAATACAACACCTCTGAACACCTTTGATCAACATATCAAAACCACACAAGCAGATTTTCAACATAGAAGAAATGTGGATCTAAACCAAAATGCTACTTTGCAACATAAAACACCACTGCAACCTGTTGTTTCCTCTTTTTATTCAAATTTTATCAAAAGCACTTGGAAATCAAACACGAGAAACATATCATCAACATATTCAACACTACCTCTGTAAGTATGGAATAAGTATGAGTAAAAACAACTAAAAACACTTCTTAATGAAACATTATATCAAGATTTAATAGCAATTAACTAATTTAAAGCACAAAAAATTTGAAAGCATCTCATTGTTTCCTATCTCCAAAAAATTATCAAGTCACAAAAGGCTCTCAGATTTGGTAAGCAGTGTGACTGTTTAAAATGCCTATCTAGAGAATGCAATGATGCTAAATGCAATGATCTACTTCTAAAGAGTGAAAGCTATATGATATGATGCTACTGTAATCTATTATGACATGAAAACCTAATGGATGAAAGCTATGATAAAACTATGATGGAGCCATGATACGGATTCTACAGATGCTATAATGCTATTGTTATTGATAAAAATGTTGATGCTATGCTTAAGATGTTTGATTGCTATTCCTACAAAGTAAGTTTGCACAAAAGATGAGAATTCTCAAATCCATTCTTTGCTTTAGAAGGTTGTATTTATAGATTTACGATAGCACATTTACACAGGGGCAGCACAACAAAGGCTTGGATTCAATCTAGAGAATTGAGTGGTGAGAGATTGAAAAGCTTGAGCTGATCATGGGAATGGTTTCTCCCCATGAAAACATCAGGCAAGATGATAGGAAGAATTAGAGGAAGGAAATTGAGGAGGATTTCCTACAAGTTTGTCTCTGAAGCTTTCCCGTGAATGCCAATTAAATTAATTAGATTTAAAAATCTAATTTTATTGGTGAGTGAATAGAGGAATATTGCTTTATGCCTTAATTTGAATATTTTATGATTTATTCAAATTTAGCAAAGTAAGAAGATATTTAATTAAATAAAACAAATATTTGATATTTACTTATTTAATAAAAAGGGATATGATAATTAAATAAGACTTTAGGATATCTTTATTTAATTAAGAGGAAAATAATAGAAGAATTAAAAGTGAACTTAATATAAATAAATATTTCTATTTATTTATTAAGTAGATGAATTTATTTATGATAATTAAATAAAACCAAGTGAAATTTGTTTATTTAATTAAGAAGATAATGATAGAATAAAGATTGAAGAATTTTAAGATGAGCTATAAATACATATTTCTATTTATTTAATAGTAGATGAAATAAAGGTTATTAATCAAATAATTTATATTTAATCAATTATATTCTCCAGAACATTTTTAGGTGTATACAACCTCATCATCACCAAGCCAACTGCAACCTAGCAAATCAACCATACATCCATAGATAGAAGCTTATCAAAGAAACACTAGAGGTTGGCATTGGTAGCTTACTAATGACAACATAATGCAACTAATCTTAAAGCATTATTAGAGACAACTTAAACTCAATACCAATTTCCATCCATGCAACAAACTCCTCATATTGTTGACACCAATGACAACACATAAGCTTGTTGACATCAATGAGAACACCAACTACACATACTTGCAACAGAAAATGCTATTCTATATGACTTAGGTATTGAATCTCCTTGAGGTGTGACGAGGAGAAGACTAGCTCTAGAACCATGATTTGTGAAAGACCCATCAAAATATAGCTTCCATGTAGTAGAGCTTTCTATTATGAAAATTGATTCATCAAGGAAATCAAACACCAAAGGATGATCTACTATTGTGGGAAAGTCTGCAAGTTGATCAACTATCACTTGTCCTTTTATTGTCTTTCAATCAACATATTCTATATCAAACTCACTCAAGATCATTACCCACTTCACTAGTCAACCTGTTAGAGTTGCTTTGTTGAGTAGGTACTTCAAGGGGTCTATCTTTGCTACTAGCTTTGTATGATGATTTAGCATATGATGTCGAAGCTTTTGAGTGGCAAAGACAACTACAAGGCATGCTCGTTCAATAGGATTGTAGTTAAGCTCATACCCTACAAGTGTGTGACTAATATAGTATATGGATCATTCTTTTCCTTCTTCATCATCTTGTGCCAAAAGTTCCCCCAATATTGATGGTGTTATTGATATATACAGATTTAGTGGTTTAACATCGATGGGAGGCATAAGAAATGGAGGGGATAGTAGATAGACTTCGATATGTTGAAAGGCCTCTTGACAATGATTAGTCCATATGAAAGGGACTCCCTTACGAATAAACTATTGGAATGGTTAACATTTATCAACTAACTAAGCTATGAACCTTTAGATTGATTGTAGCTTCCCTTGAAGACTATGTAACTAATTTATATTAGTTGGTGGAGGCATATCCATAATAGCTTTTACTTTTGTGGGGTCAACTTCAATACCTTTGCGTGACACAATGTATCCTAGTAGTTTTCCAAATGTTACCCCAAAACACACTTTTTTGAATTTAATTTGATCTTGTATTCCTCCAATATTTTGAAAATCTTGTTTAGCACATCTAAATGACTATCTCTCAATGGTGATTTTTCCAACAATTCATCAGCATAGTCTTCCATGAGTGTATGCATATAATCATGAAAAATTATATTCATAGCCCTTTGGTATGTTTCTCTAGTGTCCTTAAGACTGAAAAGCATGACATTCCAATAGTAGGTACCCCAAGGACAATTGAAATTTGTTTTATGTTGATCTTTAGGGGAAATTCTGATTTGATTATAACCTGAAAAACTATCCATGAGTGATAGCATTTCATATCCCACTATTAGGTCTACTATGATGTCAATGTTTGACAACAAGAAGTCATCTTTGGGACAAGATTTGAAATCCACTCTGCATAGTCTATAGGTTGAATGAAACCAATGTCTAGCAACTTCTTCAACTCTGCCTGTACTAAGAGTGTGATTTGGGGGTGTACTTTTCTCCACTTTTGTTTGACCGGTTTTGCATTTGGGAATAGTGGAAAATGATGCAAAACTAGCTCATGATCTAACCCAAGCATATTAGCATATGAACAAGTGAAATTGATTTGTCTTTCTAAAAAGAAACTCATGAATTTTGGTTTTTTAGTGATTGTCAAATATGTTGTAAAGTGAACAATCCTAGGACTATCATCGGTACCAATGTTTATTTCCTTTGGCTTTTCTACAAGCAATGGTGATCTCTCTTGACTTATAGGTAGCATATCCAGCCCTCCATTCTTAGGTGCCTCAAGGAGGTTTTCACCCTCAGGCACATCCTTTCTTTTTAATTTTTCACAGTCTAAAGACTTGCCTTTTGATTTTCACCTAGAGACCTTTTTTTTTTTTTTTCACTTTTGTGACTTGAAGGTGGAGTAGAATCCCCAAAGTAAGTTGCATTATCAAGTTCTATGATGAACCCAACTTTATGATCCCCACTCAATATTCCTTCTCGAAGTCCCATAAACTCAGCTATTGCTTCATCGTTCTTAAATATTTCCAAACTCGAAGGTCCTTGTTGGTCTAAATCTATTAATTGTGGGTAGACTAGGGGTAGGTCACCATCGGTATTAGTATAGCTCAAGGATAGGGTAAATATGGTAAATATAGATGTATTTTCAAGATCCCAAAAGGTGTCAATCCAAGCTTGACCATTAGTATAGTCTAGTTCGGGGGTACTCATCTCAGTATTTTCCTTAGATGTATTGATGTCATTAGAAACATTAATGTTTATTTCTAAAAGCAACTTAGTACGAGGACTCAATTTTAATTGTGTATACCCTAGCCCTTTGTTTTGTGGTAACTTAGGAGGAAATAGGGGTTTTTTCATTCCATTCTTATGCAATCCAAGTCCACTATGTCCATCATAACCTTTTTGTTTCATGATCTCAAAACCTTTTCCATATCTCTCCACCGGTATTTGTGCAGGCTCAGTGTCTTCTTAATATTATAGATCCATCTAGAAATATCATCACCTATAGTTTCCATGCTTAGCTCACCCCACTTAGTGAAAGTAATGGGAGGGTTATGGATGAAAACCTTCAATTCTTTTTTACTTGGTTTACCATAAGACTTACGTGATGTGGGTAGCTTCCCAATATAAAATGAACTCTTAATCTTATACTCTCCATGTCCTTGGTCTTGGATTTGGGCTTTACCTTTAGGAAGGGGAGTGGATGGAGTAGAAGCTATGGATAATGAAGAGGATAAATGTAATGTGATGAGGTAGATGGAGAGGCTTCCTGATTGATGGGTACTTGATGCTCAATGGTTCCTTTTAGACTACTATAGTACTGGAAGGGATTAGGATCGCCTGTTATGGTGATTTTGTTGTTGTTATAAGGGAACTTAAGGCATTGATAATATAAGTAAGGGATGACCTTCATGGCATGAATCCATGAGCAACTAAGGAGAAGGTTATATGGTAGGTCCAAATCCAAGGAAATATTGTATTTTAAATGGTTGGTCCAACTCTTATGAGAAGTGTAATTACACCTTTGGAAGAATGCTCGACGTCATCATAAACCCTTATGATAATTTTCTTAAATGTATCTATATAATCTTTAGAGAATCCCAATGTTATAACCAATTTTATGGTACATATATTCAAACCTACAACACCGTCTACCAAGACTCGTTTGATTTTGTGTTTGTTAATGTGTACTTCAAAGTGTAACAAATCATTATGGTTTGATCTTTGTGTATGAAGGTCTTGTTCATAAAATGTAGCATGATGGGTGGTAGCCAAGTACCCTACCATGGCCTGAAATTGATTGATATTTAGGTTGATGGGGATGGAAGTCTATTGCAAGACTTTGTCCAAAATAGCTATATGTTCGGGAGATATGCAAAGCAACTCAAGAATGGATATCTACGCGAGAGTTTTCCCTAGATGATCTAAGAGATTGTACTGAGTTTTTGGATGCAGATTAGACGTGACCCCTTGCAAGGTTACTTTAGATCTTGAGGTTGTAACGACACATTTTGGATTTTTCTTGATGGTGATTTTGAAGACATTATTGTCAAAAGCTCAGATTTTATTAATGGTATACTCATATGAGACGGTGGTATAATTAGCTTGGTTATTTGTATTAGTCCCTTCAAACTAGAGGATTTTCTTGACCCATGGTCTTGTAAAGAATTTTTGAGAATGGTATGTGTTGTCAATGGATTTGCACCCTGTTGAATGCAATATCCAGCAATCTACTGAAACATGGAAACCTTCTTCAGATGTGGGTGATCTGAACGAAGAAGGAATCTCCAGAGTGAGCTGGTTCTCTGAATGATAAATCCTATTATAAAACCTCAGAGGAAAAGGGATAGAAGGTGACTAAAAACTAAAACCTATTACTAACGGATAACTTTCAAAACCTTAAAATGATTTAAAGATGATTATGATCTCTTCCTCACAAACAACTTTCAGAAAGATGCAATATTTCACAACTTCTCATGAACAATTAATACATAAATAATTTGCATGAAGACCTGACTTGAAGTACAACATGCAACCTGTATTCTGAACTTTCTGCATTAAGAATCATAGTTTAAGGACAAAACAAGGACTCTGTAAACAAAAATCACAAGATAAAATCAAATTGAAACTGCAAATGGACACAAAAATGAGAAGTAGGAATGTTGTCTTTATTCAACTAAAGGAGAATGCCATAATCTGAAATTGAGTACAAAATGGGTTCACAAGCTCAAAGATGTGTATGAGCAGGAACTCTCAAGAAACCCCTAATCCGAGCTCAGAAAAAAGCTCAAGGAAAAAGCCTTCAAACTATCTCAAAAACTACCTAAAAGCAGAAAAAAGCAGACTGCTTTCATGATGACACTATCAAGCCTCTAAAAATAGGCTGAATTTGCTTTAAAAGGTCAAAAAACATCTTATCTCTCCAAGATAGGTCTCAAATCCGACCAAGAGGAAAAGTCAATAAAAATCTGCTAAAAATAGCAAGAAATCATAAAGCAATTTATAGGATATCGCTTTACGATTCTGCTTTACAGGATTGCAGATTTGCACAATTTGCTTTATTTTTGCAATTAAAGATTAAAAAAAATCTTTTGCAAAAAAGAAAAGCTCCTTATCTCTCCATTACAATATTTTGATTTTCTCAAAAAATCATAAAAATGTTACATAATTATCCTCTTCTCATCAAAATTCTCATTGATTTCTCTAAAATCAATCAAAAATAAAAACCCTAAAATGATCATTAACCTTCAATGAGAAATCAAACCCTAAGTGATAAAGCATTCGCCATTCACCCTTAATTGATAATCTCTTAAATCACCAACACAAGATCAAATACCCATATTACACTAAGGCATATAATAAGTCCTAAGACCTAAAACATCGACCTAGCACATGAATTTTCGGCCTCCCCACATATACATTTAGACTTAGATTTTAATAAATCATAATGCAAAGGTAAAATCATTTTGAATTTCAACATGTGTTCTGACTGAACCCTCTAGATAATCATAAGGTCAAATTAGGGTTTTGACAAAACATAGTCAAACCCTAATCATCACTCCATTTTGCACTCTCCAGCTTGAAGGAAAAGAGCTCTGTCTGGAAAGAAAAACCGCCATGATTGTGTCAAACTCGAGCTTGTGTGCTATAGTAAACTTCTCCATGCTCTTCAAATAGTTGAATTTTCAGTGGGTAAGCTTTGCTTTAGAGTATCAAAATTCTTTCACTTTGTATTGAAGCTTCCTTTTCTTCATTCTGGAAAAGCAAAAGAGTTTAAGGTTGCGGCCTTGTCATACTTATTCCTGACCTTTCTTTGCACTTCCTATGACTTTTGTTTGCTAGGTCATTCTTCTACAAGCTCGAGGTCCATTGAAGGCTCTATGAGAGAGCTTTCCCTATGTTTTTTGCTTCTTCTACTGTGCGGGGTAAGCCATTTACTCACAGCGCCACGGCTTCTCACTTTTGTTCATTATGGCCTTAAGGCCGTGGCTTTACACACTCTAATATCATTATTTTCTTGCTTTTCTGTGCTCATGTCTATCATTGTTGTGCTCTATTCCCACTATGAGAGCTCGGCCATCACTTAAGAGCTCAAACCCTTAGCATTTGGAAGCTATCTGCAACTTCTGGCCACAGCTAGAGTGCTCCTTTAGAGACATGGACTGGTAATTTCCTTGCTAAACATTTGATCTCTAGAGACTTAAAGATTCTCCTCTTTGCTCATGAATTTATGGTTGTTTCAGGCCATGCTAGATGTGTATTGTAGAAAGCATTTTCTTTGTAGATTTTGGGTTTGACCCAGAACAGAAAATTGATCATTATGCCTATTTGAAAGCATTTCTGCATATGGGTATTATGAAAAATAGAATAAAACTGTGTTTTCCTCATTTTGTTGCTTGACCCACCTCAGGAAACTTGCATTTCTATATCTCCTTGCTGTCTCTTTTCGTGGGTTATCACTGTAACTAGATTTTTTGTATTTTAAAACAAAATCGAATATGGGTACTTGAAATCACTAAAGAAAACTGTATTTTTCTTCTCCTCTAAAGCTAGATTCATCACATAAATTTGCATTTTTGTATTCTACTACTGTTTTATGTAAAACCCATATGGGTTATCTCCATTATTGCATTTCTTGCACTTTGAATGCAAACCCCAAAATGGGTATCATAGATGGTTGAAAATAATGAAAACCTAGGTGTTTATTAGAAACCCCAATCATGGGTAATTTGAGATTCAAATTGCAACTTCTATTTGTATGATTATGTTCATATGGGCTCGACCCAATAACAACCAGTGGCTTAATTCAAACCTCTGAAACAAAAGAATGACTTGGATGTTCGCATATTCACTTTTATCTTCTTGGCCTTCTGTACTTCATAAAAAATGTATCTCCATTGCATCACTTCAGAAATGAAAACTCGTGGTGAAAATAACGAAAATCTGTGTGTTTATCTGCACATAGTTTATTGACCCATGAATCAGTGTTCCATTTTGGCTTTCCTGTAGCTTCTCCTTGGTAGCTGTAACTTTGCAGATGTATAAGGATAATTCCCACCATGTAAACTTGCACCTTGAGGCATTAAAAACCTATAAAAACCTTCAGCATGTTTTTGTGTTTTTCCATTATGACAAGAGGGATCTCCATGATTGTATTCTGTACGCATAGCAGTGTCTTTTGACCTTCCTTAACCTTAACACATCAACCTTTGCTTTCTACTCTTGGAATTTATGTAAAGGCTGAAATTGAACACTGCAACACCATGAACCACCTCTATTCAGCAGTTCCTATGCATACTTAAAGCCTCAGAAGCATCATCCTGGAATTAAACTGTTATCATTTCTTTGTCATTCTGGGACAAACATCTCTCACCTTGCAATTTTTAAAGCTGTATTTGCTTATCGGTCAACTAGAATTGGTTATCATTTGTCATTTGAACGCACTGTCTGCCTTTTTGTACTCTTGAGTAACATGGTACTCTTCATGCATTTTTATGTTCTACTTATCAAACTGCTTTCGAAATCTACTCTCTTTCATGATGAAAATCAAAACAAAACTCTTCATTAAGGCATAATGTATGCCTATTCACTATCCTTGACTGTGAAAAGAATGAATTGGTGAACTAAAACTTGCACGACATATATGATTACGATCAACAAGATAACACAAAACATGAACCTTGCAACAATATCTTATGTAAATGTACTCAGCTAAATTCATTTAGTGAACTAAACTCACTGTTCACTTGTAGCCTTCAAAATAATTAACCTGATCGTTATGAATGCATGGTCGGTTTAGTTGCTCGATGGATAACGCTATTACTCCTTCAGTTGTATTTCATTTAACTTCATGAACATGATGATGTATCTTGAAATCAGCCCATTAATGGATAGGGTAGCATGCCAAGCTCTACCCTTGTGGGAGCCCCTTTTTCTCCACATGCTTGGTCTTCGAATAATGTTCAGCTTCATGATTTTACCTATACCTGCACAAGGAAACAAACAATGTTAGCATAAAAACATAACATGATGATCATGATATTGTTATTTCTCCTTCCTGTTCATTTCTTCTGTACTGCACTTGATTGATTGTTTCAATGCATGGTTAATAGTAGGTTGTACTATTGTGGGTGCTTCATATAGGTTACATCATAATCAGAGCCACTGACACCCCCTCCTTTCTCTTA
This sequence comes from Sequoia sempervirens, assembly GCA_007258455.2. Taxonomy (NCBI): domain Eukaryota; kingdom Viridiplantae; phylum Streptophyta; class Pinopsida; order Cupressales; family Cupressaceae; genus Sequoia; species Sequoia sempervirens. Next base: position 237,397,157 of record VDFB02058242.1, read on the forward strand.
CAGGTCGATGGAGCTCAAGAAGGCACCATTCAGCATCAAACGTCGATAATCAAGCAATGATGATTATGTCGTCACTTATATGTTTTACTTTTTGCATCCTTAGTAGTGCAATGTGCTATTAGCAATGTATCGTAACAGTCACATCCATGGCTTGTGTGAATCTTTGATTTCAATTCTTATTTTTCATTTGAAAAGAAAATGTATTTACATGAAATATTGTAATATCATTCTGATTGTTGAAATCAAAAGAAGCCTTGTAAAATATGAGTCCTTTTATGAGATAAATGAAAGCATTTAAAGTGTTATTTTGCTCCTTTGTTCAATTCTGTATTTCTGTCATTTCTGGAACTTCTGAATGGCATTCTAAAAACTCCATTTTTGAAACTCTATTTCTCCTTTAAAATGTATAACTGGTACTCAATGAATAATGATAATAATGTGAAACAGTATTTGAACTTAACTGCAATTCCACTTTATGATACATAACATTTAGCCGGCTCCACCAATTGAGCCGAGGCAAAAATTTGGTAATAGTATGATCTATATTCGAGGACACTTGTGAATTGTCTATAGATATGTCACCCTAGTCAATGAGATCTTGAATGATGTTCTTAAGTTTGTAACATGAAGATGTCTTATGTCCTTTCATGCAATGATATTCACAAAAAAATCATTGTCATTCTACCAAGACGGTTTGAGAGGTCCTGGTTCATAGTGTTTGATTTTTGAGAGTTGAATGATATTTGATTGCAATAGTTTCTTCAAGGTTGATTCAATGGATTCCCCTAGGGTTGTGTATGTTCATCTTTGTGTGTTTGTTAGTGGAGGAACTCGGTGTTGCAATTTTTTCTGAACTATGTTTGTGGATTGATCATGACTCGTTGGTTGATTGTTTGATGTAGAAGGACCTTTGAGGCTAATGGTGAGGAGAGCTTTGTTAATCACTTTAGCATCAACTACCCCATCATTTATGACATTCTTGTTTCTAGACCAAAATTTGTTTTTTCCATTGGAATTGTTTTGATTTTCTTTGAAGATTTTGACTAAACCTTTTCAAGGAGTGCTTTCTCAATAAAGACACCCTTTTAACGACATCCTCAAATGTATTGCAACAATGGATTTGGAGTTGGTGCAATAGTTTTGTATTGAGATTTTCAACAAAGATATGAACCAACTATTTTTTAAGTATGTGACAAGGATATTTACTAGTCATACTTCTCCATGTTTGGAAGAAAGAGCTAAATGATTCCCCTTCTTTTTATTTGATTGTACACAATTTTACAAGGGTCATATCACTTTCAATATTGTAGGAGAAGTGTACGACAAACTTATCAACTAGTTCATTCCATGTTCCTATCTCAGGAGTTAGATGTGCAAACCACTCTAGAGCTTGCCCCAAAAGGTTGTGGAATAATCTCATCAAGTATGTGTGGTAAAATGTGACATCCATGAAAGTAGTATGAAACTCTTTCACATGTTCTACTGGATCTCCCTCTCCCTTGTATTTGTTGAAGTTTGGTACATTAAAATGTTGGGGGAAAGGTGGCATGTATATACTTCGATCAAAGGGATAAGGACATAATTCCTCAATGGAGTACATTTTCTTTGTCCCACTCACTTACATGTTGGAGATTTGTTGTTGCAATCTTTGAATTTGTTGTGCTAAAGTGTCCATGGGTGATGGTGGCATGTTTAATTGATTTTGTGTAAGATGTATAAATGGATTGGAATTTTGAGGACCCACATTTGTGTTTGTGTTGAATGTGTTGAGGTCGGTGTATGATGAGGATGGATTTTGCTTTTGGAAGTTGGATGTGAATGTTGGATTTGGATTGATGTTTTGTTGGGAAGGATTTTGATTACCTTGTTGGAAGTGAGATGTGAACATGGTATTAGAACTAGTATAATGTTGGGATGGATTTTGATTCATTTGTTGGTATTGTGGTGTGAAGTTGGGATTTGGATTGATGTTATGTTGAGATGGAGGTGGATTGGTGTTCACATTTGACCCAAAAGACATGTTTGTGTTTGGTGTAGTGTTAGTTATTTGGGGTTGTTTTTTTGGTGTGGCAATATGAATCCTTTGTGTCTTATTTGACAGATTTTGATTTGTGATATTTTGACACATGGACATAGTATTGGTTGATGGTGCAACATTTTGAGATGACAATGTGGTGAATGGATTTGAAAATGAGGTACACATGGTGTTAGATGTTGTAGAAAATGGATTTAAGAATGAGGGACTTAGTGCATTGGATGTTGGATTTGTACTTTTCATCCCAAATGTTCAAGTAGGGGGGATGTTAACATGTGTTGCATTATGTGTAGTTCCCCCAAGTGGCATACTAGTGTGCATTTGTTGTGAAGTGGGATGGTTTGGTGGAAGTGTGTTATGGACATGACCTTGAGTTTGTATTGTTCCCTCTACTATTTTGGAAATTTCAAAACCAACAAGAAGTTTGGTAGGTGTGCCATTTTTAGCAAGTGCTAAAAAGTATCGATCAAGATCTACTGCAACAAGCTCATCTATGATACACAATATCCCAAGATCTTGGGAAGCATTGTCAACTTATTCTTGAGTTAAACCTTGTTCCACCCCATTCAATGTAATATTGGAAAATGGATTTACATTTTGAGGTTGTGACATAGGTGGTTGGTTTGAAGATGGCCCAAAATTCATGGTGCTAGTAGGATTAAAGTTGGGGTCATTTGAGGGATCCATATTGTTTTGTTTCCTTTGTGACCTAGTGAGGACCATATAAGACTTGTGAATTTTTGGATTTTGAGACTTTTGGGATGAATACAACTAAAGATAGAGACGTAAAATGGAAATGATGCTATTCTATGTTTTTGGGATTTTTTGGATATAAAGATGCAAGATGATAATGCAACTATGACGATGTTTGGAATGCAAGGTGATCAAATGAGACTATGACTATGCTTTTGGATATATAACTTTGAACCATAAAAAGGGATGCTAGGCAAACTATGGTGACCCAAGATAACAAATCTAAATGCCAAGACCTCAAGAGGATACTAACCAAGATGATGATGATGATTGAATAAAAGATGAACCTAAACTAGACACATGTGTTTCAGGCCCAACTTGAGGATAAGATAGATGAAATATGACAAGGTCAAGACACTCAAATATGTGAATATGGTATGATCAAAGGTCTGATAAGATTCCTAATTTTAAGACTCAAAGGTGATGATGGATGAAATAAGATGACCAATTTAAACTAGGAGATGAGAGCTAAGATAAAGAAAATGGTAAAATGTTTTGAATGCAAAGGTAAACTAAACAAGTCTTAGGTCTAACTACATGGTCGCTGTCTAAAAGGAAATTGAGAATTGGATGTACAAATCTTTCCCCAAAATTTTGAATTTTTATAGATGCGATGCAAAATTTGACACTTACAGTGTAGAATCAGTCGATTGCAGTGCACAAGAAAATGTAGGTTTCTAGATTTCTCAGGGTTTATGGCAGTTGTGGTGTTATTTCTGATAGTTGTAGTCTTTTAACTAACAATTGCGATGTAGTATTTTAACTCACAGTTGAAATGTTCTAGTTTTTGGTCTAAAATTGATGTTTTCTGAAAGGTTTTCCTTTTTGGACAATTTCTAGATTTGATCATAAAACACAACAAACACTTAGAAGACAAATTTGGTTGTTTTAAATCTTTTGACGCTTTAGAAAGTGGAGTATTTTACAAGTTTTCTTCCACAAAACTTGCTAGGCCTTGGTTCAAAAACACTTTAAGCAAGCACAACCTAGCTAGTAATAATGGGTTATCTACTATTATGGGCATAACACACCTTTTAGTGTTCTTAAATATGAAAAATGGAGTGGGTAACTAGGGTATGCCAAGGTCATATACCACATTAACACCCCTTGCCTTGAAAGGATGAAATCCAAGCAAGGAACTGAATCACCTCAACGAAGAATCGTACATGGTAAGTAACTTCTCATGATGATGCTATCAAGATGCACCAAAAATAGCAAACACCCAAAAAGGTCTTAAGCTTCTAAAACAATGGTTCATAGTGGAGGAACTCCAAAGAACACCACAACATAGTAGTTATGGGAGACCAAAATCTCTAACCCCTATTAGGAATCACTTGGGACTGTAGAGCCCACCCTCCATGCAAATATGAAGATTGAGCTCACCTTTCAGTTTTTTCCCTTTTATATAGCATACTGGAGGTATATACACTAGAGGTTGTTCCCTAGGGTGAAACTCCACAAGTAGGCCCACCCTACTTGAAATAAAAAAAAAAAAAGAAATCTTGTGTATTGCTCTTTCTCATCACCCATGAATCACACGTAGCGCAAGGGGAGAGGATACTTAAGACAACATGGTGTCATTATTTCTCATCACCCACGAATCACACGTAGCACAAGGGGATAGGATACTTTAGACAAACATGCTTTTGGTAACTAACTAACATACGTGCAAGTGCTCAAAACATGGAAGACACTTATTCTTTTTAAGCACCAATTCCAAATGTTCCTAATTTAGAAATCACAAACACATAATGAAACTTGCAAGAAATTGAATTAGTAGTTTAGTTTAAAGTCTTCTCCCAACGTTTGCCACACAGTTGGAAATCAAATATCAGTAACCAAAAATCTCTACCCTATTGAATGCAAAAAGTAGAAAAATGAAAAACTCAATCTTATACCCTCTTTTTGCTTGATAGTTAAATGTAGTGTCTTAGGAAATGATTGTGATGCACATATGCATCACAAAATCTAACAATTGCAATGTATTATTGAACAAATGTGGCACACAAATCTAAACCTAAAAAACACACAAAAATTTGAGAAAATACAACAAATCTGATGATGCAAATGGTGTAAGCTCACTGTCAAGATGTCAGAAAAATAACCAAATCCTTGTAAAATGATCAAAAGTAGCAGTAATGAAGCAATTATGAAATTTGCAAAATCATAGTCAAATGTGGCATTGTAGATGACAATTGTGAAGTTTTGAGCAATAGATGTGGTGCACTAAACCTCACATGCATCGTTGCAGATGATGATTGTGGTGTTTAATTGAACGATTGTGGTGTTGTGCAAAACAATTGTGGTGCACCACCTATAACTCAAAATTTCATAAAATCCAGCTAGTTCACGTTAGGTTCACCAATTTGTAGATAGGGAAAATTTGAGGGAAAACATGAATCATCAATAGCAACCACAAAACTATCTAAATTCAAGCCATAATGACCCTAATCTAACAATGAAGCACAAATGACAATAGAAATCTAATAATAATGCAATGAAACCTCAATTTCTATGCCATAGTTGATTCTCCTTCATTGCTCTTCTCCATTTTGCTTTGTCTACTCTCAGATTTGTAGTGTTCAAGATGTATGATAAGCTCAATATTGATGTATGATAACAAGATCTCAAGATAGTAGATAGCAAAACTTCAAAGATTATGGTTCCTCAAGATGAATGATATGAGCGATAGCAAAATATTGAAGATTGTGGTTAACCTTGAAATGAGAGTGATAGGTTGCTTTTATAAAAATCCCAATTCAAATGAAGGGTGGGGATCAAGTGATGATGTATGATGATCAATGGATGAGGTTAATTTAGAAGAAAATAGATAAGGATGGGAAGAAGGGACCACGATCCAAGAAATTGGGTGAGAAATAGAGCTCGGATAAGAATAGATAAATTAAATAATTATAACAATTATTTTATTTAGGAGAGGGAAAATGAATAATTAAATAATTAAAAATAATTATTTAATTATAAAAGAAAAGAAGGATATGAAATATCAAATAATTGAAAACAATTATTTAATAATAATAGATGGAGGGAAAATGACAAATAATTAAATAATTAGAAACAATTATTTAATTATAGATAGAAGGAAATGATAAATGATTAAATAAATAAAAATCTTTTTAATTATAGAAGAAAAGACTAAATGAATAATTAAATAATTAAAAATAACTATTTAATTATAGAAGAAAGGAGGGAAAATAAAAAATGAATAATTAAATAAATAACAATTTATTTAATTATCGACTTTAAGCTTTTTGTCTAAAAAAAACATTTTACTTAATTATAAATGAAAACAAAGATTAATTAATATGTAATTAAATTTAATTAATCCAAAGAAGAATATAGATAAAATGAATTAATTAAATAATATAAAAATATTTAATTAATAGAAAAATATGACATTAGGAAATAATTAAATGCAGAAAAGACTCAAATTAGTGAGAAAATGTTGCTTGCAGGACATTTTTTAGTGTCTACAAATATATAGCTTTCTTGCATTATTTTCTAAGTGTATCTATCTCTATTTTCTACTTTCATTTCTTTCTAGAAATCATTTTTTAATTTTTAATTTACCATTTCTAAGACCAATCACTAGTCTTTTGTTAGCCCCAAATTATGTATGATTAGATTAGGTTGGATTTGGGTTCATTCATGCACCTTATAAAAGTCATTTAGTTGATCTAATTTTATTTTTATTTTTTAACGAGGGGAATCGGGTGCAGCATGGCCCCCCATATAACCCCCCACCGCCGGTAAACTTTTTACCGTGACCGGCAGTGCTGGCGGGACACACCAACTAGTACCACGGGAGCGCCGGAGAGTCGAACCCATGGTGGGCGCCCTGCTACAGGGAACACCTTAACCAACTGAGCTAGGACCGGCGCCCCTTTAGTTGATCTAAATTATCACACACTTTGATAAGCTAATTTTTTTAGAAATCAAATCTTTACATTCTCTCCCTTTCCTTTTTAAGTTATATTTTTTTCTCATGAATCAAAAAGAGAATATCATTACTTTTTTTTTTAGAAATCAAATCTCTACGTGCTCTCATTCCTTTGTAACTTATATTTTTCTCTAACATGAAACGAAGGATAAAAACATATATCTTATTGTATAAACCATAGCTTTCATTTGAAATTATTTACAATTGAAAAAGATCTAACTGTTCAACAATTTTAGCAATATAGAAAAAAACTAATATCAATAGATAATATCACTACTTTAAAAAGTTAGTTTTGTTAGAAATCAAATCTCTACATTCTCTTCCATTAAAAATAAAGTTATATTTTTCTTGTGAATCAAAGAGATAATATCAATACTTTAAAAAGCTATTTTCGTCTAGAAATCAAATCTCTACATGCCCCATTCTTTTTTAAGTTTTTTTTTTTTCTAATGAAACAATGAATAAACATATAACTTAATGTATAAATCATAGATTAGTTTCTTTAAAATTAATATAAATATATATTTTTGAATTATTACTAAATATATTATGGTCATGGTATCTACTTTCTATTTATATTGATGTTTAACTTTGATAGTATTGCTATTTTTTAATTTCTATTTCTAATGCATAAATCTCCCATAAAAGAAAATCTATGGAATCCCATATAAAAACATGCATAGAATCAAGAAATAAAATATCTATTTAAAAGACTAAACTTTTTGAAGATCAAATCTCTACATACTCTTACATTCATTTTAAAGTTATAATTATTTTTAAAGAAACAAAGGATTGAAAATATAACTTTTGTATAAATCATTGTTTTAATCAAAGAAACTAATTTTTTTTTATTTTGTAGTATTGTTTCAATTGTTTAATTTTTAAGATTTTTTGACAAAATATATTTTTTAATTACTAATAAATATATTATGGGTATTATATCTCTTTTATATTTATATTAATTATAAATGGTTCAACTTGATAATTTATTGTTAATTCTTTTTATTTAATTGCTATGCATAAGTCTTAATATAAAAAAAGAAATCTATGGACTCTCATGCGTTGAGGATCAAGATAGAAATGATGATTTCACTAGGGTGATTAAGAGATACAATTACTACTTACTAGCACTTGCACCTAAAGGAAGTTCAAGAATTGGTTGGATTAAACAATTAATAATAAGTGCTAAGTAATGAAATAAAATAAATTTAGACAAATCTAGATTTTTCTTAAAGAAAATAATTATTATCTAATTTTGAAATATTTGCATACAAATTTAAAACATAAAACAATGCAAATGAAAAAAGTAAGTTATCATCAAATTGACAAAACATATTACAAATGAAAATAACATGTTCCCATCTAGTTGAAAAATTAATATTTATCTGACTTTTACGTGATAAGTGAGATTTTGGAGGCTTCTACCATTAAATGGCAACTAAAAGTTGTTTTTCAATGTTTGTAGGCGTGAGACTTGTTTCAAGCTCAAATCTCACACTCAGGGCTTAAATTTGATGGTCGACCTTGCCTGTCAACAAATTTTTTAATGACAATTATCTATTCAAAGGTGCCCTTAAAACATTATGATATACCTTAGTGTAAGTAAAATTATATATAAATCAAATATATATATCATTATAATTCTATATAAATTTTGACAGTCTATAAAAAAATTCTCCTTTCATCTGATACAATCTTCTTAAATTTTTATTGTATTTTACGGCAAAAATCTCTAAATACAGTCATACGGCCATCAAATTTAAGCCCTGCTCACACTATATGTAGCCTATTGGCTAATAAACTAAACATTTTTTAGATCAAATATCTACATGCTCTTACATTCAAATTTGAATTATAATAATGTTTTAAGGATACAAATGATGGACATCGAACTTATAATATAAATCATATTTTACCTTCATTACAAAACATTTGAAACACTTTAGTTTGTAGTGTGATTTTAATTATTTAATTTTTAAGTATTTTTATTTTTTAAAATCAATATTTTAACTAAAGAAACAAGTAATATACTTAATCAAGGGAAAATAATGGTATACAAATAAATATAATTTATTTTAAATATATATGAAAAATATTTGGGTTATGTATTTTATTTTTGTATATTAGATTAAATATTATGAGGGAGTATATATCTAAATTAGAAATTTTCATTTGGTTAAAATATCACAAGTAAATGATTTAATCCATCTAAATTATTAGGGGTCAAATAAAAATAAATCATACCAATTTTATTTTTAAATAAAAGAGTAAAAAATGTATTGCATCAGGAAATCATTACAAAGCCAAGAGAGAGAAGCCCACCACTGGGCCAAATAAAACCAAGAAATAATTCTCACCCAAGAAACACCTCAGATCCTCCATAACCCATTCCTCCAAAGCAAGAGCCAAATCACCAGGAAGGTTGCCCCACTCATCCACACACCAAGAAGCCATCCTCTCAGTAGCCCACCTAGCCAAACCATCAACCACCTTGTTCCATTCCTGAGGAACATGGCGAATGTCAATGAAATTCAAAGTAGAACACAATGAAATAATTTCTTAACCACCACAACTAGCTACCAATTCACATCCTCCAAATGTCATTTATGTAGCATGTCAATAACAACCTGAGAATCAGATTCACAAACAATCTGTCGCCATCCAAGACCAATTGCACGCTTCACCACCAAAATAATAGCAATAGCCTCCATGAGATTATTAGTATGCCACCCTCTATACATATAGAAGAAAAAGACCACCACTCCCGAGCAATCCCTACCAATGCCCCCAATGCCTGCATGTCCAGGATTTCCCTTAAAAGAACCATCTGTATTAATTTTCAACTCCCCTTGTGCAGTAGGGCGTTAGTAGCCACCATGATCAACCTTCTCATGACCTCGACCCCGATGCACCCTACTCACATTCCGCTTGCCCCCCTTAATGAGGCACAGAGCTTTAACCACTCCCAAATCACCAGGATCAACCGACACCAGCAAGCCACACTTAGCATTTAGAGTCTCCTTACGAGCTCCCAAAATTCTCATCCAAAGCTACCCAATAAGAAACTTCTTATCTAAGAAGATCTGCCTATTACATTCCAACCAAATGTGCCAAACAATTAGACAAGGGCCAATGATCCAAGCAATACTAAGAAAAGAGGTCTTAGCAGGAGAGGATCTTTGTCCTCTCCAAAAGTCATCCAAGGAAGCAACATGACTACACGATAGGCTCTAGATCTTCCACTAGAGATGCCAAATAGCTTTCACAAAGGAACACTGGAAGAAGAGATGCATGATCCATTCTTCATGCTAAGCACACATAACACACATGGAGGGGCCTTGGAACCCCCACTTCCAAAGATTCTCCCAAGTGGGACACTTACCTTGCACCACTAGCCAAGAGAAAAAAATACACTTAGGCCAAGAAAACTTATTCCAAGCATGCTTCCACCAAGAAACCTCAGAGCTCCCAAATAACTACTTTTCTAGAACCTGATAACTAGAGGCAACCAAAAATTTTCCCTTTGGGTCAAGACCCCAAGCCAACACATCTTTCCTAGGAAGAGAATTGCAGACACAATCCAATAAAATCTTAACAAACTCTTGTCATTCCTCCGCCACACCTCCAGGAGGCCACTCTAGAGGATCCTTCCACCTAGACACAATAACCTGGCCTATGGTTTGTTGGGATTTAAAATCAGCCACACAACACCAACCTGCATCCATAAAAACCTAGCACAAATCCTGCAGGTGAGAATGAGAAGATAAAATGGGAGGATTCCCATCCCAAGAATCATGCCAAAAAAGGGCATCACAACCCCCATTACAAATCCAAAACAACCCCTGCTTTACCAGCTTAGCACCCCTTTTGAGAGTCCCCCAGATCATAGAACCCTTCCCCTCCAGGCTAAATCTAGCAAACTCATTGCTCTCAACCACACCCAAATATTTGAAGGTGAGAATTTTATCCCACAAGAGATGTTGTTGTGAACACCACCACCAATACAATTTAGCTACCAAAGCCTGCCCATTTAGATCAGTTCAACGTAGACCAAGACCACCTTCTTGCTTTGGCCTACAAACATCATCCCACTCAACCAAACTCCACTTTCTATGAAGAAAATTTCTAGACCATAGGAACTATCAAGACAGTCTCTCAAATTCCTTGATGAAGCTAGAAGGAGCAGAGAGAACAAAGCACCTATAAAGAGGAAGAGCTTGAACTACCAAATTCAAAAGAGTCACTCTACTTACCAAAGAAAGCCACCTACAGGTCCAATGACTAACCAAACTTCTAAACTTATCGAGAATCTCCTACCAAAAACATTTAGGAAGTGTACAAATAGCAAGAGGGATTCCAAGGTAGACAAAAGGAAGCAACCTAATTTGGAAACGAAGAATGCCAACTATTCTCTTTTGGATAGCCTTAGGAGTATGGAAGAAGTAGATGAAGGACTTCCCCTCATTAACGCACTGCCTAGAGGTAGCCAAATAACTGTCTAACACGCTACACCACCTAATCGCTTCCTCAACCTTTGCCCTTCCAATTAAAGCAGTATCATCCACAAACTGAATATGAGATTGAGGGAGAATATCATTTCCCAACTCCAACCTTGAATCCGACCACTCACAACCCAAGAATGAATAAACCTCCCCAATCCTTCAGCAAGTAGGATGAACAAGTAGGGAGACAAAGGATCCCCTTGTCTGAGTCCATTAGAAGCACCAAACAACTTCATGGACACACCATTAATTAACACCGAAAAGGAGGAGGAAGTAACACAACTCTTAACCCATTTAATCTAGTCACCAACAAAACCAAAAGCTTCAAGAATCTTAAATAAGAAGCTCCATTTCACCCTATCATATGCTTTAGCCATATCCAGCTTGATAAACATAGATTTTTCCTTAGAAGACTCTGTCAAATGAATGATTTACACAATAATAATAACACCATCCATGATCTTTCTACCAACCACAAAACCCCCTTGTTCCTCAGAGATTAACCCACTTAGCCAAGGATTTAGTCTTTCAACAATCAACTCAGTAATAATCTTGTAAATAACATTATAGAGAGAAATTGGCTTTAAAATATCCAAAGAATTAGCCCCCTCCTTCGAAATAAGAGCCAAAAAAGTTGCATTCAGAGATTTTAGAATTTATTTACTCATGAGGGATTCCTGTACAACCTCTAGGAGGTCTAGTTTAACCACTTCCCATAATTCTTGAAAAAATTATACTGGGAATCCATCAGGTCCAGGAGCTTTACCTTTCTTCATCTTAAACACCACATTTTCAAGCTCTGACAAGGTAATATGAGAGAGCATAGATTCATTCATTTCATCTGAGACCAGCTGTGGAATACAATCCAAGATCCTAGCTTCATCCTCCTCCACAGGAGGTGAATCCTCAAAGAATAAGGCAGAAAAAAAATGAACACATTCATCAGAAATAAAAGCATAGGAGGAGAAAGTTTCTCCATTCAGTACAAGAGAGAGGAAATAACATTACTTTGTCTCTGATCTTTAACAAAATTGTGAAAGAAAGAAGTATTTCAATCACCAGCCTAAAGCCAATTAATACAAGATTTTTGCTTCCAAAAAATTTCTTCTCTCAACTCTCATTCCTCAACATCCTTCACCACAATAGCTTCCAACAAACCAAGCTCCTCAGTGAGTCCCTAATCCTGAATTTTCTTGGTGATCAAGTCCAATCTCTCTTGAGCTTTCTATTTTGCATAAAACAAATTACCAAAGTGTTGCCTATTCTAGTGCTTCAACCTGTATTTCACATATTGAAGCCTCTTTGTGAAAGAGTACATAGCGGTGCCATAAGCTAGCTTCCCAAGACACCACCAACTAGGAAGCAAATCATGAAGAGACTCGTCCCTAAGCCACATAAGTTGAAACTTAAAAGACTGCTTAACACATTGCTAGGATAATTGAACCATAAGCTTAATAGACCAATGACCAGAGCCCTGACCGTCCAAAATCTCAGAGTTGGTCACCCACTTGTCCCCTAACCAAGAACTGGACACCAAAAATCTATCCAATCTTTCAAAAATAGCTGCATCTCCACTTCTCCTATTACTCCAGGTAAAGACTCCATTAGCTAGCTTAATTTCAACTAACCTTAGAAGAGCCACCTTATCCTGCAAGAGCCCCGAGGAAGGCCCCAGGCGAGCACTACCTCCCCTCTTCTCCTCTAGAGAAATAACAACATTAAAGTCCCTAGCCAAGATCCAAGGAAAATATAGATCCATAAACCTCACATATTTAACATGATCCCACAACCAAGCTTTACCTTGAAAGTCAATCAATGCATATATATTAGATAAAAGAATTTTTTCCCTAGACTCAAGATGAGAAGCAACTCAAGAAATCGAGATCCTGTAGGAGATCCACCAAATGGGACTGACTTTCTAAGGATCCCATAAACATGCCACTCCACTAGAGCTACCAAGCGCTCCCACACATTGACAATGACCACGACCCCAAATCTTTGAATCCACCCACAACATAGAATCAACTAATAACTTAGTTTCCTGAAGGAAGACTACATTAGGAGAATGAACACGAACTAGATCCCGAATATCTTTTTGTCAAGGGATGCTATTCATACCCCTCACATTCCAAGAAAGCACAATCATCGTTGAGGTTGGGAAAAGTGAGCATCAATAGTCTTCACCGAACTAGCCTCAACCAGTGTCTCACTAGATAGCTTCAGCTTTTCTTGATCCTTCTTCCAACCAACCTTAGAAAGTTTCTCAAGAGCCCCCTTCTTGAAAGTTTTTTGCTACAAGCCTAAGGAAGATGAAGAAGACTTATTTTTTCCTACAACAAAACCACTTTGCACCTCTGAGATAGCCCCACCCCCACCAGGGGAACCCCCAAAGTCTACAAATACCCCACCTTCCTCACCTAGAACCTGAGCCAAAGGGGTCAAGCCCGAAACCAATTGAGGACCATTAACACCAAGTTGATCCATCCTAGAAATCTCTAAAGGCTGTAGATCAGGTACCTCTTTAGCACTGACACCAACTTCCAACTGCATGTCCGCCAGGAACCCTTCCTCCTCAACTAACTCATCTAAAGCCTCAAATCTATTTAGAATTTCTTCCTCCTGCCTATCTTTGAAAGTTTGCTTTTGACCTAGTCCACGATTGTGAGACTTGACCTAAATAAAACCATATTTATCCACTTCCCCCTACATGGGAGTCTTACCTTCAATTGCCTCAAGATTATATTGAGGGGGAGGATTACTTACACCACCAACACCAGAAGCACGAGGACATCTTCGCTGAAGGTGACCGTACTCATGACATAAATGACACCGAAAAGGTAAGGTATCATAATCCAATGACTGAGTCCAAGAACAAGAACCAACAGTCATGCCAATAGAATCTGGAAAAGGATGACTCAAATCAATCTCAATACATAACCCTGCATAAGAGAAGACCCTCTTATCCAAACTTTGTTGTGAAGGACCAATCGGTTTTCCCAGCAGCAAAGCAATTGACTGCAAAAATATTGCTTCTCTAATGTTCAAGTGGCAACCGAGTGAGACGTACCCAAAATGGGACCCTAGAAGGTAACTCTATTGAATTAAAACCAATATGCCATGGTTTGATAAAGAGACCCACCTATTATAGAAATATGGTCCCCCTTTAAACACCTTGTTTCAATCTGAAATGCATGAAAAATCCACCAAAAAGAAATTGTTTGCAGCCAACAAAATGTCAAAGTCGTCTTCCAAGTTCCATGTTTTCTGAATCCACATATCGAGGAATGGGAGAGAAACCCTCATTCCCATAAACTTACATATCAAAACATGACTGGAGAAATAAGCAAGATCCTTAGCCACCGATTTAGGCTGAATCATGAGAATCAGTCATTCTTATGCCCTTTCTAAACATTCGTTCACCTTGTGCAATTTTACAACTCCATTTCAGGTTATACCTGATTTAGAAGAAGAGTTTGAAACCCCAGGTTCCACACCCATCAAGGAAGGGACCCTCACAACCATATCATTTGGCATATGCACATCCATCAAGATTCCAAACCAGGGAGATTGGCCAAGACCCCCAGGTACCCCACACCCAGCCCGCAATAGCCCCTCACGCAGCTTGCACTATAAAAGACAACAATAATAAAGCCCACGTCACCAGCGAAAGCCACCCTCACACACTAGACACATAAGAAAGGACCGGCTCCATAGAATAAAAAACCTTGACAACTAGCACACAAAAGAAGACACAATAAAAACCAACGGTCCCAAGAAAAGCACAAAGAAAATGATAAAGCTTCCCCCCTTACGCATCAACACCCCTCCCCACCAATCCGACACCCTACCACCGATCTGCATAAAAAATAGCCGCAAGCAAGACCAAGAAGGACGCATGCAAACGTGCCTCACAAACACCCATCTGCAGTGCCAACTAGACCATCAAATGTATCTACAATTTAATTAATCATCATACCAAAAAATTAAGCTTTGATAAATGATATAATAAAAATAGATCATCATTCTCACTATTTAGATACAATTAATATTCTAAAACCTTTGAATGTTCCTAATATATTTGAAATATATTGCAAACTAATTTAAATAAAATATTTTAAGAAAAGGAAAGCATAAGAAGAAAGATAGACGAGGCCCACTTGAAAGGATAACTCCAACTCCCAACCATATAAAAGTGGAGTCGAGATACGGTATCTTTATGACAAAAGATAAAAAAACATGATTACATACAAATGGGGTTTATTGGCTTTTTGAAGATCATTGAGTGCCGCTTCATCGTGCAATAAATTCCTATGCTCGTCAATCTATTTCTGCTAGTTAATGCACAATGGGTTTTGTGAACATTCTTTTTTAACAAATGAATTTTCCTCTCCATCTCCATCTCCATCTCTATCTCTATCTTCCTCTCTATCTCTATATCCTTACCCCCCCTCTCTCTCTCCTGCTCTTCCCCCCTCTATCTCTCCCTCTTTCTGTCACTACCTCTCCCTCTCTCCACCTCTCTCCCTATTGCAAACATAACATGAATTGATAATGAAGCTTGATTATCTTTCTAATTCCAAGGTTTTATTTCAATCATGTTTGGATCCTTATAATTTTATGCATATTTGATTTGAAGTTATCACTTCTCCATTGATACCTTTGTTCGAGCATATTATGGTGCCTCTTGGAAGCTACATTCACTAGGTAATGTGTATACAAAATATGTGAAAGGTTTGCTCCATATCCATCTCCATCTCCATCTCTATCTTCCTCTATATCTCTCTCCCCTATCTCTATCTCCTTACTTGTCCCTACAACTCTCTCTCTTCCCCCCTATATCTATCTCTTTATCTCTCTGTCTTTATCACTCCCTCTTTCTATATTTCTACTTCACTCCATTCTCTCTATTTCTCTCCCTCCCTCCCTCTCCCCCTATATATATTATACATATCTCTATATCTCTATATCTCCCTCTCCCTCTATTATTTGTCTCTATCACTCTATTTCTACCTCTCTCTCCCTTTTTCTTCCCATATATGTATCTCTCTCTTTCTCCTCCCATATATCTATCTCTCCCTCTATCTCCCCTATCTCTATTTGCCTATCTCTACTTCTCTTTGTTTGTTTCTCTTTGTCTTTGTTTCCCTCTCCCCCTCTCTGTATCTCTCCATCACTCTATCTCACCATCTATAGCTCTCTCTCTATCTCTCCTTCTCTATCTCTCTATCACTCTATCTTGCCATCTATCTCTTTCTATCTTTCCCTCTCCCTCTCCCTCTTCATCTATATCTCTTTATCTCTCCCTCTATATCTCCTTATCTTTCTCTATCTTTATCTCTCCCTCTACCTCTCTCTATCTCTCTATCCATTTGTCTCCCTCTTCCTCTCTTGCTCTATCTTCATCTCCCCCCTCTATCTCTAGATACTCCTTTCTCTCTCTCTCTCTATCCATCCACCTCTCCCTCCTTTCTCCCTCTCCCTCTCACTAGACCTTTCTATCAATAACTCTTTGCCTCTCTATTTCGATCTCTCCATATTTATTCTTCCATTTCTCTCTCTATCTCTATATTGTTATCTCTCCATCTCTCTACCCCTATATCTGTCCCTCTCTCTACCTCTCTCTATATATCACTTCTCTTCTCTATCTTTATATTTCTATATATTCTTCTCTCTCCCTCTCTATATTTATCTCTTTCATATCGATCTATTCCTCTCTCCTCTCTCCTATCTCTCTCTCTCTCCTCTATATCTTTCCTTCTCCTTTTCTACTCCATCTCTATCTCTATCTCCTTACCCCCCCCTCTCTCACTCTTACCTCCTCTATCTCCCCCCCCCTCTCTCTCTCCCTCCCTATTACAAACATAATATGAACCTATTGGTAATGGAGCTTGATTATCTTTTTGATTTAGAGACTTTGTTTCAATCATATTTAGATCCTTGTAAGTGAGTGAATAATTGATTTGAAGCTATCACTTCTCTATTGAGGCCTTTATTGCACATACACCATCTTTTTCTAAATTATCTTAAACTAATTGTCCTCACTTATGAAATAAAATAGACCAAAATTTTCCCCAACCCACCCTCCACACCTCTTCGGCGTACCCATTGCACAACAAGGTGCGACTGGTAGTTTTATTTGTTCTAAAATCTATAGCCCAAGTCTGAGCGCTCTACTCTCCCTCACATAGACCCACACCATGTATGCAGTCAAGGAAGCAAATACATACTTGTGTGTAAGGGATTAATTATGAAGTTGGTATATGCTTGCGTAAACGGGCAAATTACTAAATAAATGGAAAAACATAGCAATAGCAGCGGGACGAGCAGGCGCAGAACCATCACCAACGATAACACCCCCACCACTCTCATATGCATTCCTCCGCTTAAATGTAAATAACACTTAATTATCAGAACTGAAACCCGGCTTCGCACCCGCAGGACGCTATAGATTACCCCGCAGCTCCTCTGCTTTGGAAACATGGAATCTGAGGATGATATGCACGATGCCTACGACGGAGAATACCTAGAAGAAGACAGCGACGGAGTTGCAGAAGATTTCGACGGCGATGGCGACGACGGCGATTATGGCTTCGTCGACAACGCTGCCGACGATCTTGACGATCCTGATTTCTCTATTCACCGTCCCCAGGTATTCGCCATTCACCTCAAGGGGTTAAGAATCCTCGCATTTAATAAAGGCAATTCTATGCAACTAGTGGTTTATCATTAGCACGGCAAGTCTAGGGCAGGAATACGAAACCCTAGGTGTATACTATGCACTGAAATCTGTTTGCGGGTTCTTGCTCGCCTTCTTTTGTTGCTGCCATCATCTAAAAGATAGGTCTTTTTAGGTTGGGGCTGTTATACTTGTTGTTTTCCATGGACCAGTTAGGACTTAAACCCAAGAGCTTCTTTCCTTATGTATTCTCGGGCGATTCACTCCTCGATGTCAGACAGTGGATTCTCTTCCAAACATTATAGCGGCTGTCAAACTAAGAAAGCTAGTCCGATTGGACATGAAATTGCATTGCGTATCACATTATAGCTGAAAAGCCTTTTTACAAGTTTACATATGAGTTCAGTGCTAAAATTAGCACTTTTAAAGGGCGAGGCCATCGGAAAATGAAAGAATTGGATTTAGTCTTACAGGACTTTGCTATACTTAGAATTGAACTTATTATTTCCCAAAGGCCAGTTGAAACTTATTTACTATGGAGCATTGCTATTGGTTTTTGTAAAACCACTCTTGGTTTAACTGAAATTAATCCTAAAGTTTCTTCATGTTCTTTGCTCTTTGCTTTGTTCTGAGTCTTATTCAACTTTCACACCAGATTTATTTAATTTACAACTACATCTCTACAAACCACACTTTTATTCGTAGATACATCAAGCATGCCTCTGATTGTTCATTATAGCCAACAGACATATGCTTTTTACTATCTGTATCTAATTTTCTCCTATTCAGATTAGGAATTAGTGCATAAGCAAGACAGCCAAAAATGCATAAGGCACTTACGGATGGTCTCCTTCCTGATCATGCTTCCTTGGGAGTGAGATTCTGCAATGCCTTACAGGACTTGAATTAATGATGTAAACAACTGTATTCACAACTTTTCGCAATATGGATATGGTACTTTCTGGCTGTGCACCTACCTTGTCATCTTCATAATTGTTCTATTCCTTTGGTCCATAACTCTATTTTGCTGCAGAGTAGTGTATTGTCTTTGTATACCATTCTGCTTGCAGAATTCCTTGAACCGATTGGAAGAAAACTCTCCTTCATTATCTGATCTCATTGACTTAAGAAGTCTATTCCCTTGCTGTTCAAGTAGGGATTTGAATGCGAAGAAATGAGGGAAACATTCAGACTTCTTTTTCAAAAAGTAGATCCATATCTTCTTTGAAAATTCATCATCAATCAGCAAGAAAAAATTGGCTCCAGACGTAGATTGGGCCACTCAAGTTACCTTGTACTAGGTCTATGACTCCTTTTGTTCTCCAAATTTTGCTGGCTCTGTTTTCCCACTTGGCATACGATATACACATCTTCACATGTCTGTATGTATGGAGGTCCTTTCACCATATTAAACTTGATTAGTATAGACAAGTATTGATAATTCAGGTGCCCATACCTTTCATGCCAAACTATACTGTTATTCTCTGTCAGTGCCAGTGCATTTGGGATCAACAAGCTTATTCAATCCCTTCTCATCAATACCAGGTGCAATCATCTTGTCATTGTGGAGAGTTTTGACCATACATTTGGTGCCTTGAAAGTTGATAAAAGCAGTAGGATTCTTAGTTATCTCACTGATACAAAGAAGATTCTTGTTCATGTCAAGAAAATATTGAACAGTGTTGAATGTATAGACTACAGAAGTATTTATCAAGAAAATATTGTGATATATCTTTTATTGCCATGTCCACTGAGATTTTCCCCAAAATACTGCTACTTACTGAAAATCTTGGTCAATGCATTTTGACCAAAAAATTGCCAATTTTATTGGTGATAGTTTTTGTTTTTGAGGGTTTTCTGTCTGATTAGTGAAAAGGCTTGAGGTGATAGAATATTGAAATTTGGTGGTTAAAAATGGTGCTCAAATTGCTAAAATAGTTATGGTTCCTTTGTCTTTGATGACATCTAGACTATGGCTGCTCTCTGAGTGCATTTGCAATCAGAATTAGATTCTCCGTCCACATGCTGTGAGAAAGGATAGATAAGAAAATGAATGAAATATATTGTCCATGGATGATGTAGGTCTGTGAGATTATAAACTCCAACAAGTTACTGTTGCAATCATCAGTTGTAAAAGAACTACAAAAACAGATAAAATAATCAACACCTAAAGCAATGAAACAAAAATACAACTGTTGAGGGTTGAGACCATACTTTTTTTTGAGAACATGATGGGTTAAGACTTTGTTCTGCACTGTGAATCACAATAAGGGACCCATGATTTTGAAAGGAGAGAAATTACACATCCATGAGCAAACTCTGTTCTGAAGATGTTGATCTTGTGGACAACTGATATTGTTTAATCTCTATCAAATTTCATCTGGTACAGTCTCCTTTACTTTCACTCTCTTACTCCCTATGCAATTAGGATGACTTCAAATATAACATCAGTCATTTCTTTATTTTTTAAATTTTTTTGTGTCTTTTGAGTTCCCAATGTTTACCCTGTTTTTTTCATGATTTAATTCTGATAATTTGAAGATTCCTTTATCCTTTGGTTTGCCAAGGAATTTTGGAGAAAGATTTTTGGCTTCTATTGTATAGACAACATTGTTCAATGTGACACAAACATCACCACACCCTTCAACAAAATGAATCCACCCATCTCCTAAAGTGACAAAGTTTCATGCACCCGCATATATCATAAACTCTCCCATTGCAGGATTTCCAAAAATTAATGATAATCGTTGATATGGAAGCAGCAACCAAGGAGACTCTTCCAAAGCAGCGACCAAGGAGATTTTTCAAAGATTCGATGGAACTAATTAAAGAAGATATTAATGCAGCGATTCCCTCCAGCATTAAATAATTAATAATTAGTTAAGGCAGTGATGGGAATAAAGAAAAAATAAAGTGAGAACAAAAAGGCGCACCCTTTGGAAAGGAGATGTCTATCCCAAAGGTTGCGTCAATTCATGAGGACATGAGGATATATAAGGAGATAAATCTCATTTGAGAAGGCATCAATGGGGATCAAGCCAGCAGATTGGAAAAAGAGGAATAAGAATTGGAAACTCATTGGAATAAATATTATTTACTAGCAAGAGGATTATTGTAAGTCTTTAATTTATTTTAATTATATATATTATATATATATATGTTTATATACGATTATGCAATAATGATGCTTGCAGCAATTATTGATCCTTATAAGTAATTATGATTCTTCCTTTATTATAAATATGGATAATAGATTCTTATAATCATTTATTTTGAATTTAGAGAAGTGTTTGTAAAATAGGAAGGCCGACCAACCTTTCGAGTTCACCAGAGGTGAAGGCCCGACAGACCCGCCATCAAGTATGCCACCCATAGGGGGTTAAGCCTCGTGGGCTGGGAGGCAAATGCGTGCTCCTGAGCTTGGTGGAAGGGAGGTAGTCTTCATGCTCTTATCAAGCACGCCACCCCGAGATGGAGTGCTGGTGGGCTCAGATGCTTATTAGTGTTAAATTTATGTGAACAGATTAAATGCACAGAAAATAATTCAAAATCAGAGATAATAACACAGCATATACCCTGGGAAAACCCTCCTCTTGAGGGAGAAAAACCCAGCAACAAAGATCTCTCTTATATTTAAAATAGACAACAATGATCTTTACAATGCGGCCGATTGCAAGGCCAACCAACAGCATCAAAGCTTGATGCAGAAAACAGAATATTATCAAGCTCTTCCTTGATATCGAAATCAGACTAATAGATCTTCGATCTGCTCTTAATGGAATCACACTTCTCTTGTATCGAACTGTAAATGAAATGGATGAATATCAGATAAGTTCGCTCTAGAATATTCGCTCTAGAATATCAGATAAGTTCGCACTTGAGCATCAGATGTATTCGCACTGAAAATATCAGGTAAGTTCGCACTTGAGCATCAGATCTAATGTGAACAACTGAACTCTGTTAGCAGTAACTTCGCCCTTGATGCGCACTTGACAGAATTCGCTAATTGTAACTTCGCCCTGTAGGATATGATCACTCTTGATCAGATAATATATTCGCACTTGTGTAAATGATCGAACTGATCTGGTTCTTGGATGATAACAATGGACGAACAATCTGTATATATATACAAATGAATGGAGAGACAAATCCTTCATGTCGGCCTCTTAAGAAATCATGACTCCAAGATATGATGTCGGCCTCCATCAAAATAACCCGTATGACTTTATTTGTTCGAGGCTCTTTGAACATGTATTGGCCTGAAAGAATATTCTCACCTCTTCACAAGAGGTCGGCCACCTTAAAGATCGAATCCCAAGGAGAATGAGGTCGGCTCCAAATAATAAACATGTATTAAGTGTCTTCTTAATAACGGATCAAGATGTATTCGAATCTTCATATGTCGGCCATACAAAGTGAAGATAAACGATAACAATAAATATAAATTGAATAGCCAGCGGCTATCATTCAATTTATGTTTCCACGAAGGCGCTGAGCTGGAAGGAGCTACCGAAGCTGCTATATCATTAACACTCCCTCTCAGCTAGGGAGAGAACTTCCAGCTGCACAAATACGAATCATCTCAATATGATATCCATCAGCCATCATTGCCTGCAATCAGATATAAAGAGAAGGATATCACCTCAATGTGATGACGAACATCATGGCTATATCCATGTGTGAAATGATATATCACCTCATTGTGATATTGACCACCATGGCTACACCCGTGTATGGAAAGGGGCTTATCACTTCATCGTGAAAGCATATCACCTCAATGTGATATCAACCATCATGGCTACACCCATGTATGGTATGTACAAGTGTTCATCACTTACGTGATGTTGTCACCTCAACGTGACTTTCACCATGGCTCTCCCAGAGGGCGAAACACAAGTACACAAGAAATCATCACGGATTCTCTCACGTGATGCTGTCATGGAGTCACACACATGACATCCACCATGACTCTCTCAGAGGGTGGAAACAAGGGCTTACACCTCAACTTCTTCCATCTCAGAAGAAGATGCATTAACAAGGGATTTCACCTCGAACTTCTCTCATAGAGAAGAACTCATTAAACAAGGTCACTGATGGTGAGACTCTTTCTCAGTTAAGGCTGGATTCTCCATCATACCAAGCTTATCTTCTAAAGTACACAGCTTTATTCTGGCGAGAGGCTTGGTGAGAATATCTGCCATCTGCTCATCAGTGTTGATGTACCTCAATTGTACAGCCTTCCGCAGTACCATATCTCTGATATAGTGGTACTTGATCTCAACATGCTTGGAGCTGTCATGAAACACAGGATTGACAGAAGGCTTCACACAACTTGCAATGAATAATAGTAGACTCCATTGATTGTCCAAACAATCCTGCCAGGAGCTTACGAAGCCACACTGCTTCTCGAGTTGCCACACAAGCTGCAATGTACTCGGCCTCTGCTGTACTCAGTGCCACAGATGACTGTTTCCTGTTACACTAGGAAATCATAGTGGAATTCAAACTGAAGCAGCCGCTAGAGGTGCCCTTCTGATCTGCAACACAACCATCTTCTATAGGTTCAGTAGGCTCCCTTTGAATCTTTAAATACTTGGCCTTGCAATGCTGCAACCTTCACTTCTTCTTAGTAAGTTACAGGACTCCCTCTTGATCCCTGCTTTAGAATTCGCAAAGAAGTCTTCTGGAAGTGAACTCCCTCTAGCCACCAACTCAGTCTTGTGGCTGCAAATTGTGACTTCATGCTTGATCATTCCTTTGGTTGGCATGACTTCCTCGTAAGATGCCTCAATCTTTTCATCGCTTAAGCAATCTCTCATCACTTTGCAGCTTCTAGCTGTTCACAAAGCATTTAGGGAGAGATTACTAACAGTTTATGATTATCCAAAGAAATATCAAGACTAGAATCATACAAGTTTTACTATCTCAGGAACACATAAGAATTTATGCATAATGTTAGAGCATGAATAAGTAAATCATTCTGAAAGAGAAATATATCAAAAGATCAACCTAAAGGGATAAAGGACTTATCTTTATATAATTTTGATATAATTCTTTCGTTCATCTTTTACTCCTCGGGAGCCAAACTTAGCACAACAAAAGAATAATCTGCACAACTACAGATTTCTTGAATGCATTAAGTGGTTAGCATGTAGAACCAACTCTCTCAAGAGTTCAAGGTTCTATCACAAGGCATGCATTGGAGAAAGATATCGATGTGATCAACCTATCACAACGAAAATACAAATCTCTTCTCTTTTCTTTATTTCATCTCAAGGTCATACTTCAAGGATCTACATGATTAGTATGAATCAACTCACAATAGATAATTTGAAGTCTTCAAAGGATCTTTATCCTAGAGATCACAATTCTAAAGAAATAACAATCTCTTTATACTAATCACACAAGATCCAAAAAAAATAGAGTAAAAGATACAACTTAACAAACAAAGAATACTTATCTATTCTGCAAGATACGCTGATTTTAAGCACAGATCAACATACAACTTTTGCGGCTTGAACACAGGCCCATGATTCAAAATAGGAATTCTCTAGAGTCCTTCTGAGGAGAGGACTTATTCATATCCGCAAATGAAGCATGCTGATTAGGCCTAGTTGGGCAATCCTTGGCGAAGTGCCCAAACTCATCACACCTAAAACATTGAATCTTGGACATATCCCTCTTCTTTTTGGATGGAGGTGCATTATCATTTCCCTTGTCCCGATTCCTCTTGAAGAATCCTTTCTTTCCATCGTTTCCTTTCTTCTTTGAGACATGGGAGGCGAGAACATGAATGTCTTCATTCTTTGAACTTTGACCAACGCCTCTTGCCACCAATCTTGATTCTTCTTGAATGCAATCAGATCTTAGGCGATCAAACTTAGGCAGTTTCGATCTTGCACTGATTCCTTGAATGAAGGATTCCCAAGACAAAGGCAGCCCATTGAGGGCGAGCATGGTTAAATCCTTATCATCAACTATATTCCCAATTGTAGAGAGCTGGTCTCTCAAATTTGAAATCCTCATGAAGTATGCAGTAACAGACTCTCCCTTTGACATCTTCACATGATGCAATTGATGCTTTAGTGCAAGGGCTCGGCTGGTATTGTTGACTTCGTACATCTCTTCCAAGGTCTTGAGCATATCTCTCGCTGTCTTCAACTTAGAGATGATAGGAACAATATGATCCTTGACAGAGTCAACCAGAATCTTCATTGCTTTGATGTCTTTCTTCAGCCACTCCTTCTTTTCTTCTGCCTCCTCAGGTTTAGAAATGCTAGGCTCCACGAAGTCACCCAAATCATTTTCACGCAAGGTGAGCATTATCCTAAATCTCCATGAAGTGAAGTTGGATGCACCTTCGAGTCTATCTTCAACCTTCAAACCATTCACCATCTTGGATGAGTGAGATGAGTGAGCAACAGAAAGTATGCTGATTGGCAATAATCTGGTCACGATCCTCAAACCCGCTCTAATACCATGTTAAATTTATGTGAACAGATTAAATGCACAGAAAATAATTCAAAATCAGAGATAATAACACAGCATATACCCTGGGAAAACCCTCCTCTTGAGGGAGAAAAACCCAGCAACAAAGATCTCTCTTATATTTAAAATAGACAACAATGATCTTTACAATGCGGCCGATTGCAAGGCCAACCAACAGCATCAAAGCTTGATGCAGAAAACAGAATATTATCAAGCTCTTCCTTGATATCGAAATCAGACTAATAGATCTTCGATCTGCTCTTAATGGAATCACACTTCTCTTGTATCGAACTGTAAATGAAATGGATGAATATCAGATAAGTTCACTCTAGAATATTCGCTCTTGAATATCAGATAAGTTCGCACTTGAGCATCAGATGTATTCGCACTGAAAATATCAGGTAAGTTCACACTTGAGCATCAGATCTAATGTGAACAACTGAACTCTGTTAGCAGTAACTTCGCCCTTGATGCGCACTTGACAGAATTCGCTAATTGTAACTTCGCCCTGTAGGATATGATCACTCTTGATCAGATAAGATATTCGCACTTGTGTAAATGATCGAACTGATCTGGTTCTTGGATGATAACAATGGACGAACAATCTGTATATATATACAAATGAATGGAGAGACAGATCCTTCATGTCGGCCTCTTAAGAAATCATGACTCCAAGATATGATGTCGGCCTCCATCAAAATAACCCGTATGACTTTATTTGTTCGAGGCTCTTTGAACATGTATTGGCCTGAAAGAATATTCTCACCTCTTCACAAGAGGTCGGCCACCTTAAAGATTGAATCCCAAGGAGAATGAGGTCGGCTCCAAATAATAAACATGTATTAAGTGTCTTCTTAATAACGGATCAAGATGTATTCGAATTTTCATATGTCGGCCATACAAAGTGAAGATAAACGATAACAATAAATATAAATTGAATAGCCAACGGCTATCATTCAATTTATGTTTCCACGAAGGAGCTGAGCTGGAAGGAGCTACCGAAGCTGCTATATCATTAACAATTAGTGCTCTTGGGCTTGATCGAGGAGGACGACCAGCCTCCAAGGTGGATTGAGGGATGGAAGGGCGGCCCACCTTCCATGCTCTCGCAGTATAAGGGCGATCAACCTTGAGACTGCGGTCTGTAAACATTTCAACGAATTCCTAGTATGATTATTATGGGAATCCATATTGGAATGGCTATTGCATTAATTAGAATTTTGATTTGACTGATGTGC
The DNA here is from genome assembly GCA_007258455.2 of Sequoia sempervirens. Classification (NCBI taxonomy): domain Eukaryota; kingdom Viridiplantae; phylum Streptophyta; class Pinopsida; order Cupressales; family Cupressaceae; genus Sequoia; species Sequoia sempervirens. The sequence goes on from VDFB02058242.1 coordinate 237,423,807, forward strand.
ATGGATATCATGATGTGTACTAATGACTAATAATATATATATTATATGGGCTTATGAGCTAATGTCAATTTCTAGTGACTAGTATTGTTTGTAGGACCTAAACCAAGATTTATATCTTATAAAGGGCATTTCAATTGGTAAATTTACAATCTTAATTGTATTACATTTCTTATTTTGGATTCAAATTGTGCTTTGAGGGCAAAATCTAGGAATATCCCAACTAGGAGACATTACACAAATTCACTTCTTTTGTCCTCAGTAAAAGTAATATACCAAAATTTGTGGCATGTATAATGTCTAGATGCACTTGAATCAAAAGTACTAGGTTTCACTCTATGGATTGGTCATATGATGGGACGAATGTGAATCCATCTTTCACCTATGGATCGTTCACTTACATTTGAATGCTTTGATTGCTTATAGTCATTCTTTTTTTTTAGGGCAATTCCTGTTAGTAAATTTTGTATGTGATAGGTTTTGGTAAAAATACACACCAAAAAGAACTTTTATTTGTTTTAAAATCGGCTTCCTTGAGTCTTGAATTACTATCTTCTTCTGTTACTCTCTTACAAATTAAAATAATGCATCTTAAATAGAGTTTCACACTCCTACAAATAATTGACAAAAAACAGTTAAAATAATCTTAAAATAAGTTGTCTTACATATGTTTTTCCAACAGTGTGATTAAAACTAAAAAATTGGACAAATGAAGCAGTAAAATAGTTCCCTAAATAACAAAAACTTATTCTAATTTCTAAAATAGTAACTGTCTTTCTTCTAAAACACAACTATTTAACAAATAAAAACAAATTCTAGTTTCCTAAACATAGACTTGGATTGTTGGAAAATAACACCTAAAATAGAATTTGCTCTTAATAATTGTGCTCAAAACCTCAATGAACTCAAGAATGCATACAAATGCCTTGATCAACATCTATTTGTCATCTTTGTTAGCAACTATCTGTTAGCTTCAGTGGCAACTATTTGTCATCCTCATTAACAACTATATGACATCTTCAACAACAACTAAGATATCTTCATTAACAACGATTCAACTTCGTTAGCATTAGTAGTTCGTTTTCATCAACTTTATAAATTTGTCAACATTTTGTTGTTTAAAATCAAAATTTCCTACAATCTCCCTTGTGATGTCAAATATCAAACTTGAATGTATTATCTTTGCTATCCCTTTAGTCATGATATTCACCACTTGTTCTTTTGACTAGTTTAATGGCCCATTTAAATTTTTAATATCTCGGAGGGAATATTTTGTAATTTTTTTTTTGATTCGTAGGAAGATTTTATTGATCAAAAAGAGAGATTACATTTTCTGCCTCCAGGGCAATACAATTGATTGCATTTGTGCAAAGCACATACATCTTGCCAAAAAAGACAGAGCATTTCATTGCATTTCTTGCTTTGCTGTTCATGGTTTCCTTGACTGACCATACAACATTCCATAGGAGAGATGTAAACATAGAGCCCATTGGTCACTTGATTGCCGTGCCAAAACCTTCACCACCACCACGACCACCATCTACCATCCAACGCCAATTGTAGAGCATGAGCCCGAAACAAAAAAAAACTAGCCAAAATTAACTGTCCACTAGTTAGTAGTTGTATCTGTTTGCTATGGTGAGGAGGAACTCGACAAACTCCTCCATCCAACCTAGTCCTCATAAGCCTCCAATTTAAGGAAGTGTTTGAAGAATCTTGCTCCACGTTTGGCTGTGATTCTGTGGCGAGCCAAATCCGCACCTTTGAGGTCTAGTAAAAAAGGGTACCTTTTGATCCTTGCTCCAGGGACCAATAAGAGGTGGAGATCATGAGGGTGAGGAATCCCTTCTCCCAATCGTGCCTTGACCAACACATCTTCCACACAGCCTAAAATCCCACATTGATCATAATCCTTGCCATGGCAAGAATGACGCCTTTAGACTCCTGCAAATCCAGTAGTGACGCCATGAAACGAGAGGCGCCAAGTCTGAGTTGACCTTGAAGTGTTCATTGCCCCTCAAGTACTCATTACCCAAAATTAGCTTGACAACCATCTATTTCCAATCTGCCCTCAAGCTTAAACACCGACTTGAGATGACGGTTTGTTATTGGACCAAAGAAAGCTACCTGCCGCTTCGAGCATGAAAGCACAATCGATGTATCCATGGCAGCTCTATGCATCGCCAAAAGGACTAAAGATACCCACATTGTTTTCAATTTGATTATTTATTAAGCTTCCCACACTTGATAATTAATGCCCTTTTGATAGTTGCATCACCCCAAAGCTGGAAATTAATAAACCTTACTGCAGCGTACACCACATTCCTTTTCACAAGACTTTGCCACACGATCACATTAATTTGTGATTACTCTCCAAGTTATTTATTCGTCCTGTAGACTACAATCGTCTAGTAATGTAGGGATGCTCTATTTTCAAGAGTATTTAGCATTCAATAACATATGTGAAAAAAATTAATGGCTTGGATGTGTTCGAACATTCTTGTCAATGCTCCAAATCACTAATTTAACGGCCACTTCTTTGGCCTAGTGATATACAGACTGTATTTTGACATTGTTGAAAATTGCTAGTGACCACCCCTGGTACCACCACATACTGTTTGCTGTCAAACCATTTAGTGAGCTGACAGATTTCGAGAATACCACGCATGACAAACATCAATCTGGATGGATTGTGAAATGAGATTGTTTCTTTAATACCTCGTTTGCGCCAAGATTTGCTAACTTGTTCGCTTCAGAATCAGCTTCTTTATATGTTTGTTTAACCACGAAGTTTTCAAACCTCCCCAACAAACCAATAGCCTTGTCCACCAACCCTTGCAATTTCCAATTTGATATTTTGCCCAACCTGAGAGCGTTAATTACTAGAGACGAGTCCCCCTCCACTTCAATGTTTTTCAAATTTAACTCCTAGCAAAATTGGATCCCCTGAATCACCGCCTGGAGTTCTGCATAGTTATTCGTCCCATCAAGGAGAGGGGCTGAGAGTTCACCCACTATGTCGCCTTCCCAATTACGGATTATGCAGGCCGGCCCAAACCTACCTGGATTTACCCTTGATGCCCCATTGAAGTTCAGTTTGAACCATGACTGTGGAGGAGGCCTCTAAACCACCTTAGCACGGAGCTCTTTTGGTCCCTTTGCCTTATTGCCACCAAATGCTGGTATATTGAGACCAAACCATCTGAGTCTCAGTTTTGCATCCCACTTCGTGAATGCCACCTCTTGGGGATTTAACCTTAAAACCCTACTGTTTACAATCTGGACTATGGCTGCCTCCACCTTGTTTTGAAAGGATGTTATATTCATTTCCTTGCCTTGGAGAACTCTCCTATTCCGCTATTTCCAGATCTCCCATATCAAGATGGATGGGCTTATCAGCCATATGCATGAATACATTGCTTTATTTTTAAGCAGGGGCCAGGATTTGAAGAGGGATAAGATGTCATTTGGAAGGGCACCTACCAACCCAATTTCGCACATAACCACCTACAACACATTTGAGCAAAAGGGCATCATAGCAGCAAATGATCTGCATTCTCCTCATTTGATTTGCACATTATTCATCTTGACGGGCCATGATAACCCATTTTGCTAAATCTGTTTGCTGTCAAAATCCTCCCCTGGATTGCAGTCCATGAGAAAGTCCCAACTTTTTGAATGCATCGATTGTCCCAACACAGCTTCCATGGGAGGGAAGTCTTCCCATCCTGCTTCCCCAACACCAAAAGACCATCCTTAGTGTTGTACTGCCCTGAACTAGATGCTGTCCATACCAATCGATCCTTGCCCTCCCGAATGATTATAGTTTTGTCTTTGAGAAAGGACTGAAGTTGAGTGGTTCAACAATGGGGAGATTAAGCTGGCTGAAGTCCTTCCGCTGCCACTTATAAATACCATCAACAAAGCTGAACTCCAAGTAATCTCTTACTCTCACACCCCAAAGCTGTGTGAGTAAACTTTTTGAATGTTGCAAATCTGCCAAACTATCAAGAGTGGGATACCTTGCCCCCAAATCCTCCCAAAAAAGAGCTGTGCTGCTGTCAAGATGTCCTAGGATAGGATTTTGTGTTGTACCCAAACCAACCTTGCTAAACCTTGCAATAATGATGTCGAATACAATTTTTGGGCAATATCAAGCATGAAGTTTGGTCGGTGTTGTGTCAGTCAAAAGCAGTAATTGATCGGCTTGAACCGGGGACTTAGAACGAGGCATTTCGCGATGGAGGAGCATTTCACGACGTGATTTTACTTTTGCATGGTCATTTCAGTGACCAAGACGAAGATTTTAGTGGTCAAAATTATGAGGATTTCTTAGGCAGAAGCAAAACTGCACCTCTGTAGGCCAGGGGCGCCCTTCTCTTTGAAGGCCCAAATTTTATGGCATGTGCTCATAAACGCAGTCAATCTCTTTACAATTAGCCCAGTTATCCGTCAAGCTATCCTGTGAGGTTATCTGAGGTCTACAACTCTGGTAACTGACGTCAGAAGCTGAGGTTCAGGAGATTGAAGATTGCAAAAGCTTGTCAGTTTTCAACTTTTGCGCCCCTGTAGCTTAGGGGCACCCTTCTTAAAGAGGGTCTAAATTCTGGCATTCCTGCCTGTTGATGCATTTAAGCTCTTCACGACTAGTCTGGCTATCCGATGAGCTATCGAATGTAGACATCCAAGACCCAGAGCTCCGGCAGTCAAGATCAGAAGATGAGGTTACGAGGAGACTTCACATCACAAAAATTTCTCAAATGGTAAAACTGCGCCCCTGTAGCTCAGGGGCACCCTCCAAAATGATCCCTGAGATGAATGAGATTGCAGATAAGGTCTTCTTGACATCTATACTACTCTAGTCCAGTTTCGCAATGCACCAGTCAGCCTTTTAGTCTGATATTCTGAGAGATCGTGGCAGAGATTCTACCAGGCACGTAAATCAGAGGGTGGAGAAACATGAAACATACACTGTAGCCTCTATAGGCCAGGGGCGCCCAGCCTTTAGACCTGTCAAATGGTGTTATTTGCTTTCAAAGTCTTCACGGGACTTGTGCATAATTACTCCAGCTATCCAACGGGCCCAGCCGTCAGCCTCTGGGATTTCGCAAACGCTCGTACGTGCGAGGTCTTTGCAGAATATTGAAAAACAAAGACAGCTTGAAAAATGGCCAAGTCTGGTCGTATATTTCATCTTGGGAAAGGCGCCTTTCTCTTTGAGGTCTTAGAAGCAGTTTTCTTGCTTCATCACCTCCAGAGACATCTCTCGTAGGTCCTTCTAGCTACGCGTTGAGACAAGCGGTGCGCGAATCAGGTCACCCCAGCTCCTAATATCAGAGGTCAAAGTAGGGCATCTGGTTGAAAGTTGTACTTTCGTCAAAATGGTGTTTGAGCCTTTTCAGGCTAGGGGCGCCCTTGCTTTTGGGGTCCCTAATACAACTTTCAGGTGCCTTACGTACAGTCGTTGGATGCGGAATACTTCTGGTCACGCAGTGAGCCTATCATCCAGTTAGTAGGGTTCACCGTTCATCGTCAGCAGTCGTTTGAAGCGTTAGATAGCAGAATTGAAAAACGGCCAAGTCTGGTGTCGTAAAATCAATTTAATCAAAGGGGCCTAATTTTTTAAGGTGTTAAATGTTGATTTTAGCAGTGATGACTCCCAGTAGACATTTCTTCCTTGCTTTGCAGACTTTGCAATGAATATCCCTGCTCAGTCTTAGCATCATCTGGTCACTTGGAAATCAGTGTTGAATATGGTCAGTTGTAACTTTGTAGTCAGCTACAAAGTAGGGAGTTAGTAAAAAAAGTCATATCTTGAGCAAATGAACGCCTATGAGGACAAATGAGGACTTTTCGAAATCAGTGAAGTCTGTCGGAGAAGTCCAAGAGCTTAATGTGGTTTGTCAACTGAATTAAATAATATTAAATATTTATTTTTGATAAGGCATTAAATGGCGATTTTCTCAAATTGGTGCCTCTTTGTGCTGGATTTTCAAAATTGCATGATGAATATTTTTATTATTATTTTATTCCGGACTTCAAGTCAGTCTCAGTGTAACTGAAGGGGGTCTAATTAGAATCATTCTATTTTAGTCAAGGGTTTTAAATCTTGCAGTCAACAGTATGGTGTGAATTTACTCTACTTAAACATGGCGCCTATCATTTAATTCATCATTTAGCTCAAGAAATTTGTATTTCTTCAAGGCAAAGGTGATTTTCTTCAGAGATTGGGTGATTTTATCAGTTTTTAGTGGTGATTTCATCAAACAATTCCTTTTGCAGGTGCAAGTTCACAAATCATCAACAAATTTGAGAAACAAGTGGCGATTTTGACAAAGAAAGACACCCAAAAAACGTCTCTTCTCCTCTTAGATTCTTCGAGTTCTCTTAGATTTCAATTCACATGTTCCTGAAATTGGCAAATTTTGGCAAATTTGATCATCTGGATCGATTCTATATAGCTTCCTCGAGTTAAATTCATGTGCTTGAATTTTCAGGAATTTTAAACTTTAGAGCATCAGTTCTCGAGTTTCTAATTTTCTCAACTGAAAATTCCTTGCATGGTCGAGTAGAAGTCAGATTTTCGCATTTCTGACGTTCTGGGTTGTCTTAGAATCTTTTTCTGGACAAAACCCATATCTTAGATTTTTCGCCGAAAATAACCCTTCGATAGGCTATTTTTAGCCTTAGTAGACTATTTTTAGCTTTCCAGAAATCTTATCAGAACATAGTCGAGTTCACAATCAACGAGCGAGTTTTTCAAAATGCATTACACTTAGCTCAAATACAGGACCAAATCAGTCCTAACTCATGACTTCATTGGGACAGTTGAGATGAATCTCCACAAAGTGTTGCCAGAGGCAGTCTTAGATCTAGTCAAGATCAAAGATTCGATTATTCAGAACATTCAGCAGTCCCGGTTACTTGAGGCCGCTTCCATACCTATCTCCGCTCATTGTGTTGAGTTCGTGATGTCTTGTATTAAGCATTACAACTCTGCTACTCATGAGATAGTGTCAATAGATGGAGGAGTCATTTGCAGTCTCAAGCCTCTGGACGTTGAAAGAAGTTTTGGTATCCCTTAGCACCCGAACGGTCTGGTCATTTCTATGGAGCAGTGTGAGCATGCATTCAACGCTGATGTAGACAAGTGCCAAAGCAAGATGGCAGAACGATGGTTGAAGCAAGCGAAGAACAAATTGCCAAACAATGTGGGTTGTGGTGAGTACAAGGATGAGTACGCAATTCTAATTACACTCCTGAATTGTGTCTCAAGTCATTCACATGCAAATGTTTTCCAGCCCTGGATGTATTACATCATTGGTCGCATCATATCTGGGCAGGAGCATTATGATTGGGCATCCTTCATCAGTGATGTTATCCACAAGCAAATCACCAGTTTCCTAGTTGCCCACGAGTTTCACATGTGTTCTTACCTCGTGTACTTGATTGCTTATTAGGGTCAGTTCCGAGGGTTAAACACCGTTGGCATTCTCAGTGTTCAGAAAGTCTTATCACTATTACGATCAACTTGAGTTCACTAAGGCTGAACATCACTTCAAGCGGGTTCACGAGGCTTTCCTGACTTATACTGTGAGAAATTTGGACCGAGAGTTGCACGTTCGTATCGACAGTTGCTAGAGCAGCGATGCATGGTTGGGCAGACTAGTTCATTCAGTTCCCGACATACACCTATATCCGAGTATATGGATTTATAGGAAATCCAGCCATGCTTCCACGCTATCCTTCGGATAGAATAGTCATTATGGAGTTCCTGAGGCAATTACATGATGTTCATCGTCATTTGCGCCGCAAGCATATACCAATTGCCAATTTTCCCTTTCAATTTGGAATATATTGGTGCGAAACAACAGTTGATGCCAAAGCTGCAGGACAGGAGCTAAAGAGGTATCATCTCAAGTATCTTGTTGAGGTACGTGCCTATGATCCTTGGGGTCATTACACAGCACACCTCGGTGGTCGTGCATATCATAAGCCTTCTATGGAAGACTATTGGGCAAATTACGTGGACGACTTTGAGGTCCGCAAAAGTAGCTATGGCCGCTTTTCTCTCTCACAAATTTCTGTATTCTTGGCAAAAGATGTGGGAGGTTTATCAGATGATGAGGGAGAAGTCCTTCCTCAGTTTTTCAGAGAGCAGGTTGACACACAGTCACTGCCGGCAGTTGATTGGTACGCCAAGGAGTATGCGTCAGTAAAGGAGAGGTCAAGTAGAGTTATCCAGAACAGTATACTTTACCTCAACAGCAAGAAGACCAAGAGGGTAAATGTGTCTAGAGTAGAGCCGCCAGTGGTGGATCCTTCGCTACCTTCCTCATCAAAACCTAAACAGAAGAAGAGGAGTAACCCTCCCAAGAAAAGTCAAGCGCCAAACAGTTCAAAAGGCAAGGCACTTGCCATTGATACACACACGGAGCCTGTTAGACATCCTGTCACAGAGCCAGTTCAGAGTTCGCCAGTGCCTGAGGTTCAGCCTCAAGTTCCTACACTAGTTCCAGAGCAGTCACCAGTCCCGATTCATATTGAATTGGATTTAGAATCCCCATCTCGCAGCAGCTCCTCTACATATTCACTCTCGTCAGAACCTCTTGTTGCTAGTACAGATCCTTCCAGTAGCATTACCTAAGATCAGTCTTGGATTGAAACTCAACTGGGAAGGAAGAGGAGGCAGCCATCCTATGTCCTTAATCATTCAGACTTTGATTAGGTTTACCAGGATGCGCTAGATAAGAGGATCAAGAACATGGTCCACGTGGAGAGGAATACTGATATGGAGGTCATCATTGAGATTGCTATACCTCCACAAGGGAAGAGTTTGGAAGAGTTGGAATCTCAGGACTTTGAGGTTATCACAGTCAACCTTGGTTGTAGCACTCGCCAGACTCAGGTTGATCTCCTACAGGTTGCTACAGACAACACTAGGGATAGAATGCTGAAGGATGGAGAAGACAAGGCAGCCCTCAAGGCTGAAATCAGACAGCTTCGTTAGTACATTTCTAGCCTTGTACACAGGTCAGATGTTACCGCCACACTCCCACCGATGCTTGAGCCTCCAGCAGAACAGGGCCAGCTTAATCACTTGGTTGCATAGGACAAGCGTTTGGAGGAATGGGAGGAGGAGTTCGTTGCTAGAGGCCGTTCCATGCTTACAGAGCTATATTAGTTGCGGTACAATGCATAAGAGCTCCGTCTACGTCTCCAGGATGAGGAGCAAAACATGGCGATTAGTAGACCCCGGGATGAGATTATGATTGCTCACCTGAGTGTGGCATATGAATCAGTCACGGATGTAGAGGATAAAGAAGCTATCTACTCTTGGAAAACACAGTTGGTTTTCAAGGCAAAGATAGAGGAAACTATGGCATTAGAATTGGCTGAGAGTAGAGAGCATGTTACTAGTGCACTCCAGTTTGTGAGAACCTTAGTATCTCGCTTATCGTGCCGGTATCAGATTGAGGTGGTGCATATGTCGAGCTTACTAATGTACAGTTAGAGCTCCAAGCACTCATTCATACTATTTTTAGTGGGGAGACTGTTGGCTGTAAGATTAATCAGCTTACAGTCATGTCGGCGTTGTTCGATGAAGCAACCAGGAGCAGAGGTGAACTTCAGTCCCAAATCATAGCTGGTGAGGACATACTACACAGACATAGCATACTTCGACAGAGTATCATCTTTTGAAGTGGATTCACCTTCATTGTTCTTTCTGTTCTTGAGTTCCTTTTTCCTCTGTCGCTCTTGTCACTCTTGGAAAAGAACATCCACCATAGCCCTCATTTCGAGAAATGCTTTTTGGAAAGCTTTCTCATCAAGCTCCGTAGGACTTTGTTCAGTTGCCATTTCTGATTGTGGAAAAGACCTTCGTTTTCCGATCTCAGGATTGAACTCTGTAAGTGCACCTTCTCCTTGCTTCAATTTCAACCTGGTTAACATTCACTTTTGCAATTTGCTGTTAAGAGGCTCTGATACCACTTTGATCTGTAATTAGAGGTTTACAATTAACTTGCAAATTAACTTAAATTATATTTAATCCCAATCCAATAGAATTGCGTGACTGTTTTTTAATTGTTGAAATTACAATCTAGGTTCACGTTTATATAACTTAATGAAATTAACTAATTACTAAAGTGTTGTAATTAGAAAACAAATAAATAATAAAGACAGGAGAGAGAAGAAGAATAAGACAAAGAGAGAGAGGAACACGAACTTGATAATGGAGTTCATCAAATCAGGACTACGTCTCTGGGTCCGCTTCTCAATGATGGACCGCTTTCATTAATGATGCCAACCTTGAATTTGCTTTGTTACATAAAAAATGCGTACAAAAACCAGCATAAATATCTCTCACAATCTCTCTCAACACCTAAAGACACTACAAATGTCTTCGTGTATACAATAATCTCCACCTTTGTCTAATTCCAATAAGCCTATTATTCTCTCCAAAAGAATTCTCCACATTTCACAATAATTTCCAATGTTCCTGAAAGGCCAAACTCTTCCCCTTTTTATACATTTGATTTTGCCTAATATTGTTTAAAACCATATGATTTTCAAATTATCCCAATCTCCCATTCACAATAGTAAATCCCCTAAAAATAATACACCCGTTAAAGTAAATAGCCCTTATAATTTCAGGCTTTACAATATCTCTATACAATATCATTTCAATTTGATAAACACCTTTAAAATTATCCTAAAAACCCCTTAGGATATTCTCACAAATCTTAACATGTAAATAGGGATATGGATTATCTTTTAATAATCCATGTAAATAGGGATATGGATTTCAAGCCTTAAAAATAGGATATGAATTTTCTTTTAATAATCCATGTAAATAGGGATATGGATTTCAAGCCTTAAAAGTAGGGATATGGATTATCTTTTAATAATCCCCTTACGTTTAAATCCTTTAAGATTCGGGCTTTTATATTTTATGATATTTGCCTCTTTTAAAATCCTTATAGATTCAGGCTTCATGTTTCAAATATCTTTTATAAACCTTTTAAAGTCTTAAAGTCCTTTTAAAATATTTATGCATTTTATTTTAAAGGGTTTGGCTCATATATTTCGGGCTTAATTTCTAATTTAAATAAGATAAATGCCCTCAACTGCTTATGGTATGTCAGCATCTGCCATGTCACCTTGTCTTGCCATGTCAACAACAATGCTAACTGTACAGGTCAACCTACCATTTTGGAAACTTTTACCGGCTCTATCTTGCTCATATGGGCTCTGTTTGATGCGATTCAAAAGGTGTCAGAACCGTATTGACGAGCCCTTCGATCTGAGACTACTTTTGCCTGATTTAGAGATGATCTATTTTTCAGCCTTGCATCGGCATCTGATTCACCTATTTGACCGAACCTTTAATTGAGCATAACTTCTATGTACGGACTCCTTTTGAGCCCGTTCAAGTTGCGTTAGGATCGTGTCAGTGAGTTCTTTCCGAAGATGCTGATTCGGTTCAATTTTGAGACTGTGAAATTTTTAGGTTTTCTGGATCCACCTGGATCAGTTACATAGACCTCCAAGATAAAAAATTGATCATCAATTATTAAACTAAAACACACATGACAAGACACATACGAGAAAGCAACACTTGAATAGAGCAGAAGTATTCATTATCTTCATCATTAGAAGCTAGAACTATTACATTTCTGGGATGTAGGCCCAAAATGTTTAAGTAAAATACATCATGTAGAGGTGAGGGGCTGAGCATATTTATATAGTTGGGGGATCATAAGCGCAAAATAGTAGCTAGTGTTTTTTGAAAATAACAACCCATTAGTCTACTAATCCACCTAAACTCAAATAAATTTAGGAGTGGAGATCTATATTATGCCAACATAATTGCATACTCACTGCATATGACATATCATGCCAAGAAGAGGGATAAGCCTCTTTATATAGTTTGGGGACCATGTCCGCCATCATAATTATATGCTCCATGTGGATCTATTTGTAACAATTCAATCTCATCTTCTGTTATTAACTACCAATTTTCTGCTGAATATAACTAACTTGTTTTCATTCAAGAGTTTCTAAATCGATATCAACTGAATCAATTTAAATTTTCAACTAACTTCTAAGTTTCCAGTTTCAGCTGAATTGAAACAACTAACTGTTTCACCGAAGATCAATAACTAAATAATTGTCAAACTAGAGTTTTCTTTGCAGTTAGACGGAAAAAAAAATCAATTCTGATATCGTTACAACATACAATTCATCAACTAACTTTTATACTTTCATTTTCAGCTGAAACGAAAACGATTAACTGTAAACATATACAAAAAATTACAGAAGGATAACAGCTACTTTTCTTTGCTTCCAGAAAATAACGAACAATTACTACAGCTATGAAACAAATGTAACAACTGTCATTCTATAGTTTAAGAAATAGAAAACTAACTGCCAAATTTCATCCGACAATAACTAACTAACTAATCCATCTAGGATTACCATTTAACCAAATAACAAATTGAAGGAAAGAAATAACTTAATGTTCATTAACTAATTCTAGGTCTTTCATTTAAGCTAAATGAATCAAATAACTGTCTAACTAATGAACTACAGTCCTTTACAAACAAACAATTAACTTAAAGGAAATAACATTTATTGCAGCATTAATAGTAATCTTAAATTGACGAATGCTAGTACCTGGAATTACAATTTGACATCACCATCATGATGAATTGCTTGAACAACTTTATCATTGAGAGAAAGAGAAACATCAACATCATCAAGAGCTTTTCCACCCAACCAAGACCTACTAGTCCCCCGAGTTTCTTCAACTGAAGAACCCGACCCTTCACGAGGTTAATCAACATGGATCAAATTATCATCATGCCTCTGAGCCTGGTGTCAAGGACCTGTACCTTCTGATCGACCTTACTAAGGGTACCTCCCAACTAGAAAGGTCACTCTGATTAGTGGTATATCCGGTACTTGATAGCTAACAGATGCTGAATCTAGCATCGTACCTTGGCCAAGGATTTTAATAATACTGGCACTCCTGTGCCGATATCTTTGGCACTCTTGTGCTGTCAACACTCTCACCTTTGCTCGACATGATAACTTAAGTCTCAAGATTATTGTTTAAATGTCAATTTAGTTCTCTTTTCATATGTTTCAGGTTATATCTTAACCATTGAATGAATGTATTTGAAATGAGAGGTTTAAAAGATTTCAATAAATATACTTATATGTTTAAATTCAGGAGAATTCCGAACAACAGAAGAATAAAAACCAGGTCATGACTCAGTTTTCTGATTGGATTGAGATTGACTAGAAAACTTAATCTCGTTTCCCCAGATTCCCATTATTTGAAAGTTGATTCAGATTATAACCCAACAAATCTTCCAAATGCTAAAACAAGATTGATCAAAAAAAGGAAAAGAAGAAGAAACCATAATCACTCGGGTTCCTCAACAGAGGATCAAGGTTTCAAAATTAAGGCCACAACCATCCGAGGATAACAAAATATAAATGGTTGAAAATTTGACTTCAGGGTCGACATTGCCCAGACCCAATCGTGGAATAAAGTTTGAGCACAAAAGACTTAGAACAATCCGGCCATGCCATCAATGAAAACTCAATTCAGATTTCACCACAAAAGCATCTACAATTTATTTAATATCAATTAATAGAAGAAGAATGTTTTCGAGTTACTCTAAACACAAAAGGATAAATGCGATTTCAAGCTAGATTTCACAATCCCGATTATTGCAGCTCCTATAATTTCTTCAAACTGATTAATCAATATCTAAACAAAGAAGAGTTGTGCACGTTACTTGCCCGAGCAAATAAATTGAGTTTGCAAACAAAGAGCTTTACTTCGTAACTTCTATGAGCCAAGAGATCACCGCCGCTTGCAAACAAGAAAAGAAACCCAAGATGGGAAACAATGAATCGACTCCAATTCCTCTGGATTGTAGAAGAGAGAAGAAACCAAACCCCAAACTCAAGCTTTGGCCTCTACAGAGCTCGACTAGAAAGAAAATCTTGAGAGTAGCAAGCAACAGAGAAGAAGACGGAAATGGTTGAACTCAAGCAAGCCGACTCTATAGAGGAAAAAGAGAGTCCAGCATGCAAGAAAGAATTTGAGTACTGAGTTTTCCCCAAAGCAATTTTGAGGAATTGAGTAAACAACAACATAAATCAATAATGCAGATTTAGGAATTTTTTTCTCCATCGAAAGATTGAAAAAAGGCGAGAAAATACGAAAGAGATGTAAAATAAAAATGAGAGATTGCCCAAAATGAAAGATTATTTTTCCTCTTGGAAGCTCGAACCTCCCAGGCATTATCAAGAACCTTTCTTCTGCCCATTCTTGGGATTTCTTCAATGCGGGTGGCGAACTTCTTGAAGCCTTGCCACAAGGCCCCATGACACTCAACTTCATTAAAATTTTTAAAACAAGAAACATTCGTTGCCACATTTTATATTTACCAAAGTTAAATTGATATACATTATAGATTCGTTCCTTCCCAAGGATTTAAATATTTAATTATATCATTTATTAATCAATTGGTTACTCCTTTAAAATTATAAAAGATATATATATATATATATATATATATATTTATAAATTGACTTAGAGGATGAATAATTATTTTGAATTGCTTATGGCCAAGTTACGACTTAGATTCTTTGTTGTACACCGACTCGAGGTAGATAATCAAATTGATCCATTGTTAACCATGTCCTCTCCCTGATGATATTTCCCTTTCTCTCGTGGCGTCAGCAATCCTACATCCACTGACAAGGATTATGGTTAGATCGTTCTCAACAACTAAATAATATGCATTTAAATTTAATCTGATGATCTCATTCAACTTCACATGAACAATAAATTCACTTGCAAAATAAAGAGTTCGTTAACATTACAGTTACGATAAAAAGAACAACTATTGCATTCACAATGTCATAATCACATGAAAGGAGTTATTTGCAACTAACATTGCATTCGAAATACATAACCAACATATAGTCTCAATGTAAGGGATGTGACATACTCCTCCCCTTAAGAATCATCGTCCTCGATGATTGTGTATTCCAAATTTTAAACATAACATAAACATAAAGATAAACATTAATACAATGTTCTCAATTGTTCATCAAAAGATAAGCGAATTTCTGAAGGATTTTTTTTTTTTTCATAATCCTCCCAGGTGGCATTTAGTTAGCTTTTCTATTTGTTAATAGCTTTCACCAATCTTTTCTGATCGGTTTGATTTGTTTTACCATTTCTGTCAACATTCCTGGACTAATGCTAATATTGTCTCCTAGCTTACCCAGTTTATAGGAATTCAACATCTTTTTTGTCCAATGTTTCAAATGGAATCATCTTGATAGCAGAATTATAAAAGTCGTTATAACAAACACCATAAAGATGGATACTCTTCCTGAGTATAGCAATCAATTACTTTTAGCACATGTTTACCAAGAGAATTTTCACCAAAGGTTAACATCAACCTTCACTTTTCTAGCTGAAAGGTTTTCAGCAAGCACCAATTTCATTTATCTAATGCATCATTAAAATAAACTGTTATGTAAATACAAAAGAAAGATCAGAATTCCCTTTTCAGTTTAACTATCCTCCAAGACTCGGCATGCCACTGAAAAGAAAAATTTCCCCCCTTTAGTTGCCATCTTAGCTTTGGTGTGTACCCCCACTTAACCAACTCTGTCGTACTACTAAGGATGCCCTCCTACTAAGTACGACAACTTTGGTTAGCTAAGTGTCTCACCACCCTGCTTGACTTGGGGAGACTAATCACCTAGGCTTACTGGACTACCTGTCCACCCACATACCATAACATGAGGTTTCCTTCTTTGTAAAGTTAAGAACATACTAGGTGCATTTTCTTAAAATTTACTTTCTTATAGGATCCATCAGAGGCCCATCCCGGACAAAGGCCCATCCCGGACATGATAGAGATGAACATTGCATCAAACATAGCGAACAACCAAAATGTTCTTGTACATTAACTTAACTCAATTTCAAAATATAAGCAATTTAATTTCAGCAATAAGTCAAAAGTATAAGCTCATTTTAATCATTAAATCAAAGTTTGACCAACTGGCCAGAAACAATTTTCAAAATTTAGTGGCTAGACCATTTCCGAATTTAAGAAATTAAGCAATGGCATCTCTTGCCTGTATTAAAAGGGATTTTACCAAAGTCCAATGAAGTGCCAAGATCTAGAGAAACTCTTATCATGTACCATGTGACTTAACTATCACTTCCTGTGATAGATTCAATGCAAAGGTTTACAAGGTTCCCAATGCTGGTTTCAGTTTCCTGAGTTGCATGATGAGCCCCAAGGTTCAGTGTTGAACCTGGTAGCTCTGATACCATATGTAACAACTCGATCTCATCTTCTGTTATTAACTACCAATTTTCTGCTGAATATAACTAACTTGTTTTTATTCAAGAGTTTCCCAATCGATATCAACTGAATCAATTTAAATTTTCAACTAACTTCTAAGTTTCCAGTTTCAGCTGAATTGAAACAACTAATTGTTTCACCATCCGTTTCACCGAAGACCAATAACTAAATAACTGTCAAACTAGGGTTTTCCTTTGCAGTTAGATGGAAAAGAAAATCAATTCTAATATCGTTACAACATACAATTCATCAACTAACTTTTAAACTTTCATTTTCAGCTGAAAGGAAAACTATTAGCTGTAAACATATACAGAAAATTACAAAAGGATAACAACTACTTTTCTTTGCTTCCAAAAAATAACGAACAATTACTACAGCTATGAAACAAATGTAATAGCTGTTGTTCTATAGTTTAAGAAATAGAAAACTAATTGCCAAATTTCATCCGGCAATAACTAACTAACTAATCCATCTGGGATTCCCATTTAACCAAATAACGAATTGAAGGAAATAAATAACTTCTTCATGTTCATTAACTAATTCCAGGTCTTTCATTTCAGCTGAATGAATCAAATAACTGTTTAACTAATGAACTACAGTCCTTTACAAACAAACAATTAACTTAAAGGAAATAACATTTATTGCAACATTAATAGCAATCTTAAATTGACAAATGCATGTACTTGGAATTACAATTTGACATCACCATCATGATGAATTGCTTGAACAACTTTATCATTGAGAGAAAGAGAAACATCATCAAGGGCTTTTCCATCCAACTAAGACCTACTAGTCCCCCGAGTTTCTTCAACTAAAGAACCCGACCCTTTACAAGGTTAATCAGCATGGATCAAATTATTATCATGCCTCTGAGCCTGGTGTCAAGGACCTGTACCTCCTGATCGACCTTACTAAGGGTACCTCCCAACTAGAAAGGTCACTCTGATCAATGGTATATCCGGTACTTGATAGCTGACAAATGCTGAATCTAGCATCGTACCTTGGCCAAGGATTTTATTAATTCTGGCACTCCTGTGCCATCAGCACTCTCACCTTTGCTCAACATGATAACTTAAGTCTCAAGATTAATGTTTAAATGTCAATTTAGTTCTCTTTTCATATGTTTCAGGTTATATCTTAATCATTGAATGAATGTATTTGAAATGAGAGGTTTACAAGATCTCAATAAATATACTTATATGTTTAAATTCAGGAGAATTTCGAACAATAGAAGAATAAAAACCAGGTCATGACTCAGTTTGCTTATTGGATTGAGATTGACTAGAAAACTTAATCTCGTTTCCCCAAATTCCCATTATTTGAAAGTTGATTCAGATTATAACCCAACAAATCTTCCAAATGCTAAAACAAGATTGATCACAACAAGGAAAAGAAGAAGAAACCATAATCACTTGGGTTCCTCAACAGAGGATCAAGGTTTCAAAATTAAGGCCACAACCATCCAAGGATAACAAAATATAAATGGTTGAAAATTTGACTTCAGGGTCGACATTGCCCAAACCCAATCGTGGAATAAAGTTTGAGCACAAAAGACTTGAACAATCTGGCCATGCCATCAAGGAAAACCCAATTCCGATTTCACCACAAAAGCGTCTACAATTTATTTAATATCAATTAATAGAAGAAGAATGTTTTCGAGTTACTCTAAACACAAAAGGATAAATGCGATTTCAAGCTAGATTTCACAATCCCGATTATTGCAGCTCCTATAATTTCTTCAAATTGATTAATCAATATCAAAACAAAGAAGAGTTGTGCACATTACTTGCCTAAGCAAATAAATTGAGTTTGCAAACAAAGAGCTTTACTTCGTAACTTCTATGAGCCAAGAGATCACCGCCGCTTGCAATCAAGAAAAGAAACCCAAGACGGGAAACAATAAATCGACTCCAGTTCCTCTGGATTGTAGAAGAGAGAAGAAACCAAACCCCAAACTCAAGCTTTGGCCTCTACAGAGCTCGACTAGAAAGAAAATCTTGAGAGTAGCGAGCAACAGAGAAGAAGATGGAAATGGTTGAACTCAAGCAAGCCGGCACTACAGAGGAAAAAGAGAGTCTAGCGTGCAAGAAAGAATTTGAGTACTGAGTTTTCCCCAAAGCAATTTTGAGGAATTGAGTAAACAACAACATAAATCAATAATGCAGATTTAGGAATTTTTTTCTCCATCGAAAGATTGAAAAAAGGCGAGAAAAGACAAAAGAGATGTAAAAGAAAAATGAGAGATTGCCTAAAATGAAAGATTATTTTTCCTCTTGGAAGCTCAAACCTCTTGGGCATTATCGAGAACCTTTCATCTGCCCATTCTTGGGCGTTCTTCAATGCAGGTGGCAAACTTCCTGAAGCCCCGCCACAAGGCCCCACGACACTCAACTTCATTAAAATTTTTAAAACAAGAAACATTTGATGCCACATTTTATATTTACCAAAGTTAAATTGATATACATTATAGATTTGTTCCTTCCCAAGGATTTCAATTTTTAATTATATCATTTATTAATCAATTGCTTACTCCTTTAAAATTATATATATATATATATATATATTGACTTAGAGGATGAATAATTATTTTGAATTGCTTATAGCCAAGTTACGACTTAGATTCTTTGTCGTACACCGACTCGAGGTAGATAATCAAATTGATCCATTGTTAACCATGTCGTCTCCTTGATAATATTTCCCTTTCTCTTGTGGTGTCGGCAATCCTGCATCCACTGACAGGGATTATGGTTAGATTGTTCTCAACGGCTAAATAATATGCATTTAGATTTAATCTCATGATCTCATTCAACTTCACCTTCACTTGAACAATAAATTCACTTGCAAAATAAAGAGTTCGTTAACATTATAGTTATGATAAAATGAACAACTACTACATTCTCAATGTCATAATCACATGAAAGCAGTTATTTGCAACTAACGTTGCATTCGAAATACATAACCAAACATATAGGCTCAATGTAAGGGATGTGACACTATTTGTATGCTCATAGTGCTAACCTGAGTGAGTAAAAGGTGCTGCCAACAAACTGCTATTGTAGTAGACCAAAAGCCAAATATGTTTTTTCAGGAACTGCTAGATGCCAGATTAAAAATGTGTTAAATGTTAACCAAATCAGAAAGCAAAACAGTTTTCAGGGCTAGTAATTGTGGCAAGAGGTAGGTTACTGATTAAATTGTCGCAAATAAAGAAGCCTATTTAAGGCGATCCATAAAAACTGCTTTAGACAGTTTGTTACTAATTTTGAGGTATATTGAGCTGTTGATAGAAAAGTACAATATTGTTGTGAATCAAATGAAGTGCAGTCACCGCCTTTTTGTAAGTTAACTTCATGAGAACTGTTGTGCTGTATTTTTTGCATATCCAGAAAATCAATTAGTAAAATACATTTGAGGACCTGTTTCATATGCATGGGATTATGGAGTTCTTTTTCTTTCTCTTCACATTTGTTTTTCTCTATGTTACCGAATCGCTGGTCTCAGGGCGATGACTCCAGGTACGAATCGTTTCAGAAACGGAATCTGGTACGAATCGCTGTGGAATCACACTGGATTCATGTTTTTGTTTGTGGGTACGATTCCGACTTCGCCTTGACGATTCTGGAAGATTCTGCTAATGACATGGCGATTCTGTCACGTTTATCTGATCATTTTCAAACTTCGTTAGGCCTTTTAAAAAAAAAAACGCGAATTTTAGGGCCAAAATCTCTGGACTTCAACGCGGATTTCGCGTGTTTAATTTTGCGTGACTGTTGGCTGGGAGTGTTTTGTTTCAGCTGCGAAAATCTCCCGTCCCTGCACACAAAATATCTCTCGTGACCCTGCACAAGAAAATACATGACTGAGTGTGCGACCAGGGCATGACCAGGTTGAGCGCGCGACCAGGGCACGACTAGGCAAATAATTCATTTTTTATTTTTTTTCCCTTTCTTTTTAGATTTAAAAAAAAAACAAAAAACACTATATTTTTATTTTTATTTTTTAGTTTAAATTTAAACTTTTAATGTTTTAGGTATTTCATAATATAATTATATCTATATTATGAAAATATTTACATATTAAATATTTCTTAATATATATAATTTTGACATATTTCATAATATAAAAAATTATAATAATTAATATATATAATTTTACATATATCTGATTTCATAATATATACAATTTATTATTTTACTTATAGTCTTATATAATTAAATTATTGATAATATATATAATTTTTAAAATATAATATTCATATATTATAATTATATAGTTTTAAAAAATTATAATTTGCTGTTTTAGATTTAGAATTTATATAATTTTGTTTCTAGGTAGCATACATATATATGTGAATATTTTATTATATTTTGGTACGGACGTACCCGTACCCAACCCCCTAAAAAATTTCGCCGTACCCACGTATCCGTACCCGTGCCCATACCCGATTCGGCAACTTAGGTTTTTCTGTATTAGGTGTTAAATGATTTATGCATGTCTGAGCATGTCTGACAGTTCCCTATTTTTTACTTCCCTATTCATTTGCTCGGACAGACTATCAATGTTTTCAAATAGTTTTCTGTGTTATTATTAGGCTCATTTTAAAAGTCAATATATTTTGACGCTTTCATTGTTCTTGAGGAATCCTGATGCCTGCAGCTTTCTTTGCATCTGCATTTGTGCGTGTGAGTTCATGATCCCAGATTTTATGATTTTTGTGGTAGATAAGTTCTTTATGGTAACCTTATCTATTCCAACAAAGTTGGTGTCAGTTCGCATTATAACTTTTTATTTCCTCATTTATGTCTTGGATGACCTTTTTTATATACTTTGTACTATAATTGTTTTTCATCTAGCTATAGTTTACTTTTTCAGTAGGTACGTCTTTGATTATCAGATATGAAGTTTAAAATTATAGTCCTGTTTGAGACAGTACATATCATTTGTATGTAGTGCCTTTGGAAGGAGATTCTCATCTAAGCAGGAATTAAAATCAACTGTTGGTGGTCGGAAAATTTGATCAGAAGATTATTAAACATTATTTTTACTCTTTGCAATCTATGCTGCACCAAAATCTCAATGTGTCTTCTGGTGATTTTCCAGCTGAACTACACAATTTTAAGTGAAGAAGATATTCGGCATTGCCAAGAGGAGGCAATAACAAGCATTTCTACAGTTCTTTCAATATCAAGAGTTAAGGCTGGAATCCTTCTGCGACATTTTAAATGGTACAATTTCTCACTCTTCATATTCCGTTACTTGTACTGCAGATGTCTGGAGTTTATATGTGTTAAGTTGCATCAATTGTATTTTAGGGAGTTGCTAATTATGTTGCTTGTCCATTCCCGTTCTTGGTGTATATCTGTTAGCTTTGTCTTCTACATAGGTGTGTTTGTCATCCATTTTTTTGGAACTGTTGACATATATTTAAACTTTGTATTTCAGTAAGTAGTCATGGATAATAATATAAAAGCCCATTGCGAAAGAAGATAATTATTGGAAGAGGAAATTAAGGGAAGCAATTGAAATCAGTAAATGCCCGCATAATCCCAACAGAGGTGACGGGCAGAATCTTACCCACTCCTGTCTGCCATCCAAACCCTGCTCTATTTTAAAAAGCAAAAAATAAAAATTGTTTTGGGCTGTGCTGGATTAAATCCCTAATAATTGAATTCCATGTATACTTTTGGTCTGCCAAGTTAATCCTGATTAACGCCACAATGTTCACAGTTAGATGATTTAGAAAGTAAATGTAATGATCATAGTGAAGATGCTTGGATTTCACACATGTACATTGGCACTGCAACTTGTTGTGGACCTCTTCATCAAGTTCTATTCTCCAGTGAATCCCTTGCTTGCAAATATGTTGAAGCTCTTGACTGATATTATAAAACAACCCATTCAATTTTTTTGTTGGCATCGGTGCATCTACTCTATTCATTTGATGGTGGGTTGTGGAAATGTGGTAATTTTCTGCATTTACAATATTTTTATGGGAAGAAAGTTGAGGGTTGGCTGGCAGGTCGATCAAGCACTTCACATGTATGAATTCTTAGTTTTATTTCTAGTCTGTGCGCTAGCACTAGTGTAGATAGTTGTGAGAAGTTAGGGAGAAGGAAAGACCATTTTTTTTAGTCATTGTAGAGTCTTGGTCTGAGTGCCCATACCATGCTATATTGACATTGGCATAATGATGAAAAGTTTGTTGTTCTGGTACATTGAAAGTTTTCTAAGTTTACTGTCCTGGTACATTGAAAGTTTTCAAAGTTTACTGTTATGTTTTCCTGGTGCTGTTGTGAATCAGTTTGTGTAAAGAGCTGCTTGAATTGGTTGCCTTTCACTAGTTACTTGATTTGTGTCTGCATCAAGTGGTATCAGAGCAAGTTTGCTTGTTGGGATGTGTTGGACATTGCATCAGTTGCACAAGATGGTGTGAATAAGACTATTTTGCTTGGTAGGTGTCTCAAAGGCTCTAATAAATTTTGTTGTGTGTATTTGTGATTATAGAGGGTTGTGTGCCCCAGAGGATTTGTTGCAAGTGTGGAGTCTTGTAATTGCAGAGAGCTTTGTGCTCTAGTAGCTTTGTTACAGATAATTTGTAAATGCAAGGGCTGTGTGCTCTAATAATTTTGTTGTAGGCATGTGGTGGCTTGTGATTATAGAGGGCAATGAGGAGGAGGCATGAGTGTATCAGGAAAAAACGGCTTTGTTGTTGAATGTGTGCTGAGTGAGTTTGTTTTAGTTGTGAGTCTTGTAATTGCAGAGAGTTGTGTATGTGAGTGGGCATTTATGGAGTAGTATCAAGAGGAAGAATTCCTTGAAAAGATGGTGGATATGCATTTGAGATTGAAAAAGTTGGAAGCTAAGAAATTTGGAAGGGTTTTTGACATTTTGTAGATGTGATCAGGAATGATGATGAATTTCACATTGGTGGCATGGAAGAAAAATGAAGTTTTAGTTGTTGAACCTAAGGAGAATTTTTTTGAGAAGACAATGGACATCTATTTGAGATTGTAAAGGTTCGAGGCTAAATATGGAAGAGTTGCCATAGATTTGATTGACAAGGATGAAGAATGCCTTATAGGTGGCATACTAGAAGAAAAGATTGTGATTGATGTTAATGATATCATGCAGTGTCGATACAATATTCCAGCGATCTTCCTTGGTGAATAAATTAAATAATAGCTCTTTGGCTATTTAATTTATATATGCGTTTCTTTTGTTAATAATGATTAACATGTATTTAATGAGGAGTTGCGAATTTTAAGAGACCGACTTCTTGTTTATGAAATGACATACTTGATGATAAAGGCTGACATGTTATTCTTTAGAAGGGACGCATCCTTTGTGGTTTGCCGACTTGTATTATTGAATGGTCACATCTCCCTTGAATATGGTATATATATAGCCGATTGATCTCTCATTGTAAAGCATTCAGTTTATATCACATTCATGCGAATTCAGTCCAAGTACAGGAGGCGAAGTTATTGACTCAGTTTGATCATTGTCAAGTGCGTGTTCTTCAAGGTGGTGCGATATCTCTTGAGACTGTATCTTGCATCAGCAAAATATTGTTTTGTGTTGGCTGTGTTGCATTCTCAGTTGATGCTCATATTCGGCCTTCAGATTGGCCTATTGTAAAAGGAGACTCTTGTTATTGAAATTCAATATATAAGTGTTATTTTGTGGCTGGGTTTTTCTCCCTCAAGAGGAGGGTTTTCCCAGGGTATCTGCTGTGTTATTGTGTCTGATTTAAATTAATTTCTGTGCATACAATCTGATCATTAAAATTTACATGGTATCAGAGCGGGTTTGAAAGGATCGTGATCAGATTATTTCTAATCAGCATACCCTATTCGTTCATTTGTCTAAATCAGTCAAGATGGTGAACGGTTTGAAGATTGAGGATAGACTCAAGGGAGCATCTAACTTCACATCATGGAGATTTAGGATCATGCTTACATTGCGTGAAAATGACTTGGGTGAGTTCGTGGAGTCTAGCATTCCTGAACCTGAGGAGGAAGAAGAGAAGATGCAGTGGGTAAAGAAAGATATTAAAGCAATGAAGATATTGGTTGATTCCATCAAGGATCACATTGTTCCTATTGTCTCTAAGTTGAAGACAATGAGAGACATGTTCAAAACATTGGAAGACATGTATGAAATCAACAATACCAGCTGAGAACTTGCACTGAAGCAACAACTACATCATGTGTAAATGGCGAAAGGTGAATCAGTGATTGCATACTTTATGAGGATTGCAGATTTGAGAGATCAGCTCTTGACAATAGGGCATATGGTTGATGACAAAGATGTGACTATGCTCGCTCTCAATGGTCTACCTTTGTCTTGGGAATCTTACATTCAGGGAATCAGTGCAAGATCAAAATTGCCTAAGTTTGATCGCCTAAGATCAGATTGCATTCAAGAGGAATCTAGGTTGTTGGCAAGATGCGTTGGTCAAAGTTCAAAGAACGAAGACATTCATGTTCTTGCCTCCCATGCTTCAAAGAAGAAAGGAAAAGATGGAAGGAAAGGATTCTTCAAGAGGAATTGGGACAAGGGAAATGATGATGCACCTCCATTCAAGAAGAAGAGGGACATGTCCAAGATTCAATGTTTTAGATGTGATAAGTTTGGGCACTTCGCTAAGTATTGTCCAACTAGACCTAAGCAACAAGTTATCGTTGCGGATGTTGATGATGCTTCTCCGCAAAAGGATTCAAATGAATATTTGTTAAACTCGGCATTGGCAAGCAGTGTACCTTCCGACACCAACACTTGGCTGATCGACAGTGGTGCTTCACGACACATCATTGGTTTTAAGGAGCACTTATCAAGTTTGGTGGAGAAGGAGTCTTCTGAACAAGTCATCATTGGAGATGATGCTAGCTACTCCGTGAAAGGAATTGGGACCTCTACACTTCATTTGGATTCCGACATCACACTTCTGTTGAGTAATGTTCTTTATGTTCCTGGAATCAAGCGCAATCTTATTTCTATTTCAGCCTTGGAAGATAAAGGATATCAAGCTGCCTTCTCCAAAGGCAAAGTTCTAGTGTGGTTGGACAACTCTAGCTTCAAGGATGCTCAAGTAATTGGAGTTAGACATGAAAGTCTTTACAGGGTCTGCACTCGTCCTCTACAAGCTTTGGTTCATGATTCTTCAAGTCTATGTGATCTTTGGCATCAAAGATTAGCTCACCTACACTTCCGAGCCTTACCTATCGTGGAGAAGATGGTGAAGGGCATCCCTAAGTTCAACCAGGAGCACGAAGGTACTTGCAAGGGCTGCGCTTTGGGTAAGAATATAAAAGCCCCTTTTCATAGTAGAGAAAATAGATCTAAGTGTATTTTAGACCTTATTCATTCTGATTTATGTGGTCCTATGTCTTTTCCGTCTTCGAGTGGATTCTTGTATTATGTTCTTTTTATTGATGACCACTCTAGGAAGACTTGGATTTATTTTTTGAAAACTAAAGAGTCTGAGGAAGTGTTAGATAGGTTTAAGGAATTTAAAGCCTTGGTAGAAAATCTTTCTGGTAAAAGAATTAAGGTCCTCAGATCTGATAATGGTGGAGAATACACCTCTGGCAGTTTTCGGAATTTTTGTATTGATGCAGGGATTAAGAGGGAGTTCTGTGTCCCCTATAATCCTCAATAGAATGGTGTTGTGGAAAGAAAGAACAGGACAATCATGCAAGCAGCGAAGGCCATGATCCATGATCAAGATTTGCAAACCTTCTTATGGGCAGAAGCTTCCAGGACGACTGTATATGTTCAGAACAAAAGTCCTCATAAGATCTTGGAAAATATGACTCCGGAGGAAGACTTTACAGGAAAGAAGCCTGAAGTCGGTCATTTGAGGATCTTTGGATGTCCTATCTATGTTCATGTTCCAAAGGAAAACATAACTAAGTTGGAGCCTTCTGGCAAGAAGGGAATATTTGTGGGCTACAGTGAGACATCAAAAGACTACAGAATATACATTCCAGGTCAGAAGTTGATCGAGATTAGTAGGGATGTCACATTCGAGGAAGATGTTGCATTCAGGAGATCCAGGGGCAGTCATATGGAGATCAATAATGAAGAGTCTCCTTAGGATATGGAAGTTGACCATACTCTTGAGATTTAGAGGGGGACTTCAGAACCAAAAGAAGATATTGATCCTATTGAACCCTTGGAACATACTGATGGGCCTACTGACATTATTATTGGGAGAAAGAGACCTCTATGGGCCAGGCGTACTATGCAAGAGGCTGAAAGTTTTGCAGCTCCTAGAGGCACATTCAGAGAAAGTAAAAGGCCACATAAGTTCTCCAATTATGTTGCCTTAATGAGTCAGATTATAGAATCCGAGCCTACCTGTGTTGAGGAAGCATCCAGTCATCAGGTTTGGAAAGATGCTATGTTAGAGGAGTATCAATCAATTCTTAAGAATGATGTTTGGGACATTGTTCCTAGACCCGAGGGCAAGTCTGTGGTATCTTCTAAATGGCTCTTCAAGATCAAGCATGCTGCAGATGGGAGCATTGAAAAATACAAAGCAAGATTTGTGGCTCGTGGATTTTCTCAGAAAGAGGGAATTGATTACAAAGAAACATTTGCTCCTGTTGTTCGCTATACTTCTGTTAGAACCATCATTGCTATTGCTGCATCTAGAGGATGGAAGATTCATCAAATGGACGTGAAGACAACCTTTCTCAATGGAGTGATTGAGGAAGAGGTTTATATAGAGCAACCTGATGGATTTGAGGTTCAAGGGAAGGAGTCACATGTTTGCAAGCTGAAGAAGGCCTTGTATGGTCTTAAGCAGGCTCCTCGTGCATGGTACGAAAGGATTGATCGATACCTATCAAGTTTGGGCTTCTTGAAGAATGATGCTGATTGAAATCTCTACTTCAAGGTAATCAATGGTGATGCATTAATTTTGGTTTTATATGTTGACGATTTGATCCTTACTGGAGAAGATCACCTGATTCTTGAGTGTAAGAAGGAGTTGACTTCTGAATTTGAGATGAAGGACCTTGGGCTCATGCATTACTTCCTTGGTTTAGAAGTCTGGCAGAAACCAGATAAGATGATTCTAACTCAAGGGAAGTACACCATTGATATACTCAAGAGATTTGGTATGATGAATTGCAAATCCATGTCTACACCCATGGAGACCAACCTACATAAGTTGAAGGAGGCTGCAACTAGTTCAGACTTGGTGGATCGTACATTGTACAACAGCTAATTGGATCATTGATGTATCTAGTTAACACTAGACCTGATATTTGTTATGCAGTAAGTGCACTTAGCCAGTTTATGTGTGATCCGAGACAGATACATCTTGTTGCAGCTAAACATATCTTGAGATACTTGCGTGGCACAGTTGGATATGGGTTGAGGTATTCTTCAGATGTAGACTTGGAGTTACATGGCTATACAGATTCTGATTGGGCAGGGTGTGTCACAGATCGGAAGAGCACCTCTGGTTGTTGCTTCAGCTTGGGTTCTTCTATGATTTCCTGGTGCAGCAGGAAGCAGTCATCTATAGCATTGAGTACAGCAGAGGCAGAGTATATTGCAGCTTGTATGGCAACTCGGGAAGCAGTGTGGCTTCATAAGCTCCTTGCAGGATTGTTTGGACAATTAATGGAGCTTTCTGTCAATCCTGTGTTCCATGACAGAACCAAGCACGTTGAGATCAAGTATCACTATATTAGAGATATGGTACTATGGAAGGCTGTACAATTAAGGTACATTAGCACTGATGAGCAGACGACAGATATTCTTACCAAGCCTCTCTCTAGAATAAAGTTTGTGTACTTTCGAGATAAGCTTGGTATGGTGGAGAATTCAGCCTTGACTGAGAAAGAGTCTCAGTATCAGTGAGCCTGTTAATGAGTTCTTCTCTATGAGAGAAGTTCGAGGTGAAATCCCTTGATAATGCATTTTCCTCTGAGACGAAGGAATTTGAGGTGCAAGCCCTTGTTAATGCATTTTCCTCTGAGACGGAGGAATTTGAGGTGAAAGCCCTTGGTTGTACCCTCTGAGTTGAGTCATGGTGGATGTCATGTGTGTGACTCCATGACATATGTTGTACTTGTGTTTCACCCTTTGAGAGAGTCATGGTGAAAGTCACGTTGAAGTGACAACATCACGCAAGTGATGAACACTTATACTTACCATAGTATGGTTGTAGCCATTATGGTTGATATCGTGTTGAGGCGATATTTGATATCACGATGAGGTGATATTCTTCTTGTTCACTTATGGTTGTAGCGATAGTGGTAGACATCACGATGAGGTGATTTGTCTTGAGTAGTTGGAAGTATTCTCTCTAGCTGAGAGGGAGTGTTAATGATATCATGCAACGTCGATACAATATTCTAGTGATCCTCCTTGGTGAATAAATTAAATAATAGCTCTTTGGCTATTTAATTTATATATGTGTTTTTTTTGTTAATAATGATTAACATGTATTTAATGAGGAGGTGCGAATTTTAAGAGACCGACTTCTTGTTTATGAAATGACATACTTGATGATAAAGGCCGACATGTTATTCTTTAGAAGGGACGCATCCTTTGTGGTTGGCCGACTTGTATTATTGAATGGTCACGTCTCCCTTCAATATGGTATATATAGGTGATTGATCTCTCATTGTAAAGCATTCAGTTTATATCACATTCATGCGAATTCAGTCCAAGTACAGGAGGCGAAGTTATTGACTCAGTTTGATCATTGTCAAGTGCGTGTTCTTCAAGGCGGTGCGATATCTCTTGAGACTGTATCTTGCATCAGCGAAATATTGTTTTGTGTTGGCTGTGTTGCATTCTCAGTTGATGCTCATATTCGGCCCTCAGATTGGCCTATTGTAAAAGGAGACTCTCGTTATTGAAATTCAATATATAAGTGTTATTTTGTGGCTGGGTTTTTCTCCCTCAAGAAGAGGGTTTTCCCAGGGTATCTGCTGTGTTATTGTGTCTGATTTGAATTAATTTCTGTGCATACAATCTGACCATTAAAATTTACAATGGTTTTTGTAGATGTGATCAGGAATGATGACGAATTTCACATTGGTGGCATGGAAGAAAAATGAAGTTTTAGTTGTTGAACCTAAAGAGAATTTTTTTGAGAAGACAATGAACATCTATTTGAGATTGTAAAGGTTGGAGGCTAAATATGGAAGAGTTGCCATAGATTTGATTGACAAGGATGAAGAATGCCTTATAGGTGGCATAATAGAAGAAAAGATTGTGATTGAAACATGTCTTTTTGAAGGCATGGGTGTGTTGGTGGATGAGGTTGTAGTGGAGGAGAAAGAAGTTCAAAAAGTACAAGTTTTAGAAGATAAATATGTTGTTGTGGAAATTCCTTTGGAGTTAATAGCTGATTTGACAACCAAAATGGTGGCTTGTGAAAGCGCAGTGTTTGATCATGGAGTTGATGAAGAGAATCTCTTGCTTGAAGAGGAGATAAAGAAGACTGAAGAGTTGTTAAGTTCATGTGATTCTTCACTTGAAGATTTTATTGTAGCTAAGTATGACAAAGAAGAGGAGGAAAAATGGATTCTTTGAAATCCATCATATGATCCAAAGTTGTGGAGACAAGTACCTTGATAAGGTATCAAATGCATAGAGTGAAGAAATGTACGCTGAAATGGTATAAGAGGCCAAATTGTAGTTGTTGAGTTTGAGGTGTTTGCATAAGAAAATAAGGAGGTGATTATTTTTCATAAAATTTGTTGTGATGATTATGTGTAGGTGAAGTGAAGAGTGTAGAATGGGGAAAGATGTCTTGGTGGAGGTGGATGGACAATAGTGGATTGAATCCTATGATAGATGATTGGAGTGCACAACAAGACGACCTTTGGTGGAGATTGGGTCAAATTCCACAAAAAGAGGAAGAAGATGATCAGTTGATGGTGGACAAAAGTCCACAAGAGGTGTGAAGGATGATGAATGAGTTTGTTAGAAGATAGGATTTGTCCCATCTAAGTGTTGGAAGAAGTGAAGAAAGATCTTCTGAGGTACTTAATTTAGCAAAGGAGGTTGCTGTAGATTGTGTGCTTTCGGAAGGGTGGTTCTACCACTCAACTTTTATTTGTGAACTATCCTCACAAACTTCTTACCTAATGCAAGAGCATTTGAGTCCTTAGGTATTCCTGAATTGCCCAAAAATGGTGACAATTCAATTTTGGTTTTAACTCTAATTTGGTGTGTGGTTTTCAACATATTTTACTCATCGATATCTTTTGGAGACTTTGCTCTAGGATTCTTGGTTGTGATGGTTCATTGGTGGGGTTCATATGCCTAGTTGGCATATACTCTAGGGTCCAAACTAGTACCATGTAGCCTAAAAAAAGTTGGATGCCACCAAAAACTACCCACAAAACCAAAAAATATAAGAGCATCACCAATAAGCCATTGGGACATTAATAGAAATAAGCACCGCATGTGTAGAAGGAAAGGATATGTGACGAAGGAGATGAGAAAGCTGATGGATAAGCCAACATACCAAACTATCATCACCTTGCACGATAATATTAATACAATGTGCTTATATCAAGTGGAAGTAGAAAACATTGTAGTGTTTGCCAATTGCCAAAAAAGATTTCAAATCCTTTGCCCATCCCAATGATTGCTTATCAATGCCTGAAAATGGATTTTGATTGATGCCCTAATAAGCCAAAAATTCTGCTGCACCATTGCAACCTTGAAGATAGTAGAAAAAGCTAATGTCTAAAAATTTGGAGCATAATGCATTAGAATCCAATAAATTGTGGAGCTGCCAATCTGGGAAAGAGCCTTTAGAAAGGCATTTGATATCTATCAAAAATTCCCCTTTGACTTGGAGCCTTTGGCAATTCAAAGAAGTAGACATAGCAACCCCTAAATAACCACCTTCCACCCCACCTTATTATTCATCTTTACCATGAGGTAGAAAGAGCCCCATTTGATAAAGCAACCTTGAGAGTTGCAAATCACCACCACAATCCCATTCTTCACCTAGATTACCTTGTGTTGCACCATCAAAGTATAACTTAAGGTAGCCATTGGAGGACATGACTAGTGAACTTGAATTTGATCAACCTTTGGCTTGATAACCCCATTAATGGGGGGCGAAAGCACAAAGTGCCACTGCAAGATAAAAACAAAGATAACACTGTTGCCAATACATTTCCTTTCCATTAAAAATCCTATGATCTCTTTCGAGCCATAAACCCACAAGGTAGCGAGAAGGGCTGGTTTTCAAAGGGGAGAGAAGATGGGGGAGTGTTGATCAAACAACAACATAAATGTTGATGAAGATTTGCAGGAAAGACCCACTACATATTGAGCTTGCAAATAAGAAGAAGATGCCACAAAGAGAACACATGAGGATGTAGCAACAAAAGATGATCCGCAAATTCAAACTTTGATTTGCATAGCACACATTGAAATGGACCATAGAAGCCCCTAAATCCCAAAGGGGGCTCCTCACTCCATAGCATATGCTTAGGCCAATTCTGCAATGGAGATAAGTGCTTATTTCTAAGGAGATCAAAGCTTGGCTTAATTGAATATTCGCCAAAGGGGTACCTGTCCCAAGGAATTTCATCCATATGTGTTAGTTGTGGGATGTTGGGATGTGATTAAGTTAAAAAATGGATGAGAGAAGATAAATTTTCTCTTAGGGAATGGGAAGGGAACTAAAATCCTTCAAGACTTTCACCCTTTGGTCATTCCTAACCTAAGTTACAAGTTCAGGTATAGGTGCAGATATGGGTACAGGTACAACGGTACAACAATTTATTTTATTTCCCTTGGATATGGGTATGAGAATATATATATATATATATTTGTGTGTGTGTGTGTGTGTGTATTTATGTATGTATCATGTATGTATGTAATGCAAAATTTAAAATTATATAATATAAAACAATGATATTCATAATTGCCAATAAAAAATATTTAAATACCTTATAATTTGCAAAAATGAAAATACTCATACATTCATAATTCAATGATTTGTCATATGTCAATACAAAATGAAAATTACAATCAGTATGTAATAATCTTCATTTTTCTCTTCATCAAAAGCATCAAAGTCTTAAGGTTTCTAATGTTGGGTTCAATTTCGCTTGAGCCACAATGAGTTACATTGCCACTTCCACTAGCCATGTACAAGCTGCCTCATCTAAAGATATATTTTGGCAAGTTGTGCAACAATAATGTCTAAGTCAACACACTCAAGAGTTAGATCCCAATTCCTTGTCATCCCCTCATTGTAATCAAGTTTCTTATGTGATGAGATCCTAATAAGTAGAGGGGGTCTAGGAGTGGAGAACCCAATGGGGTTGAGGGGTAGCACCCCTCATTATGTACACATGACATATTCACAAACCTTTCAAGTGACACAAACCTTCATGACGCATGCTATTTTCACAATTTTGTCACTTAAGGGCAAAAATATGTATGCAAGCATTTTTTTGTTTATAGAAATGTTTTAAAAAATTACTTTTTTTTTTGTTGCTTTTTTTTGGGAACCCTTGGGTCCCCCTGGGTTCACCCGAGGTCGGCCCAAGGTCCCTCCTTGGCACCCTGGGACAACCCAGAGAAGAACAAACAAAGAACCAGGACCCAAACCATACCCACACGGGTGTGGGGGGCAAAAGAGAAGAACTCGATAACTTAGTTCCTAACAATAGTCTCCCAATAGTCACAAACCTTAGAGCTCCATTAGCGAATAGAGGAAGATCGAGTTTCATCAAGATCAAGTATACTACTAAGAGGGAGCCCAGCCACACATCCAACTAGAAGTCCATTAGAACCATCTCCAATATCCCATGTAATATGGTTCACAATTGAGCTCCTAGGAATATCACGCTTTGCAAAGAAAGCTAAAGTAAGCTAGTCAGCCAAGTATTTGAATCTCACCAAAGATGACCAAAGAATGACTTGAGAACTAAGAAAGCTCCAAGTCAACTTAGCTCCCAATGCTAGATTATAGAATAATTAATCATTCACACCTACACCTCCTTGAGACTTCAAACTGCATACCTTGACCAATCTAACCGAAGGAAATTATTGATCCTCCTCAATAACTTGCCAAAGAAAGTGACTACAAATCATCAAGATATGAGAAATTACAGATTTGGGGATTGGAAGCATTGAGAGAAGATAAATAGGGATCGCATGGAGAACTTCTTTAATCTTGAGCACTTACCTTTCCAAGAAGATAATCATCTTTGGATGTGATCAAGTGTGCCAAGCCATAGAGAGGCCCAACAAAAATCAACAAACAAAGGTATCCATAACTACGTGCTAGGGAGGGAAGTTAAATGAAAGCCAAAGACATCACAAGGTTTGTACAAGGGGCCACATTAAAGAAAATTTTAGATTTCTCCTCATCGATGAGTTGTTGGATATGGCTCCATAGCAAATGTAAAATTTCCTTGAGATATGTAGCTTCCATAATTGATGCTTGCCAATGACTGTAGTATCATCAACATATTGGAAGTGGGTGATCAGCTCCAAAGCGGCCTTCAAAGAGAAGCTTTCTAGAGAACCATTAAACCTATCAACCTTAATGAAATGACCTAGAGCTTTTGGTAGAATGATAGAAGGTAAGGAGACAAAGGGTCTCCTTGTCTAATGCCAAAAGATAGAGCGAAACAACTAGCTGGGCTGTCATTGAGAAGAACTGAGAACCAAGCTCTAGTAAAAACAATCAAATCCTTCTAATCCACTCTTGCAAAAATACAAATATAGCCAACTATTATTAAAGAAGGGACCAATGCATACAATCATAGGCCTTTCCAATGTCAAGTTTGATCATCATACCTTTAACCTTTGAACGAGAGAGAGAATGAAGAATTTAATGGGTGGTAATCATCCCATCCAATATCTTCCTTCTAGCACACAAAATTATCTTGTTCTAGTGAAATAATCATTGGAAGGAGAACCCTAAAATGTTCAACAATGCCTATGGAAACAAGTTTATCGATTGTAGTTGAAAGAACAGTAGTTCTAAAGTAATCAAAGGAAGAAGGGTTAGCCTTTTTTAGAATAAGAGCAATAAAGGTACAATTAAAATCTTGTAATAACTTCGACAAATTTAAAGATTCATTCACCAACTCTAGGAAGATCGTGGCTGAAAAATGCAATTTTTTTTGAAGAAAACCATTACAACTAGATGCTTAGCCACCTTTCAAGGCCTTTACAAGTCCATGAACCTCATCCAAGGTAAATGGAGTCATTAACATTTCATTCTCGGCAGCTGCCACAATACTAGGAATGTAGCTCAAGATTCACATGCTAAGAAGCTACCATAACAACATGAAAGTATTTGGTGTCACAATCACCTTCAAGGATCCATCAATTGTGAGACTTTTGATACTAAAGAAATCTCCTCTTCTTAATCATCTCCTCTCACAAACCAAGGAGTCAAGGTTCCTCCTCCAAGAGGGCATCTATGAGGCTAGAAGTTTGAATTGTCGCGCAGAACCTCTTCAATTTAATAGAGATATGAGCCTCGTCAACAAAAATGTTCCTAAAAACAACCTTTCCAAGATAATAAGCACTTTTTGACATATAGTGAAACATCACAAAGCTCTCCACCCTAGGACCTTGACCCCGCCAAGATCCCATAGACACAAAAATGTCTAGATGCTCCAGTCACATAAGCTCAATTTGAAGGGACAAAAGTGGGAAATTGCATCCGCCAAAGTTTTAAGCCAAGAGGAAAGCGATTTGAAACCCCCATTGAGAGAACAAAAACGCCCAATCATTTCTTAACCAATTAGAAGAAACCATGAAATGGTCTAGATGCTTTGCAATATTACATAACCTTTACGACAATTATTTTGAGTGAAATGCCCTTTTTTGGGAATGAAATCAATGAGATTATAGTGACAATGAAAGTGCTAAAGGATGAGCTCTGATTGGTTGGTATGCTGCACACCCCCACTTTTATCATTTAGCTGCAAAACGATATTAAAATCACCCTCTAAAAATACATTACTATCATGAAGAATTTCTGATTGTTGAGATATTTATAACACCTTGTTCTTGTCGAATTGGACTATTAGCACTGCAAATATTGAAAATAAAACCAGTCATTGAGGTTGCCACAACTTGGAATGGACAACAAAGCCAATTCAAATTTTAAACACAAAATCTAAATGAACAAAAAAATATTTCCAAAGAATACAAATACCTTCAAAAGTGCCAAGTACCTCCACACAATCACCCTTCCATTTTTTGAGAGATGAGAATGACAAATTCTCAATATCGAACAGGGATAAATTTAGATTTTTGGCACCAAACCCCATCAAGGTTGCACACCAAAAGCTAACATATAACCATCCTTTGTTTAGAAAGGGCATTTAGGCCCCCAACTTTCTTGTATGAAACATTCATTGTTTTAGTGGAGGGCTCCTCCTTCTTAGTGTGAACTAGAAAAAAAATCATCCATGGTATGTTGACATCTAGTCTCAAGGGCTTTCAAAGTAGAGTCAAGCATTCTTTCTACTTACTTTTTCCTACCCTCGTTTTTCTTCACTCAAGTAATTTTATTTAGAAAGTGAAAAACTTATAATACCTTCCAACTTTTCCAAAGCCTTTTTGATCTAGGGATCAACAAGTTGCACAAGATCATTTGTGTTTTCTCAAGAGAGAGCTGCACCTTCATTAATGAGCATCACAAGATCCTTCCCCCATCTCTCTCTAACTACTGATAGATTGGATGTTTGGACACTAGAAGGAAGAACCTCCGTTGGGATATCTTCATAAGTAGGATCCACAGAAAGCATCAAAATCTGTAGACCTTTACAGAAGGAATATCACACACAAGACTTCATGTCATCACTAAAAACACATAGATGGTTCCTACTCCACAAAACCTATCTTATGAAGAACATAACATATGAAAGGAATGCCCTCATAGTCAACTTTTTGAACAAAAGAGCTTGAAGGAAGGAAGAGAGCAACCTACCTATGGAGAGGTAGACCCAAATCCCTCAAGATTTTGATCCTTGCAAAGATCATGTGAGATTCTTTTAGGGTTTAATGATCTATATCAATCACATCAGCCAAGCTGCCAACAATCTTCTCAAACATTTTCTTTTAAAAAATTCTAGGGATAACCCATAAATTTGGACCCATAACACAGAGCAGAACTGAGCAAAATAAGAGAAAAGAGGAATAAACCTGATCCCCAAATGGATTCAGCCCAAAGGCTTACCTCCTCCTTGTTCAGCCAATGGTCCTTTTAGAAGCTGATTATAGCCATATGGAATAATATCTTGTGTTAGTCATTTTCTCAAAAAGAGAAATTCCACCATTGGGACATTTTCCACCATAGGAACTACCTTATTGTGCCCAAAATAAGTCTCCATAACCTTCCATATTGAAACATAGTTACACCATCGTCAGGGATGATGGGACGCCGAAACGAGGGGACGGGGGGCCTCAATTTGGGGACAAAGGGGGGATGGCAGTGGTGGGGAGGTGGGTGTATATACTATATACTTTACATATGGTACTTAAAATGCTAGTTATGAAAAGATGTATAAGACTATTAAGAAGTAAAATAGCAAAATTGCAAATGCCAAATAGAAGACTCCTTTCACTCCTCCAATCACTCTTCTCTCAGCTCTTCACTCTTCTTCTTGTTGCTGTAGCAAACAATTAGAAATGAAAATGTGAATACAAATGAAGCTTGGAGGGCCTTTTGAAGACATGTAAGACCATAGATGGGCCCCACATACCCTTAGGGTTCGAATAGAGCCAAAGAAATAATAAAAAAATGTGTTATTTTTTTTTAAACATGTGCTTGAAGTTGCCGCCGCGGAGCACGCTTGGGTTTCCTCGGGACCCTTGAGGGACGCACAGGTGCCCCCTTAAGCGTCCTGGGAACGCCGGGATGTCCCTGCGTCCCTTTCAGCGAGTGGTAAAATTGGTGGCGCCGTTGGGGACTTGGGAACGCCGTCCCCACATCCTAGGGATGTCCCCGTTCCGGGAACACTTGGGATTTAGGGGGGGGACGCATCCCCGGGGTACACTGTATTAAAAGGAAAGGGCATTGGCATCAATAGCTATAGAGACTCCAAGACTAGGACTATCATCTGCTTTTTGAGATGATTTAGATGAAGACAAGGGTTCCTGCCTAGATGATTACAAAAATTGCTTTGGGCTGGAAAAATCTAATTCAAGTCTTGACCAGATTGTGGGGCTAGGCAAGCATTGGTTCAAGCAACCATGGCTTACAAGGCCTTGACGCCCCAAAGCAGTCCATAAATCTGACCCTATATGAAGTCACTTTGAAGCCTTATATTGAAACTTGTTTGCCTTGACCCACACTATGACATCCTTTCAAAATAATTTATATAATTTTTTTATAAGCATATAAATATATAATTTCAAAATTACAGTACTTTTATTTTTATTGTGAACCTTTATTTTGTAAAAATTCCTACAAAAACTTCTAACCTATTTCAAGAGTTTAACTACTAAGGATTCTCCCCTTTTTTTGAGGTTTCTGTGTCTTCCTTAATATCCCTCTTTAGAGGCTATTTATGCAATCCTATTATAATTTTCTATGATTTTGATGATTGATCACAGTGTGTGATCTGAAATATTGATACAACCAAAAGCCATATATTTTTTAAATTTTTCTTTCTAGAAGCTCACTCTTATAAAAATAAAAGCTGTTTAGGTAATTTCAAGTAGAGCACTGTTCACATGGAAAATATTTGAGAGCAAATGTAGTAATGAACATTTTAAATGACTTATCACATCTGTTGAAATTTATGGAATATGAGAACTGTAGATTTCAACTCTTTGGCATTTATTGACTAAGAATGATTTACTACTTATAGCACTGCTGTGAAAGTTATTATTGCATTAATGTAGTGCTTAAAATATACTTATTGGGAAAAAAGTGATTACCTTTCGTCATTCATCAAAACTATTTCCCTTCTTAGTGATCTCTCTAATGTATGTTAAGTGGTAAGATATTAGAACTGGTTTTTTTTGTAAATTCATTAATAGGATTCTTATAATTAGACCAGTATAAGAGTATAGTGCATATTGCTTTGGCATCAGGAACAAGATGAACCACTCACACCTTTCAAACCCGCTGCATTAAATACATCCTTAACCAAAGAGGAAAAAGGTTTATGTTGAGAATTAAAAATGTTCTTCATACTCCATATGCAAATAACTTTGCCATTGAGCTGGTGTTTTGACCCATTATGAGAAATACAAATTTTATGATGTAAGAAATTGGAAACTGTAGGTTTTTCATCGAATAGAAAGAAAAGGAGTGACAGGAAATGATAATTTCTTGTAAGTTTCTTAACTCCTTACAGCTTACTATTAGTGTTACGTCAGTTTTATTTATTACACAGTTATAGTGTATGCTTCTATTCTTTAATTTTAGAGTTAATTATGGTAGTTGTCAAATCATCTCTCTCTCTCTCTCTCTCTCTCTCTCTGCATGTGTGTGTATACAATTTTTTATTCAGGGATCATTTTTTATGAGTTGGAAAGCATTAAATTTGATGCTTTAATTGAGGGTTATCGATTTTGTGAGATCACCCAAGAAATGCACTTAATGTTATCTGCTTGAGACATATCTTATCATAACCGTTGGAACTCAAAACCAGTCTTGAATGAAGTACAATATTTGGGATACGGTCTATACATAATTGAACCTGTATTGTTTGCATACCAAGCACTAGACTACTGAAACGAGCAGATGGATGGTACCTAAAGAGGAGTGGGAAAAAAGAATATGCTGATTTTATGACAAGGGAATGTTGGAGACAGAATGGCACTTCGTAATGGAGTGCTCAGCATATAATGACAAGGGAATGTTGGAGACAGAATGGCACTTCGTAATGGAGTGCTCAGCATATAAAGATATCTAGGTCAGCTATGGAGACACCTTACAAGTTGATAATTTAAGTACCTTGTTTGAGGAGGCAAGGTTGGACAAAACTGCAAACTTCTTCATCAAAATCCCACTGCAGAAGTGCTGATCTCGAACAAAGATTACAAATTGTTTAGAAATTTTTTTGTTGGTGGTCCCTGTGCTAATCTTGGGTCCCATAGGCTTCTGTGGCCTTGTGGACATTATTAAAATATTTCATTTCATTATATGTAATTACAATATTCGCTCCAACCAATTTTCTGTATATGAAATAAGATGTAATCATTGCCATTGACTGTAGATAGTAAATAACCCATTGAAAATTAAAGTGACAAAACTAGTGGGGTCTGCATTGGAAGAGAACATGTGGAACAGAAAATTAGAGATTCTCATAGGGTTGAAATATTCATAGATGGCTGATTATTTGCAAGATAGTGTTTTTTTTCATGAGGCACATAATTAGTCTCCCAAGTCAAGCTCAGCAAGCAAATTTGTTTGGCCTGGGTAGTGACTTGGCTCCAACTTGTGAGTTCCAGTTGATTGGAAGAAACTCATTTATATTGAATAGGGGATAGGATGTGGTACTTATATATGTGGCCTGTAAAATCTTCTAACATATAGTGGCGATGTCTTCAGTTGTGGTGAGAAAAGCACAAGTCTAGGTATCAATAGACTTTGGATGCTTCCTTAAGATGGATTAACAGAACTCTTTAGTCTGACCACATTTGAAATGGCTGGTACAACACTCAAAAGTGTATGAATCAAAGAAGCAGACTGAGGAAAGGCAAACAACCATTTTTTATCTTTGTTGTGATTGTGGAATTGAAAGTAATATAACAAGCAGATGCAGAACATATGTATCCTTAAAGAAGTCTGAGGAGGGAAACAACTATTTTATCTTTGTTATGATCGTGGAATTTAAAGTAATATGACAAGTGGACCTAGAACTTATTTATTTTGAAATTTGCAGTTTATTTTTAGTTATTTCAATGTGTGTGCGCTATTGTTTGCATCAAGTCATATAATTCTACCTGGCAATGACTCAGCAAGGCTGGAAATTTAGAGCATAGCTCTTATTATGAAAGACACGACGATCAAAGCCTAGAGAATACATTTAAAGTTTCAAAGCACAAATATTTTATTTTTATTGCATGCCAAGTGTATGGTTCACAGAATTCAATTAAACAGACCACAGGATATGTTAAATAGGAAAATAACATCCATCAATGTGTATGTACTGTTTTAAAGTTTTGCAAATTTTAATTCAAAAATCTACATATAGTCTCTGTATTGAG
Organism: Sequoia sempervirens; assembly: GCA_007258455.2. Lineage (NCBI taxonomy): Eukaryota > Viridiplantae > Streptophyta > Pinopsida > Cupressales > Cupressaceae > Sequoia > Sequoia sempervirens. The sequence goes on from VDFB02058242.1 coordinate 237,464,414, forward strand.
TCTGCAATTTACTCTCTCTAGGGAGGCAAGTAGAAGGCCCACAACAAAATGTATGAAGTCTTGATTTCAAGGAGAATGCAATTGGGAAGTGGAAGCTGTTAGGTCCTGCTTTGTTGATTTGTCAATTCAAGTAAAATCCTAAGCAGTAAATATTGGCTGCTCCATCGCTACAATCCAATCTGAAGTTGTATTGGCTCAACAAGCTCAATTTTGCAATATTAACTGCTACCTGATGATATTCGGTCACTCATTAGATAAACCATAGTGGCATTCCATTTATTCATCATTGACATGGTGTTGTAAAACTATAAAGGAATTTAATTACCTGTGTTCAAAATGGGAAGAACTTGGGAACTAAAAAACAATATACTATTTGTAAAAACAAAGAAAAAACTAGATTGTTAATTCATGTCAAATATAATCCATATAGATAAAAATAGATGAAATAAATTATAAAGTGTATTTATAAAAATTGCATAAGATTTAAACAAAATCTGTTTTACTTTCACCTAAGAGGGTTTATTTTAGAAAAAAGACAAGTATTTGAAGGGTTGCCCTGTGTTTTTTAACCTAATCTCCCTTCAAGATACAAATCAAAAGAAAAACCCTTATCATCATTTTAAATTTTAACTTCTAAAAGAAGACTATTCAAAGTTGAAGAAAATTTAAAATACCTTGTTGATGTTATTGCAGCTTCGGGCTTCATACTTCCTTACTTATTTGTGATTATTATTTATTATTTGTAATTATTATTTATTATTTGTAATTATTTTTATGGTGGCCGACCTTCTCCTTGAAGAGGTGCGGCCTCTCTTGCACAATGTATATACAGAAGTTCATTCGTCCTCATTCGACAATTAAGCAAGTTCGATCTCCTTCTTCATTCAAGTGCGAACTCTTCAAGAGAGAAGTGCGATTTATTCTAAGTGCAGATTGTGAAGGTTCTAAGTGCAGATTGAAGGTCAAGTAAGAGCAGATTACTTGTGTGTTATTACAGCCATTGCTGGTACTGAATATTGGCCTTGTGTGTGGCCTCATTGTAAAGAGACTTGTTGCCATTACTTTTATATATAAGAGATATATTTGTTGCTGGGTTTTTCTCCCTCAAGAGGAGGGTTTTCCCAGGGTATTTGCTGTGTTATTGTGTCTGATTTTGAATTAATTTTCTGTGCATTACATCTGATCATAAAACTAACATACCTTAACCTTTTTCTTAAACCAATATGTTCATTCTACCTTTGCTCTGTAATTTTCTGCCGCTAAGTTTTAAAATGAGCGAAAAAATGATGTTTATAAAAAAACCAAATTTTGGAAAAAATTGGAAAATGACATGGAAAATGCAATGAGACATTATTGATTGGGGTTAATTGCAGATTTTTCAAATGTAAGGCTACAATGAGACTATAAAGCAAATCACTCCATAATGATATGAAAATAGTAGGTCAAAAGCTTAATGGGAAAGGAGGCAGAGCTTTGAACCTTTAAATTGTTTAATAGAGAGGCAAAGATCACAAATGCATAAAGATGAGATGGTTTCTCATCCTTTGTTCTAATTGGTAACCTTTAATTGACTTTATGTATTTAAGCACTCTCTAACTACAGTTATGACAAGAAATATTTCAGGATTGATTCAAGATAGGATAGCATCCTTTGAAATTCAGGAGCATCGATATCAAAATTTTCTCACCATGCATCTAGGAATATTTTAATAATGTTTAAACATAGAAGATCAATCATAGTTTAAGTTGCAGAGGTAAACTTCAAGATTGAATTTTCAAAGGTAGATTATTGTAGAAGGAAATTTCAATTTCCTCTTATAAATTGCAATATGCATATAATCCTCTGGGATCTTTTGCAACTGCCAATTGATCTCCAGGTTTACTAATTAGGGCAGAGCCTCTCAACACAATCAAATAACTTTCAATTCATAAAAGAAGGTTGGATTTAGGTATTACGCTGCAACATTCAATTTATATGGAGCTGATTATCCCACTTCTCACCTTCAGTTTTTCTTAAAGGAATGTGTTTAGGCTGATTATCACATATGTGATTCTGATGGTCTTGGTGATTTTATCCATTGCCTCATATTATGACCCACTGTGAGTTTCTATTTATCCACCATTAAAACTTGCACTAGTAACACCGAAATCTGGATAATCAATTGAGCATCTGTCTATAAAGTGTCAAGAGAATAGAAGTTTGATGCCTCTTTGTCCTCATAGATTGTGGACTATATTGATCCATTCTATTCATCACTAACAATTATTTGTTAAAAAATTCATCTTTTGTTGCCCCCTGCCTTTGCCACAACTATCACCACAACTTACAAAGTATCTGGGTATATGTTTTTGGTGAGATGTATCAATAGATATAAGTTACATAGAACCTTTAGAACATGAACAAGAAAATTCAGCAATGCCTGGTTCCTTTCAACTGTCAGCTTACTGAACATAATACTGAAAATTAGCAAGGACTTCTATCATGTCCTTACCAACATCTTGCAAAATTTGAGTATGAAAGGCCTTGGTTGGGTGAGCTTTGAAGCTTGGGCCAGGAATGGTAACAGCATCAACCGTGCTCTGCCAATAAAAGGATCTAGCAACATTGAAAGACAGGTCTGAATAAAAATAAGTTTTACCCACTGATATCTAGCTCATGTATAGACATTTTGTCAATTTTGTTCAATTGGTGCTATGATGGGATCCAATAATAGTGCAGTATGCAGAAAATCCATTTGTATTACCACTACAGCATAAGATCAAAGGGGAGTAGAAGACTGGAGGAGGCCTGGTGATAATATTTCTTCTGCTGCTTGTTGTTGCCCTGGGTTACAATTGTAGAAGATCATGCTTCAGGAGGAGCAGATGACCCTTTTTATATATTTAGCTTCCTGAATATTGAAAAAAACCACATACATGAACACAACTATATCATATCAATGCAAAGTAAGAAGCCGGAAGAGGCATACCAATATTTCTTTTGTTATGTTTCTTGATATTTGTACTCTCCAAGGAAGGACGGGATTCAAGAATATTTGTGTAAATATCAGATGGATGTTGCCACTGCAGTATTACAAGTCAACAGGAATAGGACTTGACGAGACATTAGCAATTACTATGGTTTAAATATAGATGATCATGTACTAGAGTGAGGAGATGGCCCAATTTCGATAGCCAACTGTCTAAAAGGAGCTGGAATATGCAGAGCAATAATATCTTATGTTTCGTTTTGCCTCAGTGTAACAGATGCAGAGGATCATGTACCAGGATAGGACAATGACCTAATTTCTATATTCAATCTTGCTTGTATTTTCTTCAATGTAAGCAAATGCCGGATTAACTTTAAATCTATAGAGTAATGATGAGAAGATTTGATACCTTGGCTAGGTATTTGGGGAAGGCAGCAATTTAATATGCTAATTTCTCTACCCAATGCATTTCCATGAAAAAAGGCATTGAAGGTATAAAATAAGGGTATTGAGACCTTTTATTTTGATCAGAAAGTGCAACCTTTTCGTTAGAATTCTAAAACCATTGTTTACTTGAAGAGCATCATTTTATTTGGTTGCAGATAATTTTTTGTTGAATTATTCTTTTTTTTTGAATATTGTTGCAGTTTTGGTTGGCTTACTTGCATAAGAGGTTTTGTTTTTATGGATGTCATATTTCTTGTTGTGTGCTTTCAAGTTTGAATCACAGGCGTAGGCTTACTGCTGTATGCAGGCACCCTCTGTCTTTCTGTTATTGTGGGTTTTGAAACTTAATGCTACAATATGTGGAGATAGTTTTTCATTCATTGTGCTGTTAGCCAAAATCATGCTTCTATTCTGTGTGAATCTAGTGAATTTGCATGAGATTGATATAGATTGTAGACATGATTTTTCCAGTCCATGAAGATGTTTAAGACATGATGCAAAAAACATATATAGTTGGATCCAAAAGTGCTCTTAATCATTAATACATATTGACAAGGTCACGAGAAGCAAGTAGATGCTGTTTTGTTCTTTTGTTCAACCTGGTGACTGCTTTTTGGAAGCTCACAAAGGTTTCACAAGCTGTAAAAGACTTATGTTTATCTCGTGAGACTTTTTTGCAGTTTCATGGAAGTGCAAGTGTAATGACCCCTCTACATGGCCATCAGAGATCTACAATAGAATTCCAAAAGTGCATTCAATCTATGTAATTTAAAAGATAAAACAAATCATTATTCTTTCTATAGAACATGTATCTCAGTTTCAACTATGCATCATTTAAAAACATCACATCTTATGTATTCAAGTGAGTCTTTCAGTTACTTATGTGGCAAGCAATACAACACCATTGAGCTATAAGACATAAAAGAGATCATGTCACCTAATTCAATTAGTTACCCTAATTCAACCAATCAGATAGATGCATCGTTTTCAAAGCAATCAATGTCTTGAGTCAAGATCTATACTATGTGACTATCTAGATGTATACTCTATCATCCACTAATCATACAATATTTATAAATTCTTAATAAAATTAATACGCATTCAATATCTTTTGCAAGTTGTCAAACCTTCAATTCATGCTAAGACAAGTTCTACTATGTTTTGACTTGATTACATGGAAACCCTTTTTTATAGGTTTGTCTGCAGTTTGTATCCATGGAATCAAGATCATTTCTAGTTCTTCCCTTTTAAGTTCAGTTCGATTACTAAATTTGACCACCAGTTGATTAACTTACAAAAGACATTTACTCATTGTACATTCTCAATTCCTTTGACAAGTGAATTTGAAATATGCTAACCAATTTTTTTTCGAAGGAATTACACAACATAAACCAGCAATAGCCAACTGGATTAGCGTTAGCATCAAACTGAAAACCAAGCTTAAAGGAACTCGACGCCAAGAATGCACACTCAATCCAAAAGATGGAAAGGTGTTGTCATATGGCGGAGAAATTAAAGAACAGTACTTGAAAGAAACTACTCAACGTCAAGAATGTGCACTCAAGATCCCACTGAGGGCGAGGTGCTAACATATGACGGAGTGATTACTTAAAATTGAAACTAGTAGGCGGATAACCAGCCATGAAGTTACAGCAATCTAATTCATCCGCTGTGGCGGGCATCCACAGAATTGTGGGGATTCACCACTTGAAAGTGGGTACAATGATATAACAAGTTCTTTCTCCGCATTGGCGGTAAACCGTCCAGGGGTAATTAATAGGAAATAAAACAAGTAGTTGCAGCAATAACATAGGTTGGATTAGTACTACTAATCAAAACCTTACAATTCAAATGACTGCAAAAACATGTATTACAATGATAGAGAAGTAAGACTAGAAGAGAAGAATGAATTCTAATGATGTTTCTTTACCCTCCAATGATAGAATTATGATCAAAACAGAAAACATATGAATCTGATATAAAAACCTGAGTTCTGGAATTTCTTATCAGCAAACTGGAAATCAATAAAATATTCATAACTCACTCATTTCACCTCCAAATCAAATGAGACTGAATGCAATGGACTTCTGGGAGGTAGGCGACCATGCTAGTTTGAAGAAACAGCAACAAAACTTGGTCTTTAATTTCTGGCACACTTCCCAATGCAAGCTAAATGGTACGGCCTTGAGAAGGGGCGATTTTGCCTTTAAAAATTAGAGACTCCAAAATAAAATCTCAAACTTGGAGGAAAGGGGCGCCCTTGGCAAACAAATGCAATGCAAAAGTACCCAGAACCAAATGAATTTTATTCCAAGAGCTGCTAACAAAATTCACTTTCAGCTGTAGATGCATCAGCAACTTCAAAATTTGGAAATTTCATCATAACTTCAACTGTTGAGCACAAATCTGCTAGTCTGGACGAGAAGCAGCAAAGTCCAACTAGGTGCTGTATTTCAAACACGAAATTGGTTAATGGCTAGGAGGTATCATCCTCGAAGCAAGGTTTCAATTGTCATTCCGACAGCATAACAGTATGATAACATGAATGGATGGAATGCTGGAGCAAAAACCTTCATTAAATAGAAGCTCACAAAACTCTTCAAATTCCTGAGAAAGCACACCAAAAGACAAAGGAGTCTTTTCAAATTTCCAAAAAACAATTAACTCCTCAAGATGGCGTCCCTTTTTGCATATTATGAATTTCACTTTATTTTAAAATTCACTCTTTTAAAAGTGGCGTCCACTTTTCCCAAGGCATTATGTTTTTTCAATAATTAATAAATCACCTCATGAAGGCGTCACCCTTCCAAGACCCTCTTTTAAACACAACTTAAAGTTGTTCTCCTAGGCCAAGGGGGTCAACTGCAAATTATAACCTCAATGCCTTTATTCATCATAAAAATGCCTTAAGAAATCAGACATGAATTGCAAATAATTGCTCCAACTGGAAATGATGTACCGAAAGCTGACAAACTCCATACTGCTTAAAATAGAATTTACTATAAATAGTAAACTCTCAGAAAAGCCAAAGAACCTCAGAACTGGAAACCCTAATTTTACCTCAAACAAGCCTACAGGCTTCCGGAATAGGCTGATGAGTGACAGAACAGATTACTGATGAGAAGGGGACATTACAAAATTTGTCTAAGAATAGTTTTAAAAACCCAAAAATGCTATTAAAATTTTGTTTCAATGAAAAGATAGAGCACAATAGTTTCACTCATCCTATGTAATTACTTGGTTGACTGCGTAAGTGGAAGAACCCATTGCTTTATGACAAACATACTCAGCAAACTGAGAAAAATAGACCTTTAAGTCTCCAAAACCTCTGTTTGGACCAAAACCGATTTGCAGTGTCATCCCTGCAAGGCATAAAAGTGGCCCACAGATGTGGATTTGACCTAGGGGTGCAGGCTTGACCATCACTGAACATTTTTCAAATGCTATTGCTCAGATCAGTATGCCTTAACTTCTTCTTGGTTCCTATCCACCTAAAGTTTGGTGTATATTTTCCGAAAACAGGAATAAACATTTGAAGTTCTCTAAGGTTGCATTCATGTCCTGATTCTTCTCCAATATTCAAAGAAAATTGACTAAGAGTTTTCTAATGGTGTTTGGGAACATTCTACACCTTTTAGTTTCTTCACAAGACATTTTCTAAACCTTCAGTTGATCCAAAACACAAAAAAATAAGTTTTTACATACGAATATGTGAATTTTAATCCAGTTTGCCCCATTCCAAACACAAGAAGGTTAAATTGATATGGTACAATGTCCTACATCACTCCCCTACCAGTTTAGACATGTTTCAGATTGCCAATTCTGTAGAACTCATTAACCCTAGCTTCAATTTCACTATTTAAGGTCTAGGGTTAACATATTTCTGTCTTATCATTCAAGAGTTTCAAGCATAGTTTCAATTTCTAATTTGATCTATTCAAATCCATCTCCTACATGTTACAAGACCTTCATATCAATTATCAAGTAGACTCAAACAAGATTTCCATATAATCAATTCACTAGCTTTGTAGGTGTTCAATTTTGTAAATTCCACATTCTCATAAATTCATGATTTCATCTCTATCTTGTTTTCATAATATCCTTGTCAATTTCGTCAAAACCCAAGAACTGAAATAAGATATATGATGTTGGAATGTTTGTCATTGATGTCAAAGGTTGTCAAAGAGTTTATCGTGGAGATTGTTGGTCTAAAATGTCAAGATAAGAATGAAGAGATTGTCATAGTGATACTAATGTCAAGTGCACGAACAAGATTTTTATCCTTAGTATCAAAGACCAAGATTGTTGGTGAGATTGATGTCTAAGAGATAGTTGTGGAGATTAAGATGTATGGACGAGAACTTCAAAGTATGTATTGCCATTGGTGTCAAGGAAGAATGACGAGATTGTCATTGAAGTCAAAGATGAATGAAGAGATTGTTGGAATATGATGTCATTAACGGAGCCATTTAAAATAAGTGTAGTTTGTTATACATTCTCATTGAAGAGATCATGGACGGCCGACTTAGAGATAAATATGTTTAAATTAAAGATTTAAACATAAATAAAAGATTATAATATGACCATTGAAGGAAGATCATAATATTCCGCTTTGGGAGAAATGAAATATTTAATGCTAGCCGACTTCCTTTGTAATAACAACTATTAATGTTAATCGCCCAAGAATAAATGAATATATGTGTGAGAGCAAGTGAAAGTAACAATTCTAAGATTATTGTGAAGACAACGATTATTCTATAGTGGCGCCCATGTCAATAACAAATAAATAAAAATTAAATTGCTTATGACAAAAGAGTAAACTAGGAGGAATTAATAAGCAGCGGTGATGAATGATTATAAGAGCAGCGATTAATAGCAATTTATAAAGTGAAGCAAATATCTGTTGGAATATTGTCATTGATGTCAAAGGAGAATATTTCAGAATCTGATCACTGTCATAAGACACCCTATTGCTGAAGCAAATTATGATCATGGCCGACTTCATCGGCAAAACATTAGCAAGAAATGAAGGAATCTTTTTTGGTGCCCAAAACTAGAGTTTGAATTGCATTTAATAGATAAATTTATATTTATCTATACGGGCCGACTCAGTTCCCTTATGCTGGCACTTGACGTAATGTCCCCTTTTTAGCCTGATGTTGTTTGTAGATGGTTTAGCCTATTCCTGACCCTCGTAGGCTAATGTGCGTGGTTAGGGGGTCTTCTTCAGGTAGTTACCTAGTCAGTGGTTGGCTTCTTCTCTTGGATTCAGTAGTTATAAGGGGGTTTCCTATGTCATGCTGAATGTTGGAAAACATAACATGTTGGAAAACATAATGTGTTATCCGGATGTTGGGAAACCAATTGTTTGCACTTTATGAAGTTATATTCTAATATTATAATAAAGTCCAAATATAAAATAATATTATTAATGATTTATTAGAAGTTTCTAGATAGGCCGACCTCAAGAGGAAAAAAAGTATATTAAGAGGGGGTGGGCTTGGCTTCTAATCATCTAGGAATTGATATTTGTTTGTTGAGATTGTTTGGTGAAGGAGCCAACTAGGGTTTCTGCCATTTCTAGCCATTGGGAACGAAAACTCTCATTGGTTAAACAATTTTGAGGTTGTGAAATATCAGCTGAATTATTGCTAATTGTGCTTTATCATTAAAGGCACGAATTGGCATGTTTGAAGGCTCATTTCCATCTAATAAGGCTGCTCAGCATCTTCTATCAAGGGTGCTTCTTGTAATCAGGTTCCTCTACATTGTTTGCATCTTTCATAGCATATAGAATAGTATTCATTGCTGCTGTAGGTGATCATCTATATCAGATTGGCATTGTAATTGATTGTAACACCAAGAGTCTTGGCTTATTATATCAGCATTGTAGAAAGGGTGGCAAATCAAAAGAAGGAACAAGTTGCATACATAAATTTTTGATGTAATTGCTCTTTATCAGCATAGTAGTTTGTATGCCAATTGTTTGACAATTTGTCATTTGGCTGCAGGTCCTCATTTTGGCATTAATATTACTATAGGTTTGCATATCAAGTGTTTGTGTTAATGCCACTTAGCGATAGTTGTGCATATGCTATCTTAGGTTGCATCCAAAGTGTTTGTCATAATTTGTAGTTGCTGTAGATGCCCATTTTCAGTCACTTATACGCATGTAAGGTAGAAAATGATTGACATTGCATTGCTGGGACTTTGTTAGATAATCTTGCATCATTAGAAACATTCAAAAGCATCATTTGCAGCATTCAAACTCATAACAAAGCAAACAGAAATTCTTATCAACAAGATCAAACCTTGTATGCAAAGAGTTTGACAATATTCCTTGAGGCCTAAATCAGTAAACAAAGGTTAGATATTTTAAGGAATACTATTGTGGTATCGCGACATTTTAAGTGTGAACATTGCCATTTTAGTCTATCTCTCTTCCTTTAGGGTGAAGAAACCCTAGATGTGTTAGAGGGCTCATAGTTAATAAAATCTTTGTTCTCATTTTGGTGAACCTGGCCGTATTCCTTGAGTTTAGTTTCAGCAAGTTAAGGCTATATTCTTCAAGGGATATTATATTACACCTGAGGTAATTTAAATGTCAAAAAAATAAATCTTATTTATTGGACCAACCCTCTTGAGTTGAGTGCCCATCTTGGGCATGAAGATTTAAGTAATAAATATATGAATTTATAAAGGGGCCGACCCCTTTGAAGTTGGCACCCCAAATCAAAGGAAGTTGTAACTTGTAAATTAAATAAACTTTATTTATTTCTGCCTTGGCCGACCTAGTAAGAAGGGGTGCATTGGTTGGGGATGAGGTATCATCACAAGATATATATAGAAGAAGGTAGGAGGTTCATTAAGCATCCATTCATTGAATATCTTTCATATTTCTAGAGCAGATCTATAGCAGAGAAGAGCAGATTTAGAGAACAAAATTTATGAGATTAATTTGTCTCATGCTTGTGAAGCTTCTATGGTGAATTCATAAAGGATTGTTGTGAAAATATTTCAGATTTATGAGCATATTTTTGAAGATTACATTGCAGGTCTGAGTGAGGGTTTGAGAGCAGAATTTCAAGACAGATTAGTGTGAAGGAGTGGGCAGATTTTGTGTTGAAGTCTTTGAAGGGCTCTAGGGCAGATCCAACAGCATTATAATCACTTTGTTTTTGAAGGTTGGTGCCTCTCACTCAAAGAGATTGGTGTCTCTTGCTGAGTTGGTGCTCAGTGGAGGGAATTGGTGTCTTGTGGGTTGGTGCCTACAAAGTTTTAAGAAGTTCTTTATAAAAGCAATATTTTGTAGTGGTTTTCTCCTACAAGGGTTTCCACATAAAATTGTGTGTGCATCTTGTGTTCTAATTTGCTAGATCTTACTTGTGTGGATGTTTTGATTTTTGCTTATGATTGCCAAAGTTATTAATTGAAAAAATTGTTCTGATACTAATTCACCTCCTCCCCTCTCTCAGTGTAAGTGTGTGTGTTTCTTTAATTGGTATTAGAGCAGGTTCCTTCAAAAAAGCCTAACTGCTTGAAGGAAAAATCTTAAGAACACAAATGGCGAGTCAAGAAGAGTTTTCCTCAAGCCGAGCACCATTGTTCGATGGGAACAACTATGCTTTTTGGAGCATGAGGATTCACATTTATTTGATGGCCCATGGATTTGATATATGGCAATTTGTTGTGGATGGCTATGTGGCACTAGCTACTTGACCAACGAATTAGGCTGCAAAGAGGGCTAGTGAGAACAATGCGAAAGCTATGAATGCAATTTTAAGTGGTCTAATTGAATCAAAATTTGTCAAAGTTATGCAATGCACATTAGCAAAAAAGATGTGGGATAAGCTTCAAAGGACTTATGAGGGAGACGACAAAGTGAAATAGCAAACCCACAGGAGACAATTTGAAAGTTTGAAGATGAAGGACAAAGAGAATGTTGCCTCCTACTTTCTCCGTGTGGATGAAGTCGTAAATACCATTCGTGGTCTTGGAGAAAAGATTGAGGATGAGGTTGTTGTGGAAAAGGTTTTAAGATATCTACCCATGAGATTTCATGCGAAAATTTCTGCCATTGAAGAAATGAAGAATCTAAGCACTTTGAAGATGGATGAGCTACATGGCATACTTACCGCTTATGAAATGAGGATTGAGAAAGGAACATCATCAAAACGTGAAGTGGCCTTTAAAGGATCAAGAAGGATGAAGAACAAAGGACCTGTATTGAGTGAAAGTTCAAGCGATGAGGAAGAGGCTAACTTTGTGAAGAAATTCAATAAAGGAACTATCAAGCAAAAAGGTAAGTATACTCTTAAATGCTTTAATTGTGGTAATTTAGGTCATTTTGCTGCCAAATGTCCATAGGTTGGAAGTGATAGCAATGAAGAAGTATATTATGACAAGGGAAAAGGCAAGAAAAGTCATTATAATAAGAAGGCCACTCAAAGGAAATTTGAAAAGAAGAAGAATTTCTGAAGACACAAGAAGAGCCTATATGTTCAAGGAAGCAATAGTTTGTCCGAGGAAATTGATGAAAGTTTCTTTGAAAGTGATAGAGAAGTCTCTTCATGGCCATGAAAACAAAAGAAGAAGCTCCAAGGTGCGAAGGCAGGGAATGAAGAGATCGAAAGTGAGAAAGATACTATAGCAGATCTTGAGGAAGAACTTACTGTTGCCATAGACGAAATCAAAAGACTCGAGAAGTGGAATTCATTGTTGAAAGACCAAATTCGAGAAGATGGTGAAAAGTTTGAAAAGATAATTTTGGATTTGAAGACTGAAGTTGAAGAAGCCAAATGCTTTGAAGATGTAGATCAGCTAAATGCAAAAGAATTGGAGTATGAGAAGCTTGAATCTGAAATTGTTTCCTTGAGGAAGGAGCTAGAAATGACTAAATATCAATTCAGCAAAAACATAAAGTTTGATAGAAGTTTTGAAATGTTAGAGGACCTTATCAACTCACAAAGATCACCATACATCAAAAGTGGTCTCGGTTTTGATAGCGAAAGCTCACAAACTATAAAGACGTTGGAAAGTAAGAATTATGCTGCGACCTTGAAAAGTTCCAACAAAGAGGGGGTGAACAAAGAAGAGAATAAAAGGGAAGAAAGCAAAATGGAGGTGAACAAAGAGAAAAACAAGTAGGATAAAAGCTCACAGTTTCAAAGAACTAACAAGGACAACCTCAAATGGTCATTTCCTCAAAGGAAGCCACACACAACTAGGTTTCAATATTCTTTCCATGGTTATTACTTTTCATGTAACTAGTTTGGGCATAAAGCAGTAAATTGTAGAGTTCGCACAAGGAATGATTTTTAATTCATGAAGAGGGATTATAATTCATTTTCTCCTTTGATGGATTATAAAATTATGTCACAAGTGCAACAATTTTGGGCATACAACACGTTTTTTGCAGAACTATTTTTCTCGAACCTCCGAGACAAAATAAGGAAAAGGATGTTTGTGACAAGAAAAAGAATGAATCAAACAAGGTTTGGAAAAAGAAGGAACAAGAAATGAAGGAAAAATCCATGCTTGTACAAGTTGCACTACATGCTCAAGATGAGAAAGACAAATGGTATATTGAGAATGCTTGTTCAACTCACATGACTGGTGACAAAAGAAAAATTCTTTCTCTAAAGAAAGTGAATGAGGGAACATTGAAATTTGGGGACTGTGTATGTTCTAGCAGTGTCGGGCTGCTTCTTCTAGATCCACGTATGGAGATAATTCAAATGTAGCCTAACAGCTATTTGAATTATATATATATTCATTCTCCTGGCCGAATTGAGTTAAGTGAAGAGACACACCATTTGTTGATATTAATTATTTGTTAATTAATGAAGAGTTGTGATGAAGCCGACCTCATGCTCCTTGGGCGCTATTTTTTAGAAGGGTGCAATTTCTTGAAGAGACATGCTTATCTCTTGTGGCTGACTTGTTTTGTGAAGGGTCACGTCCCTCTCTACATTGTATATATATCCATTGATGTTTCATTGTTTAGCATTCATTTTTATATTCATTATAAGTCATCGCATTCATAGAGCGAATTCTGTAGAAGAGCAGTTTGAGGATTTGTATAAGGCTGAGTCTCATCATCGGCAAACTACATTGTTGTGTTCTGTATCTACATTAGTTTGTAGTGTCTCTTATTGGCCTTCATATCGGCTTTTGTAAAGGAGACATTTGTGTTGACATTTCAATATATAAGTGATATATTGTTGTTGGGTTTTTCTCCCTCAAGTGGAGGGTTTCCCAAGGTATCTGCTGTGTTATTGTGTCTGATTTGAATTAATTTTCTGTGCATTAAATCTGATCATAAAATCTAACATGGTTTCAAAGTGGGTTTGAGAGGATCGTGATCAAATTTGTTCTTAACAGCGATACTCTATTCTTCTCTTTATATTTCTTTGTCCATTTCTACATTAGTCAAGATGGTGAATGGTCTTAAGATTAAGGATAGACTCGAGGGAGCATCCAACTTCACATCATGGAGGTTCAGGATCATGCTCACCTTGCAAGAGAATGACTTGGCTGAGTTTGTGGAGACCAAAGTTCCCGAACCTGTGGAGGAAGAAGAGAAGTAGAAATGGAGGAAGAATGATATCAAGGCAAAGAAGATGTTGGTTGATTCTGTTAAGGACTATATCGTTCCTATTGTCTCTAAGTTGAAGACGACAAGAGACATGTTCAAAACATTGGAGGCGATGTGTGAAATCAACAATACCAGTCGGGCACTTGCACTGAAGCAACAACTACACCATGTAAAGATGGTGAAAGGAGAAACAGTGATTGCCTATGTCATGAGGATTTCGGATTTGAGAGATCAGCTCTTGACAATTGGCCATGTGGTTGACGACAAGGACTTGACCATGCTTGCACTCAATGGTCTTCCCTTGTCGTGGGAATCCTACATTCAAGGAATCAATGCAAGATCAAAATTGCCTAAGTTTGATCGTCTAAGGGAAGACTGCATTCAAGAAGAATCAAGGTTGGTGGCTAGAGGCGTTGGTCAAAGTTCAAAGAATGAAGATATTCATGTTCTCGCCTCCCATGCTTTGAAGAAGAAAGGAAAAGATGGAAAGAAAGGATTCTTCAAGAGGAATCGAGATAAGGGAAATGATGATTCTCCCGCATTCAAGAAGAAGAGAGACTTGTCCAAGATCCAATGCTTTAGGTGTGATAAGTTTGGCCACTTTGCTAAGCATTGTCCATCTACACCTAAGCAACAAGCCACCATTGCAGATGTTGATGATGCTTCTCCGCAGAAGGATTAATGTGAATATTTGTTCTATTCGGCATTGTCAAGCAATGTACCTACAGACACCAACACTTGGTTGATCGACAGTGGTGCTTCATGACACATCATTGGTTTTAAGGAGCACTTATCAAGCTTGGTGGAGAGAGATTCTTCTGAACAAGTCATTATTGGAGATGATGCTAGCTACTCCGTGAAAGGGATTGGGACCTCTACTCTTCATTTGGATTCCAGCATCACACTTCAGTTGAGCGATGTTCTTTATGTTCCAGGAATCAAGCGCAATCTCATCTCCATTTCAGCTCTAGAAGATAAAGGATATCAAGTTGCCTTCTCCAAGGCAAAGTACTTGTGTAGATGGAGAATTCCAGTTTCAAGAATGCTCAAGTAATTGGTGTTAGACATGAAAGCCTCTATAGGCTATGCACATGTCCTCTTTAGGCTTTAGTTCATGATTCTTCAAGCTTATGTGATCTTTGGCATCTAAGATTGGCTCACCTGCACTTCTGAGCCTTACCTATCATGGAGAAGATGGTTACGAGACTTCCTAAGTTCAATCAAGAGCATGAAGGAACTTGCAAAGGTTGCGCAATGGGTAAGAATACAAAAGCTTCATTCCATAGTAGAGAAAGTAGATCTAAGTGTATTTTAGACCTTATTCATTCTGATTTATGTGGACCTATGTCTGTTCCTTCTTTGAGTGGTTTCTTGTATTATGTTCTTTTTATTGATGACCACTCTAGAAAGACTTGGATTTATTTTTTGAAAACTAAAGAGTCCGAGGAAGTGTTAGAAAGGTTCAAGGAGTTCAAAGCTCTGGTAGAGAATCTTTCCGGTAAAAGAATCAAGATCCTCAGATCTGATAATGGAGGAGAATACACCTCTGGCAGCTTTCAGAATTTGTGTGTTGATGCTGGGATTAAGAGGGAATTCTGTGTCCCCTATAATCCTCAACAAAATGGTGTTACAGAGAGAAAGAACAGGACGATTGTGGAAGCAGTAAAAGCCATGATCCATGACCAGGATCTGCAAACCTTCTTATGGGAAAAAGCTTCTAGGACTACAGTATATGTTTAGAATAGAAGTCATCACAAGGTCTTGGAGAATATGACTCCAGAAGAAGCCTTTACAGGAAAGAAGCCAGAGGTTAGTAATTTAAGGATCTTTGGATGTCCTGTCTATGTTCATGTTCCAAAGGAAAAGAGAACAAAGTTGGAGCCTTCTGGCAAGAAGGGAATATTTGTGGGGTACAGTGAGACTTCAAAAGCCTACAGGATATACATTCCAGGTCAAAAGATGATCGAGATTAGTAGGGATGTTACATTTGAGGAAGATGTTGCATTCAGGAGATCTAGGGGTACTCATATGGAGATTGATAATGAAGAGTCTCCTCAGGATATGGAAGTTGACCATACTCCTGAGATTCAGATGGAGATTTCAGATCCAAAGGAAGATGTTGATCTAGTTGAGCCCTTGGAACCTACTGATGGGCCTACCGATATAGTGATTAGGAGAAAAAGACCTCTTTGGGCTAGGCAAACTATGCAAGAGACTGAAAGGTTCGCAACTCCTAGAGGTACATTCAGAGAAAGTAAAAGGCCGAATAAGTTCTCCAGTTATGTTGCCTTGACGAGTTAGATTATTGAATCCGAGCCTTCCAGCGTTGAGGAAGCGTCTAGTCAATAGGTTTGGAGAGATGCTATGTCAGAGGAGTACCAATCAATTCTCAAAAATGATGTTTGGGACATTGTTCCTAGACCTGAAGGCAAATCTGTGGTATCTTCGAAATGGCTCTTCAAGATCAAGCATGCAGCTGATGGGAGCATTGAGAAGTACAAGGCAAGATTCGTGGCTCGAGGGTGGCTCGAGGGTTTTCATAGAAAGGGGGAGTTGATTATGAAGAAACATTTGCTCCAGTTGCTCGCTATACTTTTGTTAGAACCATTATTGCCATTGTTGCATCTAAAGGATGGAAGATTCATCAGATGGATGTGAAGACAACTTTTTTGAATGGTGTGATTGAGGAAGAAGTTTATATCGAGCAATGTGATGGATTTGAGGTACATGGGAAGGAGTCTCATGTTTGCAGGCTGAAGAAGGCCTTGTATGGTCTTAAGCAGGCTCCTCGTGCATGGTACGAAAGAATTGATCGTTACCTGTCAAGTTTGGCCTTCTTGAAGAACGATGCTAACTCTAATCTATACTTTAAGGTAATTGATGGTGAAGCATTGATTTTGGTTTTATATGTTGATGATTTGATTCTTACTGGTGAAGAGCACTTAATCATCAAATGTAAGAAAGAGTTGGCTTCTGAGTTTGAGATGAAAGACCTTGGGCTTATGCATTACTTCCTTGGCTTAGAAGTCTGGCAGAAACCAGATGAGATGATTCTAAGTCAAGGGAAGTACACCATTGATATACTCAAGAGGTTTGGTATGATGGATTGCAAATCTATGTCTACACCTATGGATACCAACCTACATAAATTGAAGGAGGTTCCAGCTAGTTCAGACTTGGTGGATCCTACTATGTACAGGCAGTTGATTGGGTCCTTGATGTATCTAGTTAACACTAGACCAGATATCTGTTATTGTGTGAGTGCATTTAGTCAGTTCATGTGTGAACCAAGACAGATACATCTTGTTGCAGCTAAACATATCGTGAGATACTTGCGTGGCACAGTTGGATATGGCTTGAGATATTCTTCAGATGCTGACTTGGAGCTGCTTGGTTATACTAATTCTGATTGGGTAGGAAGTGTTACTGATCGAAAGAGCACCTCTGGATGTTGCTTCAGTTTGGGATCTGCTATGATATCTTGGTGCAGCAGGAAGCAGTCATCTGTGGCATTGAGTACTGCAGAGGCAGAGTATATTGCAGCTTGTATGTTAGCTTGGGAAGCAGTGTGGCTTTGTAAGCACCTTGCAGGATTGTTTGGACAATCAATGGAGCCTACTATCATTCATTGAGATAACCAGAGTTGTGTGAAACTTTCTGTCAATCCTGTGTTCCATGACAAAACCAAGCATGTTGAGATCAAATACCACTATATCAAAGATATGGTATTGAGGAAAGCTATATAGTTGAGGTATATCAACACTGATGAGCAGACGACAGACATTCTCACCAAGCCTCTCGCTAGAATAAAGTTTGTGTACTTTCGAGATAAGCTTGGTATGGTGGAGAATCCAGCCTTAACTAAGAAAGAGTCTCAGTATCAGTGATCCTCTATAATGAGTTCTTCTCAGTGAGAGAAGTTTGAGGTGAAATCCCTTGATAACGAGTTCTTCTCTATGAGAGAAGTTCGAGGTGAAATCCCTTGATAATGAGTTCTTCTCTATGAGGGAAGTTCGAGGTGAAATCCCTTGATTAATGAGTTCTTCTCTATAAGAGAAGTTCGAGGTGAAATCCCTTGATTCCGCCCTCTGGGAGAGCCATGGTGGATGTCATGTGTGTGAGTCCATGACACCATCACATGAGAGAGTTCGTGATGACTTTTGTACTTGTGTTTCACCCTCTGAGAGAGCCATGGTGAAAGTCATGTTGAGTTGACAACATCACATAAGTGATGAACACTTGTACACACCATACATGGTTGTGGCCATTATGGTTGATATCATGTTGAGGTGATATTTGATATCACGATGAGGTGATATTCTTCTTTCCCACTTATGGTTGTAGCCATTGTGGTAGGCATCACAATGAGGTGATATGTCTTGTGCAACTGGAAGTATCATCCCTCGTTGAGAGGGAGTGTTGATGTTCTAGTAACGTGGGGCTGCTTCTTCCAGATCCACGTATGGAGATAATTCAAATGTAGCCTAACGACTATTTGAATTATATATATTCATTCTCCTGGCCGACTTGAGTTAAGTGAAGAGACACGTCATTTGTTGATATTAATTATTTGTTAATTAATGAAGAGTTGTGATGAAGCCGACCTCATGCTCCTTGGGCGCGATTTTCTAGAAGGGCGCAATTTCTTGAAGACGTGCTTATCTCTTGTGGCCGACTTGTTTTGTGAAGGGTCACATCCCTCTCTCTACATTGTATATATATTCATTGATGTTTCATTGTTTAGCATTCATTTTTATATTCATTATAAGTCGTCACATTCATAGAGCGAATTTTGTAGAAGAGCAGTTTGAGGATTTGTATAAGGCTGAGTCTCATCATCAACAAACTACATTGTTGTGTTCTGTATCTACATCAGTTTGTAGTGTCTCTTATTGGCCTTCATATTGGCTTTTGTAAAGGAGACATTTGTGTTGACATTTCAATATATAAGTGATATATTGTTGCTGGGTTTTTCTCCCTCAAGTGGAGGGTTTTCCCAGGGTATCTGCTGTGTTATTGTGTTTGATTTGAATTAATTTTCTGTGCATTAAATTTGATCATAAAATCTAACAGGTACATTATTGCAACAAGCATAAAAGGCAAAGGCACACTTAGTTTGGATAATGGAAGAATTAAATGTCTTATATGTTTAAGGATTGAAATATAATCTTGTAAGTGTGAGTCAGTTGTGTGACCAAGGACACACCTTCATGTTTCATTATAAAGGATGTACAATCATGAAAGATGGAAATTGATAGTAGATGCTTATAGAACAGATGGTAATCTATACATTCTCAATGAAGTCAAAAGTGAGAATGTTATATGGGGCAAGAATATGAGAGTTGGTTGTGGCACAAAAGGATGGGACACCTGAATTTTGACAACATTGTAAAGATCAACAAAAGAAAGTCGTAAGGGACATGCCAAAGATAGCAAAGCCCTCAAATGTTATTTGCAAATAGTATCAATACAACAAACAAACAAGGTCAAGCTTCAAATCTAAGGAATATTCTACGACAAAGCCTTTGGAACTTGTTCACACTGATTTGTGTGGACCAACAAGGATTAAAAGCTTGCAAGGTGAGAGCTATTTCATGTTCTTGATTGATGATTATTCCAGGATGACTTGGGTAGCATTTCTTAAAGAAAAATCTGAAGCAACAGAGAAGTTTAAGGCATCCAAAGCCTTAGTAGAGAATGAAATAGGGTTGAAGATCAAGTGCCTTAGATCTGACTGAGGAGGAGAATTTACCTCAAATGAATTTGAAGAATATTGTGAAAGGCATGTGATAAGGAGACAATATTTAGCTACAAGAACTCCACAATAAAATGGAGTAGTTGAGAGAAAGAATAGAACCATTCAAGGTATGGCAAGAGCTATGCTCAGTGAATCCAAGATAGTTGATACTTTTTGGAAAGAAGTAGTTCGTACAACTGTATACATTTCAAACTGAGAACACATCAGCGTGAACAACAACGAAACTTCATATGAACTTTGGAAGGGAAGGCTTGCATTAGTGAAGCATTTCAAGGTTTTTGGAAGTAAATGCTATATAAGAAGTGATGATAAAGATTTGGGAAAATTCCATTCCCAAAGTGATGAGGGTATCTTCCTTGGATATTCCACAAGGAGTAAGGCTTACAAATGCCATGAAAAAAGACTACATAAGGTTGTTGAAAGTGCAAATGTGAGGATTGACGAAGAAAGGCATCAAAAGGAGATAGTACAAGAAATTGATTATCAAAAGGAAGAAAGTTGCAAAGAAGAAGAAACAGAGGAAGAAATTGAAAACCGAGAGGTTGAGCAAAGAAATCCAAAGATTCCATCGAAGGCACCACCCAAGACACTATCTAGATCTGTTCAAAAGAACCATCTTGAAGATCTAATTATTGGAGACAAAGACACAAAAATTCAAACAAGAAGACGACTTGCAAATACAACAAAACATGCAAATTCGTGTTTGCTTTACAAAGTTGAACTGAAGAACTTTTCAGAAGCAAGTGAAGAAAAATACTGGATCAAGGCTATGGAGGAAGTATTGGATCAAATAGAGAAGAATGAAACTTGAGAGCTTGTCCCAAGACCCAAGGACAAGAACGTCATTGGAACCAAGTGGGTGTTTCGAAAAAACTTGAATGAAGATGGGGAAGTCACAGGGAATAAAGAAAGGCATGTGTGCAAAGGCTATGCACAAGTTAAAGGAATAGATTTCGAAGAGACATTTGCCCCTTTTGAAAGATTAGAGGCTATTAGAATATTCTTAGCTCTTGCAAGTTTCAAGAATTTCAAAGTTTATTAGATGGACGTCAAATCATCTTTTCTTAATGGAAATCTTGAAGAGGAAGTGTATATTGAGCAACTTGAAGGATTCATCTTATCAGAGAAAGAAGACTATGTGTGTAGACTGAAGAAGGCCCTTTATGGACTAAAACAAGCCTCGAGGACTTGGTATTCAAGGTTAGACAAGTACCTCCAAGAGCAAGGTTTCAAAAGAGGAATAGTAGATAGCAACTTGTATATCAAGAATGAAGGAGATAAGTTGTTAATTGTTGTGGTATATGTCGATGTCATCATTTATGGGGGTGACAGTGATAAGATATACCAAGACTTTTCCTCAAACATGCAGAAAGAATTTGAAATGTTTATGCTAGGTGAGCTTTTTTTCTTTTTTGGATTGCAAATCTCTTAGTTAGATAAAGGGATCTTTATATCACAAACCAAATATGTTAAGGAAATGCTAAAGAAGTTCAAAATGGAAGATTGTAATCCAGTAAGTACACCTATGGTTATTGGTTGCAAATTGAGCAAAGATGATGATTCTCCTGTAGCAAATCAGACTATGTATAGATCCATGATTGGTAGTTTGCTATACCTCACAACTACAAGGCCTAATATTATGCAAGTTGTTGGTTTAGTGGCACGGTTTTAAGCAACTCCGAAGGAAACCCATTTAAATGCAGTCAAGAGAATATTGAAATATTTGAAAGGGACTACGGATTTTGGATGTGTTATCCAAGGGGTGAAGATTTCACTCTTATAGCATATACAATCCGATTGGGCAGGCAATATTGATGACAAAAAGAGCACTAGTGGAGGAGCATTCTTTCTTGGAGATTGCATTGTATCTTAGTCAAGCAAGAAACAAGCATTAGTTTCCCTACATACAACAAAGGCAAAATATATATAGCAGCAGCTTGTTGCACATAGGTTTTATGGATGAAACATACTTTGAAAAATGTTAAGGTTGAATATGAGCATCCTTTTCTCATACTTTGTGATAATACGAGTGCCATAAATATATCAAAGAATCGAATTTTGATTATCATTTCTTGAGGAGCAAGTACTTGAGCAGCAAGTAAAGTTGGAGTATGTTGCTACAAAGGATCAAATTGCAGATATTTTCACGAAGCCTCTTCCAAAGGAGACTTTTGAGTACCTAAGGGGGAAATTGGGAGTGATGTCACTCTCATCCATTCACTAAGTTCTTCAAAAGAAGCATGTGTTTTGGTGGAGCTATTCATTGTTTTATTCATTTAGCCCCAGATACCCTTTGGCATTGTCAAGGGGAGCATACCAGTCAGGGGGAGCGATTTTGTTAGAAGGAGAAGTATTGGTCATGTTGCATTTCAAGTTTATTACTTTACAGGATTGCCATCAATGACAAAGGAGGGGAAATTGTTGGAATATTGTCATTGATGTCAAAGAAGAAGTTTTTAGAATCTAATCACAATCATAAGACACCCTATTGCTGAAGCAAATCATGATCATGGCCGACTTCATCAACAAAAAATTAGCAAGGAATGAAGGAATCATTTTTGGTGTGCAAAACTAGAGTTTGAACTGCATGTAATAGATAAATTTATAATTATCTATGTGGGCTGACCCAAGTTCCCTTTTGTTGGCTGACCCTAGGTAATTTAAATGTCAAAATAAATCAATCTTATTTATTGGGCCAACCCTCTTGAGTTGAGCACCCATCTTGGGCATGTAGATTTAAATAATAAATATATGAATTTATAAAGGGGCTGACACCTTTGAATTTGGCACCCCAAATCCAAGGAAGTTGTAAATTAAATAAAATTTATTTATTTCTGCCTTGGCCGACCTAGTAAGAAGGGGTGCATTGGTTGGCGAAGAGGTATCATTACAAGATATATATAGAAGAAGGTTGGAGGTTCATTAAGCATCCATTCATTGAATATCTTTCATATTTCTAGAGCAGATCTATAGCAGAGAAGAGCAGATTTTGAGGGAAAAATTTATGAGATTAATTTGTCTCATGCTTGTGAAGCTTCTATGGTGAATTCATAAAGGCTTGTTGTGAAAATATTTCAGATTTATGAGCATATTTTTGAAGATTAAATTGCAGATCTGAGTGAGGGTTTGAGAGCAGAATTTCAAGACAGATTAGTGTGAAGGAGTGGGCAGATTTTGTGTTGAAGTCTTTGAAGGGATCTAAGGAAGATCCAATGACGTCATAATCGCTTTGTCTTTAAAGGTTGGTGCCTTCTAGTTTACAAGATCAAGAGGTTGGAGCCTCTCACTCAAAGAGATTGGTGTCTCTTGCTGAGTTGGTTCTCAGTGAAGGGGATTGGTGTCTCCCATGGGTTGGTGCCTACGAAGTTGTAAGAAGTTTTCTATAAAAGCAATATTTTTCCATGGTATTTTCCTGCAAGGGTTTCCACGTAAAATCGTGTGTGCATCTTGTGTTCTAATTTGCTAGATCTTACTTGTGTGGATGTTTTGATTATTGCTTATGATTGCCAAAGTTATTAGTTGAAAAAGTTGTTCTTATACTGATTCACACCCCCCCTCTTAGTATAAGTGTGTGTGTGTTTCTTCGATATCTCATGAAGAAGAGCAATTAATCTTAGGAAGGAAGGGATTAAATGTCAGAGATTAGTTTGTGAACAAAAAGACAAAGAATGCTATGATTTTTAAAAGGCAACACTAAGACAAATATAGCCGACTCTTTTTAAGGAAGTTTAAATTAAAATAAAAGAAGTGTAGTGGTTCATTTCATTAGAGAAGGCAGATATTAAAATCTTAAAAGGCAGCGATCAATTTTAAAGAGATAAGAATCATTTAAGAGGAGTCATGACTCTCTAAAGAGTCATTATCTTTCAAAGAAGAGGTGTGATGGGTATAAAAGCAAGGATAATTAGATATAAAGAATATAAGTTTTTAATGTGATACGTGAAAAAGAATAAAGCAGATCCAAAGAAGAAAATATGAAGTGTAATTCAGATTTATATCAGAATATATGAAGAGAGTAGTGATGTTGTGAAGTGCTGTTTTGTTCATGGAGAGTTGCCTGGTTTGGAAATAGTTGTGTTCATTTTTTAGAATCTTTGAAGGTATATAAAGAAGATGTGAAGAGTAGTTTGAGGGCAAGCATTGAATGAATATTATGTGAATAAGAAGTAGATCCAAAACAACAAAAATGAATTTTAACTCAGATTTATATTAAATATATGAATAAGAGTGAATCGTTTGGATAAAATTTGTGAAGGAAGGGAAGTATATGTATGTGAAACTGATTTGTAAGAGATAGAGTTATATCAGTTAAAACCAGAGATGCTGATCAGATTTGTGAAAAGAAAAAGTACATGATTTGGATTATATATGAAATTGGATCAGACTTGTGATTTGTGATCAGATTTATAAGGGAAGGAAGTTTGGGTCAGATTCGTAAGGGAAGAAAGTATATGTGTATAAACCTGATTTGAAAAGGGAAGACTTTCATTATACAAAATTAGAAGTTGTAATCAGATTGTGAGTTAAAGAGAACAAGATCAGTCATTGAATGAATGGATGAATGAGATTTTAATGTTGCCGACGAGACCAAACAGCCTAAGGGACTGAGAACCAAAAAGCTAAGAAATCTCCAAATTCTTTTGAATGTTGGATCTTCTGCTATGAATTTTGACCAAAAAACTAGCAGTCTTGCTGATCTTTTCTTCCTCAAATAACTCGTGTAAATTGGCAGCCTTTAAGTTGCTCTCATATTGAGTGCGGATGTCCCCATAAGCAGTGCATTCTATGATAAAGTGCCATTCTGTACCCACCACCCCTTCGTTACAAAAAGTGCAAATTCTATCTTCCCACACTTCCTTAGGTATCGTCCACCTTCTTGTCTCACATCTGAGATGGTGCGAACTGGTCCTGAGCTAAGCAATTAGCATCCTTGCTTTACCTTTAATAGCTGCTCCTAAGAAGGTTTTTTCATCTTGCTTCCAAGTTGGGTTGAACTCTTTGACATAGTGAGTTTTCTTTCGCCCAATCGGCTTTGTCCACATGGCAGTCTTGAATTTATTTGCAACATACTTTTTTATTTCCTCATTGGTGTTAGGGCACTCGTGCAAGCTAATGTCCCATTTGTTTAGCCATTTGTTATTTTGCTTCATCCATGTTTTCTTCCTATGGTCCAAAACCTCTTCCACAACAATTTTGGGCCAATGGTGATTATCCATGTTTTCAACCTTCTTCAGATAGCTTAGCAATTGGCTTATAGTCGAAGCCTCCAACGGTAAAGTTCTCGAAGCCATTTGTTATTGAAGGATTAAGAGGTTGGAGCCTCTTGTATATATATATATATATATATTAAAAACTTACTATTACATATCTTAAAATCTAAAACTTATTATTACATATCTTAAAATCAAGTTTAAAAAGTTCAAATGAAAAAATAATTCTTATCCTATCTTTTTTTAATTTAAAGCTAAGATTGGATAAGAATGTAGTTTTTTTAATTATATATTATATTTGTTAATATTTTAGAAAATCTGATGGTTGAGATAATTTCAATGGTCTTGCCTCGTCTAGAATTTTCAACCATTGATTTTCAAAATCAATTCGTTCACTTCATATAGGGAACACCTTCGGTGTATATATATATATTTAAAGCAATATTGTGCTGTGGTTATCTCCCGAGAGGGTTTCCACGTAAATTGTGTGTTCTCATTGTGTACTTAATTGCTAGATCTTGCATATGTGTAGTTGATGTAATCAATTGAGTTTAGAAAAGTAAAAGATTGTTAGATACTGATTCAGCCCCCTCTCTTAGTATCACCGTGTGCTCATCATATGATGCATTTATCAGGCTGTGTTTTTTTCTTGGTGAATATATTTTTGTTTATTTTCAAATCTTGCTAATCTTCTAGAAGCTGCCCAAATCTTATATTTGCAAAAATTAAAAAAATAATTTAGCATTATTAATTCAACCATGTTTTGTAAGCGCAAGGCATCTATTGGATCAAGGACTTGCCTCTCATGCTTTTGAAATCTTGAAAGATACCTTTGATGAAACCCTAGGAACCCTTGTCCTTCACTTCAATACTTGAATTCTTCAATTACAATTTAAAACCAATATTCTTTGTGTAGCCAACTATATCTTCCGTTGCTTCTTCAATAATTTGTAATTTAATTTCGCAAGTACTTCCTCTACAAGAAATCCAATAGTAAAACTTTATAATTACTTTAAAACAATTAATTAATAATATTTTCCCATATTTAACTTATCTGAGATGGTACCAACAATGAACTTGAAGCTTAAGCGGTGATTTTAGGCCTTCCATTACTCTCCTTTAAAAAAATTAATCATGTCATTATAGGAGACTCAATGATTGTGATTAAGGCTTAACAAAAGAGATCATCGTTGAATTGGAAAATCAGTAACAAATTGTTGCAGGCTTGGCCTCTTCTTGATCAAGTTGGAATTCTTTCAATTAAGCATTGTGACAGAGAAGTGATTAGGGTAGTTGACTATTTAGCTAACCAAGGAACAAATGGAGACGTAGAGACTATAATTGATAACAACGAAGCTATTGGGGAAGGACTGAAAATGTTTTTGAGAAAGATTCTCCTTAAATCACATGTCTCTAACATCATATCTAGTCATTATTGGGAGTCAATTCATTGAGTGGCTTGTTCTCCCATTAATCCAAAATGATTAGTTGTCAACGACATTGCCTAAGTGAAATGTGGGATCTTTTGTGATTTTTCTTTCATGAACATTCCATCCATCTCCTGTTCATCGCATAGGTTGTAGGCATCTCTATGTTAGCAAAGTCTTATCAAACCCCGTTTCTTCCTATATTCACCTAACTGCAAATTGGCTTTCAAAGGCTCTATTTTGGAGGCAGGATTGAAGAAAATATTTATAATCTAGTTGGGGTTGACGGAGGCTGCTATTAATGAAGTGTTGGGAATTGATTACATAGAGATGGATATGCATAATCGAGTACCTAATTATAATATTAAAGTATGTAATCATGTCAACACACTTAGATTAATTTATCCTATCCAATGAATTAAATAAAATCAAAGATTAATCCAAGACACTAATTTATCATCCACAATAAATTAATGATCAAGCAATAGTTGATCTTTGTGATAAAATCAATAATCAATAATTCAAATGATCCAAAATCATCATAATGCAAAGAGAAAAGGTATTGTCAAAGATGGGGCGTTACAACAAGACATTTGGCAAACCCATGTGAACCATCATAATTTTGTAGAGGGACATATTAAGTCTTCTAAATTGTGTGTGATCAATGTTGTGGTAGGAAAGCAACACAAATTGCTTAACACTAGTTCTTAGATACAATCCACTTTTATCTTTAGCTTGTAGAGATTGTCTCTCCATGAAGCATGATGTTTCATAGTTCATGAGAGATTGAATTACATGCCTTGTTGCCCAATGATGGCATCAACCAATAGTGTTGCACAATCACTTGCTGCTAACCATGATGTTTCCATAGTATGATGTAAGAGATTTGTATGCGTCTAGTAATAACTACATTGACATTTTTTGCTTCTACGTTGACAGTTTTTGCATCAATGTTTTGGGTCGCACTTTATGATTCATCCTTAGGAGGAGAAAAAATATCTTGGATTGTAGACAAGGCTCTGTAAATAGTTGATAAGGTCAAGGGGAGGCTCTCCTAAAGGTCTTAATTAGACCTACCAATATATGGACATATATCTCTAAAGGAAAAATTGGCTAATTTTAGATTTGATTGGAATGTTAGCATCTCTATGCAAAAGTTTATCTCATATGAATGCAATCTTATGTTTGAATTGTTTTTGATTGATCTTGTTCAAATTTTAGTCAAATTTCTAGAAGTCAACTCCAACTTAATAACATGTCTTACAAAAGATAATTTAAGGGACCATTTGAGACATTTTAATCTCTTGCTATACGACAAAAATGACATTTTTAAATTGGGTTGGGAAAGTTAAACGAGGGCTATAAGAGCAAGGAGGCAAGAATGGCCAAAGACCTAATGAAAAGCAAAAGCCCAATTATTAAGAATGCCATTGTAGCTAAGAGGATAATACATCATGCAAAGTAATACCATAAGAGGAAGTGTGATTTTTTTGTGTCGATATGAAGAATGAAAAGCAACAAATACTGTAAAGGTATAAGAAAAAGGATAATGTGTTACTTTATGTTGGCTTTATTATTAGTTCCTTCAAGTTTGGTTGAGTTTTTAGTTTGGATCCTACCAATCACATGTTCCATGATTCAAATGCTTTTGTATCTATAGTTATGTCTGTGGTAAAAATCCACAGCCAATATTAATACTTTGACAGCTAAAGGCATTGTCGATGTATATGTGGAAGATGTTAAATTTTTTTCCTTGTTTGAAGGCTAGCTTGCTTTTTGTTGCTCATATAGCTAAGCATAACAAGAATGTTGAATGCTTTGTTGATAAATATTTGATTGGAGACTTTGATGGTTGTTTCATTGTTGCCATTGGTTTTCATGATGCATGATTCCATTAATTTAATGGTTATGTTAAAACCTTTATGCATGTGCTTGTTTTTAAGTGTTGACCATAGTTACTAGGAGACTCGTACCTTGGCCCTTGGTACTCGTCTCCCATACTGGAAACACGTCCTCATCTTGGAGACCTACATAGAGATGTCTCTAGACATTAGGAGACTTCAAATGAAGTTTCTTTGCATCTTCTATAAGCATACCTTGAAAATGAAGAAACTTCCAATAGAGCTTTTTCAAAAATATCATATAAATTACATTGGATTTTCTAAAAGTGCTGATATGTGGTTAAAAAAAAAGAGAACTAAACAAATACACTAATAGACTTGTAATTTTCTTTTTATTTTTAAACAAAATTTTACAAGCTTTTTGGTGGTAGAGAATTTGCTTATTAAATCCCAAAGAGGTAAGAATATGAAGCAAAACAATAATATGGCTTAAGGCGTGTACATGCATTGATGTTTTATCAATTCATTGCAAATATAGTCATCTTCAAGGTTGCCCATACTATGTTTTTAAAAATAATGGGATTCCGCTCCTAGTTTCTTTGTCATCTCCAAGTGATTATGGTTTTAAATATTTTTTTCTATCTTGATGATGATTATCAAACTATCAATATAATTAAATCTATTTCAATACTTTAAAATGCTATTTTTTTTTTGATCGGTAAGCTTGTAGTTGAGCTACTTTGTATTAATAATATCAAAATTTAACATTTGTTACAAAAATCCAACTAAGGCTTGGGTGACATGCTTTGCTAGCCTTCTATTTGACTCTGGTCAGCTAACTAAAACTAGAGCAATCCTTCTATACATGATCTTATGATTTTATATGGTTCTTGAATACATACAAAACATAGAAAGCTTTACATCTAGTAGCATATATTTAAGCCATTTCTAGCAAGACTTACTCCAACTCTTCCCCTTCCTCTGCCAGCACATCTTATGATTTTATATGGTTCTTGAATACATACATAACCTAGAAAGCTTTACATCTAGTAGCATATATTTAAGCCATTCCTAGCAAGAGTTACTCCAAGTCTTCCCCTTCCTCTGCCAGCACCTAGTTGAGAAACACATACATTCATTCAATTCCGAAAATGGGTTCCCGGTTGTACATCTTACACAGGAATGAGCATTGGTGTGGTCGTAGCAAAATTCTTCAAGAAAGGCAACCAGAGAACACCCTCGTCACTTGTACGAAACCTTCCAAGATGCCTATAGCGAGGGATTCTGTAGCTCGGTCTGGCCGCTTCCCAGACCACCTCCATATCATCGAGGAATTGTTTCTTTACCATCTGCTTCGCCAACCCTCGCACCATCTCCTTTGTCTCTCCTAAGTTCAACAAGGAGGCAACAAATTTGGAAGCCACATCTGCATTCACTTTATATTTGTCTTCCACAACCCGAAAGTCAGCCCTGAGAACCCACTTTATAGCGGTGAGCTCCAATCTCTACTATGTTTTGAAGACCATTTTGAGCTCGTAGTCCATGACAGTGCTCAAAATCCATCTGTCTTTTCAAGCTCATTAACCTCATCGACGTGTCCATTTCTCTTTGTCTACACGCTGTGAGATAGAGTGCATGTGTTCGATAACTGTGGATTACTTCCTTTTATAGATTCCCAACAAGTCTTTTGCATAGGAAGCCACTTGGCCAATTTGAGAGAAAAGTACGACTATTATTATGCCAAGCTTGTTTGTGATCCATTTGGATTTTTCTTTAGGATTTTTAATCACAATTGCCATGGAATTTTGTAATTCGCTCAAGCAAAAAGACTATCTTGACACTTATCACCATACAAATGCATCTTTGCGTCTTATCAAACATTGATAAGAGAAAGTGCATTACTCGCCTTGATTTTTCATTATTATCAAGATGTGGGAGTTAATTGCAATGTTTGATCTTGTAAGTTTCATTGGCTGCCAGGTTGGCAAGCATGTCAGCCGCAACATTGGCCTCCCTATAAACGTGATTTGTCGTGAAGTTCCTGAATGTGGCCAATTTCTCCAAGACTTGCTCTAGACAATTTTTCAGATTCTAGTTTTGAATCAAGTTTGTTTGGGTAGCGTTAATTATGATTGCCGAATCCCCTTCTATCTCTAGGTCCGTGAGTCTTTTGTCTTGGCATATCTCCAAGCCAAAAGCAGAGCTTGCATTTCTACAACATTGTTGGTTTTGTCTTGAAGTGGGATGGAAGCACTATAGATCTTCCTTCCTTCCCAATCATGAATTATGCAACCGACGCCAGAGGCACTAGGGTTGCCTCTTGAAGCCCCATTGAAATTTAATTTATACCAACCTTGCTTGGGATTTGACCAACAAGCCTTAGCCCTTGCTTAAGCCGCTTTACTCCACCTGGCCCGACCACTTGTGGAGGCCTTAGATCGTGCCAACGCTTCGTTATGTCATTATACCATTCTGACCATGATTTGTTGTTCAAGCATCTGTTTTGTGTCTAATTGTTTGCTACTTCCACAATAGCAGCCACCAATTTGTTCAAAAAAGATGATATACACATTTCTTTCCCTTGGAAAAATTCTTCAATTGCTCTCGTTCCAAATCTCCCACAGAGTTAACGATGGGCTAATTGACCAAAGACATGAGAATGCTGCATTCTTATTTGGATTTGGCCGGCCTTTAAACAAACTCAAAATGTCACTTGGTAGGGGCACTCATCCAACCAAGCTTGGTGCATAACCATCTCCAACACTCTTGTGCAAATGTGTAGCCGAGAAGGTGATTCGTGTCTTCCTCCACACTTCTGCAAATTGGGCAGCATGATGGGCCATTGAAACCCAATTTTTGGAATCTGTCTGCTGTTATTATCCTTCCTTGAAGGGTTGCTCACATGAAAGCCCCAGCTTTGGGAAGGCATAGATTGTTCCAGCATAAATGAATTGGGATCTCCGTTTCATCAATGCTTCCTTCTAGCAATCTATACCCATCACTTGCATTGTATTGACCATTATTTGCTCCATTCCATACCAACTTGTCTTCCCCATGTCGAAGGGCTATCCTTCTGCTTTCTAGAGTCTCTTCTAGGAGCAATACCTCTTGCTCAGGAACATTAAAATGATAACATTTCTTCCAGGACCACCTTGTAATTCCATCTGCTTGACATACTTCCACATACTCGCCTACCTTATCTCCCCAATTTTGTTTTAACGTTCTTCTTAGCTGGTTCAAGCCATCAATTCTTGCTAAAGGAATATATGCTCCCCAAAAATCTTCCTAGAAAAGAGTTGTTTGGCCATTATGAATGTCTCAAGTTAGGTAGTCATTTACTAATGATTTGTTGTTGATGATGAAATTCCAAATTCTCAATCCTTGGGGAAGTTGAGCTGCAGTTAGAATATTGGTGGGATCTGTGCTATCCAGATATTTATTGTTCCAATATTTTAGCCCATTTTAGCTAAGGTTGTTTAGATAGCCTCCAAACCAACTTTGCTGCCATGGCTTTATTCTAGAGAAGCTGCCATTTTAACTCAACACCACCATCCTCTCTTGGCCTGCACACCTTGTCCCAAGCTATCAAGGCCAATTTGTCCTTTTTTGAAGAACCTTGCCAAAAGAACTTCCTCAATATACTTGTTAATTTCTGATCCACACCACCTGTCAATGGTAGGCATGACATCAAATAAATGGGAATTGCAGCTATGGTTGCTTTGATCATGACTTTCTGCCCAGCCCAAGAAAGCCATCTGCCCTTCCGATGAAGCAACCCAATTTGATACTCTCTCTATTAGTGGGTCCCATAATCTATTTGATGTCAGCCCAAGTGCAAATGGAAGGCCCAGATAAGAGCTGGGGAATTTGCCATTCTTGAAATCAATAATTTTGAGAATTTCTTGCTACTTTCTAGGAGGTGTTTATATGAAGAATATCTCTGATTTTTGGGTGTTTACTTCTTGACCAGAAACCATCGAATAATGTTTTAAAATCTCTTTGAATCCCTTGACTTGTTTTCTTTTAGCGGCCTTGAACAACATTGTGTTGTCAGCGAACTGTTGATGAGTATCTGGGCTCCGATTACTTGTTATTTGGAAACCTTCTAGCTTTCTGTCCATGTAAGCTTGGTGTAGGGCCCTTCCCAAAGTGTCAACCATTATGATGAAGAGAAATGGAGATAGAGGGTTCCCTTGTCAAAGACCTTGGGAAGATTCAAAGAAACCTTTAGGGAACCATTTACTAGAACTGAATATTTGGGATTTGCCACATTATTGAAAATCAAGTTTATCCATCCGACTTCAAACCCAAATCCTTTTAAAATGCAGAACAAAGATCTCCAATCTACCTTATCATAGGCTTTCTTCATATCTAGCTTTACCAACATTTGTTGTTTCCCAGTTCTTAAGGTAGAATGAACAACTTCTTGGGAAATGATGACTCCATTCAAAATTGACCTCTTGGTGATGAACCCTGTTTGTTCTTCTGTTATGATTTCTGGTAAGATCCTTTTAAGTCTGTTAGCCACTGCTTTAGCCAAGATTTTATAGATTGTATTGCATAGCCTGTTCTTTCTATGGTATTAGAGCTATGAAGGTATTATTTATCTCTTTCAGTGTTTTTACTTTCCGCCTTATCTTCAATGGCTTCCCACACCTCCTGACCCAGAATTTGCCAACATTTTTGAAAGAATGAAGTCGGGAAGCCATCTGGCCCAAGTGCTTTATCTGGGTGCAACTGCCAAAGTGCAGTTTTTACTTCCTCCTTTGTGAAAACTGTAGATAACATCTTGTTTTGTTCTTCTGTTACTAATTTTGGGATGTTCCCCACAGAGGAATTTAGATGGTTGAGATTTGAGCCTTCACAGTTGTTGAGCAGATTTTTAAAATATGCATCCGCCTCATTTTTTTATAGTTCTCGAGTCTTCTATAATTGATCCATCAAGCAATTTGAGCTGGTTAATCCTATTTTGTTGCCTTCTTATCTTTTGGAGGTGTGAAAAAATTTAGAATTCCTGCGCCTCCAAAAGATTCCCTCCTTAGAGAGAATATCTGCATACTTCCCTAGGAGGATCTTCTCCTTCAAGTATTTTTCTTGATCCATCCGAACCTTGAGTATTTTTTAATTTAAAACATTTTAGTATTTAACGCTCTTTAAATATATCCATTGTTTATATATATAGCTGTCTCCAAGTTCCCATCTCCAACCATTTTTGAAAATAGCATATCGGTACTCGTACTGGTATCTGTCTCCTGGTAACTATGTTTTTAACATTGATGGTGGGAGTGGATTATGCCATGAGTGGCTTGGACACCTAATTTTTTGAACTTTGTATTATGTGGCTAGGAATATTCTACTTAGAGACATCATATAGATATGTGTAAAGAAAGAGACATCATGTTGATGCTGCATACACAAACATTATATGGATGTGTCAAGAGACATCCATTAATCAATTGGTAAACAAATAGTTTAGTTTTTTTTTTTTTTTGAATTGTGTTCAACATGCAGTTAGTTTGATGAAGCTTCTGAATTATACTCGTTTAAAATTCTGCCAATTAAGTTTAAATTAGTTCTATTTGAATTCTTGATTTGTCTATAACGATGTGGAAGCGAATGGGAAGTTGTAGTTGGGACCCACATGTGTTAATGACATGGAATTGATGCTTTGCTCGAATCAAGGCACAGTAAGAGCATTGCAACCAACCTAACAGATGAAGGATGCAATGGGGGAGCAATACCTTTATCACTCTAAAGAGTTGATGATTGCATTGAGTTTGATGCTTGTCATGTGGAAAAGGGGCACATTAGATTGAGTTCCAGTTTTGCGTTTAGCTGGTTTTTCACTTCACGTTTGAACCTCCAAATGGAGTAAATTATTTTGCACTCTAGGGCATGTTTAGGGATTACTTGGGATCTTGGTTGGTCTGGGGTGATTGGTAGCCTTTGGAGACTAGTGTTTTTTTGCATGGGTAGGTGAAGGATCATTCAAAACTCAAGACTTTAATGGGGGGTATTAAGATGTATTCAGATATAGAGAATATGCAATAAAGTGAGTGATTGCCTTGGCATATGATTGATCTAGTTGCATCTACCTCATGTATCTGTAGTCTAAGTTGTTGGTTTGGGTATAGGATTGGGTAGGAGTTTACCATTTGGGTTTGCTAGTATGACATATTTTATTCCCTTGGATTTGGTATGATTGTGTACGACCATACTATATATAATATTAAAAATATATTAATATCTTAGATTAATATTATATGAATATAATACATTTTATATATAATAGAATATTTCAATATATAATCTATGTTCCATGGCATTTTAGGGATGGCTACAGCAGTCTGGGGACCATTTTTTGGGGATGATAGTGTATATATAGACAAGAATATTCAAATTTCTACAAGTTTAACTATACATGACATCAGAATTTAAGTTCATTGTTTTTTACCCTATGTAAATACAGATTGCATAAGTCATAGCAGGAATAATCCTTTGGGGAAAAAATCTGCAAACCAAAAGTATAATTTTTTTCAAAAAATCAGAATTTTTTTGGGGAAAAATTGTATTATCTGAAAACTAAAAAAATGTAAAAAAAAGAGAAAAACCTACTATTTTTAAATTCTAAGGCATTTTAATAGCATATAGATATAAAGAGAAAATAAAAATGTAATTAGGGATCTAGGGCGGGAATCCCTAGCATTTGAGGGGTAATGCCTCTCACAAGAGTTTGAGTGTAGTGCCCCGAGGGGTGATGCTCCTCATGGGGGTCTAGGGGTAGTGCTCCTAGCAAGGTCATAGGGTTTGGGAGCAGCGCCCTTGACATGCTCCCTATTTTGATACAGGGTAGGGTCGAGGGGCAGAGTTCCCACATCCAAACCCAATTTAAATCCTTTTAAACCACATAGACCTTTCATGGGGTAGACTATTTTTCAGGATTTTATTACTTTTAACCAAGCTTGGATAGTTATGAGTTTGGGGCCTCAGATATGAAAACAAATTTGTATATTAATTTTTAATATATATTTATTAATAATATTTAAAATTATATCAAAATTAATTAATTAGAAAATATTTAAATTTGTAATTTAAAATATCATTAAATTAATTTAAAAATATAATTACGAATTATAATTATTTATATATTCAAATTAAATTAATAAAATCAAAGTAGTTTAATTTGAATATATAATTAATTATATTTTTTTCAACATTTTAAAAATTAATTAACGACATTTTTAATTATAAATTTAAATATTTTCTAATTAATTGATTTTGATATAACTAATATAATATAAAGAAACTTAAAAAGTTCCTTTACTTTATAAAGCAAAACAATAATATTTTATAAAAATTAAAATATTTATACTTTATGAAATATATAAAATAATTTATTTTTTAAATACTTATAAATTTATAATTATTCATGGGGGCGGGATTTCAAAACATTGGGGTTTATCAAAGATTGACGAGATAATATATGTTTTTCCTTTTTGGTTTACCTGTAAGCTAAGGTTTCTACTGATGATTGCCTCTTCTTTGTGAATTGCTTGTTGGGAGAATCATATGAATCCCAAGCATTGCTAAGGATTGAAGGAGTGGAACTTGAAATTGTTAAAGAACAATAATTTTACCACCTGCACTATAAGAAGTAGAGGAGAGAGGTGCCAATGATGTTGCAGATTAGACTGAGTAGAGTTAGTGTGGAAACCCTAATCATGATTTAAACACAATTTTAACATGTGTATATGAAAAGAAATAAGTTTATAAATGTTGATCATGATTTTACGCAACTTTTTCAGGGGAAAATTTGCCAACTATGGTGATTAATTGCATGTTTTTTTGGCGATTTCTGCTTCTAATGCTTACGATGTCCATAAATCATCAGGTCAACCTAATAAACATATCATGTCCCCAACTTTTCTTAAAGTAGCTTTTGAAGAGGCTACAAAATAAAAATAGACAAAATGTATACTAATTTGCCCACAATTTTAGTTGGGATGGCTTCAATGATTGTTTGTAAAGGATTTAATGATCAAATCTAAGTTGCCATTTTAAGTAAATCGTTACAATGAAAGTGTTACAAGTTGAGTAGTACAAGTGAACATTTTCTTAAACTTCTCGAATTTCTAGCATCTGTGTGTTGACATGCTCAGGTGCCTTCTCATTCTCAAAACTTAAAATTGACACCACTTTTGGCAAAGCCATTTTCCTCTATATGGCAAAGGAACAACAATACCTATATAAAAATTATTAACATCTTTCTAGTGGCAATTTTCTAGTATTTTTCTTTGGTGATGATTATGTACTGTGTAATATGAGTATGTATCACTGAATAACGTTGATAAGTTGATAACCAAAGGTTGTAGGATTTGCTCTTACATTTCCACATTCTTGACCCACCAGTCAATCACTTACTGTTTGCAAGTTGCAATCGTTTCAATTCCTATTTTATAGCTCTAATGAAATCTCAAGTATTTCTTTTTTTTAAATAGGAAAAAATGGTTTTTTATTGTCTGGGATGTTTGGGTATCCTTAGGATGGTCAAGGGGTCGTAGATGTCCTTGGTTGGCCCTGTGACAGCCAAATGTTTTGATGACTATTTGAGATTCTGGAAACAATTGGAGAAGGCAAGAGGACCTCTCGTGCCATCCTACCATCTCAAAAATGCTATTGGGGACAGAGATGTAGTGTTCCACGAAGTTTCCTGAAGGGGACGTGTCCCCCTGTCGGGGACGCGTCTCAGGGACAGGGGGACAAGGGGTCTAAGTTTGGGGATGGCGGGGGGACAGTGGCGGGGGGGCGGCGTTGATATACATATGGTACTTGAATAACTAGTTATAAAAAGATGTTTTAGAATAACATTTCAAATTAAACTTTGGCAAATTAGTAAAATTGCAAATACTAACATTTTGAATACTTGAATACTATTAGTAATCAAATAAAATATTAAAATTTGACAAATGAAATTGTCGAATTTGAGATTTCTATTATATGAATATCGAAAATATGACATGTCACATCATAATATCATATCATATCATAATCATAATGATAAAATTGATTACAATGAGTAGCATGAGTACATTGATATCATAATCAAAATAAGTACAAAATGCAAAAATGTAGTGAACGGAGGCCTCTAATCATCCCCAAACTCCTCATCACTCGAACTGTTGGAATCCTCGCGATCAAGCGCTACCAAACTAACACCAACTAGCCCTACATCTGAAGCCGAAATTGGAGCATCCTCATTAATCTGTTTTGGATCCTTTGGGTCTACATTCCACCGTGCTGCTGGACTCTCTTTGTACAAAAGTGATTTGCGGTCAATGAGACACAAAGCACTATGTACAGCCACAAGCTTCTCTGCTCTCCTAGAGGTAAGTCTCTTCCTTTGAAGAGAGTGGATGAAGCTATATGTAGACCAGTTCCTTTCAACAGCTGAAGAACTAGAAACCTGAGATAACAATCGGATGGCTAGAGTGGTAGTCAAAGATCTTGATCCATGGCAAGTCCACCACAAAATTGGGTCCTCCTGCGCCATAGTTCGCATATCCATCTTGGCTACATTTGAATAACCTCTAAGAGTGGCAAATTTGGTCCACTCATTGCGAATCACACTGGCATCTACATCGTCATACATCCTCTCAATGCTCCTGAAGAACCCTACCTTCACCTCTGCATCCTCTATCGGTGTTACTCTACCATGCCTAGTCAAGTACCACTTAGGATTAAGTGCATAGGCTGCCATGTGCAAGGGAGTGTTGAGCTTCTCCCATCTCCTGTGAATGATTGGTTGAATGTGCCCGTGGTAGAATGCTAATGTAGGGTCCCTCTCTCACACAACAACCCTCATTTGATCAAGCATAGAATCGATGCACTCATACACCTCTCCAAGGTTAGGTGCATCCGCATCCCCATACCTGATAACCTGGAAAACTGGTTTAATGATGGCGACAATATATTTTGCATCAGCCCATAACACATCGCTCTTCACTGCATCCTTCACCCTCCTCCCCTGCTCTGTCTTAGACTCGGCCAACCTACTCCAATCTGCTGTCATGACCATGAGTTGCGGTGCCTCTTGCAACTCAATCATTCTGTCTAAGAGAATGAAATAGGAAGCATATCTCGTATCAATAGGTTTTAGGAACTCCTTAGAAAAGGTCCTGAAGAGTGCATGTGATGTGTGGTGGTTGCAAATAAACATATGCACATCTCTCGCATCATGAACCACTGCTCTAATCCATTCAATCTTTCCCATGTCCTTGAGTGCATTGTTCATGGCATGCACACAACATGGGGTCCACCAAATATGCCTATAAGTAGCCTCAACAAGTCTCCCTGCAGCTTTGCACACATGTGCAACATCTGTCACAACTTGGACCACATTTTGTGGCCCAGCCTCCTCAATAGCATCCCTGAGAACCTCAAACTGAAAATCAGCATCTTTGCGATGCCCTGAACAATCAACTGCCTTAAGAAAATATGGGCCCTCAGTACATGTAACCATGATGTTAATGAGTGGACGATGGCTAATGTCCATCCACCCATCCATGACTATGTTGCATCTTGTCTTAACCCAACACTCCATCTTCTCCATCAACAAATTGATCTTGGAATAGTTCTTATCCAAGATCGTGGTCCTCAATTTCGTCTCACCTGGTGGCACATATGATGGTCCTCCCTTTGCCACCATCGATATCATATCCTTAAAATAAGGAGATCGGGCAACATGAAACGGGATGCCATTGGCAAAGAGGAACTTGCCAATGGCATCATCTATCTCATCCTTGAGCTGCACATTAAACAAATCTGCAATGGGGTTACTTTGAGTTTGACTTTGCAATTTCCATTTTCCCCTCCCCTCTCCTGCATAGGCACTAGAAGAAGAACCTGGTGTCCCTTCTACTCTCATCTGCAAAGTATGGCTAGATCTTTGTTGCTGGCTATGCTGAAGCTGTGTCCTATGAGACAAAGTAGTAGGCATAGGTGTAGCTGGAGTATCATCAAGAACACCCCATAACTTATTTATTTCAACTTTGAATTTCAGGTTTTCTGGTTTTATCAAAAAACAACATATCCCCACACCTTTTCCTTTAATGAAAAGAAGGTGTGCATTAACTCTAGTGATGCTGCCATACCACCCCTCACCACAAAAGTTGCACTTCCACCTCCTTGTGCCACCAGATATTGCCCCTTGCGGTTGCCTGCTTAGATCTTTTGTTGCAAATTGTTTGAGAGGGGAATTGGGATCAAAAGGACCCCTAGCATACTTTGCCAATAGTGCAGAAGGGCAATTTAAAGTACTTGCTTCACTTGCCATGGAACTAGTTTGGACTTCATGCTCAGCCCCATGGTCATCCCCCTCAGCCTTAGGTTCATATTCAGGATCAGTATTACTATGTGAATGAACCTCATCCTCACTCATGTTGATGTCATGAGAGCTCATCGTGACACTGCAATAAACAAATAAATTCTATAAGTTCCTAGTTTCAGCCTAGTTTAACAAATTTGAAAATAAAATTTTAAAATTTCATGATGAATCTTGATGGAAAGATGAAAAAAGAACAATGAGCCTTGAAATGAAAATTAAAAATATGAATATGCATTTGCAGCCATGTATATGAAATTATGATTAATTTTTTAATCATAATTTCATAGACATGTGGCTGCAAATGCATATTCATGTTTTGATTTTCATTTCAATGCCCATTTCAAACATCAAACTACATTTTCAAAATGAATCTAAAAACTTGGAAAACAAAACAAAAAAAAAATTGAAAAAACTAAGAAAAACAGTCATAAAACCCTACCTTGTGCTTGAAAAATCCTTCAAAATTGGTGTAGAATGCTCCTCCTTTTCTTCTTCTTTCTCCTTCTCATCCCGCTTGCACTTGCAGCACCTCAAACTCACTCGTTCACTCACTCTTCTCACTGGTTTTCCTCTTCTTCACCTAGCTGATGCAAAACATCAAATGCATATGTGAGTAAAAAAATGAGCAATTAGAGATTTTTATTTCATTTAGAGGCTTTGAGATGTGTCCCACAAGCCTTTAGGGTTCGGCCCCAGGCACAAAGACCAATAAAAATTAAAGAAATTTTAAAAAAATTGACTTTTAAAAACGTCCTAGTGCGGGAGATGTCTGGGCGTCTCCGAGACGCTCGAAGGACGCTTGGGTGTCCCTGAGACATCTCAGAGACACCTAGGCGTCGTCTCCTGCGTCTCCGAGACGTTTCTCACGTCCTGGCGGCAGTGGAGGGACGCCTCCCAAGTGTCTCCAAGACCCCGAAACGTCCGGGACGGGGGGGCAGCAAAAATTTTGGGGGGACGCCTCCCCATGGAACACTGCAGAGATGCTGGTTTCAGGGCCAATGATGCGTCCCTGTGGAACATAGTATATAATTTTATAGTATTATTTTTTATATCTATATTTATGTAAAATATAATATATAATGTATAAAACATAATATATAATATGTAATCTATAATTAATATATGGTATAATATGAAATAGGAGGAGAATATTGCTCCTGACAAACTCTTGCACTCTTGTCAATCTCTGCTTGGCTGCTGCACATCCCTCTCTCCTCAAGCTGGCTCAGAAAATAGAAGATTCCAGAGGTCTTGGCTTAGATGTTCTCAGATGGAGAGAGTAGTTTTGATAGTTTAAAATGGCGGCCATTTACTCCTGGGGCTTTGCATTCCTTTTTACATGTTCTCCTTCAGCATTTTGGCACCTCTGTTTCCTCTTCTCCTTAAGTGGTGATGGTTAAAACATATTTTTTGCAAGTATGCCTGTCTATGGCCTAGGTTTGATCTACAGGGAACCTGTGGTGCCTGAGCTGGAACCTGGGGGAACCCAGCCTGCTCTGGCACTGAACTGAACCCAGTCAATTTTTGGGCCATTTCTGCCAAACTCAGCTTCACAGCTTGTAGTTACTGAGGCCACAACTTAATGTTGTAAGCTTAGTTATGATCATTATTGTGTCACAGTTGTCCAACATACACCTTTTGGCATGTACTTGCTAGCAATAATACAATTTTCTCTGGTTCTGTGTCATTCATACAGTGTACTTAGCTGAAGGTTCAAGCTAACAGTCTAGGATGGTTTGAAGTTGAATAGAGGAGATTCTCTTGAGCATTGTGCATAGAGCTTACTTTTGCCACATCAAGTCCTGTACAGGAGTTGGGCTGTGTAGGTTTTACATTCCTGACCATTCTTGTGTCACAGTCGTCCAACATACACCTTTTGGCATGTACTTGCTAGCAATAATACAATTTCCTCTGGTTCTGTGTCATTCATACAGTGTACTTAGCTGAAGGTTTAAGCTAACAGTCTAGGATGGTTTGAAGTTGAATAGAGGAGATTCTCTTGAGCATTGTACATAGAGCTTACTTTTGCCACATCAAATCCTGTACAGGAGTTGGGCTGTGTAGGTTTTACATGCATTTTGTGTTCCTTGGTCTTCCTGCAGATCTGACAATTGTGAGATGAAATATAATTCTGAATCCCTGCAGGTCTGTTTTTTGAGTAATAATCTATGCTTAGTAGAGGGTGCTTTAGATAAATCAAGCAGTATTTGGAAAGGCAGTTGATGCTTCCATTGTAGTGTCAATTGAGAAGAGAATGCCTGTATTGACTAGAGAACTGTCTTGGAAACAAGGTAGATTATTCTAAACCTTTATAGGAATCAAAACTTCAAATGCTCCATGAGATGGTCTAATGTTCAATTGCAGTATACTGTCATAATGATTGCTCACTAAGGGAAATAGCCTCTAG
This sequence comes from Sequoia sempervirens, assembly GCA_007258455.2. Classification (NCBI taxonomy): domain Eukaryota; kingdom Viridiplantae; phylum Streptophyta; class Pinopsida; order Cupressales; family Cupressaceae; genus Sequoia; species Sequoia sempervirens. The sequence continues at coordinate 237,506,452 of VDFB02058242.1, forward strand.
TAAGCTCTTTTCATTTCTAATGTTAAAAGTTTAATCAATGTGAAAGCCAACTGTGGAGGACAAGCAAGGCAACCTACCTTTGATGGGCCTGCTCTCTTAGACTTAAAGTGTATACCAAGCATTGCCAGTGCGTGAGAAAATTTATCTATTGCACTCATTGGTGTCTAAAGAATAACATGAGGAGGTAAAGATAAGGAAACTGGCAAAGATTGATCTTATTATATGAATAAAAATGCTGATGGGTGCTGGATGGCCTCTCATGGATTGATTATGTGCACCTTTGTACTTAAGGATAGTAAATTACAAAGAAAATCATATCAGCTAGTTCTCCACATCTTCTATGTACTTTCGTTGAAGCCATACTATTTAGGATAAAGTAGGTTTGATTTATATAGCATTCAGTTAGTAAATACACATTTGTGTGTGCAAGGTAGATCATCTCGTTTAAAATATAGCTATATTGGCATATTTACTTGATTTTTATGGTGGATACTGACTTTTGGTATGCTTTGTAGGAGCATCAGTAAGGTCAACGATGAGTGGTTTGCAGATGAAGAAAATGTACGGAAGACAGTAGGCCTGTTGGAAAGACCAATAATTGAAATACGATCAGATGTGAAGGAGGTAAGTCAGCTTGATTTCCTAATGCATCCTTTAATCAAGATTTTTTTTTTGCATCTGCCTATGCATAGAATAGATTGTTTTTATTACTCCAAATCATCACCATTCATTGTTTTGCTATCAGCAGTTGACATGTGGTATATGCTTTGAGACTTATGCTCGTCAAAGGATGAAAGCTATTGCTTGTGGCCATCAATTCTGTGACATATGTTGGGCAGGTATTGTCTTAGAGTGGTCTATTGCAACTGAATTTGTCAATATTAGATTACAACCTACCGTGGAGTCTGTAATGTAGGCAGCTTTTTGTTTGTAAAGAATCTAATGAAAACTACAAGTAGTTGTGTATCTGGGTAGATGGCATGGTTGACTTGCTGGCAACCTGTTGATGTTTGTTTTTTAATTTGAAGAATCAGCCCTTGTAGTGAATATATGCCACGACCCATAATCTAGGGTTAATGTGGTAAACACCAATTATGCATTATGTCTTCTATGACCCTTCTGAAAGGAAGATTTTTTTGATTGTTTCATAGAGTTCATTTCTTCGACCTGATATAGGGATGCACTTATTTTGTGATTGCTTTATGTTTGGAACTTGCTGGGTATGATGTTTAGATTAAAAAATATTTATCTAATCAAAACAATGATAGGTAAATCAAGAGAGATGCTAATTGCCAATTTTTAATGTGAAGGTTACATTCATACATCAATTGGAGATGGTCCAGGATGCCTGACATTACGATGCCCTGATCCGTCATGTGTGGCTGCTGTTGGTGAGGATATGGTTCTTTCTTTGGTTTCTGACGAAGATAGAATCAAGTATATGCGTTACCTTCTTAGATCATACGTTGAAGACAATAGAAAGGTGTTTACTATTCCTTAACATGATTTGTAGCAGTGAAAATTGTACTTTATTAATTGTTCACCTGAAATCACAAACCTTGCAAAGAAATACACTTTTGTTCCATGTCCCAGTAGTTACTTTGTTTGTCTGTGCACTTGATAATAGACTAAGTAGTAATCAATGGGTCTTCTATTTTTAGATGTTTATGTAATGAGGTGCTAATCTAGTTTTGCTTTCAATAATTCTGTTTGTTGTTTAAGTGTTTTAACTTTTCTTGGAGTTTCATGTAGGTTTGTAGAATTTGAAATCCAACTTTCTATGGGAAGTGGGATTTCTGAGTTGATGGGACAGGGGCCACAGGGACAAGTTTTTTCCTAAATTTTGGGATGGCCACACACACACACACATATATATATATACATATACATGTACATACAAATATATATATATATATATATATATATATATATATATATATATTTGTATGTACATGTATATGTATGTATATAATTACAAATATATAGAAAATTATATATTAGTAGTTCATTAGTGAATGCGAATGTGAATGTGGTGATGTCATCACTCATCAGTAAATCAATCAAAACTGAAATGCTAGTGAAAGTGTATGTAGACGTGGATGCATAATGGACGAAACAAATGCCAGTCTAGGCATGCCCATCTGTTAAAGTGTATGCATGTCAATACATTATTTCATGCATTTTCAGATCTTAATAAGAGCAGCTCAACCTGAAAGGAATGAACACCAAATGCTCATCAATTATGAATCCAAAATGTTCTATTTTACCTGCTAAAACTGTGGACTGTTAAGATAATGGAGGCCTTTCGTTGCTCAGAAAACATAAATCCTAAGTTCACTGAATTGATAAAAATGAGGCTGGATCTGGGTATGAAACGACCCGGAATCAGAGTCTGTGTGGAATCAGCACAGAATTGGCACACCGTGGGTTTGAAATTTTTGGCCCTAAACTTTGCTCACTTCCAGACCTCTAAAATACTCGAACAATATTCTTTACTGCCAAAAATAAAAAACCCTAAGTGTAATGAGTAAGAACCTCATTTTCTTTAGACGAGAAGTGTGAATTGATTGGAAGGAGCAAGTTGAAGTGAGAGCCTTAGGGGAGAGAGGGAATTGATTGGAAAAGATTGCTAAGTGCCTGGCTAGGCTGCAACTCTTTTCTGATTATAAATTTATTGCATTGCATTTGTTCTGGCTGTTCCTCACCATTTTCTAAGTATAGACACATCAAAATAGGTGACACCAGAATAAGAATAATAGTTTCATTTATATTTATTAGATAATCTAATATAATTTAATAATTAATAATTGATATTATAAAATAGTTTAAAAATTTAAACTATTATATTAGTATATTGTTTTTTAAACTATATATTAGTATATTGTTTATTAAACTATATATTAATAATTATATAATATACTTATAAGTTAAAAATTTAAAAATGAAAAACTTTTATACCTATCCTGCATTATTAAATATAAATATATATTTTTTTAATTTATAATGTATATATTTAGTTTTTAATATATTTATTAATGATTTTTATATGTTCTATGTACGGATGTACTCAAACATTGTAAAATCCCACCCTTATTTTTTCCAAAAAGTTCACAACTTGTACCCATTAGCATTAGCCCAAAATGCAATGATAGACAAACTGGAAAGCAACCCTTCACTTTCTGATCACCTAGATCCCGGAGTGGGCAAGGTGAGACCATACAGTGTAAGGGGATCTTTGCTAATATTGAAAGTGGTAAAACTAACTGAAAGAACACCTTCCACTTTCTGATCACCCAGATCCCAATGTGGGCAAGGTGAGAGCATATGGTTGTTGGCTTACATTTAAGAACTTGGCTAAGCTGTCACTTCTTGAGTGGGGTGAGTAGTAATATCAACGCTGAAAGTAAACAAGTAAGCTATTGGCAGCAAGCCAGTCAATAGGGAAAGTAAAGCACTTGGCGGCAAAGCCAACCACTTCCACTTTTTAGCGGGCTACAAGAAATGAAATAAGGAAAACTTGACCGCTTATTCGGTGGGAGTGAAGTACAATAAGCAAAGGCTCAACCATTTATTTAGCGGGAGCAACCACTTGTTTAGTGGGGTCAGTAATTAAGCAAATACAAGAGCATTCACCAACGGTACTACCGATGGTGTTACAATGAGCTCAACATAAACATATCAGATCATTACATACTGCTGCTACGAGAGGTAAATGATAGAAAAGTGAAGTATAACACCCTCCCTAGATGATAGAAAGTAAGTGTGTGAGCACCCCAACAAAATAGAACAAGTATACCTCAAGACAAGTCCATTGGAGGTTAGTAGAATAGGTCTGATAATTTTATGTTGCTTTAGGCCCCCCACTCCTAGGATGATCACTGCTATTTATTAATAGTGTCTATTTTTAGACTTATAATTTTTAATAAGTTACGACGGCTACCCGGAATGTACTCATATGTTGTTTGGAGTCACTATTTTCAGCAGTATGCTATTTTTAGTAAGTGTTATTTTTAGAAGCTGCAATAGATCTGATAATCATAACAATGTCCACATGCTTAAAATGAACTCAATCTTTAACCAGTAGCTTAGGAAGTAGGAAGTAGTTTTTTGTGCACCTCATGATTCATTGATATACCTAGGGAATATTTGAAGCAAACCTTGAAAGTGTTCATCATGAGAGAATCATGTTTTGCATGTGTACATCAGTTGAATAGAGGTTGTAACCATAGGTCAGTTTTTGTCCAGTGGCAAAATTTGGGAGCAAAACTTGCATTTGGGTGCTACTGTAGTTGGTTTATCATATGTGTATATCTTTGGCTATAACTAAAACCTTGCTTAAGGTCACCTTTAGGAATACCTTCTTGGGTCTAGCTAAGCCTAAAGCAAATGGGAGTTTACCTGCTGGATCGACATCATCTTTGCGTTTGTTATACCATGTTCATTGTACTTGTTTGTACTGTCCAATGCTAATTATCTAAATTCCATTAACTTGGACTTGTGAAAATTCTCCATAAAAGTTTTTGTACTATTGTTGAGATTAATGGGCATTGGAAGAAAAAGTGAAGGCAAATGTTTGAGTTCATATGAAGAGAAATAAATTGTGGATGAAGTCTTCAAGGACCTTCAGTTCTGTACAATTTTCTGTGAAACTAGGATATCACATTCCAATTGTTGAAGATCTGATATAAATAATCATTTGCCATCTTTGAATATATTTATGGGCATGTCTTGGTAGCTTGAGTCCAATATTTGGCAAGCTTAGCAAGTCATTTGGTCTCCATTTTATATTTTAGCTAAGAGTGCTTTACACTAGTTTTTGTGATATAATAATGTCTGTTAGTAACTGCATCAGATTATGAAACAGCTGAAATGAAACTGATAATCTGCTGTTTTTGTAGACTAAGTGGTGTCCAGCACCGGGCTGTGAATATGCTGTAGAATTTGTCCTTGGAAGTGGTTGTTATGACATTACTTGCAAATGCTCATATATCTTTTGCTGGAATGTAAGTCATGTTTTGTACCTTAGTTTGATGATTTGATTAGAGTGGCAACTAGCCTTTCCTTTTAGTGACATAAAAGGTTAATATGCTGATATTGTTAAGTTGCTCATCCAAATTTGTTGTCTAATGTGAAAAGTTTTATTTTTATGTAACTTAAATCTGCTTCAGTGTTTAGAAGAAGCTCACCGTCCAGTAGACTGTGAGACAGTGGCCAAGTGGATCTTGAAGAATAGTGCAGAGTCAGAAAACATGAACTGGTAAATTCCAATGGATTTAACTTTTAGTCTGTTATTTAAATTCTTCTAAGTTGCTTTAATGTCCTTAATATTTCTGAGTAATTTATGGTAAAAATGTTTGTAGGTCTTGAAACATTTTGCTTGTTTCTTGATAATTAAATGATCATTATTATTAACATTAATACTTCTTAGAGAATGACCTTGTTCATCAAATATAATGTTCAGTTTCCTGTATTTTTTGTTTTTCAAGTCCATATACTAATTCCACAGGTATTTCTTTGTTTTCTTTTGTAATTTAGTTCACCTGTCTCATCAATTGATTATATAACTAGCAAAGAAACTGTTTATGTACTACAAGATTTCAAATGAAGTTCCCATTCTTCTTTGGTAATCAATGTTTTTCTTATATGATACCATTCACATGCAATACATTCATTTCTTCCCAAATACCATGATGTTTGGAAATTGGAAGGACTCATGTTAGTTGAGAATCACATCAGTATTTGGATTAGATAGTGTGACTATTGATATGCACACAGAAGTAGCCATCTTAACTTGTTTTTATATGCTTACTGCAGTTCTGGTAATGTCTCTTGTTTTACAAGATTTATTGGGCTTTCTTTGTATTCTTTCTTTAGATTTTTCTGTGAAAATAATCCTTTTAAGCAGTGTTTGATCTGTACGCTGTTGTAGTTGGAAATAGTCAATTTTGTTCCAATTCAAACCTCTTTTGCAACATTGGCTGTTTAAACCTGATGCTATTCAAAGTGAATCTCCATATTGCAGGGTATATAACAACTGTTGTTTCATTGTGACACAAAGAAGCATTTTCCATGTCATTGCTGAACTGATGCTTTATTTGTTATTATCCTTGACAAGAAGTAGATATATATTTTGTTGAAATATCTTGTCATTGATGTCAAAGGTCGATTAGCTCTATGCTTTGCTTGAGCTACTTGCTTGCGTACTTGAGCTGGTTGCTTGCGTACTTGAGTTGCTTGCTTGTCTGCTTCAGCCACTTGCTTGCCTACTTCAGCTCTTTGCTTGCTTGGTTACCTGTTAGGTTAGCATTATAATTCTGAGTTGTTAGCAGATTTGCCAGGTCAGATGTAGTGCCTTGTCACCATTTGACCTGTCAAGGTCGAGCTTTATTCTGTTGGCTTCAGATTTCTTTATTGTTTTATGTGGGCTGCTAATATCTAAATCTTTTCCTTAAATGTTTATGGGGCGGCTTATGTTGCTGAAGTCATGGTTCTGGTGGTGAAGAAAGGTATCGTGAGAGTCTGAATGAAAACATCTCTCTTTAATGTGTCGGTTTTCATTTACCTCTGCCTTCTATTTTTGGTGCGACGGTGTTTACTCTATTCTTCATTCATTTGCTGGCAGCTTATATTTTATGAAGACGTTTTTGTGGTGTACGTGATAATGATAAAGTCTATCACATAAGATGAAATGGTGAAGTCATGCAATGTTATTGTTTTTTGCGGGTATGGTTTGCCTTGTTGAAGTGCGACTTCAAGTTTATTCCGAACTTTGAATATTATATATAAAAACTTGCGATTTTATGTGTGTTCGATTGGGTGTATCTGGCAAGTCATGGCAGTGTTTAAAATTGAGTGAAGCATGGTGACTTGCATTGCCTTCATTCTTTTTAGGCGCGGGTTGAAGATGCGGTGAATAGGAGTTCTGTGTGAAGTGTGCATTGAGTGGTGTAATATGGAGACTTGAATTGCTTCTGGTGCGGACCCTGTAATGCATTATTCGAATGAGCAGGTTGTATCGCGTGTCTGAAATAGACAGTGCTGTGTGAGTTTTCTATGCATGATGTGAAGTGATTAACATTCTGCTTTTGAGGTTGTGACAGTGACTTTATTCCTTGCATACCTCCTTTTGAGTGTTGGCTAAAAGAAAAATAATGGCATGGTGATCTTTCGTTTTCAGTCTTGTGTGGATGCTCACAAAAAGGGATGTTGAGACTATCATGCTGTTCTGTTTTATTTTGTGTTGTCTTAGTGTGAAGATACCTATGAGAGCCATGTTGTGGGGGTGCTATGAAGAAGACGTGTTTTGATGGAAGTTGTGTGTATTTGTAGGCCTTGCCATCCTGTTTATGTATAGAAGTTGCAAAATGAAAGAGTTGTTAAAGCTTTCGCGAGTCTTGAGGTGTAGCTCTGCATATTGGTGACAGTCAGCGTGTTTTTTTTGTGGAAGTTAAATGCTACAGGTCATTATGAGAAACAAGATATAATGTTTGGAGTGTGTTGAAATTAATCTTTGCTGTGCTCTGTTTTTGATTCTGTTTTAGTTACCAGGTAGATGAGCAGATTGTTTTTGTAATCAAAATTGCAGTGTTGAGAAGTTTCTCGGTGAGTTGGTGCTGACGCTGAAGTTGGTGCTTCAGCCATTCGAAGTTAGTGCTTCAGGAGAGTTGGTGGTTTTAGTGAGTTGGTGCTCACTTGTGTAATCTAGTTTGGTGCCCTTTGAAGATAATAAAAGCTATATTTTGCTGTGGTTTTATACCCCAAAGGTTTTTCCACGTAATATCGGTGTTTATGGTGTCTAATGTTTTCTCTCACTGTTTTGATTTTTGATTTACATGGTTTTAAGTTTTAAAGTTTGAAATATTGATTCACCCCCCAGCTCCCCTGCCCCCCCTCTCAGTATTTCCTGTTTGCTCTTCATATTTTACCAGCCTGATAAACCTTTGGTTTAAGGGCTCATTATAATACAGTATGCAGGTAGATTGGACTGCATTCTTGCCTGTGGTAAGCTTGGAACACATTCTTGTGTGGGGTGAGCTTTGAATAGAGTCTTGTGTTGGGTAAACTTGGGTCACATTCTTAAGACTTAAACATTGGCTATGCTCAAATGAACTCCATTTTCTATAAGTATAGATTCAAATAATAGAAGCGACTTCTTCTCTCTATCATCTTACTAAGCCTTTTATATCTCATAAGAGTTATCTTGACTGATTGGATTTTCAGGAAGTTAGTGGCTTCTACAAAACAGAGTGAAAATCAATCTACTTGTAGATGTTTTCAGTGCATGTTGAATTGTTTGTAATTTATTTTCATATATGAACTCATCTTTCTTGGATTCCTGATGTTGACATTTTGTTGTCATTTTTATTGTAAGTACTACTGGTTTTTGGGAGTACCCCAATCTTACACTGCGAACTTTGTTCAGGATTCTTGCTAATTCTAAGCCTTGCCCAAAGTGCAAACGTCCAATTGAGAAAAATCAAGGATGTATGCATATTACCTGCACACCACCATGTAAATTTGAATTTTGCTGGTAAGTCTTATCATCTTGAAACTTTCTGATGTTTGAATTGCTATTGTAGTGAGTTATTCCTATTTTTTCAATAGTTACTAACGCCCATGTTTCTATATTTAATTGAATAAAATTCATATACATCTATTTTTTGGATTACTACATACAAATATAGCATACTTGTAATAACATATGAAATTCTAATTGTTAATGTAGTTAAATTGTCCATGCCTATCATATTGGAGTCTGTGATGATTGAAAGAAAGATTACCTAGTTTTATCTGCAATCTTTTTGCATCTTCAGGCTTTGTCTAGGTGCTTGGTCAGAGCATGGTGAAAGAACCGGTGGCTTTTATGCTTGCAATCGATATGAGACAGCAAAACAGGAAGGAGTTGTAAGATAATTCCACTATAATTGTTTATTGCTGGATTAAATAATATCTTTGTTTCTTTTTTAATGGTTGATGTCTATGTCTTTTAACGTTTTCAATAATAAGGTTTTTGCATGGTGGTATTACTGCTGTTGTTAAGGTCTGTTCTTGTTGTATACTTTGCATGCCCCTCCAGTATGATGAAGCTGAGAGGAGGAGGGAGATGGCAAAAAATTCTTTGGAGAAATATACTCATTATTATGAAAGATGGGCAACCAATGAATCGGTTGAGTTTTTCTTACCCATCCTCTTTTATATGAAGATAGCCTTTTTCTTGTACTGTAGGGTGACATCTACAGGTGGTGAGAAATATCTGAAGTTGTGCTTTGCTGTTGCATTGAGCAGTCTAGAGCAAAGGCACTGGCTGATTTACAGCAAATGCAATCTGTGCAGGTAATGTTTCTATTTGTCCTACCTATTTTCATGGCTAGATTAATTGGTGCTTGACTAATGTTCTTAGTATTCATTTTAGGTTAATGGTTTCTGTTCCAGTGCCTTATGGAGTTCCCAATCTGACAATTCTGGTGACATACTTAATACCTCCTAGGACTTTTTAGAATGTTTAAGGGGCCTGTAAACCTTTGTTTTTTCCTTATTTCCTTGTATTTTTTGTTGTAATCTTTTGAACAACATTATCAAGCTGTAAGTATAATTTTGCTTAGTCTCTCTGTATAATTTACCCTTAAACCACAGTTGGATAGAGAATATAGACTATGCCAGCTACAGCCAGCTAGCAATTTTGAAGTACGTCAATACTAGCAGAGTTAACCTCATCTCGTCTTGTTTTCTGGTTCTTTATCTACTATCATGATGATGCTTTGCCGAGTCATTTTAGGTTTGTCAATTTATTTCAGGTTGCCTTTACACTAATATATATGGTGTTGTAGTTTTCCTGGCATATGTTTATCTTGCATTTTTCCCCCCAAAAAATAAATGTTCTTTTTAATAGATTCATTATAAGTTCTTGTTAGAGAAAATTAGAGCATGCCAGAAGATTATAGCACAACAACAAATGGGTAATATATTTGTGTTTTCTCATGAATTCAGGTTGTATAATGCAAATGGTATGAAGTGGGGCAGTCTATTCACACCAAAGTATGAGTTAATCAAGAAATCAAAAAGCATAAGATTGAACTGTTAGGAATAACTGTATGCATGCTTAGTTACTCACATTAAACATATTAATACAAAAAAATCAAATCATAGCTCCGATAGTTTCAAATATTTCTTGTACTTGGCAGATTGTTCACGTGATGGTATATACCGTATATCTTATTTGATTTTGCTTGTGCATAGTATCTGGATGAGTCCAGTGATGCACTTACTATGACTTTCATCTCTTTCACAAACAGTTGTCACAGTAGTGTGGCAGGGTTCAGGAACTTGTATTTATAGCTACATCCCCTCTTGCCTTGATTACATTCACTCTCAAATCTTGAAGAGTCCTAGAATTGAGTTATCTATTTCTCACTTTCAGATTCTTTGCAAGTGATGTTCATCAACCTACTGCTGAAAGTTGTCTTTGCTTTACATTCACAATTTCTGTTGGGTTTCAATTGTATGTTCTTTTTCCAGTGATCATTATGTCCTCCTGGTTATCGCATTATAAAGTCATTTTAAGGTCCCATGTTAAATGTGTCTTCGGTTTTGTGTTCTAATTCCCTTTGCTTCGATATTAGAGCGAATTTTTAATGAAACTATTTATTTTTAATTTTCAATCTTAACAAGCACTAAATAAGTGTCTCATGACAAATAGACCTCTGTAGCATATATATGAGGTCACCCTATGAGTTGTTGTATCATCATCCTGTACATTTCTTACTTTAGAGTCTAGACATAGTTACCGGAAACATTGTTATGCTCCCCCCCATCAAAGAAAGAAACAGATCGCAATATTTAGTTGGATCACAGTACTTTAACTCTAGGCAAATAAAATATACATGGACAGTGATTCCAATAAGGGGATCGATTAAGATTATGAGAAAAGGGTAGCGATTTCCTTGAATTAAACATATTTAATTAAAGTTAAATTAAGAGGGTTTTAGGCCAGCAATTAAGAGGAATAGCTGTGACTCCAAAGGCAGAAATAATGAAGAGGCGTGACTCCCTTAAGCTTGAAGATATAAGAGGGAGAGCATTTCATTTGAGAAGGACATCCGTAACATCATTCAATCAATCAAGAATAAATATGATGTGACTCCTAATGTGAAAGATTGTGACTCTTAATGTGAAAGGTTGTGACTCTTTCAAATATGAAAGATTGTGACTCCAAATATGAAATCCTCAATAATAAGATATAAAAGGTGGATAATTTCTTTGTGGAGAAATCATCAAGTGGGTAAAAGGAAAAAAAGAAAATGAAATATAAGGAAATCTCTTTGGAATAGAGATTGAGAACAACCATTGGTAATATTCTACAATGTAATTGGTGGCAGCCATTTAAGAGTAAATTTATCATTTCATTAAGAGGTTATATATTTAGAAATATTCTAGCAAATTCCATGAGGAATCATATCTTGAATTTGTGAAGTGTCTTGAAAATAGGAAGGCCGTTCAGCCTTCCAAGTTCATGAGAGGTGAAGGAAGACCAGCCTTCATGCTCTTATCAAGTATGCCACCCCGAGATGGAATGGACACCAGCCCTCCATGCTCTTGGGCTTGATCAAGGAGGACAGCCAACCGCCAAGGTGGATTGAGGGATGGAAGGGTGGCCCACCTTCCACGCTCTCACAATACAATGGCAACCAACCTCGAGATTGCCGTTTGCAAGCATTTCCAATAAATTCATGATGTGATTTGCTATGAGGAATAGGCTATGATGTTGGAAATATTGTCATTGATGTCAAAGGCACTTAGTCAAGATTGTTGGAAATTATGTCAAGTGTCTCTAACACCTTTAAATGATTTTGAAACAGCATATGAAACCCCTGAACAACATGAAGGTAAAAGTATGATCGATGCAAAGATATGAAGGTAAAGTTTCAAACTTAGAATGGAAGAAGAAATCAGATTGATCAGATATAAAAGAGCTTGGATTGATTTGCACAGATTCAAAGAAAGCAACAAACAGCATATGAAATCTGGAAAGCAATTAAAGGATAATTGATCTCATTAAGACTAACAAGTGTATAAATAACAAAAGCAATTAAAGTAGAAGAAACCGATTCATTTCAGTTTATTAAAACAAATCAAATGTGATTAAGTGAAATGGTGCAACTCATTTTCTGAAGCAATACAATTCTTCTTTACAAATGCAACTTCAGAATTATGTTTAAAATCAGATTTATTATAAAGCAAACAAAAGTTGAATAAGACAAAAATTAATTTTGTCTTATATGCAAAGAGAAGGCCATGATTAGAAGGCAGTGCTTATGTTCATTAAAGTGGAATGATACTAGTAAAAGGTGCGATTTCTTTAAAGCTGTGAAAGGATGCGATTTATTAAAAACTTCAGCTTTGTCAAAACAAAAAATTAATTAATTCATAATGGGTGAAGAGGTGCGATTACCTTTGGTTAAGGAAAAACAATAAAAAAAATTAAAAATTGTTTTCTCCAAGTGGTACGATTTATAATGCAACTCCAGATTTCTAAAGAAAAAGAAAAATAAACATTGATGTGGTGCAATTACCATTCAATAAGAAAGAGTGTATTAAGCAAACAGATTTGAAGGGATGTGTTTAAATTTAAGAGTTGCTATCTATTGGAAAGGACACATTAATTCATAGTCACCTATCTTTGTGAATATATATATATGAGAATCAAAATCAGTTTTGCATGTGAGAGTGTGAGTGGATGGTGATGTGAAATCAGAACAGAAGATTATATTTTTTGTGTGGGCATTAAAGTGACAGCATACATCACAAAGAAAGGATTGGAGTGAAGTAAAAAGCAGAATTCAGATTTTCAGTTTATCATAAGATGTTGGTGCCTCTTGTTAGCCAAGGTTGCTGCCTTGGAAGAGGGAGTTGGTGCTCCTTGTAGGTTGGTGCCTACAACCATTGTAAACTTGTATAAATATAAAGTACATTATTTGTACCGTGGTTTTCTCTTGTAAGGGTTTCCATGTAAAATCTTGGTGTCAACTTGTTCTTATTGTTATATTCTTGCATAGTTATTGTGATTGATAAAGTTTTAAAATTGGTAAAAGTTGTGTTATATTGATTCACCCTCCCTCCCGAACCCTCTCCCCCCTTAGTATAACTATGTGCTCATCATATGAACCATAGTTGGAAAACTCAGACTTGCCAAAAACTCGACATACCCAAAATTTGCGACTTGTCAAAGACTCAGCAAAAACTCGAGAACTAAAAAAAATTGCTTAAATTTCTTTAAAAACACTTTTTTTTTTGCAAAACTTAAAGACAAAATATATCCAATGAGTCCATAAATGAGTGGTGTTTTCTATTAAATTTGATTGATTTGAATACAAATTGAGTACAAAATCGTATCATTATGTGAAATCTTGATACAATAGTTATGTGGCAACTATTTATGAATTTATGATGATCGTCTTTGAAAATCACTATCATAATTCATAAATTGCATATTACAACATTTGACATCTTCCTCTATCCTAGTCTAGTGAAAACTTTGGGAGAGGTTCTAATCTTTGCACACCATTGTAGTCTAGTGAAAACTTGGGGAAAAGTTCTAATCAACGATATTATGATCATAGTTTGAAGACTCTCCAAGTACTTTGCAAGACTGTAAATTCCCAAGTCTCTGAGTTGGGCGAGCCGAGTCAACTAAGCTCCTGAGCCAAGTTTGGCCAAGTCTTGGAGAGTAATCGACAGATCCTGCTCCAAGACTCCCGGGTCTTAGGCTTGAACTCCAGAGTCCTGAACTCAAACTCTTCAAGTGCCTGAACATAATAGACATTTTGGCTAAAATTTTAAATTTTGAGGGTTTGAGAATCATATGGCATGTGTGTAATGTTTGAATTATAACAAATTGATAGTCAAAATAGACTTTTATGTTCTCCAAATGCATTTATTTCTTTTTGTTTTGTGTAATTATGAGGGTCTTTTTTTTTGTCGAGTCCATGTTGAGTCTCGAGTCTGAGTCAAAGTTTTGGGCTGCCGAGTCCGAGTTTTCAAACTGTGATTATGATAGTGATAAAGATAATTGTCTAAGTTGTTGATTCCAATCTCCACTCCCAAATACCCTCATTGTAATCAAATTTCTTATACGAGAAGATATCCCAATAACTAGTGGGGGTCTATGAGTGAAGATCTCAATGGGGTTGAGGGGCAGTGCCCCTTGTGGGGGTTTGGAGGCAATGCCCCTAACGACATCGAGGGGCAACATAAAACTTCTTGTCACTCACCATTTCACAATTTTATCACTTAAGGGAGAAATTAGGTATTTGGCACATTCTTCTGAAGAATATTTGCTCTCCAAGTGCTATGTGAGGAAGTGTGAGGGATGTTCATGCATTTATAGGGCAAAATTGTGAGTTTTTTGATTATTTTTTTGTGTTTTTTTCGTGGTTCGCATTTTTAATGTATCTGGCGAGTTTGACAAAAAAGCTCCCAAGTTTTTTGCAAGTACTTGCCAAAAACTCGGCGAGTACTTGCCAAAAACTCTGGTTATGCCATGAACTAAATACTAATGATGTTATTTTTTCAAATATTAATGATGCTTATGAACTATTGATCCAAATATTATGATGTTTTAGCTATGATTTATTGATCTCGATATTATAATGTTTTGTGTATGGATTTGAAAAAATTATAAAGTTGATACTTGTTACTACTAATATCAGTTTTTAGTGATTAAAATTGTTTTGCAGGCCTAAAAACAGGAATTTCCCAAAAGGGGACATTACAAGCATTGTAGCCATTGTACATTTCTTGGTTGGATCTGTGAAACACATTCATGTCTTCGGTTGATAAGAGTAACTTTTAGTCCTTGATGATTTTGTTATCTTCAGTCTGTATATACATTCAACAAATTTCCAGTCAGCATATTTTATTTTGGAGGAAGAGTGTCTTCACATTTCACATTTTATCCTTGGCTACTTGTAGTGATTCACAGTCATAATCTTGCTTCTAGGTCGCCTCATTTTTAGCCTTATCCACCAATTTTGATCTTTTCTCCCTTTTTGGCAGAAGTAAATAAAAGTTTTAAAATGAAAAATACTAGGAGGATCTGCCCCTTTCAAATGTTTGAGGGAAGAGACCATAACCATTTGTTTTCTTTTGTCATTTTCCATTGGCAGAAGTTGAAGCATCATCTATGGTTTCAACAATAATTTAAGGTTTATTGTTTTCTGAATGACCCCTGATATAAAATTGACCATCTCATTCCTGTCAGTCTTTTATCGCTCATAAGGTTTATAGATGCAGCAGTCAGGTGCCGTACTTTTAGTGATTAAGTCTGCCTGCTGGGTGCCAAAAAATTGGATCTAATTTTAGTTTTTTAAATTTATATGTTTGTTTGTTGAAACTGCTGTTTTAGGCTTAGGTTTTGTTCTATGTTTAGCCACTTTTATTAGTTTATTTGAGGTGCTAATTTTAGACTATTCTTAGGAGCTGCAGCAGGTTTATTCTGGATAGGCAACGGGTGTATATTATTATTTTTAGTTTTTTGTTGGGCAGTCAGGAAATATATATGTTCAGGTGCTTTGATTGCAGACTATTTTTAAGGTAGTTGCTTTGTGATGAAGGCAACTCAAAATATAGGGTTGGGTCGCCTAAGTGGGAGGTCTGTTTAAGACTCTGAGCAGTCTGTTATACACAATTGAAATGTAGACAGAAATATTCAGAATAATAAAAATTTTCAGGCAACAAGCTATCTATATTATTTTATTTTTTGTACTTAAAACAGATTTGTGTTTGTGGGTTAATGTACTCAAGGTTGCAGTTTTGATTGAAGTTTCAATCAGACAGTTTAGGTCAATCACTCAAGTGAAAAATTGCATATTATGTGATAGGTGGCTGATTTATTTCAGTGGGTGTGATGCCCGAGAGGCTTCAGTGGTTGAAGTATCCAGAACCTATGAAAGGCTTTAGGGTATGATGCTGTAGTTGCTAGTTGCTCTAGTGATTTTTGAGTTGTTCTGCATTTGTGATAGGTTGCTGATCTGATTTAATTTCAGCTGATTTGTTTAGTTTCAGTGTATTCTAGTAACTGAAGATATAACTACTCTTAGTCTTAGAGAGTGTCACCACCTAGAGGGAGGTTGAAATTTTTGTTCTTGGTAGTGTAGGCTACAAATGTTGTTAGAAGAAGTTGATCTTTGGGTCTTTGTGGAAATTGTGTTTGACACCTCCAACTGATCCTGCTTAGTTGGCTGATCATGGTAAAAAGATGGCCAATTCAAGTGTATCATCTTGGATTCTGTGAGGCATCATTTGATTCCTCACATTGCTAGAAAGAAATAAGCAAAGGAGATGTTTGACGCCTAGAAGATGCTGCTAAAGAACAAACTCCTAGCCACACACGAGTGACACAAACATAGTAGACACTTTCCTAATGAAGATCATAGAACTTTGTGATCAACTTGTAGCAGTTGGGGTTAGGTGGGGGAAGATTAGTTGGTACCCATAGCTTTAAATGGTTTCTTTCTATCATGGGAACCGTTTTTTGGGATGTTTGTGCTTGTGAGAAGCTACCCACCTTCAAGAATCTTGGGATGATTTATCTAGGAGAAGACTAGACTAAAGGCTGTTTGAGCTAGGGCAAAAGAGACTCAAAATCTAGCCCTCATCGAGAAGATGAGGAAAGGTGGTAAGAAATGTGTACTTGTGAAGGGTCAGAAGAGCAAGGAGGAAGAATAAAATACTTTGGCAAAGGGGAAGAAAGGTTTGAGTCATTTGAAGTGTTGAAAGTGCCACGAGATGGGCCATAATGCATCTTAGTGTCTTGAGAAGAAGAAAGTCAAGAAGCAGCAACAAGAGTTCATAGAGAGCACTTAAACTTCAGCTAAAGGAGATGAGTTATTATTTAGACTTGAGACAGCTTTTTCCATGATGTCTTGCCTATCTACTAATACTATTTTTGGTATAGGGTAGTATGTGGATAATGGAGCATCTAGATACACGATGTTCAATAGGAAGGCGTTCAATACACTTAAAAATGAGAGGAGGGCACATATTTGGAGTTGGGTAAATGATGTCATTTGTCTAGTTATTGGATTGGGATTTGTCTACTTTTGCATACCTTTAGGTGATGTTATTGAGCTAATTGATGTCTAATATGTTACTGGTTTGATATAGTCTTCTTTCAATTTCTTGCATGATAGATCTCCAATGTATCATTTGATGGTCAACAAGTGAATATTAGAAAACACAATGTTGAACTTGGTCAAGCTTTTTTCAAAGGAGTTCAAGTTGGTGGCTTGTATGAGCTACTTGATGATCCAATCAAGCATGGCAAGATGCCATGGTGGAGGAGTATCCTTGTTATGCCCCTAATATTCTATCTTGCCAAGTGTAATTAGGTTAAGTACTTGTGTCATGCATAACCTTCATGTTTTCATTTATGACCTCTAGTTAAATTTTTAGCCCAACCTAATTAGGATAAAGGGGTGCGTCTCTACCTAATTATGTCTATAAATAAGGAAGAGAATGGCTCTTCCAAACCATCATAATTTGCAAGATTAAATTCATGGTCTTATAATTTGAATTTTGGAGGTCACCCTCAAAGTGGTCTTATATTTATTGATTTTTGCCTTTATTTCCAAGAAATATCCTAACAAGTGTTATCAGAGTGGTGATTAGGCCAAGAAATTTGTTTTCATCATAACTTACAAATCAGTGTGATTTTTTTTTTGAGATTTTTTGAGTTTTTGAGTAATCCATTGAAGGAAACCTATAGTAAATTTTTAAGATTTTGTGATCAATTGAGAGTTATTGTGATTTTATGATTTTTAATTAATTTGTTCTATGGGCTGCAAATTTTGGAAAATTTCATATTTTTGGAAAGCTAGTAAAAATTAGGTTGAAATAGTTGTTTAAGTTTTTGATTAGAGGTGAAATACATTTTGTAATTTAGTGGTCAAAATTTGGTCAAAGGATGTACATTAGATTCTATTATAATGCATGTTTTAAATTTTATGGTTACAACTCACACCTAATAATTTTCTCCCCTACCTAATAAAAATCCTAGAGTTCAAAGAACAAACACATTAGAAACCATGCCATTTTTTGTACTAGAGAAATTTTCTACAAATACTGAGTCCAATAACTATTTTTCACCATCTAAATTTGAGGGAAAATGTAGAATGTAAACTAGTGGTAAATTTTATCAAGGACAATTTGTTTTCCGCATTTGCAACATCTTTAAATGAGGGTTTGGATAGGTTTAAACAAGAACTATTGTTGGAAGGAATGACCCGATAAACCACCTAGGAGGACAACCCCAACAGACAAATCAAGGGATAGGACAGCCTTTTCAAGGTCCAAAATTGAACCAACCCAAAATTGACATTCATAAGTTCGATGGTATGGATGTAATGCCATGGATAAGTCTTACAAATCAATATTGTAAGCTTTGCAATACACCATAGAAAGCAATGGTTAACATAGCCTCACTACATTTAAAATCTTAACCTTATTTGTGGTAGTAGTGGATGATGAGTTAATGACTTGGCAATCCAGTATGCGAAATCATGGAAGGGAAACTATTTCACCCAATTGAAAATTTTGAAACAAATAAAATCTGTAGCCAAATATAATACTTACCATATGAGATTGGCAATTTGAATGCGAGATGTGACACCTTATCAAAAGCTACAATTGTACACCAATGAACTTAATGATAGAATTAAGCATGATGTTCATTTGTTGGAACCTTATCCAATTAGGAAAGCAATGCAACAAGAATTGCATATTGAACATAGAAACTTTGCCACCAAAAGGTCCATGCAAGGGAAAATCATAGGATAGAGAGATAGAAATGTGACTAATTGTGTGGACAAAAGTTTGGCAAACTTCTTTAACTCTAGACAAAGTTTGAAGCTCGAGAAAAAAGGTCTATATTGGCATTGTGATAGCAAGTGGTCTAGAGGTTAGAAGTTTGCTAATAGTGAGAAAAAGCTAATGGTTATCATTATAAGTGTGTCAATAGTGAGAAAAGGCTAATGGTTGTTGAGAATAAGGTTAATTAAGAGGGAGAAGTAGCTACAAAAGAACCAAGTGCAAAACTTGACCATGCAAATTGATCAGCACATGAGAAACACAAATTGATGTGGTTGGTTACATCAAAAATTGAAAGGTGGAAGTGTTGGTTGGTATAGGTAGTACACATAACTTCATTGATAGAAGATCGGCTAATGAGTTCAATTGTTTTGTATATCCAATCTCTAATTTTCATGTCATGATAGTTGATGGGAAATAAATCTCTTGTGGGGGTAAATGCCATCATATAAAGCTCTCAATAGGAGACAATTAGCTAGATTAAAAAAGGTTTTCCATCCCAATTTGGAGGGGGGGGGCGGAGTGGATGTAGTTTTGGGTGCACAATGGGATGGAAATTGTGTTGGAGACACTCTCAAGGGGTTATTGCTAGATCATTGTTAGGAGTGGCATTTTAATTAAATTATTAAAGTCAAATTACTTTGATAATATTATATTATTAAAGTGACTTTTATAATTTAATGTTATAAAGTGACTTTTAATAAAGTACTTTATAATTCGGCGTTATAAGGGGATACAATAACTTTTATTGAAGTATTATATTTTAAAGTTACTTTATGAATAATTTATTAAAAAGGCACATCTTTCAAAAAAGTAAATATTCTTTAAATGTGCAAGAGGCCAAAAGTGGTGTGGGAATTTGAGAGAGCATTATTTTTATATTTTTTAAAAGAAAAATGTCAAAGCTGGGCGTTAGGGTTTGAGGAGGATAAAGTGCAAAGGCAAATCATTTTTGAGGATCCAAGTTATTATTTTGCAAATGAAAAAAACTGAGCAACAGGGTTTGCAGGTATGAAGTTTCAAGCTATTTTGAGGATGGAAACCCTCGAATAGGACAGGGTTTACAAGTGTGAGAGATCACCCAAGAACTCTTGATTGAATGGTTCCACACAAAAATCATTATTGGAGCTTTCACAGGTTTTAAGAGCGAATAAATTAGAGTTTTCAGTAGTTTATTAGCAGATCAGAAATAAAGTTTGGATTAATAATTGCTGGTCACAACCCCTCATATTTGGCATGTGGGAGTTAGGATATTGTGTACAATTTACTGGGCACGTGGAGATCATCATTGCTGACCGTAGAAGGTCAGAAACCACCAAACAGGGAGGCCACACAGATCTGTAACAAGTTACAGGGTTTCAAATGGCAGATTTCAATCTCTCTTTGTGGCACGTGTGAGCTTACAGACCAGGCCATACAGCTGAGGAGAAGTGTGTAGGGTTTTCAGTTCAGATTGGACTAGTTTGGCATTGCAGGCAAATCTTAATTGAGGCGTCCAGATCAGGTCATTCAATCAGCAGAAGTTTGAAAACAAAAATCAGAGATTTTAGCAAGTGGCGCCTAGGGTTTGTGCCCTCAGTTTGCTGATCCAGAAAACAGACCTGTAATTGACTTTCTCAACAAATTGGTATGTTACTGTTTTGTTAGAAATCAATAAAGAACTATGTTCCACCAAGTTTCCGGTACGGGGGGACGAGTTTCAGGGACGGCAATTTTTTGAGGGGATTTTAGGGACGGGGGCACGGCTATATATATATATATATATATATATGTATAAATCTTAAAAACATAGAGAAATTTCAGATATTCATATGAGTAATGATAATCATAACAATGAACATTCATAAAGTTGCAAATGTAATCACCAATCATATTGACATATGCATCATAGAATCGAATTATTGAACAAATTAATAATACTACAGCTACCTAATTGCTTCCATGGACCATAATTCAAGTCAAATAGTCAATGTGCATATGATATAAAATAATAAAATGCCCAAAAGGCTACAAGTTTGTACTACAAATGTAATAGAAAGTATGATGGCTGCCTCTACTTGACATTTGCCAACATTGCATCAAAATCAGACTCAGAGTCTGTGTCACTGCGAATTTTTCTCTTGCTCACTTGCCTCTTAGCTGCAATTTTTTTTTGGAATTTAAAAATTAACTCAAATGGCTTTGAAAGCAAATTTTATGTTTCATTTTAGGCTTGGGAGGGTGTGGGGTCCACTTAGAAACAATAAAAAAAAAGCATTTTTAATTTCAAAGTTTTTTTTCTTTGTAAAAACTTGCTGGAAAAAAGGGGACGGCTGGCTGTCCCTGGGACGGCGGGTCGTCCCCTTGCCGTCCCCGAGACGTCCCCACCAATTGGGGACGTTTTGAAAAAAAGGGGACTTTTTGGGAATGGCTGCCAGCCGTCCCCCATCCCTGAGACGTCCCCGGTACGGGTACGGGGGGCAAAAGAGTAGGGGACGCGTCCCCGTGTTTACTTGATAAAGAATAACTGGGTTCTTCTCATAAATGCGATTTCCTTTCTGTTTTCACATTTCTTTCAATTATTTCCATTTCTAGCAACTTTGGCAAAAAAAGACAAAAGAATCAGAATAAACAAAAACAACAAAAAATCCAGATCTAAACCCTAGGGGGATATCTCAATGTGGAATACTCAAGACGTGTGGTGTCACATGGAGGTGTTAAGGTGGACTATTAGAAGATTGCAGTGGTAAAAGAGTGGTCAAAACCTAAATTTTTTAAAGATTTCCAAGCCTTCCCTAGTACCATTCTTTGGGAAGATTCTTCCATCTCACAAAGTATTTTGTAATGCTTTTGTTTCTTAACTTTCATTCCTTGATGTCCATAATGGCTTTGGGCTGAAGAATTAATTTTCCCTCGTCATCCAAAGGTGGTAAAATTTTAGAAGGCACAAGGTGATGTCCAATCACCTGCTTGAGGCATGACACTTGGAAGATATTATGGATTTTTCCCCTTTTTGGTAATTCTAGCTCATATGCCACAAATTCAACTCTTTGTACAATCTTGTATGGTCCATAAAAATGGGGTTTGAGCTTTTCTGCTTCTCTCATTTGGAGAGATTACTATTTTGTAAGGCTGCAATCTTAGGAAGACCATGTCTATCTATATCTGCTATTTGAAATGACTAGATCAACATAATTTGGAGTATCATATCTATACAAGGCCTTGAAAGTTGAAAGGAGACATATAGATAGACATATTGTGCATTGTATTGTAGCAATACTCCCCCAAGTAGAGGAATTTGATCCATACCTTTTTCTGCCTTGAGACACAATTCTTTAAATACCCCTCCACTCATTTGTTTACTATATCTGTTTGGCCATATGTTTGTGGTTAGCTCATGCTTGGTGTGAGTGTAGTGGCCACTAATTGGAACAACTCTTTCCAAAATATACTTAAAAATCTATTGTCACGATCAATTACAATTGATTTTGGTAGCCGATTGTTAAAAACTCTCTAAAAATCAAATTTTCCACTTGCCGTGCCTTGTAATTAGCTGAAATAGGGATGAAATGTGCATATTTTGTTAACCAGTCCACCACCACATAAGTGCAATCCTTAATCTGTGTCTTTGGAAGTCTTGTGATAAAGTCCATAGATATACTTTACCATTTCTATTTAGGAATGGGTATGGACTGAAGCAAACCGGTTGGAAATGTGTGGTCCAATTTGTTTTGATGTTAGGCAAAACATTCACATACATGCTTGAGCACCTCTTCCTTAATGCCTTTTTAGGATTTTTTTTGTCTAATCTTCTTATATGTCTTGTAAAATCTCGGATGTCTTGCTAGGGGAGATCCATGGATTACTTTAAGGATTTTCCTTTTTTAGCTTTGATTTAGGAGTCAAGAAGATACTTCCCTTATACATGATAAGTCCATCAATTACCTTAAACCTTTCATCATTGAATCTTTCGTCTAGAATATTGTTGGAAAAAAACTTGGCATATTCAGCTATTAAAAAGTCCATCCAAGGATTAGAAATCTTAGGAATGGCACACATGCTTGGCATCCTAGAGAATGCATTAACCATTGCATTCAATTTCAAAATCATAAAGCTTGGAGCTTACTTACCCATTTTTGTTGGCAATCATTAAGGTCTTGTTGGTTTAGAAAGAATTTCATACTACTATGATTAGTCTTCACCATAAACTTGCCATACAAGTATTGCTTGAATTTTGCCAAGGTGTTGATGATGGCGATCATTTTTTTTATCATAATTGGAGAATGGTCTTATGGTTCCTTTAGTTTTAGATTCTCAAAAGCTATGGGGTCATTGTTTTGCATGAGCACTACTCCAATTTCTTCTCTAGATGCATCTCATTCAAGTATGAAAGGAAGTGAGAAATTTGGTATTGCAAGTACAAGGCAAGTACTCATTACTTCCTTGAGCCGCTCAAACACCCTTTATGCTTTGCTGTTCCAAGATAATGCTCCCTTTTTGGTTAGAGCAATCAATGAGGCAGCCAATTGAGAAAATCCATGAACAAATCTTCGATAGTAGCTGCAAAGACCCAAAAATCCCCTTAACAATGTCAATGTCTTAGGAATCGACCGACTAATGATAGCTTGGATCTTTTGTTGGTCCACTTGAACTCCTTGAGCATTAGTAACATGTCATAAGTACAAAATTTAGTCAATCCAAACTCACATTTGGATTCTTTAGAGTACAAGAATTGCTGCTCCAAAGTCCTAAGTACCTCATCCAAGTGTCTCAAATGTTCTTCCCATTCTTTTGCTATACATCAAGATATCATTAAAAAGTACTACAACAAATATTCGGTGCTGGTTACTGGATATGATATTCATGCATGATTGAAAGGTGGTGGGAGCATTGGTGGGAACAAATGACATGACTGAATTCAAAGTGTTCATAGTGGCAACAAAATGTTTTTTTTGTTACATCTTCATAGACTTGAATTTGGTGATAATTGGATCTCAATTAAAATTTTGAAAAACATATAGATCCATGGACTTCATTGGTTATTTCATCAATTTGAGGAATCAAATACCTATTCTTGATAGCTCTTTTGTTCAATGCTCAATAATTGATCGACATCCTTAGGGTGCCATCTTTTTTCTTTAGCAAGACTATTGAAGAAGAAAATGGATTGGAGCTTGTTTTGATGTGCCTTGCTACCCACAATTCTTTAATTGCCTTTTCTATTTTCTCCTTATGCATTCACAGATGTCTATAAGGAATGATAATGACAAGCTTAGCCCTTGTCTCCAATTCTATCATTTGTTGAAAACCTCCATTTGGTGGAAGCCCAGGGGGTATATCCTCGAAGACCTTACTATGCTAACCCATAAGTGTTTGAATGTCTATTATGAGTCTCTTTTTGGAGCTGATTCAGATGAGCAAGGCAATTGAAAGCCAATGCGATTTGGTGCTCATAAAAGGATCTCTCCATCTTGTTTGTGGTGACGATCCTGGGTGTCCCATTAGAAATTCCTTTGAGCACTAACTCCTTATTGTTTGACTTAAACTTGAGTTCCATTGATTGGTAGTTTTGAGTAAATTCATCAAAGGAGTGTAGCCGTTGCATGCCTAAAATGATATTCATTTCTTTTCCCAAGTTAACCTCATATAAGTCTTCTTTTATTTTGTGCTCCCCTAAGGTAATACCAAGCTTTTGAATAGTGTATCCTTTTGCAACAATAATATTAAAGCCAATGAACTCTTCGGTCATAATGATGCACTATTGAACAAGACTCCATAAACTTTGAGAGAATGGAACTTGGTAGCTCTTGGAAGTACAACAAAGGTGTTGTTGTTGGTCCCTCCCACTAATTAAGTTTCACACTATCCTTTTGTGGTTATTGGCTCTAGTTCTTTTGTTTTAGGCTCATTATCGGAGTTAACCTCGATATAATGGATTTGCCCCTTCCCCAAACAACAATTGGCATGTGCCCATGGCTCTCAGTAGTTGAAGCATTATGATTTCCTTCTCAATACATTTCTTGAATCCACATCTTTTTTCCCTCTTGTTGTTTTGATTGAAAGGAGGTCCACTGGAAATGAATTTATTCCTTGGCTTTGAAGATTCTAGATCTAGGGCCTTCTTGATTGCATCCCAAAGAGTTATTGGATCAAGGGCTCTCACTAAGTCCTTAAGGGGTTTGGATAACCCTTCGATGAAAAGTATGGTGATTTTTTTTCTTTTTGAAACATCTAGTACCATTATTACTAGCCTTTGAAATTTAGTCACATAGTCTTATACTAATCCATGATGTTTCAACTAGGCTAGCTCATTGAAATGAATTTTTGGATCCTTCATTTCAAATCTTTCCTATAACTTTTCCCAAACTCTTCTAAGGTGGTCATAGAGTCATGTTCCTAGATGATTATCCAATGATGCCACCACTCATGAGCCACCCATTCTATGTGAAAAGTGGCAAATTTGATAGCCTCATTTCGATCATTCGATTCAATGAAAAATAGGTGTCAATCTTTTGCAACCATGCTTGGGCTGAACATTTGTTGGATCCATCATAGGTAGGAATAGTCAATTTGCCAACTTGCCTGTGAAAGTCTCTGGGAGCTTGATATCGAGGGGGCCTTCCTCTTCTTTGTGCATTCTTCATTTGCAAATCACAATAATCCCTGAGGGAGATATCCATCTAGAATCTTGTTTGAGATTGTGATATTCCCCACGGTAAATATTCATCATCTCTTGGGATGGGCATTGCCATTCTTCTCCTTTTGATTGTGGTTCTTCCCTTGGAAAGAGTTTAGATGTGAAGATCTTGGGGGTTGGATTGGTGGAACTAAGCTGTTAGGAATCTGACTAGTTATTGATGGACGACCCTCTCCACTGTTGGCCTTGCTTGTGTTGTTGTTAGGTAGAGTAAGAATCAGATTGGCTATGTAATCTCTCATTGAATTTTCCATTGCTTCTTGGCTCTATATGAGTTGAGTTGCAAATTGTCTCGAGGTTTCATTGGATGATTTTTTTTTATCTCTATTACCCATCTTTTCTACTTTTGTTTTTGAAGTCTAAGAATTTTCTCCTCTTTTCAAATGTGGAGATCACTAGCACTATATAGTATGAACTCACCCTATAGGCTGGCAGGATTATGACTTTGATACCATTGTCATGTCCCCTTATGAACACAATGAATTTTGTACAAAGAAAATAACCTAGCTTATCTGCAATAAATATAACAGCTCAACGAATTCTGTAAACAGCACTTCATTAAGAAATTCTTACTCCTCTTACAAAATGGAAACTTATTACAAGTCTGAATACAGAGAGAGAAGAGCTTGAACAATTCCTTGCCAGAGTTCTATGTAGGAAACTTCCTGTGTTGCTGCTGGTCTATGCTGTGATCTGCAGCACTTTAAGTCACAGTCAAGAATCTTTTTTTTCTGTTAAGCTGAACTGTTGGTGCTGAACAAAAAGGTGTTGAACAGACTACTAATTTGACTGTTATGTTGAAACTAGGCAAGTGCTGAGTTGACTGCTAAGTGGAGTGTTATGCTGAAATCTTTAAGTTTCTTGTAATTCCCGAATGGGAACCACCAACTGGAAACTTGGAGGTTTTTGTTCCTGATCTCCGTTTGAGATGCTCAAGGGTTTTTGTCCTTGAGTCTCAAGCAATCCTTACGGCTTTTGTCCTTTGGATCAGGTGCACACAGATGTCTAAAATGAGAATTCTGAAAATGAAAGTCTGATCTTTTTTTTTCTGCCTCCACTTGAACTATACCCTCTTTTTAACTAGGGCTGTGGCTTCTATCCCCAGAGTAGTGGCTTCCAGGGCAGTCACCAGTTGGTCCAATATTTTAATATTAGATATGACAAGGTAGTGGCCACCTTTTGGCCCAATATTTTAGTATTATATCAGATATGACAGATTGCCATCTTTTTTTGTTCTTTTTTCCATCTCATTGGGAAGGGAAACATGACATTTTGTTAATTCTAACCATCAAAATGATTTAATTTGTCAGTTGAAAAGGTACTGATTAGATGTGAAGCTTTGAAATATCATGAAAGCTAGTATATGCATTTTCATTAATAATTCCTCTTCTCATGATTTTATTTTCTTGAACAAGATGCAGATTGAAACTTTAAGTGACAAACAGTGTCAACCTGTTTCACAACTGAAGTTTGTGACTGAAGCTTGGTTGCAGGTATATTTATGCTCCTTCATCCATATATCAATAATTACATCAATGTAAAAACAGATTTTGGACCATATCAAACATTTCTTTTCTTTGTTAGCTTGAAAACTGTGCAACTTTTACATAAATTCAATTGCACATCAATGGTAATGTCACTTCATAAGTTTGTCATGAGTGATTAGTAGATTTAAGTACACATTGTATAAATATGCAAAGAACTTGAGTATCACAAAGCCATGAAAGCAGAGTTGCACATAATAGTGACAAATTGGGAGTTGCTTAGTTGGTTGATGTTTGTTTGTTGGGTTATAACATATGGGCAATATTAGTGTGAGGTCAGGGGTCAAATAGCCTGAGGGTGTTAATGTGCCAACATGGTAAAGTCCTGCAAATATTGGGCAACCATGTGCCCCAACATCTAATTTTTGGAGAATAAAATTCATTAGGTAATTTCTGCTTGCATGTCTTTTCTATGTTTTTCACAAAATTATTGATTTTCCATGGTTCCTTTTAATTATTTTAGTCTTTCCTTATAGAGGTAAATTCTTTCATCCATTGTTTCATGTCAATAAAACTCCTAGGTTATTTCCACTTGCATGCCTTAATCTTTTCTTCATAAAGTTGTTGAATTCTTTAGTTTATCTCTTCTAGCAATCCACATTCTTTTGGAAACATAGGTGAACGTGAACAACCTTTAAGTTGATATTTCTGACTGCAGCATGACTTACTGAATTACTTACTGTTTTTAGTATGCATGACTTAATTTTTATTTTAGATTAAAATGCTTTTTGCAAAGACCATCATCTACTGCACTTAAGCTGAGAAATTGTGTATGAAATTTCTTCCACCATTGCAGTATTTGAGCTGATGCCATGCTGCATGCTTTATCACTCGAACAATATCCAACTTATAAGTGAAATTAGTCAATGCAAAATATCCATGAATTTTGAATTGAGAAAATTATGTATTCACAATTTTTTAACATCTTTGTTTCTGATATATATGGCTATCATATATAAAAATAGCACCAGGTAGGTCAATAAAATGCCGACCTTTAGTTTGAGGGAGAGTGCATTAACAGGTTCTTTATATCAGTATTCTTTATTTTTATTTGATGTAATTTGCAGATAGTTGAATGTAGACGTGTTTTGAAATGGACCTATGCATATGGCTATTACCTTCCTGAACATGAGCAAGCTAAAAGGCAATTTTTTGAATACTTGCAAGGTATTTTCTACACGGGAATTGAAATTTGATGACATAATAAACATTATGAAATTTGACGATATTATAAACATTATGAAATTTATCCTTTTATTTTCATACTTATTTCAGAATAATAGTTGAAATAATGTAAAAACAATGTAATGTATCTGTACTATTTGTTCAGGTGAAGCTGAATCTGGCTTAGAAAGACTTCATCAGTGTGCTGAAAAGGAGTTACAAGCATATCTTGAAGGTGATGGCCCTTCAAAAGACTTCAATGAATTCCGTACAAAACTTGCAGGACTCACAAGGTTTTTTCTCTCATCTGTGTAGCTCTTGTTTCCCATGTCATTTACTGACTTGTCATCTTTCAATCTTTCCAGTTCCATTTCTTTTTAGTGATCTCTGTGCTACATTTGAGTTAAAAATAGGAGAGAATACCAAGGTTCAGATTGTGGAAATATTTGTATCTATGATAATATTATCTATGGTCTACTTTCTGGTGTAAGTTTGTTACACATATAGTCTACAATAATAAAACCATGTTGCTTGTATGAATTCATATTTGTCTCAGCCTTGAGAAACTTGTTATTCGAGAGTTAAATTGGACGGCCAATATTTTGGATTAGGTATTGGGAATTGTTTGCTTCAATCCAGTTGTCATCAATTTGTTTTTAAATCACGCCTTGAAATGTTAAATCATGCTTTTAAATTTTACAACTATTATGCAATGTTTCTCTGAGTTTGGGGGATGTCAACTTAGTTTTGGATTTTTGAGATGATAGGTGGATGACTATATTTTCATCAATAGTATAAAGGCTCTATTAGGGGCCCTCACCCATAAACAAAAAGACAAAATACAGTCCAAATACAAACAACATCGATAGCTGCACGTTACAAATCGCGTAGGGACTGATAAGTACAAAGTACAAACCAAGTTACAAGACTTGGACTTGGCTGTCTGATTTTTGACTCAGATCTGGACTTGGCACTCATACTCAGCTAAGGTTTGGCAAATTGAAAAAACAATGAAATATAAATATGTTTAAGGATTTAAATCTCTTTATGTACCCATCAGTAAATCAACTTTAAATACATAGTAAGCTTGTGAAATAGAAGCCTACTTTGATCACATAGACAAATATAGATCAATCAAATAAATAAATAAGCAGATTTGAGATGAAGCAAACAACAATTTTAAATATATAAATATATAAATTAGAATCAGGTATTGGCACAGGCATGTAGGTATGGTACACTGGTATGGCAATTTTTTTGTGGGGCTGGGTACATTTGTACAAAAAGCATATAAAATCATAAACATATAATAATATTGATATAATATAATATAAATAAATAATTTAATATGTTAAAATATTATAAATCAATATTAATTTATTTTATGAAATAGCTATACAACTAGATATGCATTTTTGAATATAATTTAATAAAAGTATTATATTCATCTATACATAAAACTAGAATACTATAATATAAATAATTTTTATATATCTTTACATAAGTAGACCATATATAATATTATATATAGTGCTAAAATCATGAATGTTAAAAGGGCATCATAATATTCAGGTAAAGCAAACATATAAAGGGCATTGCAATATATAAAAACTAAAAATATATCACTTACAATTCTACAAATAAAGGGCACTGGAATTTAAGTGATTGTATAATGCAACCCTAAAACAAACAACTCATAAGGAGGGCAGCAGATGGAGATGAGCGTGTTTTGAGCAGCTGATAGATGCATGCAGAAAACCTTCTCTGTTTTCTGCGACTCCTTTGCTAGTTGTTTTCTATTCTGTTGCTTGCTGCTGGCTGTGAATCAAATGAAATGCATTGAAAATCTTAATTGACTGTAATTTTCTGCCTTGTTTTCTCTGGCTGTCTTCTGTTTCTGTGGGGCATAAAACTTATGAAATGCTCACAAAATGAACGAAATGCTGTCATTTAAGGTTTTTTGGTGGTCAATAAGTAAACAAAAATCTGTCTAAACCCATGCCTGCGTTTGGAATCAGAGTGGAAACATACTGGAATTGCCATGTCAGAGATGGAATCCTCCGGGTTTGTTAGCTGCTGTTTCCAACTGATCCAACAAGCAAAACTAAAAAATGTGAACCTTGCCTGAACCCATAGGCACATCACTTTAGAGTCTGTAATGTGCCCGATCTAAATGCACAGAAAATAGTGACTGGAAATTCTGTTTCTGGTAAAAACAGTGCTCAAATTCTTCATCATGTTCATACTGGATTAGGAGATAAGTAATCACAGAAAACACTGAGTCCTAAGTAACCGCCTCACAGATCAATTAAACTCGGAATATAAATCTGTCATTTCTTAATTTATTAGCACAGAACAGAAAACCACAATGAACAGTTTGGCTTATAGTGCTGAATCAAATATTAATAATAATTCAGTCTTTATTTGACAGCCGCTGTAGAAAATATGAACATTCGATGCAAATATAGCACTCACTGCATACATGAATGACCTCACTGCTACAGGTATGAGGTTGAATCAGATAATAGCACCGTTCTGAGCATAAAGACACCTCACTTCAGATCTGTCGCAGTTGGTATGAAACCAAGGAATGAAGCCAGCAGTCGCAGCAACTTTCTGAAACCAAACCTCCCGATCCTGTGAGAAGGAATAGTGAAAATAGTGAAGATAGCAGAGCTGGATGAGGATTTCAATGGATTAATCGCTGCCAGAAATCCGAACAGGGTGAGCTGAAGATATGGCTCGGCCACCAGATGCAATCGCCACTCCACCAGTCACCCAGATCAGCTTGTAGATGCACGGATAGAACAGTCCTAGGAAATGCACAAAAAAGATAGCAATTTCACGAACAGCAGGCTGAGGGTTTCGTCCCAACCTGATGTGGACCTGCAGGGGGTTCGTCCCTTAGATCTCCATGACGTCTGTCCAGATTCGTGATGCTCAATTCCGCCAGAAAACAAGTATAGATACACAAATAATTGCCTTCCTCAAATGAGGTCAGCCACCAAAGACAAATGCCTGCCACAATGGGGTAGGCCACAAGCATTAAATTTAAATATTATAAAAATATAATTCAAAAATTTAATATTATTATTATGGATATTATATTTAGGTTGGCCCTAAAAATTATTTAATAATTTTATTTATTCATTTATTTTAAATATTAGGCTGGCCGACCCAGCCTAAAATTGGGAACATCACAGTCCTCCTGTCCCAAAATTTGCTTGACCTCGAGCAATTCGCACTTGTATCCCAGACCAACTGCCTTCTACACCTGTATGTCCAAAATACCAGGATCCCATATCAATCTCAGAGTCATTGCCCTGCCACTCCGTTGTGCTACTTTGATATAACTATTGCTAGCATCACTGTAAGATACTGATCCAATCTTGAAACAAAGGAGTGTGGATGTTTCTTGGCCCAATTTGAGTAACTCTCCATCATGTTGCAGATCTTCCTCAAGCCTCCTATAAACCTTTGAGATCTCAACGAGAGGCTGTGTCAACACATTATGGTATAGACCACTGCAGACCTCATGCTTGCTCATGATCAAGTTTGACTGTTGTTCTATTCCTGTATGAGGGTTGGAGGAGTTACAACCAGCAGAAGCAGGCCTCATTACATGTGGATGCCCCAAAGCACAAATAAAGGAATTCTTATACCCCAATCTGTAAGGAATAACCCTCATCGCTCCAACCTCGTCAGGGTGTTAGTGACAAACTTGCAACTCCTCCCCATAGGGTTTAGACTTAGTCGAGTCATTCTTTTCAACAGCAAAACTAATATCTTGCAAACCAACATCATGTGGTCCCATTACTCCTATTGATTGTAAATCGTCATCACATGATTCAATTACCTGTAAAACTGAAAGTTGGGTGGATGGTCCTTGGGCAATGCTTTCAATTTTTGACACATCTGCCTCGAAATCCTCGTGTCCAATGAAGGGAGTTTTTCCCACTTTTCCTTCATCAATCTTTTGTTGGTACAACAACCATTAAAGGTTGACAGAGAGCCTCTCTTACCACCTGAACTGCTCCCTTCGTTTCCATTTCTTCCAACACTTGGTTGTTGGTTCAGTCCCTTTAGGATTTGAACCATTTCTGTAAGAACACTCCATGCCCTTGTTTTCAATACTGATTTTTTTGTTTTTGTGTGTTTGCTGTTTAATGATGGGGGTTTTTTTTTTTTTTGTGTTTTCTTGAAATATTTGCATAGTAATAAAATGCATAAACATAAAGGAATGCTAGCAACTAGAATAATAACTTCACCAATGCTTATTTATTCGATCAATATTCAATAGATCAAGTTATTACAGCCATACCCAAATAGAATAGAAAACATGCAGATGCTGATCACCACTTTCAGCCAAAAAGCAGATCATCTAATGGTTCGATTCTCCTTCAGAAGGTTGCCTTTTTGATCACAGTGAGTGTAGATAGCTTCCTTATACCTGGGCGCCCCCTTATAAATTTATTTGTAATTTTTTGTGGCCTCCAATAATAAAATCGACCCCCTTCTCAAGAAGCTGACCCTTATTGATGAGGGATGGTATGGCTGGTGCATGTACAGCCAAAAAGCAAAAGTACGGCCCTCTTGAATCAACTACTCATTGCCACCAATGGATACACACAATCTAATGACAATTATGCCCTTAGTTCTGTCAATAAAATTCTGGAAATTACTTCTCTAATAAGCTCAATGTCGACCTCTGGATAAAGCCAACCCCAGGAGCAACTTCAGATGAATATTCCACACCCTCAGATTGCTGATGCAATGAAGTCTTCACGTTCTCCAATGCCGATACTTTGGAACAAACTGCAGAAACCCCAGTTTCTTCTCCAAAGCCAAAAAGGACAAGTCTTCTCAACAAAATAACATTCATCATAATGAAGCCTTGTACGATTTTCAAGAAATAAATAGGCTTCTCACATTAGGGTTCGATTTATCCCAAAAAGCTCCTCTTCTTCGATTTTTAAAAGGAGTAATAATATTACTTTTTAATTTCGATTTAAGTCTCAATAGTTGGTGCATAAATATTACAATTTTATTTAATTGCTCAATTGGCCCCAACCGATGAGAACTTGACCCTTCACTTAAGTCACTTAAGTTATAATATAAAATTATATTATAACTTTATAATATAAGCTCAAAACCATTAATATTTATTTTAATCAAATAAATATTAATATCTCCATTATTACTCAACATTTTTGCACGCCGTCAGAACTGGGAGCTGACATGAGGAAACTGCATATGACCATATCCCCTTACTAAAAATAGTAGGGTTCCATCTCTAGCATCTCTGACTTACTATAAATAGTAAGTTCTTCATATGGAGTCCTGTAGACCTCAAACGAACACCAATCCTGCATATCTCTGACTACTGAAGAAGCTGCATCCCTCAATGGACCCCCTATCCAATCCCATTAGCCCATGAGGGTCGCAATAATAGGTTAATCTACTGAATACAGATGTCTCACTTTGGAGGGGACATTACAATTTCCCTCATGGTGTCCTTCATACCACTGAAATGATCCTTCATACTGGATTAAAATTCCTTGATCTCCCTGGTGAATTTCTTATTGAAACCTATGGTGGGTTACTCAGGCTGGCAGGATGCCAGGCTCTGATACCACTGTAATGTGCCCAATCTTAATGCACAGAAAATAGTGACTGGAAATTCAATTTTTGGTAAAAACAGTGCTCAAATTCTTCATCATGTTCATGCTGGATTAAGAGATAAGTAATCACAGAAAACACAGAGTTCTAAGTAATCGCCTCATAGATCAATTAAACTCAGAACATAAATCTGTCAATTCTTAATTTATTATCACAGAATAGAAAACCACAATCAACAGTTCGGCTTATAGTGCTGAATCAAATATTAATAATAATTTGGTCTTCATTTGACAGCCGCTGTAGAAAATATGAACATTCGATGCAAATATAGCACTCACTGCATACATGAATGACCTCGCTGCTACAGGTATGAGGTCGAATCAGATAATAGCACCGTTTTGAGCATAAAGACACCTCACTTCAGACCTGTCGCAGTTGGTATGAAACCAAGGAATGAAGCTAGCAATCACAGCAACTCTCTGAAACCAAACCTCCTGATCCCGTGAGAAGGAATAGTGAAAATAGTGAAGATAGCAGAGCCAGATGAGGATTTCAGATATGGATTAATTGCTGCCAGAAATCCGAACAGGGTGAGCTGAAGATATGTGGCGAAAGCCTGGGCTCGGCCACCAGATGCAATTGCCACTCCACCAGTCGCCCAGATCAGCTTGTAGATGCACGGATAGAACAGTCCTAGGAAGAGCACAAAAAAGATAGCAATTTCATGAACAGCAGGCTGAGGGTTTCGTCCCAACCTGATGTGGACCTGTAGGGGACATCACAGCTGAGTCAGTAACCTAGGTTTTAGGTAAAACTCATGGAATATGAAATCCATGGTATAAAAACAAATTATATATTCAAATTTATATATTATTATAGATTATTATGGACTCTCCTTGTATGTAATGAGTTGTGATTAATGAGATGCAAAGTACTATGTACAACCACAAGCTTCTCTGCCCTCGTAGAGGTAAGCATGTTACTCTTAATGGAGTGGATGAAGATATAAGTAGATCAGTTCCTCTTAGCAACAAAAGAGCTAGAAACCCAGGTCAACAAACAATGGGTAGAGAGGTAGTCAAAGAAGTAAGCCCATGCATATTCCACCACAAAATTGAGTTCCCCTATGCCATACTCTCTCTATCAATCTTTTCCTCCCTAGAATATCCCCTAAGAGTGGCAAATTTTGTCCGCTTAGTATGAATGATGCTGGCATTTATAGAATCATACATCTTTTGATTGGCTTTCATGAACCCTGCTTTCACCTCAGCGTCCTGTATAGGTGTAATTTTGCCAGGCCTTGTACGTATCAATTTGGGTTCAGTGCACAGGCAGCCATGTATTAGGGAATGTTGAGCTTCTCCCATCTGTGATGAATGATTTTCTGAATATATTCATCGTAGAATTGCAATGTGAGGTTTTTATGTCGCTTAAGAACCTTCATTTGGTCAAGTATAGTATCAATGCACTCATACACTTCTCCAAGGCTAGGCGCATTAGCATCCCCATATCTAATCGCTCTAAAGATTGGAGTAATGATGGAGACTATATATTTTGCATTGCCCTTAGTTGCTCCTCTGTCTGTCTTCTAAGACTGTTTTCAAGCCCTTACTCTGCAGCAGATATATAAAATTAATTTTGTACTTTTAACTTTACCTTTATTAGTTGTTTTACATCTATTATAAAGTTTATTTTCGCAATTAACATTACCTCTTTCAGTTATCAGTTTATATTAGATTGAAATTATATTTTTGAAGTAGTCACCATTGTAGTCTAGATTTTATATATTTAAATCATATAGAAATTTATGTAATAATAAACTAATTAAAGAAAATAATAACATATTTGAAGTATTTAAATCTTAATTTTCTATATAGTGTGTTTTATATTAAAATTTAATTTTGTTTGTTTGTAGTTGATTTTTTTTGGGTAAAATGTGTACTAATACTTTTTATTTTCCAAAATTTTAAAATATATTAATCTTTTGATAAAGATTTTTATTTCTCAAACTTCATGTTGATTTAAATGATTTTTTTCCTCAATCTGGTTTTCCAATTTTTATGAATGGTGAAATCAAATTCCGACCAGGGACCATAGACAAGATATAACACAAAGTGATAGTATGACTTCTTACTACAGGCAAAAACCTGCCTCTCATTGCTTGTCTTCTTTATCTGTATGTTTTTATCACTCCTGTAAAATCTCATCTTCACATAAAGCATGATTTCTATGATTATTGAATGATCAATATGGGCTTTTGATGGTATACCTTAAATGTGGGATTCTGGTGTGATCCAGCTGCATGACATTGACTGATTCTTTTTCTCCTCTGTTGTCCAGTGTAACTCGTAATTATTTTGAGAATCTTGTTCGAGCTTTGGAAAATGGCTTGTCAGATGTGAGCATTTCACAAGCAGCCAGCAGCAGAACTAGTAGCTCTAAGGCCTCTAGTAGCAACAAGGGCAAAGGTGGGTTCCTAAAGGTTGGCACATCAAAGAACCGTTCAAGCAGAAATGGAGATAATGCGGCGCATTGGAGTTGCAAGCATTGTACATTTGCAAACGTGAATTCTATGACTGTCTGTAGCATGTGTCATCATGCACGGTGATGCAATTGTGATTACCAAATATCATGAAAGACAGCATAGGTTGTAAAGCTATGCATTTTTTCATTTGATCTTATGCTGTCCAGTGTTGATCTCTTGAGAATGTTTTTAATTAACCTGTAAAATGGAATGATAATCAATTCCTAAATGATGCTGAGGAAGTGAAGGAGATCATCATTCTTATTTCTGGTGCATTTGAAAGGTGGATCTGAGATTCTGAATGTATGCCTAGATTGAAACTGAAATGAAATATAATCTAAATTTGATCATTTCAAGTTGCTGAATTCCAGGTGCAGAATAAGGGTGCCTCAGCTCATGTTAAGTTGAAATGGTTGCCCTGAAATGTGAATATGCCTTACAGGTCCCAGAGTTGGGACATTCCAGGCAGC
The DNA here is from genome assembly GCA_007258455.2 of Sequoia sempervirens. Classification (NCBI taxonomy): domain Eukaryota; kingdom Viridiplantae; phylum Streptophyta; class Pinopsida; order Cupressales; family Cupressaceae; genus Sequoia; species Sequoia sempervirens. The sequence continues at coordinate 237,543,310 of VDFB02058242.1, forward strand.
CAAGATCAGATTGGCTTCAGTCATCGTGACCAAAAGAAACTCAAGAAGAATATAGTGTTTTTATTTGGAGAGAAGCTTTATATGTTTTTCCTCTGGTCATATTATTTGGATTATCAAAAATCTCAAAAACATTTTGAAGTCATTTCTGATGATTGGCAATGGCATGATTTCAGCAAATGCAGGAGTGTTGTCCTGATAGTGCTGTAGCTGTGTAAATATACCTCTTGATTTTCTCTGGTTCAGTGTTCTGATCTCCAGTTTTTCTCATGTCTGTGTATAGAATTAAGCTTAAATTTATCTGTCATGTCTTTGTATTTAGGTAGTTATCAACTATGTAAAAATGTCAAAACTGTACTTTGTTGCAAGTTAATTACCTTGGTCATGCCAAGTTTTTCCTGCTGACTATTGTGAGAATATACAGCGAACATTGTGTAGGCATAAGTTTTCAGTTTTGGTTTTAAAGGCATATTCCCGCTCTCTTCAATGTCCTGTAGTCTGTTAGTGATGAACAGAACCTATGGATGTAATAGTAAGGTGGACAAATTTGGACTTTCATTATATTCTCATCACGTAATGTTATTATTTAAGTTGCAAGCAAATATACGCATAAGCTTTAATCATGACAGTGTTCATCATTGTAGAAATATGTTTGAAATTTTCTGGGAATATCATAATTTCGGGAACAATACTTATTTGGAGGTGAATGAATGATGCTATGCGAGCAATTTGTGCCTTTGTTTTAAAGGTAACTTATAGATAGCAACAGAGATTTAGAGGTTCACAAGTTTCCAGCCTCTGGGATTGGAGTAAAACTTGTGTCGAAGTTATACCATGGAGTGGGAAGCAATATGCTATCAATTAACAAGTTGATAGGTATATGCTGGTATTTAATGGTGCCATAAAAGCATCTTTGATTTCATAAGTTATTGTGGCTTACATGTTAGGTGAATTATTTTCTTTATGATCTCTATCATGGTAGCAAAAATTGACTTGAGGAAAAAGGAAGATGGTGTTTTTAACCTTTTCTTAAATTGCCTATTTTTTTAAGGTCTAAAGGCTAAAAACGTGCCTAAACTTTTAGAAAGCTGTATCAAAAGTTTTGTATCTGAAAACTCTGGTTTTACAGGCTTAAAAATAAACAGGAGGATTTTATTCTTGAACTTGTTTTGGCATATACTTGAAAAAAATCTGCCATTTTCTCCTGAAATTTTAAGTCTGACGATGCCTCACATTCTTTTAGATCACTCGTTTATGTTTTTTCATATTTTTAACAAAGATGGCTACTTTGGTCTCTCGACATGTGGTGGCCTGGTTATCCATTTTCTATGTCAATGACAGGAACTGTTTTGAAGGTCTCATGCAGCAATAGACACGAGATGGCTACCATGCTTAGGTTGTATCCTGTTTTGGCCGAAAGTAAGATTGCATTGTTGCAAAGATGCGTTTGTCTAATTATGCTTTCAAGGTGAATGCAACGGTAATCTGGGATGTTTACTAAAATGGCCATCGTTATTTTTATTTATAATATGTCATAATGCATTGGTACCTGATATTAGTGATGCCTAATCCATTGTTGCAGTTGGCTGAAAATAAATGTTATATTCAATTCTATGTTGTCGTTGGTACATATATTTTGGTCAATTGTAGGGCATTGGATTTAAATAATCTTGAACAAGGAGATTTTATCCATCAGCATTCTTATAATATTTGGAATAATTTAAATAGCAATTGCTCCTGAAGATGCAATTGGTACATATATTATGGGCAATTGCAGGGCATTGGATATATCGTATTTAAATAATCATGAACAAGGAGGTTTTTATCCATCAGCATTCTTATAATATTTGAAATACTTTAAATAGCAATTGCACCTGAAGATGCAATGGACATGCTGATAGGTGTATAATGAATATTTGTAGATTACAAGTCGAAGTAGTTGTGAGATGTTTTGGTTTTATTAGGGTGTAATTAAAGTTTTGGAGGGACATAATTATGGGTTGTGATACAAACATCTGAAGACTACAAGTGTAGGTGTGAGAGGTTTTCGTTTATTTTGCTATAGTCTTTTAATTCCCATGCTTTCCTGTTCAACACTCTAAAATCAGATTTCACGTGTCTTGAAGCAACATAATCTCCCGACTCTTGTTTCTATCTCAATGATATTCAAAAGATTGGTCTTATTATACCTTAGCCCTAGGATTAGGATACTTAGCTTCAGGATTTGATGCTGAATATTTTAAGGTGCGTTGTGTTTCTGAATTGTTGACTTGTGGTCAGACCTTGTACTAAGACTTCTTTTAGTCTAGAAGGTTTCTTTTAGTCTAGAAGGTCCACTATGCAAATCTCTAGATCATTTCTGCACCCACTAATTCAATCTACATGCACAAAGGTGCATGGAGTTGATTTATACAGTTCTTGTTGCCTTCTTGTTGCCTGGAAGCTATTCATCTTACTTTTTCAAATATGAATTTGTATAATAAGTTGTGTTGACAAACACCTTTTAGGAGTTTGTTAGGCCAAGATCTTTAATCAAACACCTGATAATTGATTTGATGGTTTTGGAACAATGATCAAAGGCATGACAAGCAATCATTTAATATCTTTAGTCATGTTATTGTTGATGTAATTCTAGAAAGATAATGTAACATGTAACAACTAATGTGCAAGGTATCATGTGATGTTTTAAATGTGTAAAATTTAGAAGGGTTTGTGCTTTTATACAACACCCCGGCATACAAATTTAAATATTTTGCCCTGTGAGTTAGCAAGCGATGACTAGTTGTAAAGTGTTCAACTTGAGCTTAGAATTAATTTAAACTTTTAAAGTTGGGACATTATCTCCATGCTATTGATTTAAACCTAGTACCCCTTTACATCCATAGACTTATTCAAGGGAAGGTAAAAACAAAACATTGAATGGACTTGGCTTCTTAAGATACAAAAACTTAAGATTAGTCAAAGTTAGTTTTTTTTATTTTTTTTTAGAACTCACACAAAAATATGTTACTTATACATTACTCTTTCAATTAAGAACAAATAAGTTAAAGTGATTAAACAAGAAAAAAAAGTGAATTGCATACACAATTTTCACCATTACATATCTCAACAAAACTATTTAACTAAAGGCAAGGAAACTTTTTAACTTAACGAACATGCAATACAAACTTCAAATAATAAATAAAATAAAGATACTTTAAAGTGATATCTACCTAAAGTAAGTTATAATATTAATTGGTTACATGTTCAAATTTTCCTAATTGAAGGTAACTTTTTAAAGGCTTATTTTTGTGTTTGATAATTGCACCATATATTAAAAATTTATATTGTAATTCATTATGTATAGATTTGTTGGTAAAAATGTATCAAATGTTTTGTTTTGCGTTTTTTTCCCAAGTTTGAATAATGTCACTGTAGACACCTAAATTTGGACATTTGATTTATCCAAATTTATCCCTTCTCATCTAAACATTCCCTTATCCGCATTAATTAAGTAATATCACTATTATTTAATTAATACTTCTAAAGTTCTTTTAATCCCTAAGGTATCTAGTTAAATAATTAAATACCTTCCCCCTTTCATCAAATGAATTAAATAAATATGACTTCTTTATATGTCACATCCCTTTCTTAATCCTAATCCATCTTTTAATCTCATCATTAGGGATGTGCACATGCCTAATCCTTGATTAGGATGTGTCATATCCTCCAACTTTTGCAAGTTGGCCTTTAATCTCTTTTAGCCACCCAACCCTCTAATCTTTCATTAACTAGCCTAATCAACCTCTCAAAGAATTTTTAATTCCTTTTATCCTTCCAATGAATATTAAATTCTTAAAAGGAATTAAAAATTCCTTTTTACTCTTCCCCATGTGATCTTTGACTTGTCAGAGCAAGTTACATGTGAACTCTTCCTAATCTCCCACTTGCCTCTAATATGTCATTAATTCTTCTAATTAGGTACTTGCACAACCTTAATCACTTAATTAGGTCAGTCTGATCCCTATATCATTTATGAAATGTGTCATAAGTCACCTCCATTAAAGACTTTCTCCTTTTGAAGAAGACACTCCATTCCCTATGTGAATTTTTAATCCCCCAATACATTCCTTGGAATTTAAAATTTATTTTCTCATCCCCATGTGGATATTTGAAGAATTTTTAATTCCTCACATGTCCTCTCACCCACATGGGGACAAAGACCTCTTGCCCAAGGTACTATGTACTACCTCCATGTTATGTACTCTCCTTCCACCTCATGTACACATCACCTCTTACAAGCCACTTCACATGCTACATGTCAAGATGTGAGGGCTTGTGAGTTCTCAACTCACCTTAGCCCTACATCTTGATCTTGGTGGCTCAATCTCAACCATCCATTTTTTTGAAAAATTTCAAATTCTTTATAAATACCCCCTATTTTCTCTCATTTTGGGAGTGATCATTCATGCCAACCAAACTCTTGCAAATTTTTTTCTTGAGCCATACTTAGCCAATTTTTCATACTTGCATCTATTTTCAATCATCTCTCCATCCTCATCCAATCTTATAGCTTGCATCTCTTGCTATCAAAGGAGCATACAAGATCGAAGATTGAAGGGCCAACCAAGGGACAACTCAATAAGGTGAAATCTTTTATTTTGCTTGGTTTAGTTAATCTTTAGGCCAATCTTGAGGTGTAGGATGTTTTTAGTGTTGTTTCACACTCTTTTGTTTGCTGCTCATATTCTAACATTTATTCTCGCTCTATCACATTTCTGGCACGTCCGGTGGGACCCACAAATGGGTTTCTTGCTTTCACATTTGCTATTTTTTGACTTTTTACAGGTGCAGGTTACAGAGGGGCGGACCCGACCTACAGAGGGGCGAACCCAACCTGTAGAAGGGCAGACTTGAACTTCCTGGGGCAGATCTGACCTCTTGGGGTGGGCCCGACCTGACAGACAGGTGGACTTGCCCTTCACAAGCGGACTCGACCTTGCCCAGGGGTGAACCTGCCCTCCACAGACTTAGAAACTAACTTTTTTGCAAATTTTTCACAGAGGGGTGAACTTGCCCTCTGGATAGGCGAACTTGCCCTCTGGATAGGCGAACTTGCCCTCTAGACAAACAAACTTGCCCTTTGGACAAGCAAACTTGCCCTCTGGACAAGAGAACTTGCCCTCTAGACAGACGAACTTGCCATGTTTGTTGGTGAGCTATTTGACGTATCCAATTCCTTTGCGCCATTCGACGATCCTGAGTGATGAGAAATCATAGCTTACCAAGTCCTTTGAGTCATCTTCTTTTGATTTTCTTAGTGGGACCTGCTTGGGGATTTCATCACCCCAAGGGACGATTCCAACCACATGTACCAGCGGGGTATATAAAGGAGGGAGAATGAAAGTTGTACCTCAATCCAACCACGTTGTAATTGGCGAAGCGTCGGGATGACGTGAAGAGTTGGTCCGAGCCTTTAGTATCTCGCTAAGGTTCTTGACTCACACTTGTAACGAGTTGGTGTTTACAGTTTGGGCCTCACATATCGAGTGTATATCAAGAACTCCCACTAATACATTTGACTGCAAAATACGGCGAAATTGTCTGACAAAATATGTAAAATAGGATGTTCGTCGGGTGCTTGTAAAATTTGATGTGATAATTTCCAATTTTTTGAAAGTTTATCCTCGACGTTCGTCGAACTTTCGACGAACCTGGGGTTTGTCGAAATGTCGGCTATCATTTTCGTTGAATTTTTGACAAACATGAAAAATTAAAAAAAATCAAATTGTGGCCGACATAAAGAAAAGTGAGTTCGCGCCTAATTTATTGCGACAATGTTTTGCTCTACTTGAGACAGTTTGTGGAGAACTAAAGATGATTTTCTTGGGAAAAATCAGAAAAAAATCAAGATATCGCCAGGTTGAGGGTAGTCATTATCTTTTTGCAGAATTCAGTTGTGAAGTTAGATTTGTAGTTCCAAGGTTTGAAAATCATAATTTAAAGCAACATCTCATCATATTTTATTTTTAGAGGTTAAGGGTTTTGAGAATTTCATGTCCAGATTTTGTTGTGTGGAATCACCATAAGATCACAACTGAGGAACAAATTCTTGTGACCGTAATTATGTGATCCATAACTGTATTGGTCATGTGGCACAATTGTGTTATAACAAATACAAGATGCATTCATGTGTGACCCAAGTTTAATGTGGCTATGTTGTGATAGAAATGGAGGCACTCATTTAATGTAGTTAATTCAGGTTGTATAATGTAGGTGTCAATCATCATTGGGTGCATTCAGGTTGTCTCAAGTTTAACAGGTTAGGATGTAATTATAGCATGATCGAAGAGTGATTACCTCTTGCTGCAATAAAGAGCCTATAACTCTAGTTGATATGCAGAGTGGTTGTGTTATATCAATTATGTAGTGCATTCAAGCACAACCCATGTTTAATGGGCTATTCTAGAGAGTGATCAAGATTTTCTAAACCTTATGAATGTTACTTGACATATATTTGCATAATCTCAAATTCCTTGAGGAGGCTTTTGAGGAAGTATCAATGTATCCTATATAGGGTTTAGAATGATTTATTTTAATTAAAAAAATAAATAAATGATGTATTTCCGTGTAATTATATAATGTGGAGATCTCCTAAATCTGCCCCAGCACACTATCCTCTTTGACACTGTATTCATTACTCCAGCTACTAGGTTTTTGCATGTGACATCTTTAATATCTTTATGACCGTGGTTTTTAAATAGATCTCAGTCTTTGCTTTAATCCTTTTCATGGTAACCCTTGAGTTCCATAATCCACCTTCAATTTCTTCTAAGAATGCTGTCTTAAGCTAGACTGCATAGTATGCATATAAAACAAGTCCTTCATACCCGCCATTGTTCCAAACCACCACTCACTGCCTTGCTTAAAATGTTGCCTCCATAAGCACACTGGCATGTTTTAAAATCATGGTTACTAGTGATTGACCATTAAGGTCACCACTTTCATCAAGATACAATGAAATTTGTGTCTTCAAGCTCAAGGCATTATGCAAGATAACATTCCTATCGACTGCCTACTTACTATAGGGGACTCATTGTTTCATGGTATTGTAGTTCTTAAGATCCTTCAACCTTATTGACACTACTTCACAGTCCACAAGGTATTATTCACTATTTTCCCATCTTTGGTGAGTCTCAAAACACTGCTCAAATATGCAATCCACTACCTCCATTATACAATATTAATGGCTAAGAAAAAACATTGAAATTATGATTACCACTATCACTTCATTTGGACAGTCATTCCCTGATTGCATTTGCCTTGTCTAACACTACCAAAAGCATTTGAAAAACCCTTAAGGTCAGCAAGGGGGTAAGGAAACTCACTGTTAAAATCTCCACTTTACTATGCAAGGTTTGAGCTTTATTATCTTGTCAC
>VDFB02058242.1:237550825-237656704 GCA_007258455.2 Sequoia sempervirens
GCAAATCATTAAGAGTCTCACGATCCAAGGGTGCTGCTGATTTTCCCTTTGAGTCACTCTTAAAATCAGATTTCTCCTTATTTTTATTGAATCCCTTATTGTCCCTAAATGAAGAAGTATTTCTGGAGTTGAATTTGTTGGATGGTGCTGCAAATTCCATGCTGCGTGCCTTCTTCATAGCTTCTTGTAACGAAGAAGGATCAAATGCTTTGATCCAACCTCTCAATGGTTCCAACAATCCCTCCATGAAAAGCACAACTAGACGCCTCTCTGATATATTGGGAACCATTACTGACAATCGCTGGAAGTCTCCTATGTAGGACTCCAAAGTACCAACCTGTCGCAACTGGGCCAAATCTCTAAAATAAGACTCAGGATCCTTCTTGTCGAATCATTCCACCAACCTGTCTACGAACTCCTGGTAAGTGGTGATACGATCATGCTGAAGTGTCACCATCCCGTGATGCCACCAGTCATAAGCTGCTCCCTCAAGATGCAAAGTAGCATATCTAATAGCATCCTCCTCAGCCATGGGACGCAATGTGAGGAAAGTATCAAGCTTACTGACCCAGGCCTGAGCTGTAACCTTGCCACTACCGTCAAACATAGCTAGAGTGAGTCTGTTTGTGGCATGCTTCAGATCATTATTATTATTATGTCTAGGCCTCCAATCCTGTCGATTCCTGTGATGTTCTCTCCTCTGTGTGATAAATCTATCAAAGGTAATCCTCTCTCTGACCTCCGGTGTCAGTAACTCCCACTCATCGTTCGCTGCCATAAGAGTATCAGCGAACATTCCCTCAGGCTCCTCACCTGCAATAGCCTCATCAGGCTCCTGTCTCACAAAAGTAGGCCGGGTTGGCCTGTCTGTTGTCCGTGAAACAGTCCTAGGTGCTCTCCGTGAACCTGCATCACTCCTGTTCTCGTCACGACGAGGTGACGGTCTCCTCGGCGTACCAATCCTTTGTATCGCCATTTTCAACTGTTGTAGTACATCAGTTACCTGCTGTTGACCTGTCCATAAATCTCTAAGAGTGTGTAGGACCTCTGCATCATCATCCCTAGGGTTTGGAGGAATCTCTGTTCTGTCAGCCATGGTACCCGGCTGCCTGTTCACTCCCTGTTCCCTGTCAATCAAAGCTCTCCTGCGAGTGTAATATCTGTGAGGCCCAACCTCTTGTGGCTACATAAGAATTCCAAACCCTCAGGCTAGCAGAAAACCGCTCTGATACCACTGTAGAAACCCCTGTTCTCACTATTTCTGAAAATTGCTTATTTTGCTTGTTTTTTGAGTGTTTTGATTTTTTTGTGTTTTTTTGCATAAACAGATGAAATGCAATTTTGAAAGAAATTGCTTGTAAAAATTAGATAAAATATTACAAGTCTAGAAATGACAGAATTTACTCGATATATTGATGCTAGAATGTTTAATGATCTTCTAGACTGAATACAACTAAGATCTGATAACATGCAAATTAAAAAGCAACAATATTTTGGTTGAAAAACCTGATCATTGCAGCCGCCTGTGATGCTAAAGGAATGGTACGGCCATCATAGATTTCAACTTCTCCCTCCGCCAGATGTTAGCAAACGAAGTCAGAGGAATATGCGCCCCTGTTGGTGAAGACAGACTGCCAAAAGAAGAGGCGTTTGGCCTTATGTGAAAAGTACGGCCTGTACTTGAAGGTACGGCCCAGCAACAGCAAAGTACGGCTCAGCCACAGCAATAAGGAAATCCGTACGGCCTTGGAATGGTGCTAGGTGTGAGCTAAAATCAGCCGCCCATGAATGTCTCTCTGTTTGATGACTCTGGGATTCAAACTCTGATGATGTAACTTCTGTATAAGCTCTATGACAACTTTTGGATGAAGCTATCTCTCTGATAAGCAATAGATCAGCTGATATTTCACAGCCTCTGAATCGCAGACACTGAAGATGGCTTGTTCTCCAATGCAAAAGACAATTGAAACCCTTGGCTCCGTTCTCTGAAGGAAGAATTGATCAAAGTCGATTTTCATAACCTAATGATGTTTCTTCACAATGAAATCCTTATATTCTTCAAGAGGGTCAACTTCTCTCCAAAAAGCATCATTTAAATAAAATTGAATTTTCACTTTTAATATTTCCATAGTTTGCACGCACTTTTAATTATAATTAATAATTAAAAAGTGGCCCCTTCTTCATGTTGGTCGACCCCTTCCTTTAAGTCACTTAAGTTATAATATTTAAATATATTATAACTTTATAATATAAGCCTTTAATTAATTAATATTTATTTTGACAAACAAATATTAATATCTCTCTCAAAACAGGCCCAAATGACGAACCGTCTGAAGCTCGATGATAAGTGACTGAATCAACATACGACCAAACCATACTGCTAAAAATAGCAGGGGTGCTCTGCTGAGTGACTCAACTTACTAAAAATAGTAAGTCAAGCAAATGATGTCCAAACGACTCCGAACGAAAGCCAAGCTAAATGATTCTGCAATCTGAAGCCAAGCCAAGCCTCAACTAGACCCTTTATCCACCCTATCAGCCTACGAGGGTCACATAATAGGCTAATCTCAAGAACTGAGAGATGTCAACTGGAAGGGGACATTACAAAATTCTCTAACTTCGTTGATAGATAGAAAAGAATCTGAAAATTAAGTATGCCAAAAATTCCAAATATGATATAACTTAGCACATGAAAAGTTTGGAGACTGGGAAATCCATTCTCGGTAACTTGTATCACTTACCTGCTTTTCTTCACGGGAAGAACTAGTATCATCTTTCACTTCCCCCTGATTTTTCATCCCCCCTTTGCATCCAGCAGCAGGCATCCGAACTTCCTATTCACCATAATTCACATGAAAATTTAGACTTAAAAAGGGATCTCAATGCATGTGATGGTTAACATCTAAAGTAAATAGCTATTTGTTCATCAAGTCATTGTTAATAGTATGTATTTCATTTTCAATGAACCCACATATTAAATATTCACCTTCATCTTCATTAAACCAAAAAAACAAAAATTATGAATAATACTTCAATAAACTGTGAAAAGCCATGACTACTATCACCATAGTAAGTGTAGTTCATTTGAATTTAAGTTTTAAGTTAAGGAATAACTCAAAATAAACGACATTGAAATAGAAAAAAATCACCAATTTTTAGCAAAAGCATCAGATGAAAGCAATATGAAGGAGTTTTGGTTATTGTTTGGAATATACCATCTCTAGGCTAAAATGCTTCTACGCTAATATATTAACTTTACAGGATTAGGTTAAACAGTGATGGCAAATTGATGCAATATAGTTTGGGGACCAAACGAATGATAGTTGTATGCTAGCAGTCCAAACAAGTTGTCTCACTATAATTAACCTCCACTATGTTGTTCCCACCCTTTCAGTGGCCAATTACAAGAAATTTGAAAATTCTATCATTTAACAGGGTATTTTAAATAAAAGTCTATAACTGCTTGAAATTTTAAATCAGATGAGATGAGCAAAAGGGTATGGATATGAGTACTCAAAACAAATCTTATGACATATTATAACATATTTTGTAATATCCCACCCCCGATAGGATATTTACTTCCTATTTTTGTCTGATATTTTCAGTTTGATCGATGTTCCATTTAATCAAACTAAGTGCATAACAAGATTGTTATAGTTCAAAGTTAAACAATATGTATTTCTGATTATAATTTCTGATCTTCATACAACAGTATGCATCAAGTATTGGTAATAGACAACTTCCAGTTATGCCCTGTATTGAATTAAACCCAAATACAATGCTGATAAGAGATTTCTATGACTGATTTGCAGAGAGTAACTGCCCAGAAATACTTATCAGACCTATGCATTCTTAGAAAGAAACCAGCTATGAGCAGATAATTACTTCTATCGCCTATGTGAAGATACAATGACATTTACTAAGCATTACTTGCAAAGTGTTCACATTTACAATCCCCAGATTAACTACAGCAGAGGATATTCATTGGTATGTATTTGCAAATAGCTATCCACAACCTCAAACAACCTTCTGAGCAATTAAATAGAGCAACCAAGCATGTATAGACACTCAGAAAATTACCATAGCAGAATTAATGAATGTTCTGAGTACTAGCAGCAAGTAGCAGACTTGACAGAATTATACTGGACCAAGTGAATGAGCAGATAGGAAATGTTTGTATCCAGAAATGTGTTACAGTGACTAACACACACCCAGAACTTTATACAGCAGACTGTATTTTGCATCTACAATAATTTCAGATAAAAGATATACATTGAAATTCATTACAAACTGAGAATTCCAACCTGGGTTATGCATTGAAACTGAGTATGGCCGTTAGCAGCTAAATGGCAGACTTTAACCTTGGAATATGACAGCGTCCAGCTTCAGCACCCTCCTATAGCCTCACGTCAGCCTTAATCTGATCAGCAACTCCTCAAACAATGATTAGGTTGGTAAACAAACTCACGTCCAACTTAAAACCCTCTGACTGAAATGAAAAAATTATGATATTCAACCCTTTATATCTGATATCCTGTAATACTTCCTGTTAAATTCTTCAAACCCTAGCTTTGAAGCTTTCCTGTAAATCTTTGAAGCACAAGCACAATCCCTAAAATGGAATTATCTACAAGCTGGCTTGGGAGATCTTTCACTCTTGTACCAAGCTGTTCTTCCTAAGGGATTTCGTCCTCAAAGAGCTTGAGATTTTCAGACTCTCCAGTCTTTAGCAAAACCCTTTTCAAAATAAACTTCAACAATGAATGAATGAATGTGCAAAATGAGCTTTCATTGCCCTTTTATATTTCCATGCTCAATTTGCATTTGATTTACATTTCATTTCATTTACTTTTCCCGCCTTATAACTCCTTTTAATATTTTATTTAATTGGCCACAACACTTTATAAGTATTCTTTTAAATCATTGAAATCCCTTTTTAATAAAGTCCTTATGTCTCCCTTTTAAATTGGCACTTAACTTTATATTATAAAGTGCACTTAAAATATCACTTATATCTTTTTAAATATAAAGTCCCCTTTTAATATATTTTAATAACACATAAAGTTAAATTATTTAATTTAACTTTATTATTTAACATTATTAATATTAAATGCATAGGACCAATATTAACCAATATAACTCCAGGATATAATTGTGCCACCATGCCAAAAGTAGTAACTCCACCAGCTAACCATACCCATGACTTACTATAAATAATAAGTATGAGCAACACATCCAAGTGACTTACTAAAAATAGTAAGTGTGTGTCAAAATGTCCAAAATGGCCTCCGGAAGGCACACCACAAATAAACTAGGACACTAAGTTGAAGAGTATTGAAATAAACACCGAAAGGCTTGTTGAAGAACCAAAGATCACCCTCAAAGGGGTCCCCTGAACACCCTGTTAGCCTACGGGAACCAGTTGGTACACTAACCACTGCGTCTGACCACTGCCTAGGAAAAGGGGACATTACATATTTCCCACCTCATATGGACCCTAACTGGAACAAGGACCAATTATCTCATAAAAATGGAGCTTTTAGGCCTTTTCAAAGCATATCAAAAGGATTAAACAACTCAAACTTCTTGGATAAGATTTTATTCTCCTACAAAATATCTCTTAGGCATCAAAGCTTCCAAATAACTCAAAAACAACATTTTCTAGCCGTTCTTTGATTGTTATAGCAGAAACTGAGAAAAATGCATTTTGTCTAACATTTCACAAAAAAGTTCTCCACCCAACTTCTCACTAGACTAGGAGATGCATACAGAACTTTATTTATCCTCCATTAGGATTGAAAATCCATTTCAAATCTATTGCCGGTTCCTTGTAAGAGCTTCCTAATCATTCTAACCTTCAAGTGGCCCACATGTCCCCTGTTTTTTCTCTATTTTGGCCTATATCTCCAAATTTTGCTACTGTTCTACTATATCAAGTTCTTTTCCTATTTTCAATAGGTAATCCTTTCTTTTCTTCATCCTCAAGAATGTTTTACACCTAACAATTGCTAAAAAAAATACTTCAATGATTTGCTTGCCCCAAAACTCCTATTTGGTGCTGCCCATTCAACATATGATCAACCCTACTCCATCCTCACAGCCATGCCACAAGAATTGCAGTTAGAGTTTCTCCCAAAATGGACCATCAACCTACAACCTTCATCATGCAAAAAAACACCTTAAACAATGCAAGATTATTGCTTCTCTTCAAAGAGAGTTCTTTTGGATGTTTGTGAATTTGAATAGATTAGTGGCATCCCTCTAATCATGACAAAACAGAATTTCCAGATTAAATACTCTCCAACCCCTGCTCACATTTGGCTATGTTTTCCCATACACAAGGAAAACAAGATAGTGGAAACTTGTAGCTCATTTCACCATGTTCAAAATTATTCAAATGGTTGTATGAAGATGCTTGACCTTCAAACTCAGCAAGATAGCCTGTTAATACATTCTTCTCAATGCCAATTCCAACTTCCAACTTGAGTCTTAAGTGGTGAGAAAAGGAAAACACAAACATACCCATCACTTAGTGTGATGACCTTCAAAGTTTCAAGACAATGCCACAAGAAGCACACCAATTATTGAAAAAAAACTTGTTTTTGGTTGGTGCTAGACAGCAACTTCAATTCAATAATGCTCCTACATCAAACACCCTAGGTAATTGAAAATGTGAGATCCTACTCACATAATTGAATTGAACTCCTCCATGGTATGGCACCAACAGCCTGTTAATTTGTGTGAACAGATTAAATACGGAGAGAATTAAAACATAAATCAGACAAGATAACACAGCATATACCCTGGGAAAACCCTCCTCTTGAGGGAGAAAAAAACCCAGCAACAAAGATCTCTCTTACTTATAATGCAACAGTGGCAGTCTTTACAAGATACAATGAGGTCTTAACACCAGACCAATATACAGTATCAAAGAAAATTTAACAAAGACAAATAGAAGCCTTCAGATCACACCTGGTAAAGGCAGCAAACAGAGATGACAAAGTTCGCTTATCTCTCTAACAGTCTAGCACTTGACGATGTCACTGATTAGATGAGTTCAATGATAAATTTTTGAGTAAATACTCACTTAACAACTTTGCCAACCTGATGAACCTCAATTTCAGCTCGCAGTGGAAGACAGCCAAAGATTTGACTTAAGCTTCAGTATGACTCAAATCAGTAAGTTCGCTGATCACCCTTGAATGGATTCGCCCTGGACTCAGCAGTGTACGCACTCAGAAATATATATGATCTGTGTCTTTAATGATTTCCACAAAGGTCAGACCACTGGATTCGTTCTGAAGTGATGGTAATATTCGCTTTGATGAATTTACTGGATTCGCACTTTAGATCAACAGTTGAATTCGGCTTTAGAACAACTTGTGTGAATGATCAGACTGCCCTTCGATGCTTAGCATGAATGAATTATGTTGAATATATATGCCAGTGAAAGAGACGCATCCCATCATGTATGTCGGCCTTCATAAAGATTTCACTCCTCTTCACAAGAGGTCGGCCATCTTGAGATAAACATTAATGTTCTTAATGATAGACGGCTTTGATTTAAATGTATTCTAATTAACTTTTATGTCGGCCATGAGCATAATGATAATGAGCATAAATTAAATAGCCTACGGCTATCTTTAATTTATGTCTTCAATAAAATACTAAGCTAGAAGGAGCTACCGACGCTGCTAATGCATCAACACTCCCTCTCAGCTAGGGAGAGAACTTCTAGCTGCACAAACATCTCAATATGACATCCATTACCCATCATTCCTTGCAATCAGATGTAAGGAGAGAAGTATCACCTCAATGTGATAACGAAAATTATGGCTACATCCATGTATAGAGATGAGCTTATCACCTCATCGTGAAAGCATATCACCTTAATGTGATATAATGGATACACCTCATGTGTGGTATGCACAAGTGTTCATCACTTGCGTGATGTTGTCATGGAGTCACACACATGACATCCAACTCAGCTCAGCGGGTGGAAACGAGGGCTTTCACCTCAAATTCTTCCGTCGCAGAAGAAGATGCAATAGTAAGTACGAGTGTTCATCACTTGCGTGATGTTGTCACCTCATTGTGACTTTCACCATGGCTCTCCCAGAGGGTGAAACACAAGTACATCATATGTCATGGAGTCGCACACATGACATCCACCATGACTCTCTCAGAGGGTAGAAACAAGGGCTTTCACCTCAAATTCTTCCGTCACAGAAGAAAATGCATTAACAAGGGATTTCACCTCGAACTTCTCTCACAGAGAAGAACTCATTAAGCAAGGCTCACTGATACTGAGACTCATACTCAGTCAAGGCTGGATTCTCCACCATACCAAGCTTGTCTCGAGAGTGTACAAGCTTTTATCCTGGTGAGAAATTGGGTGAGAATATCTGCCATCTGCTCATCAGTGATGATGTATCTCAACTGTACAGCCTTCAGTAGTACTGCTTCTTGAGCTAACTCACAGGCTGTAGTGTACTTGGCCTTCTCTGTATGCAGTGTTACAGAAGACTGCTTTCTTCTTCATAGCGGAACTCAGCTGAAGCAATCACTAGAGGTTCCCTTCTGGTCTGTAGCACAATCATCTGCTAAAGCTTTAGTTGGCTCCCTCTGAATCTTTGACCTTGCGATGCTGTGACCTTTACTTCTTCTCAGCAAGGTACATAACTCCCTCTTGATTTCTGCTAAACTCCCCAAGAAGTTCTCAGACACATTTAGAGAGAGGTTACCAATTGTTTTTGATTTTCAAGACTAGAATCATACAGTTTTGCTATCTCAATTTAGTATGAACACATGGGAATTTATGGCTAATGTTAGAACATGAATAATCAAATCATTCTAAGAGAAATCAAGCTAAAGGGATAAAGGAACTTATCTCTATCATATTTGATATAGCTTCTTCGTTCATCCATTTGTTTGCTCCTCTTGAGAGTGCCTAACTCTGCACAATAAAAGAATAATCTGCACAGCTGCAGACTTCTTGAATGCATAAATGGTTAGCATGTAGAATCAACTCTCCCAAGAGTTCAAGATTCTATCACAACACATGCATAGGAGAAGGGTATCGATGTGATCAACCTATCACAACGAAAGGATACCAATCTCTTATCTTTTGCTGATTTTATCTCAAGGACATACCTCAAAGGATTTACATGAAGTCTAGATCAACTCACAATAGAAATATTCAAAGAATCACAAGTTAAGGGAAGTAACACACTCCTTAAGTATGCAATGTCCAAGATACAACAAATAAAGAATACTGTAAGATACTATGGTTTTAAGCACAGATCAACATGCAACTTTTACGATTTGAACACAGGCCCATAATTCAAAGTAGAAATTCTCTGGAGTCCTTTTGAGGAGAGGACTTATTTGCATCTGCAAATGAAGCATGCTGATTTGTCCTAGTTGGACAATCCTTGGCGAAGTGTCCAAACTCATCACACCTAAAGCATTGAATCTTGGACATATCCCTCTTCTTCTTGGATGGAGGTGCATTGTCATTTCCCTTGTCCCGATTTCTCTTGAAGAAGGTTTTCTTTCCATCTTTTTCCTTCTTCTTTGAGACATGCGAAGCAAGGACATGAATGTCTTCATTCTTTGAACTTTGACCGACTCCTCTTGCCACTAACCTTGATTCTTCTTGAATGCAATCAGATCTTAGGCGATCAAACTTAGGCAGTTTCGATCTTGCACTGATTCCTTGAATGAAGGATTCCCAAGACAAAGGCAGCCCATTGAGGGCGAGCATGGTTAAGTCCTTATCATCAACTATATACCCAATTGTAGAGAGCTGGTCTCTCAAGTTTGAGATCCTCATAAAGTATGCAGTAACTGACTCTCCCTTTGCCATCTTTACATGATGCAATTGATGCTTCAGTGCAAGGGCACGGCTGGTGTTGTTGACTTCATACATTTCTTCCAAGGTCTTGAGCATATCTCTTGCTGTCTTCAACTTAGAAATGATAGGAACAATATGATCCTTGACTGAGTCAACCAGAATCTTCATTGCCTTGATGTCTTTCTTCAGCCACTCCTTTTCTTCTGCCTCCTCAGGTTCAGAAATACTAGGCTCCAAGAGGTTGCCCAAATCATTTTCACGCAAGGCGAGCATGATCCTGAATCTCCATGAAGTGAAATTAATTGCACCTTCAAGTCTGTCTTCAACCTTCAAACCATTTACCATCTTGGCTGAGTAGGATGAGTGAACAACAGAAAGATGCTGATTTGTAATAATCTGTTCACGATCCTCAAACCTGCTCTGATACCATGTTAATTTGTGTGAACAGATTAAATACGGAGAGAATTAAAACATAAATCAGACAAGATAACACAGCATATACCCTGGGAAAACCCTCCTCTTGAGGGAGAAAAACCCAGCAACAAAGATCTCTCTTACTTATAATGCAACAGTGGCAGTCTTTACAAGATACAATGAGGTCTTAACACCAGACCAATATACAGTATCAAAGAAAATTTAACAAAGACAAATAGAAGCCTTCAGATCACACCTGGTAAAGGCAGCAAACAGAGATGACAAAGTTCGCTTATCTCTCTAACAGTCTAGCACTTGACGATGTCACTGATTAGATGAGTTCAATGATAAATTTTTGAGTAAATACTCACTTAACAGCTTTGCCAACCTGATGATCCTCAATTTCAGCTCGCAGTGGAAGACAGCCAGAGATTTGACTTAAGCTTCAGTATGACTCAAATCAGTAAGTTCGCTGATCACCCTTGAATGGATTCGCCCTGGACTCAGCAGTGTACGCATCCAGAAATATATATGATCTGTGTCTTTAATGATTTCCACAAAGGTCAGACCACTGGATTCGTTCTGAAGTGATGGTAATATTCGCTTTGATGAATTTACTGGATTCGCACTTTAGATCAACAGTTGAATTCGGCTTTAGAACAACTTGTGTGAATGATCAGACTGCCCTTCGATGCTTAGCATGAATGAATTATGTTGAATATATATGCCAGTGAAAGAGACGCATCCCATCATGTATGTCGGCCTTCATAAAGATTTCACTCCTCTTCACAAGAGGTCGGCCATCTTGAGATAAACATTAATGTTCTTAATGATAGACGGCTTTGATTTAAATGTATTCTAATTAACTTTTATGTCGGCCATGAGCATAATGATAATGAGCATAAATTAAATAGCCTACGGCTATCTTTAATTTATGTCTTCAATAAAAATACTAAGCTAGAAGGAGCTACCGACGCTGCTAATGCATCAACACAGCCAAGCTCAATCAGATCAATCATGTTTAATCTCCAATAACCTCTTTATTCCACTTGAACAAATATTACATACACTATTTGCCCCTTGTCCTCATACTGACTTTGGACTCCATCTCATTCTTCTTTTTTTTCTAGCAACTATTGTTTTTAATCAGAGATCTAAAAATTTGATTCCTCATTGTCATCATTTGTTTGCCCCTCATGAAAAGCATATTAATCTATAACATACAAAATTGGAGAAATTTCTATATTCCAACAACTCAATCTCATATGCATTTGTTAAAAAAATTCTCATGTAAAGAAACCATTATGTTGTCCATGTAAAGAAACCATTTGTTGGGGTAACATCCATTAGATCAGCAGCTTGGACAAATTTCTGAAACTCTAACTAGAATTGAGAGATCCGGCCAAGACCCCCTCTTTTTTCAAATGGGTGGAGGATCACATTGAAAACTTCCCCAAGCATGAATTTCTCATTTCCCAATGCTTGTTTGGACATTGAAATTTCAATCCATACATGAATCTTGTCATCCATCCTGATCACACCATATGCATTAAAGAGAAAGAAGGAAACATCAAAGAAACAAGTACTAACCTTCATGAGCAGCCAATTTGTGTGTGAGTAGACCAATTCCATCAAGGCTCATGTTGGTTCCCATAAAATTCCAATACCACTTGTAGGCCCCCAATGCCTCTTCATAGAAACCGCACCAACCTTTACAGTGATTCAAAAAACTATCCACCGTCTTCAGCTTTAACATAGTTTCATGTAAAATTATAATGTCAACCATTGCACTATTAAGATGGAACTTGGTCACGTGCCATCTACTAGGCACATTTAAGCCCCTAACATTCCATGTGAGTATCCTCATGTCTCTCTAGATCAAGGGACTCCACCCTCAAATCTTGACAAATAGTTCTTGATTGTTGATTGGTCGGCTGACACAACAAATTTTTCTCTTTGTTTATTTGTTTTACTCTCTCTTTGCTCCAAATCTACTAGTGTTGTTATTGAGCAACTTAGCAGCAAATTGGCTAATGCATCTGGAGTCAATAATATCCACATCCTCTCCACCATTGAAATCAGATATTCTTCTCTTTCCTCCCACCAATCCACTTCTACAATTTCAAAAAATCATTTGATTTGCTTCTTATGTCCATTCAAAGGTTCTTTCACAAGTATCCTATGCATTTAGCAACAGTCCACAAATTCAAAAACCACCATAATTCATTATTTCGGGACGACAAAAGGTTCTAGGTCCTAAACACGTAGACCATGTTTAAAAAGTTAAACCCATTGCTCAATGAGCTTATTACCTTATTGCTAGAAACTCATGTCACAAATCACATTGGAAATAAGTAGCAGTGTGAATCTAAGTGGTGGCATATCACTATAAAGATATATTGTTTCAAGTAACATAAGGTTAGGGGAAAAACTTCCTTATTAAACTTCTTTACTAATGTTAATTGTTATTTATTATCAAAAGACCCCTATGCCAAAAAAAAATGTATTAGGAAGAATGCTCCAATGAGATTTCATAGAAATGCTACAAGGAATCAAGACAGTCATTGGGCTCATCATCTTTCCAATCAGTTAGCCACAGGACCTTCTAGGCATAGCATCCTATTTCTAGGCTCTAGCAAACAATTATGAACCTCTTTCTCTATGTAATGGATATTAAAATATTAAATGTAATATTAATGGTCATCCTAGCTTTTATTAGTCGTTAGTTAACTAAGTTTTTAGTAACTTTCGTTTGCACTTTAATTCGTTTTAGCTTCTTTCTGTTTTTAGCGTTAGTTTGCTTCAATTTACAATTGTTTCTTTTTAGAAACATTGTCTTGTAAATATATTTATAAGGAGCTTTCATCTCCTTTTGTAAACAAGTAATTATGAATATCAATTATCTTTTCATGGTATCAGAGCTCAAGCTCGAACCTGATTAGTTTTCGAAATTTCTTAAATGTTTTTTTAGTCGCTTTTTTTTAAATAAAAATCGAAGATATTTTTTTAAGATTTTTTAGTGAGCCAATTTTTTTTTTTAAAAATCGAAGGGTTTGTTGCAAAAAATTTCATGGGTTTTATGAAAAAAAAATCCAAAAGTTTTTTGGGCCGTTTTTTGAAGGTTTTGAACCAAATTTTTTGAAGAAGTTGCAAAGGATTTTCGTGGCTCTTTCTGGGTGAAATCGCGTGGTTTTTTTCATGAAGTTTTTGCTGCCGTTTTCAAGAAGTTCATGGACGTTATTTTTGTGGTTGAATATTTTTGGTTCGTGGGTTTTCACAGTCTTTTTCCTGGAGTTTGTGGGCGTTTCTAAGGATTCTAAAGAACCTAGGGTTTTTGGGTCTTATGTTCTTATTTTTTCAGATTTCCAGTGGACCTGATTTACCAGTTCTCATGGCATCTTGAAGAGTTGTTTTTTTTAGCCATTTTTAATAGATTTTTTTTGGGAAAAATAAAAATTTCTGCAAAGATTTTTTCGACTAAAAGAATTTTTGAAAATATTTCTATAAAAAATTTGCAGTTTAGAAGTTTTTTGAGGATTTTTTTTGAAAAAATATTACTTTTCAGAGTTTTCTAAGGTTTTTCTAAAAAATCTTACAGTTCAAGAGTTGTGCCAACTGATGTCCAAAGTTTGTGCCAGTTGATCACAGTGTTACCTCATTTTTCGTGCTTTGGAAAACGAGAGGGATGGTGTCTTTGTTAAGTATCATGTTGGAAAATACGCAGAGGTTCAATGAAAAATTCTACTACCTGGAAGCAACGGAAGCTCATTGTTTTCAAGTGTCAGTGTCTTGATTTGATTGTTCTGCGGGAAAGGATCTGTAATTGCATGGCGATTATGCTTCTCCAGATATTAGTCACCGATGATATGTTTCCAAAAGCCTTTGGGTAGACTTAGTTTTTTGTTTGTATGATGACCATTAAGGAAGGGTATTAAAATATTAAATGTATATTAATGGTCATCCTAGCTTTTATTAGTCGTTAGTTAACTAAGTTTTTAGTAACTTCCATTTGCACTTTAGTTCGTTTTAGCTTCTTTCTGTTTTTAGCATTAATTTGCTTTAGTTTACGATTGTTTCTTTTTAGAAACATCGTCTTGTAAATGTCCTTATAAGGAGCTTTCATCTCCTTTTATAAACAAGTAATTATGAATATCAATTATCTTTTCAATGGAAGTTATCTGATGAGAAAACTTCATATAGAAGATAATAAGTTGGGAACAAAATCACATATACAATCATTAATTATGAAATACTAATGTTGCATAAGAACCAAGATAGTTAAAAAGATTTCAATAACTTCCACGAGATCAACAAACTTTATGGGATCACAAAAAAACATTGCAGAAGTGAGAAACTACTAAAAAAGTAGATAAAGGAGGTTTAAGATTAAGCTCAAGTGTCTAATGATGCTTTGTTATGTGAAGGTTGATCCTCCTAATGTTAATTTTGATGGCATTTTTCCATGTTTTCTCTAATCTCATCTCTTTAAAGAAGGTAAGCATAGAGTCCATTTAGAGACTGTCCAAGCAGCTAGCTTGAACATAATAGGTGGTGCAATATGTAGTGTCACTCTATCTCTACAAACCCCTAAAGTAAAACCCAACACCCCAATTGGTGTTTCAATGTGGATTTACAAGTAAAAGTAAAGTGATCCATGTCCTTCCCATTCTTCATAAAGAATCCATCTGCCACTCTTACACTTGTATTGGTGTGGGGTATTATGTTGGTGTGAGCTACCCCTCAATTGCACTCATTTTCATTTTCCTCCTTAGCTTTGAGCATATGTATGTTTTTTTATCATGTCCATATATAAGTTTGATTTGGTGAAGTGAAAATCTGCTGAAAGAGGAGATAAAGGAAGTTAAGTTTGAGTTTGAGTCCCTGATGTTTCTTTTTAATTTGAGGGTTGATCCTTTTAATGTTAATTTTGATGGCAAATTCTCGAATTTTCTCTGAACTTGCCTCCTTAACAAAAGTACGAATAAAATTCACCTAGAGTTGTCCAATCAGCTAGCTTGAATGTCATCATACAATATATGATATAGCACCACAATGTGTAATGTCCCCATTTTAGGGTTCTCTTACTTTGCAATTGAAGATGGTTTTCTAGGTTTGTGTCTACTTGATCAGAAGGGTAATCCAATGTTACCAATGAACTCAGATGGTTTAGAGGGGAGTTATTTGATGCTTTCGGATGTTATTTCCAGCCTCCAGTTTGGGCTCCAAGATTCTTGGAGGGAGTTTCTATTTATTGAAAGTCGCTCGATTGGCTCCATTTATCATTATTCTTCATCAGATCATTCCTATGCAATCAATTTCCGATTTTGATGCACTCCAGCAGTTTCCACAAAATGAGTATATTAATGGCTATATTTTAATTAATTTACTAAGGTTGCTAAATATTATTTAAAATATTTAAAAGGCACCTTAGTGTTATAAGTTATAACTCGTCGAAACCGAAATGAAATATTTTAAATCATGGATATATTAAACAGGGACCTTGTGTGTCAAATTATCATTATTTAATAAAAAGGTCTTTTTCGGAGTTAAAGGGGAGTTTTAATTAAAAAGTGAACTTAAAATAGCAGCTTCTAGAGTGTTTGGCAAAAGAAGTATAAAAGGAGGTTATGAGAGCTCATTTGGGCATGTTGGAGTTTATTCTATTTCTCTTGTCGAAACCCTTGTGGGTCGAGAGATTGAACTTGGTTCATCTAAGCCTTTGGGAGGACGAAAACCCTCTTGAAGAAGACCAGTTTCAGTGGTGAAACGATTCCACCCTAGCTAGTTCGTGGGGAAAATCACTCAAGTTTTCCAATTGTGGGACAAAGGCAAATTTACGAGTCTCCTACGGAGACAAATTTGGGGTGTACGATTATCTTCCGTGCTAAGCGTAAAGGTCTGCATTGATTTATTGAATATCGGTAAGGGTTTTGATGCAAGTTGAGTTGGGACGACTACCTATTGTTTAGCTGAGTTATGGAAGACAAAACAAAGGTTTGGCATGAGTTTTCTAGAATATAGTCTTCACATTATTGCTGCCCGTCATTAATATTGCTGTTACTATTGTGTGAGGGGTCGTGGCTGTGCCTTAAGTTTCCTACAGTGATATTTCAAACTTCAATGAGAGTTTGAGGCTGATGCATGAATGTTTGGGGGTAGCAAAGGTGATTTCTGGGTCATGGAACTGTGCAAAATCCCACACACTTTCCTGGAGCTGCTGGTTCTAGGGTTGTGACTGCTCAGATTGAGGCGTTTGGTCTCCAATCAGCATTTCATTAATTCTTGGCTTCATCTCTGTGCATTGAGACTGGGTTAGAGGGGTCTATTAACTTCATCATAAGCTCACAGTTCAGAATAGTGAGTTTATATCAGACGGGGATCTTTCACAATGGTTGTGTGGGAGTATTTGTGCCCAATTAGCTTGAGCATTGGTTGCTTGGAGTGGGAGGTGCCTTGGTGTGAAGATTGCTCAGTCCTACATTCATATGCAAGGTGGTTCGAGTGACTATATGGCCCAGGCATGAGCATACTCTAGGTCTGATCTGAGATATATAATTATCCGTACTCTTTTATTGTTGTTGTTATTCAATCTGTTAGTGAACTGTTCTTCATACATTGTTGTAGCTCATTTTGAGCATCAAACATTTGCATATTTGCTTCATAATATTGCCCAGACTGAATTTGCTTAAGACTGTAGCTTTATCTTTGCTCTATAATATTGTATGATAGTCAAATAAGAAAAGATGAAATGGTGAAGTTTTATCATTAAATCTGTTTATGCATTTTTATTTTAATATCATAATGTTATTAGCAATGGAATGAGACATGTTTGGCAAAAATGAAACATCTATCAAACAAAAAACAAATGCAAAAATTACATACATTCTGGAAGGGAATTTTACAGTGGTATCAGAGCCATTGATTCTACCAGCTAGTGGGATTTAATACCAAATTTGTATAGCAGAAAATTCAAATCAGAATTTCAGTTGGGCATCATGGCTACTCTTAGTGATCCAATGAACTCTTTACTTGAATCTATGAAACAAAATCAGGTTGATTTTGAAAAGAGATGGAATACGTGGTGGAAATAATGGGAGGCTACCAGAGTCTTTCAAGAGAAGCTGAAACTTATAAGTAAGAAGTTAGAACACTTACCTCAGTCAAAAGAAGTTCTTCTCAGCACATTGGAGGAAGCAGGAAATTGTCTATGCAAGGTTGATCAGTTACCTTCTCAGTCGATGCGTCGGGCTATGACTCCATTGGTGCACTCTTTGGTTAAGCCAGTGCTTATGAGACATCAAGATGAAGAGGTAAGACTTGCAGTTGTCACTTGCATTAGTGAAGTCACAAGAATTGCAGCCCCTAAAGCACCCTATGATGATGACATTATGAGGGACATACTTCAACTGATTGTGGAGAGCTTTCATGTGTTACATGATGTCAAAAGCCCTACCTTTGGAAAGAGAGTTAAAATTTTAGAAATCATGGCAAGGGTTAGGTCATGTATCTTTAAAACTGACCTCAAGTGTGATGATTTGATTCTTCAAATGTTCCATTGCTTCTTGACCAAAATCAGAAGACGACATTCAAACAATGTTAAAATAAGTATGCTAACTATTTTGTCCCTAATTTTAGATGAAGATGATGATATTTGCAAACAGTTGCACTCAGATTTGTTGGTCATTTGGAGAAAGGAGTAACATGTCTCAACCACAGCTTATGATTTCTCAAAAAAATGGGTTGAGCAGAAAATTGAAAAGTTCAAGGAACAATTGACTAAAGAAGAACTAATCTCATTTGGTATACAAGTCCCAAGATCACCCAAAAAGAGCAAAAACCAAATGAGAAGAGAGCAGCGTTGTTTTTCATGTCAAGGGGATTGGACTTCTAATCACATATGTGGGTTCAATGAGGAAGATGGAACCAACATAGTGTTGTTCCAACAGGAAGACACTTTGGGCTGCAAGGAAAAGGAATTAATTGATGATACAAGTAAAGGTTACACAAGTCTCCTAGTGGGTAATTTGGAGATTGTGTTTGATAAGTCTTGTGAAAAGTTGGATCCTTTAGATGGTTCCAAGTGTGATTCTAACGCTGTCCCACTTTATCTACATGAAAATGCATGACATCATCCAATGAGTTAGTTGAGTTGGATAATGAGTACAAAGAGCAAACTGAGCCCTCTTGTGTTATAACACCTAATGATGGTATTGAAGATGATTTTGTGTGTGGGACTAATGCTACCCTAGTTCCAAATCAGCAAGTGTGCAAGGATGATGACGTAAAAGAAGACAGTTGTGTGAGTCAAGTGCTTCCAAACTAATCTAATGATTCTCCATGTGAAGCAGAAGTTGTTCATAAGTCCGATAGACCACATAATTTGGAGAACCAATTGAAGGTTAATGAAGATAAGATTGTTGCAACGTTGACACGTTATGATAGAATTCACAAACCGATTGAAGATCACCTTTGGAAGGCTCAACTTGAGAGAAGACAAAAAGGTATTGAAGAAGAATCTTCTCATGCTAGTTTACAGGTAATCAAAGAAGCCCTGGTGGTAATGAAATCATACTATTTACATCTTCTTTCAGATCGTGATCATCTCCTTAACCTTGCTGAAATCTATTCAGATGCATTGAGAGGGAAAGAGGAAGAGGTTGACCATCTTGCCTTAGAGCTTATGAATACTAGGGGTTCCTTGGAGCCCACTCAAATGGCCCTTCAAGAAGCAGAAATTCAGATCAATGATCTTTGCTTACAATTGAGTATAGCTCACTATTCTTTACACAAAACGGAAAATTCTATTGCAGCCACATCCAAAGTTCAAAAAAGTGACACAAGGATTATGGAAATCAAACAAGTTGTTGGAGGATTTGATGAACTCTATAAGAATGAAATGTTGCATAATGATTTCAGCATTCCCCATTTCGGTGAGGTTCAGTATGTTGAATAAGATTGGAAACTGCTTGAGGATCATTTCTCACATGAAAGTGCAGCTTGCAGCCATGAAATAGCTGATATAACAAGTAATGAGGGCAGATTTCAGCATGATACATCTTTGGAATCAGCAGACAATGATGACCATCTTGTAGTAGGAGAAGGTATGCATGAGATCCATGAAGACACTGATGAAAGGTATGAACTTGATGCTAATTCTTTGATTGTGAACAGCAGACCAGTAACTTCATATGATTTGATTCCTCATGAGATGATGATGAAAATTTTATGGATGACATTGGTAAAGTACCTAGTCTTGTTGATATTCGAAATTGTATGGCTAAGCATGAAATGGTGCTTGTTGGCCCAAGTCATTCACATGATATGATGTTTCATAATAATTTTACTATACCTTACTTCATGAAAACGCATAAGTGCAATGGCCATCAAATTGAGGAAGGGTGTTCAGACTTGGTTCTTTGGTTTCCTACTTACATATTAATGTGTAAGTTGTTCCATGGTGCTAGTCATGATATTTTCAGACTTTGTAGTGATGATAGTTGTTGATTGCATGGATTGGTGTGCACAGGTTTGTCACTATAGCATCTAGGATTGGAATGCTATTGAGACATTATCAACTTATGGCAGCTACTTCCTTAGCATTTATACGCAGTGTATGTCAACATCAGTTTATGGGCAGATGGACTTTGAGCACTTGCAAGCTTTTTGGCAAAAAGTTGTGGGAGGATTCAATATGAGTGATGGATACTGCAATCAGTTTGAGTTATTGATAGATATATCCGCAGATGTTACTGTGATGATTGCAATCGATTGGATGAGTCGATGTCCTCGATATGGGTCTATTGACACTTGGAGATTTGGTGTTGATGTGGATTTATAAGTCTATGATTGGCAGAGCAGGGTCAGGATGTATGATTCTCGGGATGACACTATCATTATCAGCTTCCGATTAGGGACCGATTTGTATCACTTCTAGGACATTATGAGGAGGTTTGTTGAGGATTACTCTTAGGAGTTGAGCAGATTATATTGCCCAGGATCGAGTTAGACAATGGGATTTCATATATGGATCTTGTTGAGTCGCCTTGGTAGGAGATTATTCATGACATAGATTTCAGCCCTCGCAGGTATTTTGGTTTGGGTGTTGGTGATGATCACTTAGGGCATGATGAGTTTGTCGTTATTAGAGTAGCGCAGCGACAACATGGTGGACATTGGCAGAGATTAACTTGGGATCCCTGAATCACATTTGGGTTCAGTTGGTTGCTATTGTGGACACCTTGGCATTGCTTGAGGACAAGCAATCTTTGGGAAGGGCAAACTGTAATGTCCCCATTTTAGGATTCTCTTGCTTTGCAGTTAGAGATGGTTTTCTGGGTTTGTGTCTACTTCATCAAAGGGGTAATCTAATTTTACCAGTGAGCTCAAATGGTTTAGAGGAGTTATTTGATGCTCTCGGATGTTATTTTCGACCTTCGATTTGTGCTCCAAGATTCTTGGACGAAGTTTCTAATTATAGAAAGTCGCCTGATCGGCTTCGTTTATCATTATTCTTCATCGAGATCATTACTGTGCAATCAGTTTCCGATTCATTCTGATGCATTCCGGAAATTTCCACAAAATGAGTATATTGATGGCTATATTTTAATTAATTTACTAAAGTTGCTAAATATTATTTGAAATATTTAAAAGACACCTTAGTGTTATAGCTTATTGGAACCGGGATGAAATGCTTTAAATCATGGATATATTAAACGGGGACCTTGTGTGTCAACTTATCATTATTTTAATAAAAAGGTGCAATATACTAGCTCAAAATTGTTGCACAGTCACCACAAAATCAGAATGAAGTACAGCAATCATACACAGATGACTTGTACCGAGAACTAACAAAATAATTAGGCACAGTTAACAACTGATATCAAACACGATATTCACTGGATTCACATATAGCCAACTGGAAACACACACTCCCAAACTTGTTGCCTTTGGGTCTTGTAAAGCAATGTTATTAATCATGTAATAATGAAAGCAATCCTACACCAACTAAGTGCTATAATAATTGTCAATAATCTAGTGTAAACGATCCAACACAATAATGGTAGATAGTAATTCTAGAGCTCATAAAAATATCAACAACAATTATCAGCACAGATTACACTAGCAATAACATTGAACATATATATATGCTTGTAATAATAGAACCCAGTAGAAGTATTACAACCAATGACAGCAAACTAGAAGGGAGTTGGGTTCAACGCAATAACAATATGACCTATGCCTGGAGGCACTCCCTCCAAGCAACGGTGCCCAAAACTCGTCGCGGCTTTCGGGAATGTCTCGAGACTAAACAGTGAATGATCGTTGGAAGAGCACCTTAGGATAATCGGCAGATACAGGGGAGGACCACAAGGTAGGATGTCACTATATCAATCTCCTTCCCGTGCAGAGAGGCTTATGTTGTGTAGTGATGGTGGCCAAAACGGGAGCTCAGCCACAACCGTATAATCACGTTTCACCGAAATCCACCCCTAAGATGCAATCACACTATGGGAAAGTGAGGAAGACCCACTATAGTGTTCTTGACGCCTGTCCCAAATATTCACAGCTGGTAATGGATGATCGTCTTTGCCCGAACACGAAAATGATCCATGATCAACATCGGCTCCAACCAATCACTATGTCTAGTGAATCAACCCAGAGATAATCTTACGACTTTTGCTTGATCCCCCTCATGCTTCTCAATCGTTCGCTCAAACCTGTGAATGGAATTGCGTGAGTAACTAGGTAATATGAGGAGCGCTAATCACAGTTGTAGGGCAATGGCTACATCTTACCGTGCAAGGAATCGATGAAGGTTTTCGTCCCCAAGCGATTCGCATAGATCTACATCCAACTATGATTTCATGTCCTTTACAAGCAACTAGATCTGATTATAAATGCATTCTAAGATGCCTCCCCAAGGGGTCGGCCAAGGACCAAAATTAAATTTAAATACTATTTTTTTAATAATTTAAATTATATCTAATATTAATTATTAAAATATTATTATTTAATAGTATTATTAGTAAAAATATTAAATGCAGATAATAGTGTTTAAAAACACTATTGTGTTTTCCTCCAAAATTTGAATCATGTAATTTTGGGGACATGGCAGTCCTCCCCACCCAAATGTTGCTTGCCCTCAAGCAACTTTGACTTTGGATGCTTGGCGACGTCTACTGCTCCTCTTGGTTTCTTCGTCCTCTTAGTTGAAACTTCCCTAGGGCTTCCTTTGGAGAGACCTCAAAGAATAACCTCTTTCCCGTTAGACTTGAACTTCAATTCCAAGGTCTGGTAGTTTGTCATGTACTCCCCAAGTGAATGTAGCCATTGAACTCCTAGGACCACATCTGCCTCACCAATGCCGACTATGTAAAATTCATCCTGTAGTTTGTGTCCTCCAAGAGTCAACTCCATCTGTTGGATCCAATGGGTACACGGAATAGAATAACCATCTGCAACTGTCACATCAAATCCTTCAAAGCTTTCAGCCTTTAGGCCCATCTTAGCCACTAACCCCTCATCAATGAAATTATGGGTGGCTCCACTATCTATCAATATTGTCACCTTTTGTCCTTGTAGGCCTCCTCTAATACAAAGAGAATGATACCGTGGTGCTCCTGAAAGTGCTACAAGAGTGCCCTCGGAATATTCTTCACCCCAAGCTCATCCCCCTTAGTAGCACCCTCGGGTTCACCTTCTTCTCCTTCATCAAGGGCTACCTCAATGTAGTAGACGTGTCCTTTTCCCATACACCTGTGACCTTTTGTCCAACTATAATGTCCCCAATTTTAATAAGTCAGCACTGTAATTAAAACAATTAATTTTAAGTTGTTGAAAGAGTCAAATTTAAAAGATAAATTAATTATTTTAATGGTATTAAAGTGACTAAGTTGAGAAAAGTTAAATATTTAAAAATAAGTCACTTTTTGACCAAATAAGGAGAAGATTAAAAGTAAATATGTTATTTTCAAGAAATAAATGGACAGTTACAGAAAAGAAAGATAAAAGATCGTTGGAGCTCTTTTACTGGGCAGGCTGGTTTGTTTGGATGGTTTTTGGGAAGCTTGGTTTCCAAGAGCTTGGGGACGAAAACCCTCAGGTTTGATGATTTGGACAAAAACCCAAATCAAATTGTGGGTGAGTTCAATTCACAATTCATATAGTGTTTAAAAAGATTAGATAGTAGTTGTGAAAATTTGGAAGCCTTCTATGAAGGCAAGATTCAAGGTTTTTATGATAATTCGGTATTGAGAGAGTCTTCCGGATTAACGCAATCACTGAATATGTTAATGAAGGGAGTTTCAATATTAATTCAGAATTTGAATATTACATACAGTCATAGGTGTTCAGGAGTTTGGTGAATAATTGATATAAATATCCCTTGTTAAGAAAATTCATGGTGCAGTTCTTCTTGTTAGTTTTAGGATCAAAAATGAAATAAGCAGATAACACAACACAATAGACTAATGAACACAGCAGTTTACCCTGGGAAAACCCTCCTACTCGAGGGAGAAAAACCCAGCAAAATATATCTCCAATATATTGAATGAATAAGAGCAGAAATCTGCTTACAAGTCTGGCCTTACTCAAGGCTGAATTATTACAATGAATAATTGCATCACTCCTTGATGCAAAGATACAAAAGAATATGATCCTCCTTGATTAGTTCGATTTGCTGCTAAGGTGCAAACTTGAAGTTATTGAATTGATGATCTGAATGAATGAACACCACCTTGTATATATACCAAACTAGGCAACCTTCCATCTAGGTCAGCCTCTTTGATTTTAAATATAAAATATAAAATATCATTTGTTAACAAGGCCGACTTGCCTTGATAATTATCTTAATTTTTACTTGGGAGAAAAATATCTCCCTAAGCTACAAACACTAACACTTCTAACTCTGCATATAAGGAGACGTGGAAGAGACTGGTTTTAAGTTCTTTCCAATGCAGCTTATCATTCACAGTTTCCAAGAATTAAGAATAATAGCAATCACCGAGTCTTCTAAACCCATTTGTTCTAAAGGAGTCGAATTGATAAATGGAGTGAATAATATTAAGTTTGAAACTTGCAAATGAAGAATTAATTCCAGGCATTGTTCAATCTGCCTGGGCGAAATTTTGAAGCGAGAGAATAACCATGCCGTGGGAGTTGAATAGTAGCTTTGTTCTTGGTTGCAAAAATTAGCCGTCTACAATAATATATAGAAGCGGTGGTTATTGGGAATCAAGGCAGTAGTTTAAAGATCGAAAGCTTCAGTTCCTTATCGATTGGCTACTGAAGGAGCCGCTACACCTTATTAAGAAGTGATAATAATTTCAGGGTAATCCAAAGGTCGCACAAGTAATTTGAAGCCAATGAGTCGCCATTCTTTAATTTCAACTGCTGCCTCATAAAGAATCCTCTAAGTGAATGCTTCATAAAGAAAGAGTCAGTTAAAGCTTTGATGTCGTTTCATGACAAGGAGAACAGAGCAATATAAGTATTGGGCAAATTCTTAAGAGACATGGATATAAAAGAAAGGTGTCCATCTAGTATAAAGCCAATGAGCTACTCTTACAAGAATAAACGTGGCAAGAGAAAATCAAGAGGACGTCTAACGTGTTGTTGGCATATATATATTTTATAATATTTGAAGTTGTTACTTGGCGCGCCCAAAATCTCCAGCCGTCGCTTCTACATATTCAAGCAATAGATAATGATGAAGAAATAAAGAAATATTATAATAATCGGGAGCAGTTAATATAACTTACGCAGGTTTTGGAGAGTATCAAGCAAAGAGGATTGACGGAACATCAAGGCAGTTTGATATTATAATTGAAATAGATTACAAACCACGAGTTGCTCACTTAAGGGGAGAACGATACCTCAGAAACAATATCAATACTTGGTGATTACGAGTATTGGCAGTGAATACGTGTGTTATTGCAGGAATTTTTGGGAAAAAGAAAGTGACGCATTTCATAGGGAGATTCCTCTAGAGCCCAGTCACTATAAGCCATCACGGTTGATGAAATTTGTGGTCACATTATTCAATCTGGGCATCTTCAGTCAAAAATTGATAACCTGAAAACTATGAAATTGTGAGCTTGGCATGGGAGGTCGATTTGCACAGGAGCTGGCAATTCAAGTCACGGAGTGGATTCTTTTGGAATTATCAATTAAACAGGTCAGGAAAATCAATATCTCTATGTATTCAATGAGTCGAATATATTTTATAAGAGATTCAGTTTGCAGTTCATACCTCTATAATTGGTTTTAGTGGTATGTTTATCTTCAGTGTTCTATATCTGTATTATGATAATAATCTGAAAAAATTGGAGATGCATTCTTGAAGTGACTTCTTGTGGAATGACCATTAAGTGAATATATAGCATGAATAGTGCTTATAAAATAGTGATAACCACTCAGAACTGCACTTTACAACTGTTGGACGAAATGCCTAATCATTAGAGTTGGATGAAAACCAAAACAAAATTATACAGAATATGGGGTGTTCTCACACCAACGTTCCTTACAAGTGTAGCATAACCCTTTCCTTCAAAGTCCATCCTTAGACACATCCATCTTGTTTTAGCTCGATGGTAAGGTTGTTGGTTGAGGAGTAATTCCGTGAGGAAGCTTCTTGGCCACGATGGGAAGCGCCCTGTTGGAGTGTGATCCCCCCTTAGTTGATGAATCTTCCAAGTTCAAGGCTCTCTTAATGGCATCTTGTAGTGAGCTTGGATCCAAAGCCTTCACCAAACCTCTCAAGGGTTCGGATAGTCCCTCCACAAAGAGGACAATGAGTCTTCTTTCCGTCACATCTAGGACCATTACTACCAATATCTCAAACTCAGCAATATAACTCTCCACTTTACCTTCTTGCTTCAGCCATGGTAGTTCCCTGAAGTGAATTTCTGGATCCTTCATGTTGAATCTCTTTGTCAACATTTGACTAAATTCTTCCAATGTTTTGATCAAGTTGTGGCCTTGTGTCACCATGTCGTGATACCACCATTCGTCAGCCAAACCTTCAAGATGTAAAGTTGCAAACTTGATGGCCTCTTCTTCGAACATGGCATTCAAGGAGAAATATGTGTCTAATTTCTGCAACCAAGCTCTTGCTGATGAACCACCAGAACCATCAAAAACGGAGATAGCAATTTTGCCCAAACGATATTGGATGTCCTTCCTTTCTTCATACCTTCTCCTCCTATGCCCTCTTCTCATCTTCATATCATGGAATTCTAAGAATGTTACATCTCTACGAAAAGCTAGACTTTGAGCATGATGCTCATTATACAATTTGGCCATGTCCTCTTCTTCTTCTTCTTCATTTTTGGCCCCTTGATCCAAGATTTTGGCTTTGAAAAACTTGGCGGATGCTGCTGGTTTTTGCACCCCTTAACTGCTGCTCTCCATGCCATTTTGTACTATTTTACCAGCACCTAGTTGCTGGTTCAATCCCCTCAAGAGTTGAACCATCTCCGCCATAGTGTCCTTCATACCACTGAAATGATCCTTCATAGTCGATTGAAATTCTCTGGACTCCTTGACAAACTGCTGTCCATCATCCTCCTTATCACCCATTGCCTTCTTCCTCTCTCTGAGATGATATCTCAGATCTCTATCACTCTTATACAGTTGCACAGGCTAGCAGGTTGAGTGGCTCTAATACCACTACAAAATACTAGCTCAGAATTGTTGCAGAGTCACCACAAAATCAGAATGAAGTATGGCAATCATACATAGACAACTTGTACCCAGAACTGACAAAATAATTAGGCACAGTTAACAATCAATATCAAACACGATATTCACTGGATTCACATACAGCCAACTGGAAACACACACTCCCAAACTTGTTGCCTTTGGGTCTTGTAAAGCAATGTTATTAATCATGTAATAATGAAAACAATCTGACACCAACTAAGCGCTATAATAATTGTCAATAATCTGGTGTAAACGATCCAACATAGTAATGGCAAATAGTAATTCCAAAGCTCCTAAAAATATCAACAACAATTATCAGCACAGATTACACTAGCAATAACACTGAATATATATATGTGCTTGTAATAATAGAACCTGGTAGGAGTATTACAACCAATGACGGCGAACCAGAAGGGAGTCGGGTTCAGCGCAATAACAATATGACCTATGTGTTGAGGCACTCCCTTCAAGCAATGATGTCAAGAACTCGTCGCGGCTTTCAAGAATGGCTCAGGACCAAACGGTGAATGATCATTGGAAGAGCACCTTGACAGAATCAGCAGATACAAGGGAGGACCACAAGGTAGGATGTCGTTGTATCAATCTCCTTCCCGTGCAGAGAGGTTATGATGTGTGGTGATGGTGGCCAGAGCGGGAGCTCGGCCACAACTATATAATCGTCCTTCACCAAAATCCACCCCTGGGATGCGATCGCACTATGGGATGGTGAGGAAGACCCGCGTATAGTGTTCCTAGCGCCCGTCCCAAATATACACAACTGGTAATGGATGATTGTCTTTGCCCAAACACAAAAATGATCCAAGATCAACGTCATCTCCAACCAATCGCTGTGTTTGGTGAATCAACCCAGAGATAATCTTACAGCTTCTGCTTGATCCCCCTCGTGCTTCCCAATTGTTCGCTCAGACCTGTGAATGGAATTGTGTGAGTAACTAGCTGACATGAGGAGCACTAATCACAATTGCAGGGCAGGGGCTATGTCCTACCATGCAAGGAATCAATGGAGGTTTCCGTCCCTAGGCAATCCGCATAGACCTACGTCCAACTGTGATTTCATGTCCTTTACAAGCAACTGGATCTGAATATAAATGCATTCTAAGATGCCTCCCCAAGGGGTCGGCCAAGGACCAAAATTAAATTTAAATATTATTTATTTAATAATTTAAATTTACATTTAATATTAATTATTGAAATATTATTATTTAATAGTATTATTATTAAAAATATTAAATGCAGATAATAGTGTTTAAAAACACTATTGTGTTTCCCTCCAAAATTTGAATCATGTAATTTTGGGGACATGACAAAAGGTCTTTTCTGGAGTTAAAGGGGAATTTTAATTAAACAATGAATTTAAAATAGAAGCTTCTGGAGTGTTTGGCGGAAAAAGTATAAAAGGAAGTTATGAGAGCTCATTTGGGCATGTTGGAGTTTATTCTATTCCTCTTGTTGAAACCCTTATGGGTCGAGAGATTGAACCTGATTCATCTCAGCCTTTGGGAGGACGAAAACCCTCTCGAAGAAGTTTGGTTTCGGTGGTGAAACAATTCCACCCTAGCTGGTTCGTGGGGAAAATCCCTCAGGTTTTCCAGTTGTGTGATGAAGGCAAATTTGTGAGTCTCCTATGGAGACAAATTTAGGGTGAACGATTATCTCCCATGCTAAGTGTAAAGGTCTGCATTGATTTATTGAATATCGGTAAGGGTTTTGATGCAAGTTGAGTTGGGACGACTACCTATTGTTTAGCTGAGTTATGGAACACAAAATAAAAGTTTGGCGTGAGTTTTCTAGAATATAGTCTTCACATTATTGCTGGCCGCCATTAATACTGCTGTTACTGTTGTGGGAGGGGTTGTGGATGTGCCTTAAGTTTCCTACAGTGATATTTCAAACTTCAATGAGAGTCTGAGGCTGATGCGTGAATGTTTGGGGGCAGCAAAGGTGATTTCTGGGTCGTGGAATTGTGGAAAATCCCATGCACTTTCCTGTAGCTGCTGATTCTAGGGTCGTGACTGCTCAGATTGAGGCGTTTGGTCTCCAATCAGCATTTCATTAATTCCTGGCTCCATCTCTGTGCGTTGAGACTGGGTTAGAGGGGTCTAT
This sequence comes from Sequoia sempervirens, assembly GCA_007258455.2. Lineage (NCBI taxonomy): Eukaryota > Viridiplantae > Streptophyta > Pinopsida > Cupressales > Cupressaceae > Sequoia > Sequoia sempervirens. Next base: position 237,579,921 of record VDFB02058242.1, read on the forward strand.
TAACTTCATCGTGAGCTCACAGTTCAGAATAGTGAGTTATATCAGACAGGGATCTTTCACAGTGGCTGTGTGGGAGTATTTGTGCGCAGTTCGCTTGAACATTGGTCGCTTGGAGTGGGAGGTGCCTTGGTGTGAAGATTGCTGAGTCCTACATTCATATGCAAGGTGGTTTGAGTGACTATATGGCCCAGGCATGATCATACTCCAGGTCTGATCTGAGATATAAAATTATCTGTACCCTGTTATTGCTGCTGTTATTCAATCTGTAGTGAACTGTTCTTCATACGTTGCTGTAGTTCATTCTGAGCATCAAACATTTGCATATCTGCTTCATAATATTGCCCAGATTGAATTTGCTTAAGACTGTAGCTTTACCTCTGCTCTGTAATATTGTATGACAGTCAAGTAAGAAAGGATGAAATGGTGAAGTTTGATCATTAAATCTGTTTATGCATTTTTATTTGAATATCATCATATTACTGGCAATGGAATGAGACAAGTTTGGCAAAAACGAAGCATCTATCAAACTTAAAACAAACGCAAAAATTACATACATACTGGAAGGGAATTTTACACACTGTTTGGCTATATACCCCTCAAATATAACCCACACCCGGTTGGTATTTTGTTGTGGATTTACATGTACAAGTAAATTGATCCGTGTCCTTCCCACTCTTCCTTAAGGGTCCTCCATATGGGAGCTACCCCTTAATTGGGCTCATTTTCATTTTCATTTTCGCAATGTTGTTTGCTCCGCATTGTTGACCTAAAGTTTCATAATTACAATTTGGGCACTGATGCATATTCGTGCTGCAGATGTTGAACAAGCTTGTTCCAAACAAATTTAAATCATTGTGCAATCAAATAGAAAAACTGACCTGGACGGCAATGACGTCAGGATCGAGCTGTTGAACGAAGTCGGCGAGCTCGGTTCGATTCTTCTTAAGTCGCAGCAAAAGGCTGTTAGCGTTCCATGACATGAAAACAAGGGGCTCTTTTCCGCCACCTGCATTTGCTTCTTTCTCTCCATTGCTCTTAACCCTCTTATTTATGGAACTGTCCTTCTCCACCACTTGGAAGAAGCGCTTCATGTCTCTAATATTTCAATATTTTTTGTCTCGCGGGCTACTTAATGCTGGCAAACCACCTCCATGCATGTGCCACCAAAAAATTTAAATTCTTAACCTGTTTGCACTTTAACGTCTTTCATCCGCCCTCTTTTACTCTTGAAATCCACTCCCCACTATCTGTGTTTAACCTCACACCTAGCTAATTACTCGCACCTGCACTGGTAAACAATGCAGAGGGGCCGCCAGTAGGCCGAGCCTAATGGAAGCTTTTGAGCAACATTTTTGATGGTCTGTTGTGCCCGTTGAACTTTTTGTTGGAGACCGTAGCGACTCTAAAATAATATTTTTTGTATTGACATTTAAATAATTCATTTTATTATTATTTTATCAATGCAAATTAAAATCAACTTCTCATTGGCGACATGCAATGTCCATTATCCCCACTCAATTCATTTAACTAAGCTATATGAAGAGCATTGTTGCATATTCTTAGTTCGTACCATAGAAGTATGGTGGTTATGTAGATTGTTGGATTTCGATTAATCAAAATTTAGAATTTTATTAAAAAAAAAATTCTAAATTTTGATATACAAAGGTTGGTAAGTTGATAAATGTTTATAATTCAAATTTAATTTGTTTCAAAGGTTGGTAAGTTGATAAATGTTTATAATTCAAATTTAATTTGTTTTAGATTGGTAGAAAATAAGGGAGACATATATTTCAAATTAGGGTTTTTCTTCATGTTGTCTACTGGAAGAAGTGTCTCAATCTTGCATCTTAATGTTCTATATTTACTTATTTAATATATTTATTTATTATTTTCCTTAAGATGGAAAAGAGGATGCCCCACTTTAAGATGACACTTTTGACCACATGTTAGATACTTTATAATATGTGTAAGAAGTTGTAAGAGCATCTAATGTCATTATGGCAATATAAGATGTAGGAGTTACTCATTGTAGATCTTATGATGCATGTAAGGACATGATTATAGAGAGTTACATAGTAGACTTGACTTTTGACCAACTAATAACACATGTTATGATGCATTACAAGGCATATTTGAATAGGGATAATGAAGCCAAAATGGAGTGCTCAAGCTAGCAAGTTGGTTATGAGAGATTATGATAAAACAAGAGAATCTTCTAAGATTAGCATGTTGACCCATTATGAGAGTTGGGCATTGGAATTCCTCGTAGAGATTTTAAAATTATTTTTAGGAGTGGTATTCTCCCATAGTTTATGTTTTACAATAAATGTGGTTTCTAGATCTGTATCTTTTATATATTGGTGCCTAAGCTAGAGATATGTATGATGTGATTTTTCAAGAGATTATAATATTGAAATTTATCTAGACTTGTGTTGGTTATTCTCTCATGAAATCTTAAGCTTGTTGATGTATTTTAACTAGATTGGTACTGTGAATACAATGGTTCAAGACTTGGCAGCTAGATTTTTTCTTAAAATGGTTTTCATAGGATAAACATTATCATTGTGGTACAATTTTGGTGTTTATATTTTCTTCTGAATCCAAGGTAGATCATATTTTACATACATTTCCCTCCTCATTGATTAGTGTAGGAAGTGTTTCCCAACTTCCTTTCATTTGGTATCAAATTTTGATCGACTCTACTTCCTAGGGGGTCAGAAAAAGATTTTTTAGACTAAACTTGGTTTGAGTGGGAGTCATCAACATAAGATCTTTCTTTTCAAGGAAAATGGCAAGTACATCTTGATTCGAGATGGAATGTTGTAACGACAGAAACTTGAAGCTATGGAAGATCAAGATGGAGGATTTGTAGATTTGGACAAAGATTTATGTTTATTAGTCTTTAGAATTAATTCTCGAGATGAAGGATGAAGAAAGTGATTTATCATACTAGAAAATCATAAATCTTTGTTGGCTTTGTTTGGAAATTTTAATGCTCTTAAATGTTCTAAAAGGACCCATTGGTAAAACCCTCTAGGAAAAGTTAGGAAAGTTATACTAGGATAAATCCTTTGTGAACAAGGTTTTTCTACAAAAGAAATTGTAAACTTCAAGGATGGATAATGCGGACTTAGTTGTTGAGCACTTGAATGCATTTAATACAATTGTAAGTCAATTGTAGTTTGTTGATGTGAATATGGAAGAAGAAGATCAATGCATGGTCCTATTATGTTTTTGATTAGATAAGCAGGGAAAGGGCCTTGATCCCATGGTTACAGCCAAATAGACAAAAAGGAACAAAAACAAGGTGGGAAACAATACCACTAGCCAACATCAAAAAATAGCATCCAAGGTGGCATGCAGGCCATAATTCATCACAACCATAGTCTAGCCAAAATTAATCAAAAAAAAGAATTTTTGCTATCATACTTAAAACTACGAAGGCCATTAATCAAATCCACCACATACCAAGTAGTCCTAAACCATAACAACACTATAATGTAATAGTAGTCCGAAATTTGGAAGCAAAAAGACAAAAAGAGGATAGCAATCATTGAGCAGCAATAAAAGAGAAAGCCATTACTTGGATTTTCTCAACAAGTCCCCATATTCACCAATGAGGGAGATGTACTCTCTCCAGTCAGGTCTCTCAGAATCATCTAGCACCTTTAGATCATCAGAATTCCCCAGTTTTTTCAGCTTCCTGGTAATTTTAATTTGTCTAGAAACTGCACCTATCATCGCTCTTCACATCAGCCTGTTAATGACCTTCATCAACTTATTAATTTCTCATTTTTGGTATTCCCAGCATCCGGAACAGTCAGATTGTCATTCTTTTGGTCCTCTTCCATCTTAGTTTGCTCCTCATCATCATCTTCCTTTTCTTCTTTTGATTCCTCCACAATAATTTTTTGTTTTCCTTTTTTATCCTTAGAAGCAGCTTTAGCCAAGTGAGCTGACCTACGACCTCCACTACCTAGACTCATGGGACAATTTGATGATGGCCATTAGAAGTACTCCTCTAAATTTTGTGTTTGATGAAGTTTTAGCTTCTCTTCTCTCGAAGGAGATGAGATGAAAGGCTTCTAAATCTATTAAGAAAGCACTATCTAAGTCTTGGGAAAGATCTAAGTTTTCCAATATGCTATCACAGAATCTAGCAGTGCTCGTTCCACGAATAACCCCCTACAAAACTTGTCTGTTTCCTAGGTTCATGAAGTTCAAGCACACAAAATGAGGTGATTTTCAAGCCACCTCAAAATGTGTTCCAAAGCCTCAATAGTCAGTTTGAGCATCCCCCTATGTTCGCCTCGCGAAGACCTTCGAAACGAGTACCTTCACAAAGTCTCACTGTTCACACTTAGTTAAATTGTGAAAAATGCAGTTGCACCCAAAAAGTGCGCTCCTGCCCATGTTGAAAATTTGACTAAGTGTTGAAAGTGCAAGGGCGCCAAAAATTAGCGCCCCTGCATAAAAGTGATAATAAAAAGTGTGCTAAAGCGCTAAAAAAGTGTGCCATTACACATTTTCCAGAGTTAGCCATTTTTTGGCTCAGGCGCAGTTTTTCATGTCTCCTACACTTTTCACTTTTCGTGCCATCTTTTATGCCTCAATTTAATGAGTGACTTGAGTTAGGTTTTTGGCATTTCTCAATCACTTAAAAGTGATTTTATGTTTCATTTTCATCATTTGTGGTCTTCAAACTCCATTCCTTCTTGCTGGGCGAAATCTTCTAAACCTGCAAAACACGTTTTTGGAGAAATCTGAAGTTCCTCCCAACAAAATTTCACTTTTTCTCTTGGTAAGTCATTCCTCTTACCTTTCCTCTATTTCCTTTGTTTTTATACACTGTTTTGAGAACGTCTTAGTGATCTATATGTGCGTTTTTATTTACCATTGTTTTCTTCATGCGTTTTTGCAACTCACGCGTTTTTCTTTCTTTCCTTTTATTCTAAAGTGTCTTTCCAAAATGTGTGGGCGTTTCTTCTTACCCTAATCACATTTTTCTCTTTTCTTTATGCGTCAATCTTACACCCACGCGTTTTAGTTTGAAATCATGGTCTCTTATTTCGCTTAAGATTTCTAACGTGCTTTTTCATCTTTTTGTTTTCCATCAATCTCACATCACTGACCAGATTATGTTTGTTTCAGTCCATCACCATTTGCATTAATGTATATTGGCGTAAAGATGTAGGTTTTTTCTCTCCAATATACATGGTGAAAGGGTGTCTCTTCAAAACACATTATGCAAGTGATTAACACTAAGAAATTCATGCTTCAAGAGTCAAGCGTTGTTTTTCAATATCATTGCACATTATTTTCCAACTCCATGCTTCATGTGCAGTGGCATCAAAAAAGTGCACCTTTACATTCATTGGTCCTTCACAGAAAAAATATGCAAACTCCCAAGTGCAGAAGCGCCAAAAAAGAGTGCCCTGACATCATGAGGAATTTTTCCAACACTGAGAGGTACAAGAGCACTATTTTTCAGCGCCCCTGCACCAAAGTCAGCTTCCTCCAAGTGCAAGGGCCCTGATTTTCAACGCCCTTACACTTTTCCCAATTTTGCTCTAAAACACTTCAAAACTTGCCAGTTTCATCCTGAACCTCGCTCCTTCCACTTTGTGCATCATTTTGCATGCCTTGTCACTCACTCCATGCTTTCTCATCATCGTTGCTCGCTTCACGCATCCCCAATTTGTTTTTTGACTAACGTTTGACTCGACATCTTGCAGTCTCTTTTCAAGATCCTTAAAGTTGCTTAATCGTAGATTCCATTGCTCTCTAATGACTGCTAGAAAACCTTCGTTGTCTTCAAAAGCTAAAGACAAAATGAAGTATAAATATCAACGTGTCTATCCACCGACTGTAGTGGTCTCCAAGGTGGAAGAAATAAAAGACACTGAGGTTGGTCATCAAGACTTGGTTGATTTTGTAGAGAAAACTGAGAAGAAGCCTCTTCCTGATTCTATGAGAGCAATTGTACATAGTAACTTGCATTTGGTATCTATGTTCCCTACTGCTGTGCACAATACAGAATTTGTCCTTCAAGTTTCATCCCACTACATCAGGGAAAGTAGAAGTGTGATTGATTCTTCTGGGCACGAGATTTTAAGACTCAACCCTAACTTCTTTGATATTGTGTTCAAAGTTCCACAGATGGAGAAGTACATTGACATCTTGATACAAAAGGCACAAGAATTCTATGGTGTTGATCCCAACAAGGCTAAAAACATGATAAATAGCCAATGGTTGAAGAAGCCTAGGAAAACTATTTCTAGATGGCCAAAAGGACTCCTGCGAAGTGATTTCAAAGATGATGTCAAAGATATGATCACGTTCTTGAGCAGAGTGAAGGGATTGCCTGAATCATCCACTTTTCATTGTAGGATTTGAGAAACACAAATCCACATAACCCAAAGAACACCTACATGCAATAAACTTGTCACAGAGAAAGAGAGAGAACAAAACAAGGGTTTTGGCTCTGACAATGTGTGAAATGTATTATCAGAGAAAAAATGAGTCAAGAAAAAATTTACAATACAAGAGATCAATCCTTATAAAAGGAGATCAAAACTGAAAGGAAACCTAACCCTAAGGTGAGTGCATTAAATAATTAATATTAATTATTAAATGACTAATATATGTGCGTAAAGTGAAGTCTTAAGAGGAGAGTAAAGTTAATTAATTACTTTACTCTAACACCCCCCCTTAAGATGAGCTACAATGCAGCTACAAACAATGCAGAAGAAAGCAAAGGACCTACAATGCAACTGTGGGTCCCGGCAACATGGCCTGATTAGGTACCTGAATACAACAAAATCTCTATAAAGCGGAGTAAAGGAGAAAACCCAGTGGGAAAAAACTCCTCTCCAAAAAAGAGATGAACAAGAGTAGCTCAAAAGATAAAGATAAGATCCTATAACTTAGGAATTAAATATGCCTAAGTAAACTTATGCAAATGTGTAATTAAATATTAATTACACCAACACCCCCCATAAGTGCAACTTAGGGAGAAGCAGGTAGTCATGTACAAATGTAAAGAGAGAGAAAACCCAGTGGGAAACCCCCCTTCAGAGAGATTAACTGCTGCGAAGAAGCACTAGAAGAACTCTGATGAAGCAACACTGGAACCCCAAATCTGGCAAGCAAGGAAAGATAGTTTTGTTTGCAAAATACCAATCGGAATCACAAATGCAACAGCAGACCTGATGCCAAGGAACACTGGAAACTCACATAATGGATCAACTCTGGACTCTGTAAGCAACAGTAGATGAAAAGATGAATGGACCCATAATGATGACAAATCTGGAAGTTGTGTCTCACGAAGCCAATGCCAAACTGAAACTAAAACTTCCCATAGGACAAGTACCATCAAGATTCTGGAACATTAACCATAAAACCATGGCCTTCAAATGAGAAAGATTTGAACCAATGCGGATCAAGAACTATAAAATCCCAATGTGAAGTGTGAATCGAAGCAAACCAACAATGTGTCCAGCTAAGCAAGAAGAGAGATAGAAGGAGGACTCACCATGACCCCCCAAGAACTACTTCTATCACACAAGTACAAAATATGTCCCCCCCATAGGAGAGAGAAGAGACTCCAAAGCCCCCCCAGAATGAGAGAACCCCTGTGCCAATGATCAAAACAATGTGTCTCCTCGAAGGAAGAAACAGATCCAGCAGTCGAGGAAGAGGAAATCCCTGAATGTGAGGTGAAAATTGAAGTCCTAGATGATGCTCACTGAAGAACGAAACTATAGTATGAGTGTTTGAATAACAGGATGGTGAATCAAACAACTCAAGATGATCCTAAAATGGAATCTCCAATGAAGATGGGATAACAGGTGTGCTAAAACTATCATTTGTGAGGAAAGGAATATCCTCTGATATGTCCTCAACAACTACACTTGGTGGCTCGATGAGTGGAGCAACAATGTCAGTCATAGCTGAAGAGGAATCTTGTTGAACAGATGTGATCTCAATAGGAGGTAGAGGTGTAGAAGTCGCAACACTAGTCTCATGAATAGATGGAAGAACACATAAGTTCAAGTGACCAAACTTCACCTCAGATACTGCATGCTCTCTTGTGGAAAGAGAGGAAAACTCAGATAGTGGAGATGGTGGACCAAAGTGTGTGAATGCATACAACCAGGAAGAATGATCAATTGTCCCTGTTGCAACAATGTTGCCAGTTTGAATGTCTCTGATGTGCACTGAATCAGGTGTAAACTCAACTATCTTCCCTGTCCCACTATGAGCAATCTAATAGATGGAGAGAAGGTTAGTGGAAAAATATGGAATACATAGTACATCATTGAATGTACCATCATCAATGTCGATATAACCTTTCCCACATACACTCATATAAGTGTTATTACCCATCAATATGTGTGGTGAGGATGCAGCCTCGAAAGATGAGAACATGTCCTGAGAAGATGCCATATGGTGTGAAGCACCTGAATCTAGTAGCCATCTGGATGAATGTGCACTGGAGGTTGCACATAATGCATGACCCTTATGTGGGGTCTGTCCATTTGTCTGGAATGATGGTGAAGAAGAAGAAGACCCACCTGATGTAGATGAAGAAGAGTGATGAATATTGTTCCTCTCAAGAAGAGTTGTCAAATCTGAAACCTGTTTGGCATATCCATCTATCTTCTTCTCATAACACTTGGACTCAGAATGTCCTAACTTATTACAATAAGCACACTTAGGTCTATCTTTCTTCGATGATTCCCCCTTAGGAGAAGGTGAATCAAAGGTGTGTTGTGAACTGGAATCCTTCCAATGCTCTATGGTCTTTGGTTTATGTTTCTGCTTCTGCTTCCCCTGTGATGACCGGGCTACCAACGCTTGGTTCTGTGAACCTGAAAGTGAATCCATCTGCTTGAGCTTGGCTTGCTCATGAGTCAAACGATCACAAAACACCTCAAAAGTAGGCACAACATGTCGAGTACCCAAGTCATCCATGGTGGAATAGAAGGTCGAAGAGAAGATCTGAAATGGAAGAACCCCCCTTAATGCAACTTTATATCAGTTATTTATTACAATACCCAATGATTGCATAAGGAGATAATGCAAAACTACAGAAACATGAGAGAAAATGCAAACCTAGCACATGAAACAAAAATGAATGCATGCATAAAATAAGTTACACATTTTCCAGAAATGACCTCAGATCTGCATAGAGGCCGAAACCAGCTTTCCGACGCCGCAAAGATCGTGAAAAACGGATAAGCGAGTCACAAGATATGTCTCCCGGAGTGAAAAAAAAAACATCTGACTTTTGAGGCAAAAAAAAAAGTATCAAAAAAGAAAAACCAGAAAATCAGACCTACACCATTATGTAGAGCTCGGAAACAGCTTTCCGACGACATCTCCTTTGCAAAAAAATAGCGTCGTATGCCCAAGATATGCCCGTTTCCGTGAAAGTTGTCCAAAAAGCTCTGATTTGGCCATGTGCAGCCCTCAGGAGCAAAAAAATTCGGCCCTTGGTCACATGCAGGACCAGGGGCTAGCGGGAGGCTTGTGGGGCGGAGCTCCTGGTCACCCACGTGACCGGGGCTAAGTCTGAAGACCGCCGACGGTGTTGGACACTGGGCACGGCCCCTGGTCACCCGCATGACCAGGGCATATGCTGCAACCGGTCAAGGGCTGGAGCTCGGGCCCCTGGCCCTCCACATGACCTCCGTTGAATGCTGCGGGGCTGAGACCTGGCGGAGGAGTGGGCAGCGCGGCCTGGACCAGTGGCCGGATGGTGGCGCGGGGGTGGCATGGTCAGTTTTATACTGGTCGCGCAAACTCCATAGTGATTTTTGATTTTTTTATTAATTTTTTTGATTTTTTTTTAAATTTGTGCCTTGGGAGTCGTGCTTGGGGGTCGTACGGCCCTTGGGCAAAAACATTTTGCCTCTCCGGACGATTGTGTCCAAATCAAACGAATATTATATGGAAATAGGGGTTTTTGGGCGCTACAAAGCCAATGGCGAGGTCCGTTTGGGCCCAAAGTGCTCCAAAAATTAGGCGACCCCCAGATCTATCAGATAAATCACCGAGCTTGAAACCCTCACAGATTTGGCAAACGGTGATGAAAATCAATGAAATAAAAGTCATTTTTGACTTTTTTTGGTGCTTTGAATCCAACGGAAAACCCCGATCTGATCCAAGACGCTCCAAAAATATGCTCAAGGATTGAAACCCTCGAGGGACCTCGAACGAGCTCTGCACTGTGTTCCTCCAAAAACGCTGAGAAGGGGCTGCAAATCGAGGCTCTGATACCATGTAGGATTTGAGAAACACAAAACCAAAAGAACACCTGCATGCAATAAACTTGTCACAAAGAAAGAGAGAGAACAAAACAAGGGTTTTGGCTCTGACAATGTGCAAAATGTATTATCAGAGAAAAAATGAATTAAGAAAAAATTTACAATACAAGAGATCAATCCTTATAAAAGGAGATCAAAACCGAAAGGAAAACCTAACCCTAAGGTGAGTGCATTAAATAATTAATATTAATTATTAAATGACTAATATATGTGCATAAAGTGAAGTCTTAAGAGGAGAGTAAAGTTAATTAATTACTTTACTCTAACATTCATGACTGGATGTATGAATACATCAGAATCATAAGAAGACAAAAAGTTCACATTGGCTAGGGCAAACAGATCAGCGATGAAATACATGAACAATTGATCAATGTGCCTTCTACATTAAAATTCTATATGACTTCTTATCTGGAGTATGTAGCAGTTGTAATGAGGCAATTTCCAGGTTTATCCACAAAAGGGAACCAAATGTTGGTACCTGTGTATAAATTTTTCTATCAACTAGAATTGAAGGAAAGCTTTAATCATTTCAGGAGGGTTACTGATGCTTTCTTCGCGCCTTTTCTTTTCAATTTTGATCCAACTCTCGAGAGGAGAAGGGTATCTAATGAGGCCTATAAGGCGGCAAGAAAATTTGGATGCATATTTCTACAATTCCCAACATTTACTTATTTGAGAGTAGAGTGCTACACTGGCTGCCCTTACATGTTGCCACGATATCCTTCAGACAAGTGGGTTCTCATGGAGATGTGCAAACAGCTAATTTCAGTGCACAAAGAATGGAGAAATATTCACAAGCATGGATTCAAGTTCCCACTAACAATTGGTAGATATACTATCCTGATTATACAAAAAGCCAAATCTGTTTATGCTGAGATGCAAATCATGACAATCAGGACCTACAAGTATAGGTTTGATTTTGATTACCGAGATGTCAGAAGGCAATTGCAAAAGGGTCGTCATCACAAGTATCATTTTGAGGACATTTGGGTTGATTACAGAGATGAAGAAGCCATTTGCAAAATGGATTATTGCAAGTTAACCATGCAGCAAATCAAAGACCTTGATATTGCTGACCTACTAGAGGATTTTACAGATCCTAGTGATATCATGAATGTTGTCTATGATGAACAAGAAATTTCTAAGAAGAACCTGCCTGCAATTCAATGGTCTAGAAAAGAAAGTACTAGCATTAGAGAGAGATTGGCACTGATCTTAACCAACACTACATAATGGTTACACAAGCATGGTTTTGAAATGAAAAGTTTCAGAATAGATTTAGAAGGAGAAGAATCTGAAGCAAAAGCTCGCCGACAGCAAGAACTCTGCATGAAAAATAAATCGGCGGTTGTTCCCACTTCTTCACAAAGAGGTCCCAGAATCAAGCTTACTGTTGGCAAGAAAGATACCCAAGTCATCCCAGAAGGAGAAACCACGTAATCTAAACCATCTCACTCTAAAGGTAAAAGGGATGTTTCAAAGGAGATAGATTCTTATGAAGAAGGTATTTCTAGTGACCAATCCGCTGAAGATGAAGACTCAGTAGTAGCAGACTCCGATGCAGAAGAAGTTTTTGAAAGCGGACAAGGGTCTAAGGAAGATTCTGAAGGTGATTCCGAAGGTGAACCAGAATCAGAGAGACAAGAGAGTGATCAACAGGAACCCAGGCATGATCAAGAAAGAACTATGTTCCACCTGAGAATGTAGTTGAGGAAATTCCCAGAACGTCATCGCCTATGATTTCTAGTGTTCCTCATACTCCTCCAAATTCGAGTACTCCTCCACCTCTTGTTCCTTCATCACCTATTCCTACCACATACATTTTTGTAGTAGAAGTATCCACTATTCCTGCAGCATCAACCTTGCTTGACACTCCCTCAGTGACAAGCATTCACACGGTTGATATTCTATCAAGTCCTCCATCATCCATTCCTAGCCTATCTTCACAAACATATGATATCGCTTCTAAAACTGAGTTCAATTGGTTTATGAATGAATCGATACGTGATCAGCTCAATGTGCAGTCTACAAGAGCAATGATGACAGACACTTCGCCCATTGTCACAATACCCATGGTAACTTCAAAAGTGACAATGACTTTAGAAGTAACAATGACGACAAAGTTGATAGCGAATCCAGAAGTTCACACCTCCTTTCTTCCCCCTTGGCTGATATCTCAAGTATCGAAGCAGAAGAAGCAAATGATTTCTCCAAAGGAGCTCAACCTCGAAGAGATAGTCCCTCCAAAGGTTAAAGGGAAGAAAAAGGCAAAAGTATACTAAAGGCTAAACATTGACAAGACTGGCCACAAGTATGTAGAGATTGGCATACCACCACAAGAAGAAGGAGATGTCAATATGGAGGAATACACAATAACAAGAATCCAGCTTGGAAAAGTTACCAATGAAAGTGCAAAATCAGATGCGCAAGTGACATTGGACATCTTGGCTGGAAGATTGGATAAAATGGAGCAAGATCGTAATATATACAAATAGAGGGCAGAGCATTATGCCACTTTTGTAAAGAGACTTGCAAGATCTTCAACTAATGCACAACTACTGGCAATGGTAAGTATTGAGGACCTAGCTGTCAAGAAAGATGAGAAGTTTGCCTCAAAAGGCAGGGTGTTGTATGATTTCGTTGAGAAGATCATAGAACACGGATCTCAGATCATAATTGTTGCAGACGAGAAAACTACTCTGTTGGCCAAGCTCACCACAAAGCTTGATAAGGAGAAAAGTGTACTTTCCTAGGAGTGTAGAGATATGGAAAAATGCCTATTGTCATGGTCATAGATGAAGCAGGTAAAGCTCAGTAAATTGGTAGAAGTCGGGGTAATTCCCGATAAAGAAAAATTCATTGAGGTAAGAGAATCCTTGAAACATCGAATTCAAGTAATTCAATCTCTTACGAAAGATCTCCACCAAGTGCAGGAAGATGTCGAAGGGCATTGTGTGATTATTGAAAAAGGTATCAAGGAGTTACCAGGACAAATTCTTGAGGAAAATTGTATCTTCTTGCCAGCCATAGAAATATCCCAGATCTTTAAAGAAACCATCATGAAGTTGATTGACAGCGCAAACTTTTCAGAAGCCTCTCTGAACATCATTTGTGATACAAGGCTCACATTGGATAACCTAAAAATGAATCTTGATAGGTGCAAGAAGGTTCATTCATCTTCCATGAGATCGATCACAAGAATTCACACCATTGTGGATTACACCGTTGGTCCAGATGAGAAGTTCGTGCAGGAGACCAAGAAGAAATACGAAGACTTTCACGCCCAAAGCAAGGAAACATGAAGGTTCCTGATCTCCAGTGTTAGACATTTTTTATGCTTCCCATTATGCATCTTGTAAATATTTCCTGACATTTTATGTCTTTTTGTAAAAGTGTAATTGCACCAAGTTCAAGATGTAATTTCATTAAGAAAAATTACACTTTGACTTTGGTCAAAGTTAGGTGAGATCTCCTAGAATCGCTCACCCAACTTTCCTTGATTTTCTCAATTAGTTTCCTAATTTTGCTCTTCCCTTTTTCCATATATATGAGGGATTTCCTTTGTAAAGTTTATCTTTTAGTATTTTGCAACGAAGTGTTGCCCTTTTTGAAACAAATTGTGAAACTTTGTGTTCATGCTTTGCGAACGAAATCTAATCAATAAAGAAGAAGATTGCAAACCAGACTTTGTGTTGGATTCGATAGTCTTGTGAATTGATCTCTTTTGGTGGTAATTAGTAGGTGATATCTGAAAGACTCTAAGCAATTCATGTAAACTTTGTGTTGCATCCTTTACTTGGATTTACATTTGTGTTTTGGTTAACTATTGTTGAATGAGCTACAAGACTTTGTTCTTGTAATTGTTCATGCTCTTTGGATACTTTGGTTCGATGATCTACAAGACTTTGCGCTTGTAATTCTTCATACTGTTCGAGGAATTGTTGTATCTAAGAAGACTTTGTGCCTCTAATGCAACAAACAATACGTCTTTCACATATCTACCATTGAAAAAGCTACATAACGACGTTGTGCCTTTGTGAGCTTTCCCTTTTATTTTACTTGTTTATCATTAATCACTTATGGTATCTCTACGCTTTGCTTTGACAAGATAGAGGTATTGGCATTACTACTTGTTGATCGTTTTAGGTTATTGTGAACTGAGAACTTCCAACAATGAAGCATTGTAAACATCTTATCTGAAAAAAGAGAGAAGGATGAATGTGACACACACCCCCCCACTTTGTAAGTATTGTGTACATTGTGTAATTACTTTATTTGTTTTACTATCTCTTTTGTCAGCAGTAAGAAGGGTGCCTCCCCTTTCTGAGAGGAGAGATTCATATCTCACATAGTTGTGGCTGAAGTCCTAGTTGTGTAATCTATCAAAAAGTTGATTACATAATTTTCACCCAACACAATAAACCTGAGGTTAAATTTTTGAAATGTGGTAAGAAAGGTTGGATCAGGAATTGCAAGGAGAGGGAATAAAATAATGAGTCAAATAATGGTTCAAATTTTAGAGATTCTCTAGATGAATCAAATACATTTATTGTAGGCCTTTTCATGCATGTATGTGAAGACACATGAATGATCAACTTCAGTGCATCTTTACACATGACTCCTTGTAGGGAGTGGTTTTCTAACTATGATAAATTATTTGATAGTGGAAAGGTATACGTTGGTGAGAAATCTTCTAACTATTGTCGGCCATGCCCAAGTAAAGATCAATTTCTCTAAGGAGAGGATTAAATATATTTTATGATTTTTGCACAAAACTTGTTATTTGATAGTAAGGTGAATGATGTGGATGTATAGATAGTATTCAACAATGGTGGGTGCAAGATGGTTTGTGGAGCTATGGTGTTGGAAAAGGGAGGTTATGTTTAATTTTTTTTGTTTATCTTAATGTGAGCACACATATTTAGTGTAATAGCATGTAGAAACTTAGAGACTTGAAATAAACAAGCCTATAACTTTGGTACTACATCTACACCTAGAGGATTCACATTTGTAGCAAAGGGACTATTAGCACCATGACTTGTAGTAGAAATATGGTGTGGCTTCCCAAACATGTTCTCACCTCAAAAGGCAAGTTACCAACTAGGAATACCATCTTATGGCATGAGAATATGGACCACATAGGTCAAAAGGGTCTCAAGACTTTGAAAAACTTAAATAATCTAGAGTAGTTAATTGATTGTTCTTATATATTTGAATTTTTGTAAACCTTGTATTTATGGTAAATATAAGCATGTTTAGTTTTATTCAAGATTATATAAGTCTTGTGGGGTTTTGGATATTATTTATAGTCATGTTTTTGGTCTTATAGATGTGCCTTCATTAGCAAAATATAGATAAATTAGATTTATTTTATTAATGATTTCTCCAAGTGGAATTGGATCTATTATTTCAATCATAAATCTAAGGTATTTAGTTGGTTCGAGGAGTTAAGGCTCTTTTGGAAAACTACACAAGCAGAAAGATCAAGGTGTTGAGGAAAAATAATGTTGGATAATATTATTTAACTAAGTTTGGCAGGTTCTACAAAGAGAATGGTATTGTATGACATACGACAACTCCATGCACCCCTCAAAAAAATGGAGTTACAAAGAGTATGAATAGGTTATTTATGGAGATGGCTAGGAGTATACTTTATGGGGCCAATTTAGAACATAAATTATAAACAAATGTGATCAACATGATATATTACTTGATTAATATGCTTCCTACATCAACACTTGTGGATAAACCCCAATGGAAATTTGAATGAGAAAAAATCCCTCACTTTCGTATCTTCAATTTTTTGGTCTCAAGGCATATGATCATGTTCCTAAGGAGAAGAGGTAAAATTTAGACTACAAGGTAGTAAAGTGTATTTTCATTGGATATAGTGACAATGTGAAAGGGTACAAGCTTTGGAATCTTGTGATCAAGAATACATTGTGTAGTTAAAATGTGATCTTCAAAGAGATTGTTCCTTCTTCTTTAGCTAAGAAACTCTATGGGAGTGCAAAGTCTATATTGTGGTTATAACCAAAATCTGAGATAGATACACTTGAAGTTAAACTAAATGTTAAATATTGACCTAATGAGGAGGATAGTATAGATATTTCAAATAGTTTTGAAGAAGAACCTCCACCTTGAATTTTGAGGAAGTCTACTTGGTAGAGGAGGCAACCAAAGAGTTATATCCCACCTAATTTTATTTGTATTTTTTTCTTATTTACTAACATTGATGAGCCTTGAATTGTGACTGAGGTAATGGAGATGGATGATTGTGAGTCCTAGTAGCTAGTCATAGATGATCTTAAAGAAGAATGACATGTGGTACTTGGATCATTTTCTAAAGGGGAGTAAGCATTTTTGTTGTAAATGGGTCTTAAAGAAGAAATTTAATTCAAATGGTAACTTGAGAAGTACAATTATAGACTACTTGCAAAGGATATTCTCAAATTGTGAGAATTGATTATGGTGAGATTGTTCTCTAGTTGATAATTTGACATCTATTTAGCTCTTATTATCTATTACAACTACTTTAATTTATATTGAGATCGAGCAGATGGATGTGAAGGAAACTTTCTTGCATAATTATTTATATAATATCCCCTTTTCAACTAATTTGTGTTTGTGGATTGAAGACGTATTTCATATTCTTGGTATTCCCCCTAGTACAATTTTTCTTATATGTTCTTCCACATCTTCCCATGTGCCTATTAGGTTTAGAAGTTGCTAAGGTTCCAAAGGGTTTTAAGCCTACAAGTTATAGGAGTGCTAGAGTTACCCTTCTTGTAATGCCTATTTTCCCAACTTTATCTTTCATTTATTTTTATCAAAGTATTAGACTTCTCCTTCCCAAAATCCCTTCCCTTTGACTCCTAGATACAAGCATGAAGTGTCTCTTGATAAACAAACATGTTCTACAAAGATTTTTTTTTTGTTATCTTTGGAGAACCAATTTAAAATTTTATCCCTTGTAGTACCTATTATATTTTATGAACTCAATCTTGAGATTTTTTATATTTATTTCTTTGTTAGAACTATGTTCATTGTGATGATAATGTATAGTTGATTATGTGCTTTTTGTAATTTGTGACTCACATTGATTCTCTTAAGAAATAATTATTTCATTGTAATATTAATTAGATTCCTAGGTTTAATCATTATAACACCATATTATGTGTGATTGCTTCTCACTTTCATATATGATGTTTCATGGTATTTAAAGATAAAAATATAACCATTACCTCCTAAGAAGTGCAGGTAATGTTTATTTTTCTTTCATATTGTACTTTCTAAATTAGAAAATAGATTTATCATGAAAAATAACAGTCATTTCCCTCTAATACGTGGCCCCTGCATTCTTTAGTCTGAAAGGCATTACTTGATAACAAAATGTGCCCCGTGGAGTTATGAAGGTTTTCTTATGTTGGTCTTCTTCTGCAATTTGGATTTGATTATAGCTTAAAAACCCATCCATAAGGGACAACATTTCATGTCATATCATGAGATCCACAATGATGTCACTATTTGGTAGTGGGAAGTCGTATTTTAGAAAGAACTTGTTGATATTCCTAATGTTGGTGCATATTTGGATGCCCCCAATGGGTTTAACAACTGGTAGGATATTGGAGACCCACTTGGGCTAGTCAATAGGCTTGATAAATCTAGCTTCTAGGAGTTTTTGTAGTTTTTCTTTTACCAAAAGAGCAATTTCAAGATTCATCTTTCAGAGTTTTTACTTAATAGGTTTTGCATTAGGATGCATCGCTAAGTGATGCACCACGAGGGATGGATCAAGGCTTGGCATGTTTGCATATGTCCAGGTGAAGTTAATGGATCTTCTTTTGAGGAAGTCTGCCAATTTTTCATTAAGTCCATCTTCTAGTTCTTTGGCTATGTAAGTGGTTTTAGGTTCCTCACTTGTCCCCAAATTGATATATGTTGTCTTCAATCAACACTGTAGATGTCTCATGATGTTTGGGAATTAAATCAAATGCCCCATCCTCTAGTGCCTCAAGGAGGTTTTCACTAGAGGATACGTCTTTCATTTTTACTTTTTCTTGATCTAAAAGCGCCTCATTGAGGTTTTAGCTAAGGGACCTTTCCTTTTTATTTTTTCCCTTTTTATTATTTTTGTGATTGAGGCAAGTGATTTGCTCCCCAAAATAGGTATCTTTATGCAACTTGATTTGATGTTCTTGCTTATGATCTCCTCAAGGTATATAATCATGAACTCCCATGATTTTTGTCATTGCTTCATCATTTTGGAATGTGTCTAGTATGGGAGGTCCTTGTTGGTCCCAATCAATTAATTTAGGGTATACAAGCGGGAGGTCGATGGATGATGTTATGGTACATATGTTATCAATGTAAAAAAAAATTAGCAATGGTTTGAAAGGATTCTTCGATGAAATCCTCCTAAGAGATTTGGTTAGTAGAAGTTTTTCCACCTTTATTATGGGTGCATTAAGGTCTTATGGTTACTAAATTCGTGGCCCAAAAAATAAGTCCTTGATGATCCTTATATTCTCATAGTTGAATGGGTTCCATTATTCCTTGCTCTTTTGCCCCCAATCATTTTCCTTTGCAGCTCATATGTTTGCACAAGTCATGTCCTTTAGGATATCAATAGATCTCAAGAGAAGGTAGTGGTTCTTCTTCTTCTTCCTTGTATAATCATGAGGGGATATCAAGGCTAGATCTTCTTTGTTAATAGTACCTATTTATTTAAATTCTTGAAGGTTTATTTTGTTTCCAAGTTAAGCACTCAACCATATGATTGTGGCAAAGTAGGGAGTTGTCCTATGTAGAAATAATTTTGAATTTTATACTCCCCACATCCTTTTTTGATCACCTTCACCTAGATCTTAGGGGTAGATTATGGAATGGATGAGAATTGTAATGTAGATGGATCAATGTAAGTGGATGAGGTTGATGCAGTATCATTAATGGGATAGTGATGGTAGCTCTTGTATTTGATTTCCAACATTTTGCAATATTGGAATGGTTGTGGGTCAACAGAAATGGTGACTTCTCTACCATTGTGTTTGAATTTTAAGCATTGATGATAGGTAGAAGGGACAACTTGCATAACGTGTATCCAAGGACATCTAAAGAGGATGTTATATGGAAGATCTAGGTCAAGAATATGACATGGAGTTTCCATAACAATCAGGCCAACATGAATAGGCAACTTTATGGTACCTTTTGACTCTCTTTTTGCAGCATCATATGCCTTTATTATTGTCTTCTTTTGGGGGTCAATGATGTCTTCATAATATCCCAATTGTTTAATCAATTTTAAAGTGCACAGATTGAGTCATGATCCACCATCTATTAGGACTCTTTTAATGTTGTGCTTATGTACAATGGATTTGATGTGAAATGGTTTATTATGAGGTATCTCAAAGTGAAGGTCTTTATTGGTGAATGTTAGATGGTGTGTGGATGATAGGTTTCCAATTATGGCTTGGAATTGGTTAACATTTATATCGCTTGGCACCCTAGATTCTTGGAGAGCTTTATCAAGAGCTTCTTTATGCATGGGTGAAGTGCAAAGAGTTCCAAGATAGATATTTGTAATGGTGTTTTACCAAGGTGCTTAATGATGTTATATTTATTAGTGGTAGATTGAGTGGGTGATGAAAATGATGCTCCTTGTATTGTCACCTGACCACGGCAAGTAGTGATAGCACAATCAAGTGCCTTGATGGTTATGGTATTACATTCTTCAATTAAATCAATGGTTGTGTCATGGGATGAGGAATTGATGTTGTTATTGTATGAGTATGAAGCATTATTATAGGAGGAGGACGGTTTCCCTTCATTGTGTTGTGGGAAAGGTTATGTGTACATGCCTAGCTGCGCATTTGGGGAGTTTTGGTTTTGAACTTTGATTTCTCCCTTATCAATGAGATCTTGGATGTAATTTTTTAGTTTCATGCACTTTGTGATATTGTGCCCTTTGATTCTGTGATATTCACAATATTTGTTTTCTTTATACCAAGCTAGTTTTGGCTAGTTTTCGTCAAAGGGCTTAGTAAGTGGAAATTTGATTAATTTTTCTTGTGCCAATTTATGAAATACAACCTCAATAGGTTCTCCCAAAGGGGTGTACTTACGCTTGGGTTGATTAGTTTGTTTTCCTTTTTCCTTGGGGGATGGTAATGGTATTGAAATTTCCTTGTTGTGATGTTTGTTGGTTGTGAGATGGGGTGCTTTGTATATTTTGCACATGTTTGCTATTAGTTACTCCATCGTGCACAATATTTTTGTTTTTAGACCAATACATTGGTTTTCCATTAGGTTGATGATTATTGTCTTTATGGTCTTTATAGATTTTGATTACCTCTTCAGTGATTAAGGCCTTTTCAATAATTAACCCTTTTTCAGTGACTTCATCAAAGGTGTTAACACATTGTAGTTGAAAATGTAAGGCTATATTTGGGAGTAAATTTTCAATAAATATATTAACCATTTTTTTTTTAGGTATTTGTAAGGGGAATCGACTTGCAAGGTGTCTCCATCTTTGAAGGAATGTGTCAAAACTTCCCCCATTGTTTTGTTTGGTTGTGCATGACTTAGCCAAAGTAATATCTTGGTCAATGTTGTATGAAAAATAGGTCACAAATCATTCGGCTAAGTTAGTGAAGGATGTTCTTGATCCCCAAGGTAAGTGTGTGAACCATTCCAAGGCTTTCCCCCAAGGCTTCTAGGGAATAACCTCATGAGGTATACATCATTGTAGGTAACTTCTTGGCATGCCACTCTAAATTCTTTAAGGTGTTCAATAGGGTTACCTTTCCCTTTGTATTTTTCAAATTTGGGCATTTCATAATATTTGGGACAGGGGATGGATAGTATGGATTGATCAAACGATTAAGGGAATATGTCCTCATATCTATAGATCTTCTTTGTTTGATCAGTTTGGAGCCCTTGGATCATGTATTTCATCTTTGCAACTCTTGTGCTAAGTTGAAGTTATTGGATGATGGATTTTGGAAGTATTGGTTGTACATGTGTTGGTGTGAAGGTGATAAAGGGGGGTTGTTGATGTATTGCTGATATTGTTGATGATGGGGTGTTTTTTGGTATTATGTGGAGGAGGGTTGTTAATATTCAAGGTATGTTGATATTAGGGGTTTGATGTTGGTGGGTTATTGGAATTTTGGCGATTAGGAGGTGGTGGTGGGAGGTTATTGGTGTTTAGGGGATTTGGGTTTGGGGGATTATTAGGAGATGGGGGCGGGGGATTTGATGTTGGGGGTTGAGAGACATTAGGTCCTTGTTGATTAATGAATTTTGTATGGACGAATGTGGTAAGGGGTTGTGTTGAAGTAGTTGGATTGGTGGATGTATAAGTTGTTAGAGTTTCCAATAAACTCCATAAAACCAAGATCACCTGCAAAACTTGGATTAGCCTTCTACAAGGATAAAACACAAAGATACAAGAGCAATTTGCAAAAGATGTGCAAATAATATTATTGAGAAAATGAATTACATGAGATGACTTGCTTTTATAAAGTAGTATGCAAAAACCTAAAGGTAAAACCTAATTAGGACTTACGTAAACTTAATAAAGTTTAATTAAATATTTAATTACACCAGCACCCCCCTTAAGTGCAAGTTATGGAGAATAAGAAACATGAAAATAATGCAAGGATGGGTCCATGAAAGCATGAATGTGTCCCAGCTACAAGGCCATTTTAGGTACCCTTGTACATATGCAATACAAAAGAAATAGAGAATGCAACCAAGTGATGAAAGATGGAGTACTCCATAAGACCCCCCAAGTACACCATCCATCACATAGATACATAAGAAATATCCCCCATGAGAGGAAAATATATGATGAAATAATTTGGAAGCTATGTGTATCTCGATGTCGATGTCAAACTTTGACTGAAACTAATCCATAGGAGTAAGTACCATGAAGATTCTAGAACATTAACCATAAAATGAATGGCCCTCAAACTAACATGTGACCCGATGAGAATCTGATGCAATTCAGGATCATTAACCATAGGTTCTCAATCTAATACATGAACTGATGCAAACCAAAATGTGTCAAGTTATAAGCAAGATTATAGCCAAAAGAAACTACATAATCCAGATACAACTCATGTGAGTTGTCATCAAATATGAAGATGAGATCAAAGTGCATGCCATGCAACTACACTCTAATCAAATTATTATGCAAGAAGCCCCCTTGATGGAACTTTTTTTAAGTTCATTTAGTACAATACCTAGAGATTGTAAAAGGAGAGCATGCAAAACATGCAAAAATCAAAGAGAAAATGTAAACATAAAGCATGCAAAAAGGAAATATTGCATGTAAGCTTTAATATACACTTCTTCCTCCATAAAAAAACCCTAAAATCTACATGGAGAACAAAATCATCTTTCTAACGATATAAAGTTTTCAAAAAATGGACACGGTATGCTCAAGTTACGAATTTTTGAAAAAAGGTAAATTTTGCCAGTTGACAATGTAGACACGGCCGTTCTGATTTGATTTTTTCAAAATTTACTTGTTGCATGCAAAAACTAATGGATACCCAAATAATATTTTGGTTCTACCAACAAAATCCAAAAAGTGTTTTTGAATCCAAAAAGAAGAACATGCAATTTGGTAAAAAAACAAAAACTTCACATGTAGGGAAAATAGTCACAATTTTGACAACCATTTTTCCAAGTTTTGCTCACTATTTGCAAAATATAGTAGATACTCAAATGATATTTCATGATTTTAAACAAAACCTAGAAATTATTTTTCTCATAAATACATGAAGAAAAACATATTGGTCATTTTTTATCTAAAATGCACCAAAAAATTGCTCAAGGTTGATCCCTTGAGGATCCCTAAAAAAAACTCTTTGATTGAATTTCTCTCAAATATGAGAAGGGGCTTGCAGATCAAAGCTCTAATACCATGTTAGAGTTACCAATAAACTCCATAAAACCTAGATCACTTGCAAAACCTAGATTAGCTTTCTACAAGGAGAAAAAGAAAAGATACAAGAGCAATTTGCAAAAGATGTGCAAATAATATTATTGATAATAATGAATTTCATGAGATGACTTGCTTTTGTACAGTAATATGCAAAACCCTAAAGGTTAAACCTAGGACTTAAGTAAACTTAATAAAGTGTAATTAAATAATTAATTACACACATAAGTGACATGGGGGTTAGGGGGGATATTGACCCTTAGTTGTAATGATGTGTTGATGGAAGGGGTAATGTTAGGATTAGATTGTACCCCTAGGATATTATCAAAGAATTCAGTAGATGATGAAGGATTGTTAAGAGGCTCATCACTCCTTAGTTGTGAGATGTCAAAGTTAGAGGGGAGTTTAGCCCCTTTAGCTATGAGCTCAATTAGGAGTTGATATTTGCTAAGAATAAATAGTCTCTCCATCATCTCTTGATTATAAGGATTGGTAGAAAATTCCCTTAGTTTAGGGGAATCTCCTACTTGGTCTATGTCTACCATTTTCTCGTAGGGACTAGGTGGTTGGGAGGAGTTGGTGTTGTAAAATGCTTCTCCTTGAGAATCGATTAGTTTCTTAGCTTGTGATCTAGTGATTGGCATGCAAGCTAGGGATTCCTTTGAAGAGTGACCTTGGGATAATGGGTTTTGATGGGTATGGGAGATGATTGATGAATTAAGGTTGGGTTATGATTTTGGACTTAAGGCTGGTTAGGGTTGGATGTTTGATGGATGGATATTTAGACTTAGGTGATCTTTGGACTTGTACTTATGGTTGGATTATGATTGGATGGTGTTTAGAAGATTCTACAAAATTTTGGACCTTGGACTTGGTTTGTAAAATAATGATGGATGAAAAATGTTGGATTTTTAGGATAAAATTTGGATGATGGATTTTGGACGTTGGATTCTAAGATGTGATTGGAAAGTTGGATTAGGGTTGGTTTAGGATGATTGATTGTTGATTGGATCAAATGATGATAAGGATGATCCTTGGATCCCCCTATATGTGCAAAATCATTTTTGCAACAAAGATTAGAATCTAGATCCTTAGGATGGGATGCTTTTAGGATTTTATATTTACTTCCTTAGGATAGGCAAGTCCCTGAGAAAGGTTAGATAAAGGATGTTTTTGAAAAACTTAAATCAATATATCCAAGTCCTTAAGCTAAATAATTCAGAAGGATAGGCTAACCAAGGATGCAACTTAAGATAGGAAAGTTCTTAAGCTACCCCTAGATTAGTAGGATGATTAAGAATCTAGATTAAACCCTAATGAAAAATTTTATTTGCAAGGGTAATGGTTGGGTTGGATAAGGATAATGATGATTTAGATGATAAGTGGAAGATTTATGGGTTTGATAATTAGATGAGGTTTAGATGGTATTAGAAAATTTAGGAAGATGATCTAGGGTTCAAATGGATAAATGGGATGACAAAGGTTATGATTACAGATGATAGGTGGGATGATGGTGACATAAGATGGCTAATAGTATGATTAGGATGATAAAATGATAGGAAGGATTAAAGTCTAATTCCAAGTCCAAGGTTGAAAGGTGGATGATGATAAGTCCCAATGGGAAGATGATAAGATGGCTATGATGATCAAAGGATGACAATAGAGATTAAAGTAGTGAAGGTGACAAGGTGTTGGGGAATTATTGATGAAAGACTCTAAAGGTTTTCCCTAAGTCCAAAGATGAAAAATGTCAAGTCCAATGATAGGGAGGATGGGATGTTTGGAATAAATGGGGGTTTAATGGTAATGGGATGATTATGGAAAAATGGAAAAGTCTAGTTAAGGTAATGAGGTGTAAAATGGTGGGGTCAATGTGGTCAGAGGATAGTTGAGTTCCAAAATATGTCAGATTGGTCAAGGTACCCTACAAGGTCATTGTCAAAATACTCAACCTTTACAGCCAAACGTAGACACAAATTTTTAGACAGAGTCGGACATAGGCATGGTTTTATAGAGGACACAAGCATAGGTTTTTCTAACATAGGTGCAAAATGACAGTGTCAATGTGGCAGAACATAGGCGCAATTTTTCAAAGTGTAGTGTAATATGTTGCCTTGTTTTGGTTTTGTTTTCTTTTGTTTTTGATAGGTTTTTTGTTTGTGTGTTTTGATGTTATTGAATGATTTTATACATAAATAAAGTGTAGAAAAAAAATAACTTGTAGCAAAGGAATAACCAAAATTTCACTTTTTTCAATGTCATAACTAACTGGAAAAATCTAGAATTTTATTATAATCAGAATATCAAGATTTCTTTGATTATAACAACAAACTAGTTCATAAAATATCATCTAATATTTAAATCCAACATACCCAAAAAATGTTTATCAATTTGGCCATGGGTTGTAGTAGAAACCAACTAGCTGGAAGTAGGAAAATTCTGGATAAAACCCTTGAACGATGATACCTCTACTTCCCCCAAGATTGTTGAGTGTTTTGCCAACCTAGGAACCCAATCTCCAACAATAAATAGCCTCAAACCATAGGTGTTCCAACCAACAACTCACACACCCCCTCCAAAAGATGTATGACCCGCTTCAACAATGGTACAACCCAAAAATGAGGGTAATACAACCAAAAATCTTAGAATAAACTTCTCCAATCTACCTCGATGATTAAACTCAATAATTATGAGCTCTATGACTAAAGGAAATGGAGTAATGATTAACCAATGAAGCTCAACTGTGATCTCTAAATGAATCCACCACAAATTCTCTAGATTGTGCCTTTCAATAGTGTAGAGAATGCTACTTGCAAGGGATTTCAACCTCACAAACCTTGAGAAGTAATGACCTCCTCCAAGAACAAAAACCAATTCAATATCTTCATCTAACATAAAGAAAGAATGAGCTCAAAATGCTCATATATAGCCCCTCCAAAACCCCACGACCCCTTTTAGGGAATTAAAAGATTTATTTTTAAAATATATTTTCCCCCCTTATGCCTCCTTAGGCATCCAACTTTAAGTTATAACATTTTATATTTAAATTTTCACTTATGTCTCCCTTGGCCCCCTTCGTAAAGTCACTATTAAAATAACATAAGTTAAATATGTTAATTTAACTTTAATAATATTATGTTATTTTAAAATAATTGCATTGGGCCATTAAACACTGAAATTTTGATGCCAACTGTACCCATCGACACTACCAAAAATAGCAAGACTAATGACTAGCTTCCTGTACATTCGAAATTGAATTACTAAAAATAGTATGGGAGAAAACACCATTTATACTCTAGAAAAGGTCGTTACACAACTCTCCACCACACGATTCTGGAAAAATGGTCACCACATTTCCCTAACTACACTTCATTAGCCTATGGGAATGACTGAATAGGCTAACTTTGACAATCTCATGAAAAGGCCAGGAAAGGGATATTATAGTCTGCCCTTCCCAAGATTGCTTGTCCTCAAGCAATCTTAACTTTGGATGCTGCAAAATCTACTCATTTTCCCATGTCACATCCTCTACTGGTAAGTTCTTCCACTTGAACAAATACTCCTTAATTATCCTCCTCTGAAGAGTCTGTTCTTTGGAATATATAATGGTCTTTGGAATCAAAATCAACTTACCCTCCTCATCCAAGGGTGGGAAATCAGATGAAGGAACCGCATTATGACCCAATGCCTTCTTAAGTTTGGATACATGAAAAACATTGTGAACCTTGCTACTAGCTGGCAACTCAAGCTCATAGGAAACCTCTCCTATCTTTTTGGAAACTTTAAAAGGACCATAAAACCTTGGCTTAAGCTTCTCAGCCCCACTCCTTTTTAGAGTGGACTGTCTATACAACTGAAGCCTCAAATACACCATGTCCCCAGTCTCAAAACTGTGCTCTATACAATGTTGATCAACACAAAGCTTCTATTGATTTTGTGCCTACTGTAGATTTCTCTTCAAGCATTTCATCACATCTAGGATTTCCTGCAATAAATATCTTTCCTCAGGCACTTTGCTATCTCCAAATAACAAATTCAAGAAGTTAGGTACCTTGTACCCATAAAAATCCATAAATAGAGACATATTGATGGACATGTGGTAGATATTATTGTAATAACACTCACCAAGGTGCAACCATTTGATCCAAGCCCCTTGTTGTTTCAAAACATAATTTATGAGATACCCCTCCACCCATTTGTTCGCTATCTCCATCTTCCCATTTGTCTATGGGTGGTAGCTAGTGCTAAGAGTGAGCTTAATCCCAGTTAATCTAAAGAGATCCTACCAAAAGAGACTAAGGAAATTCTTGTCCCTATCATTGACTATGCTCCTAGGAATCCCATGCAACCTAAATACCTCTCTAAAGAAGATGTCAACCACTTGTGTTGTCGTATATGTCACTGAAATAGCATAGAAATAGGCAAATTTGGTCAATTTTTCAACCACAACATATATGTAGTCCTTGCCCTATACCTTGGGTGACTCGATGATGAAGTCCATAGAAATGCATTCCCATTTATAATTAGGAATGGGTAAGGGCTGGAGTAAACGAACTAGATAGGTATGCTCACTTTTATTCTTCTAGAAAGCACAACACTCTCTGACATATTTTAGGACTTTATTCTTAAGCCCTTTCCAAGTGAATCTCTCTTGGATCTGCCTGTATCTCTTAAAAACCTCGAGTGACCAGCTATAGGTGCATCATTAAATATCCTCAATAACTTCACCTTAAGCTAAGAAGAAGGCACAAAATAAATTATATCCTTATAATTAATCAACTCATTAAGCACTGTATACCTGTCATCATAAATTGTGCCCTCTACAATCCTTGCTGCCCAAGAATACTTGGCATACTTTGCTACAATTAATTTTATCCAATCAACAGAAATCTCCACCAGAGAACATAAGTGAGGCCTCCTAGAAAGTACATCAACAACTACATTCTTTTTCCCCTTAACATATTGTTAACACAAGGATTTGCACCCGAAATTAAGCTGAATAACTTATTAAATCCTGTGCACATGGGACTATTCTCAGGCTGTGGGTATCCTATGATGAGAATAGACCTCCAGGTTTTGGGCTGGTTCCCTTTGGATTTTCTTGTAAAACTGGTTTTTAACAGAGGTAAAGGATAAAAGGATAAAGTAAACATAAAACTTGAAAAAAGGTGATTCACCAATATGTAAAGATGACTTGAATTTGCTCTAAAACTCTCAAGATATTTTGACAAATGAAACTAAAAGAGAATCCACTACTCAATCTAGCATATTCTGCATAAATGATTCATTTGAAAGACTTCTATTATAGAAGTTTGTTTGAAAGAAAACAATGATGTTTTCATAACAAGCATTCAACAAATCTATGAAACACAATCAATGACCTGCACTATAACATACTGAATCTAAGCAAGACATTGAGGCAATAAGATTAAAATGAGGATTTGATGGAAATCACAAATTGTTAATCTAAAGACTTACTCACAATACATGCACAAGACAGAACTGAGAAGGAATGACAAGCTTCTTTATTGAAAAATATGAGATATTTGCATTACAAATCTCAAGAAATCATGAGTTACAAAGTGAGAATGATATGCCTCAGCAATCTCCAAACCAAGAACTAACTTCAATAATGAAAGAAGAGAAAGAATTATAGAAAGTGCCTCAAAATTTGAAGTTGAATTTTGGCTCCAAAAGCTTATGTGTTGTCCATCCTTTCCTCCAAATAAGGCATGCAATTGCCAACCAACTCCATCAAGAGTTGTCAAAGTTGAACAACTTGGTGAGCCGTATACAAATGAAAATCCCTCTAAATCAGGCTCAAAACTGAATGTAACAAGCTATCATATCCCTCAAAACACTCCTTTATTCAAGTCAAGTCAAAAGGAACTCAAAACTGAAGTATAACTCATAAATAACTGCCTCAAAACCCCTGAATTTGCTCCATATGTTGGCAAAACTTTCTCAATCTCCTCCAAGAATAAAGCAAAGGCTTTAAATGCTCCATTTGATCATCATTCAATAATTTGTAATTACATTCAAATTACTTTTTATTTGCATTTCATAATATCATTTATTTAGAAATGATTTATAATTCATCATTTTTAAATAAAGATTACAATTTCTGAATGTAATGCAAATAAAAAGACTTCATCATAAGATATTTTACTTTGCATTTAATAGTAACATTTATTAGAAGTGATTTATAATTTATCACTTAAAATAAAGTTTTTATTTTAATTGAAATGCAAAAAAAAAAGAACTCTAATCAAATATTAAAGACTTGAATTGACTAAGTCTTTCAACATTTATCTTGCATTTTAAAATACATTTATCTAAAGTGATTTATAAATATCACTTTAAATAAATTTTTACAAAATTTAAAATCAAAATGCAAAAAGAAGGAATTTTGAGAAAGCCATATAAAATTTGACTAAGGCTTTCATTTAAAGCATGTAAAAAGGAATTGCAAGGCAAAAATCGTGGCATTCATTTTTATGTGAGGAAAGTTTTTTAATAAAACTTAAGGCTAAAAGCCTAAGTCTACCGAGCTCTTTAGGTTTTGAAACCTAAAATGAAAGATAGTATTTTCATTTTGTCACTTCATTTTGCTGCTGGGAGGCACCGCCATCTGCAAACCCTAGCCACGTTTTTGCTGGTTTTGACTGTATTTTGAGCCATTTTTTGAAGATTTTGGAAGATTTATAGCAGAAATACGAAGGCAAATAGACTTATCTTTAAATCTGGAGAATTTTCTTTGTCTTTGAAAGCTTTTGGAAGGTTAACAGGCTGCTGCCATCTACTATTTTTGATATTCTCTATGGAAATTTGTTTCTGCTATTTTTCTTGACTTGGTCACCATGTTTTACTCTTGGCTGAGCTTCTGTGGAGCTTTGAAATGAGGAAATTTCACAGCTTCCTTCTTTGTAGCTGGGTAAGTCTTTTTACCAGTCGAGCTTTTTATAGAAGTTCAACTTCTTTTCTTTTTTATCAAAAGCTTAAATCAAGTTCTATAAAGGTATAAAAGTAAACATATACTCTTATTTCTTCCATGTATGTCAAAAATTTTACTCTTCTGGCTGTGGCTATGCATTTCTATATCTGGGCATTACAATTTTGCTGAACATTGAATAAAAGAATAATTATTCTTTGTCTCTGTGCATTTACCTCTCATGAGTTGGGTGCAGCTATGTATCTCCTATATTGAACTTTCAAATACTATTTCTTTTGCCATTATTTTGTGTGGGTTATCCTTGAAATCTCATATAAGCTCAAGCAACTTCATTTTACTCACTTCCATGGCTGCAACCATACACATTATGAGTAACATCTTGAACTCCTCTGCAATCTTTGTGACCATTCTATGAAACTCCTCCATGTTGAAAGCACGCTACTGTTTATGATTTGATATGAACAAATCACTGCCTTATACTTTTGAGCATTCAACACCATATTGCAAAAGATTTTTGTTTAGAAAAAACGAAATAATGCTATACAATTTACAGAAGATATACAAACAAAGCAAAACACTTTTCAACAGAAAAGAGACACTATTATTGCTGATTCTTCTGTGTTAAGCAATACTTATTGTATTTTCTGATGATGCCTCATGCTGTCCCTTCATTTTGGCTGACATAATCTTTGCTCTATGAAGATTTAAATTACATGATTTTTTGAAAGAGGCGTCATTTTTCCTGAAATTAGTCATTGTTTTAAACAGAAGATAAAGAGGTACTGTCCCTCTCTTTTCCTTATACAGATCATAGAGAAAGAACAATTTCTGTTCATTCTCAACCAATAGTGTTTTCATACTGCTTTGGTTGCTCATAAGTTTTTATTTCCTTTGTTTTCCATATACTATAACATCAAACTGCTCTCTCATTTATTGTTACTTGAGAAAATCCAAATATGAATATACACTTGTATCCTTTGATGATGCTTTTATGAAAATACGTGAATGTACTTAGCTGTTATATGAAGCTATCTTTTGAATTTTTGCAAACCTCAATGTTGATATGATATTTATATTGTTGATACCACTATATGAGCTGAGCTCTACCCTTGTGGGACCCTCATTTAACCCCACTCATATTGAAATTTGATGAATTCAACAACATTACATTTCCTGTTTCTGCACATGAAACAAACAAGTTAGTAAAAAACATTGGATCGAATGATTCCCTGATGATCGAATCTAGAATTTTTTATTCTCTTAGAATTTGACTATATTGATTTGATTCAACAACAGATGCAAATTATATTTCGGTTGAACTTAGCATGCTTTTGAATTTCGTGACCTGAGCTCTAACACCACTTTCTACCAATTGCAGATACTGAATTTGAGAAGCTAAGGCGCTGAAGATCGAAGATGCTGAAGACCAAGCAGAAGAATGATGAATCAAGTCTACACCAGCCCTCAAGGCAATGACGGCATGATTTTCTTTTACATGTTTCACTTTACTTGTTCTTCAATTGTATAGTTTGTATTTTTTGTTGAATTGAATCAACTTAGTCTACCCACGACTTGTGTGGGATCACAAAACATATTTCTCTTAATAAATCATTTGTTCATGATATGAAATGTCTTATGATCAGCAATCTAATTTTTTTCCGATTACATAATGAAACAATGATATTGCAATTGTTCTGAAAACATGTTTTGTAATCAAAATGAATGATTATCTGCACTCTAGCTCTTAAATCTGTAATGCTTTTATGAAAAACAGCAGTAACAATTACTACATAATGAATCACTCAGCTTGAATGACATTCTTCAAATGAAATTCGTTCAACGATTGCCTTGCTAAGACTGTCCAATCAGTTTAACTCAATCTGGTTGAATGATTTTGATAAAGCAATCCTAAAACATGCTTTTGAATTTGTAATTTTGAAAATAAAATTCATTGAACACCTTTGACAGAAAATTTTGAATACCCCAGCAAATAATTGCTGCCAAACTCTTACTAATTTATGCAAAATGCAAAAAATTAGTAACATTTCTGGCGACCTCTCAGGGGTGTTTGCCTGCTAAACAAAAAAAAGCCAGTTGCCTTGCTTATCCATCGGGTATGAAATCCATTTCAGCTTTTCTCAGACTTCAAAAAACTTGTACACAATTTACTCATTGCTTGTAACTGCTTGTAACTTTGTTGTTATTAGTTACAGTCCCATGGGGCATATACTTGTTATTGATGACATTGAAGTTCTATTCCATGTTATGAATAGGAAGTATTTATCTTATTGAACTATAGCTAGTAACATCAGATTTATAGTTTTTACTCCACCCAGCAAAATTAAAGTAAACTGATAACTGTGCTAATCAACACTTAGAGGAAAATTCATATACAACTAAACTATGTGTGGAAGCACTTATTGATATCTAGAATCTAATCAACTATGTACAGATTAGATCAATACCTCAAAAGCAATGCTTGAGGTGAATCCCATTCACTGGGATTGGCTCCACTTCACCATCCAACTTAGACAACTGGAAGGCATTATGCTATTTTTTTTTAGTGATGATGTATGGCCCAGCCCAAAATGCATCAAACTTGGAGTGCTTTCCAGGTCTGCTTTTCAATTCATCCCATTTTAGAACTATGTCTCCCTCCTGGAAAATTCTTGGAGATGCTCTTTTATCAAAGGATCTTTTCATTTGAGCCTGATGTTGCTCAATCTTTTTCATTGCTTCAGTTCTAATTTCTTCAAGTTCAATCAGCTGAGCCAATCTTGCTATCATAGGCTCTTCTTCAATCATATTAAGCTGATTTACTAGATCAAGAGCTGGTAGCTCAAGTGAAATAGGAAGCCTTGCCTCTTTTCCATACACAAGCATGTATGGTGAAAATCTTGTTGATCTTTTTGATGTAATTCTATCAGCCCACAAAGCTGATTTCAGCTTAGTATGCCAGGCTCTCTGATTACCATCCATGGTCCTCTTGATGATCCTCAGAAGGTTTTTATTAGTGGACTCAGCTTGTCCATTCCCTTGAGGATAATAGTTAGAAGATGTATTCAGATATACACCATTTTTAACAGCCCACTCAGATATCTTAGTTCCTATGAAAGCAAGTGCATTATCTGAAACAATAGATTTAGGAACTCCAAACCTGGTTATCAGCTCTTCATAGAAGTTTAGAACAGTTGTCTCATTTGCTTCTTTAAGTGCTACAACTTCAGTCCATTTTGAAAAATAATCAGTGGCTGTGAGCACCCACTTATGGCCTGCACTTGATGGTGGGTTTATAACGCCAATGAAATCTAAGCCCCATTTCATGAAAGGCTGCTCAACTTGAATTGGATGAAGTGGAAGGGCAACTAATTTCTCTTTTCCTGCAAAGATAGCACATTCTTTGCACTTTCTTACCCATACATGGGTATCTTTGAATAAGGTAGGCCAGTAATAGCCTCCTTTCATGATTTTAAGAGCTGTAGCTCTTGGAGAAAAATGTCCACCAGCTGGTCCTTGATGAAATTCATGTAATACCTTATCAACCTGATCAGCTTCAATACATCTAAGCAGTACACCATGAAAATCCTTTCTAAATAGTAAACCATTTAAGAGAACATAAGGTATTGACTGTAATCTAAAGTACCTTCTTTTAGATTTAGTCAAACTAGGAGGACACTCACCAGTTAATAAGAAATGTGACATTTCCTTCACCCAACTTGTAGAAGTTACAGGTGCAGCAATTATTTCTTCATCTTAATGAGCTAAAACAACAGTTTCTTCTTCTTCTATATTGTTGTCATTATTCTTTGTAAGCTGTTCACAGAGACCTTTGCCTCTTATTAGCTTGGTAACCTTGATTTCAAGGTCATATTCCATTACTTTAGTCACCCAACTAGCTCTTTTACTGTTCAGATCTTTATTCAGCAGAAATTCTTTGACTGAAGGGTGAGCAACCAACAATTTAATTCTGTTATTAGACAGCATATGTCTGAATTTCTTCAAACTCCTGATAACAGCTAAGACATGTTTTTCAACAAAGGAATAGTTAAGTTCATAGTCTTTAAGACCTTGACTGAAAAAAGCTATGGGCTGCTCTAATTTTTGATCATTTTCCTGAACTAGCATAGCTGCAATATTATCAGTATTACCATATGCATACAAAATGAAATCCTTTGAGAAATCAGGATTCAACAAAGTAGGAGCAGCTGCAAGTGCTTCTTTAATAAGCTGAAAGCTCCTCTTTCCTTCTTTAGTCCAGCTAAAAGAAACATTCTTTTTTAACATTGAAGTCAAAGGCACTAATAATTCAGCAACATCTGGAATGAATCTTCTTACAAAGTTGATTCTACCTAGAAAACTTTGAAGACCTTTTTTGTGTGCTGGTAAAGGAAGTGAAAGGATTGCACTTACTCTTTCTGGATCTATCGAAATACCATGTTTTGATACAATGTATCCAAGCAATTTACCTTCATGAACAACAAACACAGATTTCTTTGTGTTGAGAGAGACACCAAACTCTCTACATCTTTCAAAAATATTTCTTAAGTGATCAAAGTGTTCATTTGAATTCTTTGAAAAAATAGTTATGTCATCCAAATAAACTAACACTATCTTATACATCAAACCTCTGAAAGCCATATCCATAGCTTTCTGAAAAGTAGCTCCAACATTAGATAAACCAAATGGCATCCTTTTGTAAGCCATTGTACCCCATTTAGTTGTAAATGTTGTCTTAAACTGGTCTTCTTCCTTAACCAGGATCTGATTATATCCTGAAAAACCATCTAATAAAGAGAATCTTTTAGAACCTGAAACAACTTGAAGGATTTGTTCCATGGAAGGCAAAGGGTGACGATCTTTTAGGGAAGCTCTATTAAGATCTCTGAAATCAACACAAAGTCTGATTTCACCACTTTTCTTTCTCACAGGTACCAGATTGGATACCCAAGAGGTATGCTTAATTGGATAAATGATACCACTCTCAATAAGTTTATTCAACTCTTTGACCATGAGGGGCTCAAGCTTGGGATTGAGTGGCCTCTGTTTTTGTCTCACAGGCTTGGCATTTGGTTCAAGTTCAATTGTATGCTGGGTAATAGAAGGATCAAAACCTTTCAGATCTGAGTATTCCCATGCAAAGACATCACTGAACTCTTGACATAATAAAATAAAAGCATGCCTTTCTTCTAAAGTGCATACCTTACCAAGCTTTAAAAGCTTGTCTTTGAAGATCTCAACACCTTCATAATGATCTTCTTTAATCTGCAAACTGGCTTTCTCTTTTCTGACTTGATCATCTGTATTGAAAATGGATTCCAAAGTAACCAAGCCTTTGGGCAGTTTGTTGGTTTTCAGCTGTATGATCTGATCTTCGTATTGCTGTTTGAGTTTTTCTTGATTATCATTGGAAAACTCAGCTTCTTCTCTCAAGAAATTGATAATCTGTTGGTCACTATCAAAAACTTGCCAATGTTCATTATTGTTAGGAATTGATGACCTAACAATAACTTTTACATACTGTTGTTCTCTTGAATTACTGATATCATTTGGGATATCATACTAAGCACCTATGGCTGCTAGTCTATCAGCATGATTATTTTTAATTCTAGGAATTGATAGTAAATTAAATGCTTGAAAATCTTCAATGAGATCCCATACTCTATGCTTATAAGACTTGAGGAGATCATTTTTAGTAGTATGGATACCTCTAACTTGATTAACAATCAGTTTTGTGTCACCAAAGACTTGTAAACAACAAATACCTCTCTTTTTTGCCCATTGAAGACCATGAATCAGAGCTTCATACTCAGCTGTATTATTGGTGCAGCTAAATGTGAACCTGAATGCAGAATAATACTTCTCACTAGCTGGAGAAATAAGCATGCAACCAACTCCAGCACCATTTCTACTCCTTGAACCATCAAAGAATAGCTTCCAAACTTCATTTGTTTGCTGATCTATCTGTTGTTCAATACTTTTTTCCAGATTAGGCATAACAGAATCAGTTTCATGCATCATATAAATTCCTAAATTTACCTCTTCAAGCTGTTCATTTGAAGAACTCTGATCATTTTCTGCTGCCCAGTCATCCAATAGAATATCTGGAATGTCCTCTATTTGAGTAGTAGTCTCATTGGTAGCATTAATGTCCTCTTGATCAAACAGAGCACAATTTACAGCAGCTGCTGCATTAACTACACTTGGATTATATGGTTCAATATGATTTTTAGCAACAGGTTCAGATTTGATAGTGACTTTGGTTCCATACCTGGTCCTAAATAACATATGAAACCAATCAGAGGACAAGTATCCTCCAATCTTAGCTGTGAAATCACGAGATAAATAGATTGCGAAGTATGGAGGCAACTCTATGACATAAACATCTTGAGGTATTGAAAAGTTTGGACATGCGTGCAATGTAAGACTCAGATTTTTAATAACTCCAACTATTTTAACAGCAGTACCGTCTAGTTGGACTACTCCTTTTTCTAATGGTTCATACTTAATTCCAAGCTTGTCTACAATTTGCTTGGGCATTACAGAACTGCTGGCCCCAGAGTCAATCATGCAGTTATGAACTAAATGTTGACCAATAATTAATGAAACATAGAAAGGGGGTGGTTTAACTACCTTGGTAGACTATTCTTTATTTTCAGGTGAGTCATTAGTAAGTACAACCTTAGCAGGTTGCTGATCAGACACATTATC
The DNA here is from genome assembly GCA_007258455.2 of Sequoia sempervirens. NCBI lineage: Eukaryota > Viridiplantae > Streptophyta > Pinopsida > Cupressales > Cupressaceae > Sequoia > Sequoia sempervirens. The sequence goes on from VDFB02058242.1 coordinate 237,616,861, forward strand.
GGATAGAGAAAACTTTGACAGAGCTTCATGTAAGAGATCCTTTTGTCCAGGAAGAGCTAATGAATCCCACATTGAAACACTAACATTAGTCTTCTTCATATGCTCTAAAATATTGAAATTACCAGCACTAACCTTCTACTGTCCTTTATGAACAACAACATTCTTCTGAACTTGTGCTGATTGACCATGCTGATCTTTGCCAACCACAGACTGTGTTCTTGGCAGAACTTGACCATTTTGTGTAGCAGAAGATTTATCTTGTCCTTGTGAACTTGTAGAAGGCTGGTTTATGTCTCCATTAGTCTGTTGCCCCAAATCAACAGCCCTTTTCTTACTCCTTGTGTTGGCTGCTATAGGGTTACTTGACTGATTTTGATCATTATTGACCCCACAAAACTCCTCACCTTGCCAGTTCATGAAAGTGACATCTGGATTCCCTTGTTCCGCATGAGTGGAGTGATGATCATGAGCCTCCTGTGATGAATTCTTTGGAACAACAACACTACTTTGCACCATTAGTGCTTGATTAAGAATTCCATTGGAATAGGTAGATTGGTTATGTGGCTGATTACATGGAAAACACCATTCGTAATCAACAGCCATGTTATTTTGTACAGGTACTACCTCCTTAGATGAACTAGGAGCACTGGGGTTGTAAGGCTGGAAAGGCCTTTGATTGAAATTCCTTCTTTGAATATGAGAATTGGACTGATATTGAGCTTGGTAAGGGGCTTGGTATGGTGGTTGACTTTGCTATTTCTTGATATTAACCAGCTCATTACCAAAGGTCTGTAAGGTCTTTTGAATATTCTGATTTTGCTCTTTTATGCTAACTAGTTCCTGAAACTGGTTAGGAACATCATGCTCTTGAGCTGCTACTAGTGAATTAAAGGCTGGAAATGTAGGAACAACACTTATAGTAGGTGGTAAAACTGGGGTAATTGGCTGTATATCAGCAAAATAAGGCATAGGAGGCCTAGGGGCTAACTTTCCAGCTTGAATTAAATTATTTTATGCCCTAACAACTATATCAAATGCTGTTGGTAATGTATCCCCTCCTAAAGATTGAATCAAAAGTGCAATTTCACTATTTAATGCTTTCAAATAATACAAAAAGGCATGATCATTAGATGGCTTTACCATGGCTAGAATTCGATTCCAGGTCTTTATGAACCGATAATTGAAGTCCATTAAAAGTTCATGTGGTGCTCTCTTGATAGTAGTAAGTTGCTCCACCAGTGACAGATGGTCTAATTTATCTTCAAACTATTTGTTCAACTTCTCTCCAAGCTGATCCCATGTTGTAATTGAATTCACTGGTAACCCTCTAAACCACTGAAATGCTTTACCCTTGAAAGAGGCTGCCAAGAGCCTTACTGCAACATCTTGCTCAGTTATATGATGTAAACCACACAACGAAGCCACATCTCGAATGTGTTCAATCGCTGTTGTGTGATCTTCACCAGTAAAGAATGGTAAAATTTTAAGGGCTGCAGCTGGAATATCATTATGCTGGGCTAAATTCAAGGGGCTTCCTTGATCAAATGAAACAAAAGGCTGATTCCTAGGTGGAGAATGAGCCATATTGATGATTAATGGTGAAGTTGAACTATTGGAAATAGTAGAATTAGCAGAAATTTGAACTGCAGAACTTACAAATAGTGGATTGTTGAAGGACGAAACAGGGCTTGTTGCTATCCTAATCATTGGTTTAGTACCTTCCTCCAACTCTATGATGTGCTCTATCCCTCTATTTGGTGGCACCCTGGGAGGAATGCTCCCAAATATCATACTATGTTGTGATATTAACTTTTGGATGTCTAGATGGTAATCATTCTTTTGTTGATCTTCAACTTTAGGCATGATGAGACATTTGGCTACCCACTCAACTTGCTCCTGTCTGATTAGTCATTCCATCCTTTTGAAGGAAACCACTCTAGGTCCCCCATTTGATAGGCCTCTAAGTACTATCTTCTTCCCAATGGCCTCAAATTTCATTTCCATCTTCTAAAGGTTGAATGAGAACTCTACAAGAGATCTCATCTAATGCATCCCTAGGACCATATCAATGTCCCCTATATTAACCACATAGAATTCATTTTCCAATTCATATTCACCTAATTAAATTTTCATATTTGAAACCTTTTGGGTGCAAGAAATTTTATACCCATCCACTACCATCACCTTAAATCCATCATGCTCTTTTGTCTTTAGACCACTCCTAGCCATGAACTTCTTGTTAATGAAGTTATGTGTGGAACCTAAGTCAAGGACAGCTATGATTTGATGCCCCTGTAAAGCACCTCTCACCTTGAATGTAACTAATTTATGGATACTAGAGAGTTGGAAAATGGTCCCATCTCTAGTTTACCCATAAATTTTCATATTTGAAACCTTTTGAAAGCACCTCTCACCTTAGATTTTCATATTTGAAACCTTTTGGGTGCAAGAAATTTTATACCCATCCGCTACCATCACATTAAATCCATCATGCTCTTTTGTCTTTAGACCTCTCCTAGCCATGAACTTCTTGTCAATGAAGTTATGTGTGGAACCTAAGTCAATGAGAGCTATGATTTGATGCCCCTATAAAGCACCTCTCACCTTGAATGTAACTGATTTATGGATACTAGAGAGTTGGAAAATGGTCCCATCTCTAGTTTGCTCCTCTTCTGAAGAGCTTTCTTCATCAATACTCTTAGAATCTATCTGCTAAACTGAATTTTTTGATGCAAATTCTTCAAAAGAAAAGTAATCTAATTATTTGGCTTTACCCTTCATACTACACGTATGAGATAAGTCCCAAGGTTCCCTGTAATGGAAGAACAATTTCTTCCTCTAAAGCTCATTTTGATCATAATCAAGCTTCTTTGATTCATGCTTGAGCTAATGAGAATCACGTTGAAAGTGCTTCTTGTCTTTATCTTTCTGATGCATAAATCCATTGGAATGAAATTTACTTATGGAAGTCAAAGACTTTGTACCCCTATCCCTCTTAATGGCTTCCTACAAAGTAGCTGGATTGAGTCCCTTAACCCAACCACGTAGGGGATCCGAAACCCCATCAATGAAAAGAAAATCCAATCTTCTTTTTGAGATATCTATAACAAGCATCAAAAGACTCTAGAAATTTGCAACATAATGATCCATAGTACCCCATGTATGAGTTGAGCCAACTCCTTAAAATAAAATTTAGGGTCTTTCATATCAAATCTATCTATCAACCTCTCTATGAACTCTGCATATGTATCAATTTAATCATGCCCCATGGTAATCATACCATGAGGAGCAATCCCATCCAAGTGAATAGCATCATATTTGATGGCCTCATCTTTTGGAATAGGATTAAGCTGAAAATAAGTGTATAATTTTTGCACCCAAGCCTTTGCAGTAGAATTCCTTATGCCATCATAAAATAGAATCACGAGCTTCCCAAATTTCCTCTATAAATCATGGTTGTGTGATATTCCACCCCTGTGAGGTTTGTGCTCCATTCTAAGGTCACTTGATAGTATCTAAAAGACATCTTTGCATGGATCTTCAGATCTAAATCCCTCCAATATTGTAAGAACCCATCTTATAAGTCATTGAAGGTGGGTTCATTTCTAACTAGGGTTGGAATCTAGGTGGAAAGGTAGGCATAAGAGGATTAGAAGAAGTTGTCCTAATATGTTGGTCAATAGGTCTATTGTTCACTGAATGCCCATTCTTCCCATTATTATTGTAATTGTTGTCATTGTTGTTCTTTCCCCTATTGTTGCCATTATTATTATTGTTCCCTATCATATGTTGTGTCAATAGAGCTTTCATTTATGCCAAGGTCTATTGTAACCCTTGTTGAAACTCTTGTTGCCCTCTCATCATATCATTAAGCATATCATGAGTCCTTGGTTCCTTGTTACCCCCGTGATCCCTATCTTTGTCACCCATTTAAACCTCTTCTTTGGAACCTAAATCATTTTTTTTTTTGGCTCCCCAGTATCTTCCTCTCCTGTAGGTGACATATTTAATGTTTTCTTGATCCATGAAAAATTATGTCATCAGACCCCTTCAGGATGACAAGATACACTACTCTGATACCACTATAATATGCTACTCTGCTTTTGGTTTTCTTTTTTTGTTTTTGATAGGTTTTTTGTTTTTATTTTTGATGATGTTTTTGAATGATTTTGAATAGAAATGAAGTCATAAAGAAAAGAAATTGCAGCAAAGGAATAACCAAAAATTTCACTTTTTTCAATGTCACGACAAATTAGAAAATTCCAAAAAATTTATTACAATCAAAATATGGAGATTTCATCGCTTATAACAATAACTCGGTTCACAAAATATCATCTAATATCTAAATCCAACACACCAAAAAAAAATGTCACTTTGGCCATGGGTTGTAGTAGAAACCAACTAGTTGGAAGTAGGAAAATGTCTAATAAAACTCTTAAACAATGATACCTTTACTTCCCTCGAGATTACTGAGTGTTTGCCTAGCCTTGGAACCCAATCTCCAATAATAAATAGCCCCAAACCCTAGGCATCCCAACCAACAACTCACACGCCCAATCCAGAAGATGTACGACCTACTTCAACAATGGTACAACCCAAAAATGAGGGTAGTGTAGCCAACAATCTCAGAATAAACTCCTCCAGTCTACCTTGATGAATAATCTCACCAATTATGAGCTCCATGACTAAAGGAAATGGAGCAATTATTCACCAATGAAGCTTAGGTGTGATCTCTGAATGAAACCACCACAAATTCTCCAGACTATGTCTTTCAAAGTGTAGAGAATGTTGCTTGCAAGGGATTTTATCCTCACAAACCCTAAGAAGTATGACCTCGTCTAAGAATTAGAACCAATTCAATATCTTCATCCAACACAAAGAAATAATGAGCTCAAAATGCTCATATATAGCCCCTCCAAAACCCCACAACCCCTTCTAGGGAATTAAAAGATTTAATTTTAAATTATATTTTCCCCCCTTGTGCCTCCTTAGGCATCCAACTTTAAGTTATAACATTTTATATTTTAATTTTCACTTATGTCTCCCTTTGCCCCCTTCGTAAAGTCACTTTATTAAAATAACATAAGTTAAATATTTTAATTTAACTTTAATAACATTATGTTATTTTAAAATAATTGCACTGGGCCATTAAACACTAAAATGTTGATGCCAACTGCACCCACTGACACTGCCAAAAATAGCAAGACTGACAATTGGCTTCTTGAATGCCCAAAATTGACTTACTAAAAATAGTATGGGAGAAAACACCAAAAACACTCTAGAAAAGGACGTTACACAACTCTCCACCACACCATGCTAGAAAATAGTCACCACTATTCCCTAACCACACTTCGTTAGCCTACGAGAGCAATTGAATATGCTAACTCTAACAATCTCATGAAAAGACTAGGAAGAGGACATTACACGTAGGTGTAGGGATAGAGGTGTATTTTAACTGGTCTTAGGTGCAACTCTATAGTTTGGATGTTTTGGTAAGAGATTTAGCAAACGAGAAAATACAATGGTCAAGTTTGAAAATTTTTAAGGGTATGGTCAATCCTCACTCCTATGGCTACTTTGTATTATACTGGTTTTGCACAAGAAGACACTCCAAGCACTTGTTTACAAACCTAAATTAGTCAAGTGGATTTATTGACTAGTGTAGGCCCACCACCTAATTGCTTGGGTTAATACTCCTTGATACTTGGGTAGAGCACCCTTTCTCACGAAGGAAGATAGGTAGAGATCCGATGACATAGGGTCAATATTGCCATGGGCACATCTTCTCTCTCCTTGGGAGAATTTCAAGCCAACCCAAAGACTTCTATCTCAACCTAAGGGAGTACATGGTGAGTAACCTCAAGGTATGATTTGCATCCCTTGCACTACACTAGCTACGTTCAAAGGCCTTAATCTAGGTTACATAATGTTTTTCTAGAGCATCCTCTAAACACTAGAAGGGTGTGTGAGGCACAACCGTGAACAATAGCCATCACAAGCATTGGTTAGGAATTTTTTGTGGGAAAGTTTAGACCAACCCTACACTCCTCGCTTGGAATCAACCTAAGCACCAGATCTTCGCTAAACATGACGTGAATAGATTGGAATAAAAATTTCATTCTCCCCCTTTCTATACCTCATCAGTAAAAGATGGTTAAGGTCATCCCCTTGGGTGATGAAAACGTTAGGCAGGCCTCCTAAAGGGAAAAGTATGCTAGGTGTTTTTATCCCCCAAGATTGCATGAAGCATGAGGGGAGAGCATACACACAAAACTAGTACACCTTGTTTACCTAGAAAACTAAACAAAATGAAGAAATACAAATATTTATAATCTTCAAGATCACTCTAAGTGTGAGGGGAGAGCATACATCTATTGCACCCTTCCAAACACAAGACATAAGTTCATTTACTTGCTACTCTAATTTTTAGTGCCTAATTAGTGGAAAACAAAAAATCTTCTACAAACATCCTGTAACACCACAAATTAGTAGTTTTCTTAGGTTTTTCTTGGTTAGTTCAAATAGCTACACCACTTGTTAGTCCAACAAGTTAGATTAAAATCCAAAAATCTAAAAATTGAACACAGGCATATTTTTGCAGAGAAAAAACAAAAACGCAGAAACATAAAACTGTGCCTATGACTAGAAAGTAGATTTACAAAAATTTTACCAAGTTTTCCATTAATTTTTAGTGTTAACATAATGAAACTTGGTTAATTAACATGATTTATTATGATTTTACTGACGGATTAACTATCAAAAGTCGAAACAATGCAAATTCCTAAATATGTTATGCTTTATGCCCTAAAATGAAAGCCCCACTTTGTGAAACAAATGTGCAATGGGTCACCACATATGTGTAGCTATTCGTTGCACAGATGTAGTAGGTCTCTGCATAAGCACCAAAATGCAAAGCACAAGCATTGCAAGTTGGTATGGAAGTGTCACTATTTTCTATGCAAGCGTAGGAAAATAGGGACATGAAATAGGAATAGAAAAAATGCAACTAACATTTAGTTTGGTGCTTAAAGATATGAGTTTGTTTCCATTAAGGTTAATTTTAAATCCCAAAATGAAATGTGTGAGGTGATGCTAGGGAACTTGATTAACCTAATAATTTTTTTATTCTTTTTAAATTTGTGGGTAAATTTTTATCTTTTCTTAATATGAAATTTGTACTTCACAAAAAAGAGAAAGGAATACTAGAAAGCAGATTGCAATTAAACTAGAGTGCTAATACTATGCTAACTATGCAATAAAACTAATGAACAACCTTGCAACACTAAAGTTGTCAGTGAAAAATGGAAAGGTATATTGACCAATTAGAGGCATGGTAATCGAGCTTACAGGCACTACGAGTTGAGATGGAGGCGCAACAATATAAGGTAGAGACATGGTAACAGCTAGCAAAATCACCAAAAGTCATCACATAGGCACGACAATTCAAAACAGAGGCATGATTTCACAAAAGTTGAGACATGCAAGCTAAAACTTCACACAAATCAAGCAAAGGTTAGCAAAAAGAGATGTGGGTCCCACTAGGCATGCCAAAAATGTGAGAGGAAAAATAAGCAACGTAAGAAAATGCAAATGATATTCAGATGAAAACATGAACAATGCATAAACGAAAGTATACCTTCCTCTCTGTGATTGAGCTTTACCAAGATGCAACCAAACTCTTGATAGATTTTCTCAAGTATTGCTATGCAGATGGCTCACTCGAAATGCCAACATAATGTAGCTAATTCAATTCAAGATGTGAAAATTAGGGGAGGAGGCTTGAATTTATAGATGTGAGATGAGAGGAATGGAGTGATAGGATTCATTGACTTAATCAAGGGTGGAGATTGAGTGGTGGTGTAGATCAAGAGCATTGTGACAAGTGTCACAATGGGGAAAGAGAGAATGGATGAGGTGTGATCACACATGTGAGGACACCTTGGGAAGAGGGGTATCAAATTTGTGTAAGAGATAGGGTGGCTCATAGGGTGGCTTGTGTAAGGTGTAAGAGATAATGGGGGTAGGTGAGATCTCACACATGTGTGAGAAGAGGGTAGAGGATAGGTTAGGACACTTGTCACCATGTGGCAAGTTTAGGGAGAGGTGAGGGAATTTTAAATTAGAAGAAAATGTTCAGGATAATTAGTGGGAAGGGTTAAACCAATTAATTAAGGATTAATTAATTTAATAGGGTAGGTTGAGTTAATAAACCAATGGTTTATTTGATTTGGGTGGAGTTAAATGTTGGAGGATATGCTAATATGATTAAGGGAGGGATAAACTAATTAATCAAAGATAAAATAACTTGAATGGGATTAGAAGCAATGGGAATAAAGGTGGGATTAATTAAACAACTCAAATGTTTAATTAATTGGAAGAACCTTAGGCTAAAAAGTGATATAATTTAAAATTAAATAATAAAATGCTTAATTAATTATAAGAACATGGAATAATTAATTAAATAATAAATATTTAATTAATTAGGAGTAGGGGGTGAATTAATTAAATAATAGAATATTTAATTAATTTAGGAAAAAATAAGGATAATTAATTAAAATTCAAAATTTTAATAATTAATTAGGGAAAAGATGTTAAAATTAGGGTGACTACAACATGATCTTGTTACACCCCATTTCTTAGTTACCATGTTACTTTTACCTTTATGAGTAAATAGGATATTAAATGCAAATCATGACTTTGATACATGATACACACCATTGTGGGATTACCAAATGTTTTAATGCAAGATTATGTTTTGTAAATACTAATGGAAAATTTTATGAATGAATATGTATTGCAATATGATTGCTTTAATGCTTTGATAATGTAAATGATTTATGAAGAAAATGAATTTCATGTGATCGACTAACTACTTTTGTGATACACTAAGTTGGATACAAGAAAATAATCGAGCCTCCGGAAGAGAGGGGGAGTACCACTTGGAAGAAAAGCTTGGTTTGGTAACCCTTAATATGCCTGAATGAGCTATCAAACACTCACACCGTAGTTTGGTCAAGTTTAGTCGAGTTAGTTCAGGAATTTCTAAGTAAACCTTTGGTCATAGTTTGAGGAATGGTTTGAATGATTTTGTTATTAGTGTTTGATTTCTTGATTTTTCTTATGTTTTAATTATGTGATTAAATCTTTGTATTGAGTTTGAATTATTCTTTATGTATTTATGTTTGTCTATTAATCGATGATTATATGCGTAGAATGTATATATGTATAAATATATGTGAAAACGATAACTTGTGCATGTGAGTGTATACATGCATGCATATACGTAAGTAAAAATACTTACGTGTACCCATGCACAAATATATCATATGCACGAGGATATAAATTGAACATAAAGGATACATACATATATATATATATATATATTGATCAATCAATATAAAAAATATATGTGATTATTATGGATTTAAATAATAAAATGTGAGTATAAATATATGTATTAATATATATGTATATGTGTGTATTTTATTGTATATGTATTGTTGTATGCATTTTTGGGCTCTTGAAAATTTTAAAAACTTTCCTAGTCAAGATGTCAGTTGATGTCTACGGTGGTTGTGTGGTCGATAAGTTTAAAATGGAGTTTCTAAGAACTAGTTTGTGCTTTTTATCAATCCAAAGTACATTATCCTATGAGAGATGTTGCAAAGAATCTCGTTTGGGAACCTGAGGAAATTGCTTAGCAAATGATATATTGGTAAGGCCGAATAGTATAATTGATAATATCCTATATTGTGCTCACTCAAATTGAAGAAACTTAGGTTGCAATTGAGACATCCAACTCCATATTTAAATCACTTGGTAGAATTATGTTATTGTAACCTTTAGAGCACTTGGAACTAAGATTGAATCTACGGTATGAAGAGGCCGCCATGACAGTAGTGCCTCATTTAAGGAAGCAGGACACTTATTTTCCATTGCCTTGCACAAATGAGGTCATCAAACATTTTTGAGCAGTTGGTCTTATGTAAATTAGTGACAATATTGGTACATTAAGAGGCTACCCAAGAGGAGACAGTGCTTTCAGATCATCTGAGCGTTCAAAGTGAAGGATTTTAGAAGGAATATGGATAAGAACAAAATTCAAAGGTTAGCGGAGATTCGAATGTCCTCATGACTATAAAGGTGTCACATCCTATTAAAAGCATATAAAGGCAAAGAAAAATATGTAGATTGTTTCGGTGTATGAAACAAGTTTCAAGCCATTTAAAGTCTCAGGATCATTATTTTGTGCCAACCATATTGGTTGAAGACTCAGAGAAACGTGAGGACTATGCTCTTTTATATCAATGTTGGCCATTGTTCCTGGAAAATACATACACTCGATGCAATTGTATGAAGTGTTTGATCACACAAAGGCATGGAACCATAGTTTGAGTCTCATTCTCCACGAACATATTTGAGAAGTATCAATCATAGAGATTGATTTTATTCATGAATCAAAGTGTATACACTATGACTTTGCAAAAATGAAGCCAATGACATTTAACATGGTTATCATTGTAGACACTGAAAAATGTCCTATTTGATATCATACATTTGAAACAGATTTACTATCATTTCCTCTTTAACCCATCCTCTTTTCACTTAATTGATTTTATTTGCCTAACTAACTAATTAATTGCATCATTTTCATCTATTGGCCTAATTAATTTAATTGGGTTAATTCATTTATTTTTGTACTAACACTTCCTCTAATTAAATTAAATAAATCAAAATATTTAATTTAATCTCCTAATTCATCTTATTTAATTAAATAACCCTAAGTTATTTAATTAAATATCACTTCCATCTCTCCCCCATATATTATCATCTAATTTAATAAATATCAGTTTATTCCTCCAAATCCCCTAATTGCATAAATTAAATCTTGCTTAATTAGCAATTAAACTAATTTTCCTCTAAGCAAAGGGAATATTCCCATGGAATATTCTTATCCCTTTTTTTGCACAATTAAAACTTTGTTTTAATTTGTAAATTTCCTTTTTCCTCACCTAAAGAAATATTCCAAGGAATATTCTCTGTCCTCCAATCAACTCACTTGGCTTTTTGAACAACCTAAACCTTTAACCTTTTGAGCAAGTTACCTTTGACTTGTGTGAGCAACTAAAAAGTGTGTTTGTTTGAGGCAAGTGTGAGCCCTTGATTAAATCTCATCATGCATTCTCATCTGTTGATGAGAATCCATGTCCATGCCTCTCATCCCCTTCATCTTGAACCATTGATTAAGCTTTTTGATCTCAACCTTTCATTCTTCATTTGCTCTCCTATAAATAGATCACTATTTGGAGACAAATGGATCCATCTTTCAATTGCAAACTTATGTTGTTGAACTCACTCACATCCATACTCTCAATTTACTCACTTTTTAGCTTATTTTAGTTCATTTTCATTGCATAATAGCTTAGCGAATCCATTAATGGCTTCCACACATCCATCTTAGTTTGTATATGAATTAGTGTTTTCATCTTTTAACATAGTTTTAGCTTAGATTAGCTTAGCAATAGCATAATTAGTGTATTCTTAGCTTAAAATCATGGTAACTTAGATTGCATCATGTTCATTTTAGCATAAAATAAGTTTTTATACATCAATCACAATGGTTTCATTGATTCTCTTCCATAGAATTGACTGAAACAGGTTCACTGATCACAGGATTGGGAAAGGGTCGTCATTCCAAATCAACACGACACCAATTCCACAACAGGATAAGTTTCAGATGGATTAGAGTAGATGTTTTGAAAGCTTTCATAATTTATTATGTTAGGTTTTGATAAAATGTTTAGTTTCAATTTCATTTGAATGATCTTGTTGAGATTCGAGTATTAGTGCCTTTGTTATGTTTTGATTCTTCATGGATCAAGCGTACTTCAACCAACATTGGTATCCTCATCTCACATTCTGGTGCTAGAAGGAGGGTAAACTGATAATCTAACCATTTTTTTAGCTCGAATTTCATTTTATGTTGTTTTGCAGGTTGCAGAGACGCTCAAATTACAAACAACGATGCTATTTCAATAGTGTCGCCATATGGAAACACCTTGGAAATTTGAAATTCCAATGCATATTTGATTTAATAACGCTGATTTAAATATGGCGAAACCTATTTAATTTGTAAGTATCAAAAAGTTTAAACGGTGACACTCAAACTCACCAGTCTGATGCTTTCAAATTTCAAACTACAACGCCAACATTAGCAACAACGCCCATCAAAATATCGACACTATCGTGGTTACTGGTCCTACGGTAGAGCGACGCCCAAATCTCAAACTGCAACGCTATCGTGTTCAGTGATGCCCTACCAAGGTAAGAAATTTTATGTTTATTTTTTTGACATGTGACTTAATTTCTTGGATTTATCTGATCACTAATGCATGCTTGACTGTGTTTTGGTTGTCAGACTATAAGGTTTTGTAGGTTTTAAAGACATGGAGTGAAAGTGAAGAAAGTCTCTTCTATCTCAAATTCTATAATTGTAACAAGCATTTGATGCTTGGGGGCAATTATAACCCAATTTCATCCTTTCTACTTTCTACTTTAGGAAACGTACTAGAGTTGAATTTGGTTTAAAATAAATGCTCAAAGTTGGATAAAATTGAACCCTCACATCATCAATTTACTTTGGGTTTAAAATTGAACAAGTCAAACTTCATCTTTCAATTGGTGCTTAAAACAAACTCATCATTGATTTGAAAGGTTAAAATTTACAATTGTTAGTGGATGCGTATGCAATTCTCTCTCGCCATTTGGCGACCTTGAGAAATAGAAACATTCTCTAACACTTTGCAAAATCACCCACATCTTTCAATTGGGTTTAAAATTGAACAACCATGCTAGTGTGAGAAAGAGACATTGTGTGTGTTCCCTCCTTGTGCTTTACACGAACTGGGTGGTAGAACTGCAAATGTACTCCCTCACTTTTTTATCTTTAGAGGGCCCTGCCTAAGACCAATTCGAAGGCAACTCCAACTGGTTTTTCACTCAAGCCAATATATAAATGGATAAGACTAAACTGTCAAGTCCGATGGTATGTAGGTCTTAGCCGTACAGTGTCTTTCAAAATAGGTTACTACTGTAAAAAGTATAAGAGCCCATATTAGGATTGATTAAAGCCTTTAGTGGCTTGTTGAATGCTCGCAAGGTTCCATGTCCCCAATTACCCTTACTACAACCCATTTGTTTAGTAAGCCAAAATCCTAAAATATTTTTTGGTACAAGAACGATCGTTCTAAAGCCACCCTAAATTTACAGTGCTATTCAATTGTAGAAACAAAAAAAATCCTCTTAATCTCTGGATTTTAAGGATTTTGAGATTTGGTGGTCCCGAGAAGTGTGTGTCGTGGAGGGGAGCCAGTGTTGCCAAATCTCTAACTGTTCGCATTGTCTAGTGTTTGGAGAAATCCTAGTGGGGACTCATCAAATAAAGCCATTTCTATCCTAGGGTTGTAAATGATTGTGAGTCAGTTTAACACTTTTCTTGGTTTCAAAACGATCCAAAAACAAACATTCAATATCATCCTCTAAATTTCAAACACTTTGGCTCAAATATGGACTTCTTGAGTTAGCCTTAATATTACTACTCATCCTAAGGATTTATCCTTAGCGATTTCTAAATATCTTGATATTAATCTCAAACCCATATTTTCCCAAAGACAACATAGGAAATTATGGCTTTAACCTCATGATTTCCATGAAATGGACATTGTGAAAGTTATGATGTTTTTGACATAAACATTTAGTTTGGAAACATAATGATCTGGGGGATATTTTTCACTGAGAATTGAAGTGTCCCCAATGCTCTAGAATTCAACACCATTAGAAAGAGCTTAGAATCCTGATTCCAACACAACTTGAATGGAGTTGAAAGGAGCTTGTATGCTCAAGTTATGGTCGATCAAACTTTGATCAAATTGGTACTTGAGGCCATCAGAAAAGCAAAAAAAATGGTCATCTAAGAATTCATCGAAAATGATGTCAAAACGAAGAGCTAAGCGACATGAACCCAATGATGTTCGTTTTGTCGAATTCTGGGATCGTACACCCGAGATATCGTGAGTCAAAGTTACAATTGACCGTGGTACGACTGATGACATCAGCATGACGTCAGCACCGTGACTCAACAGTCCGTATGGTAGGGATGCCAAGGTGGACCAATTGGCGAGTGACACACGATAGTTGGTCGTACAGGTGACGTGGCGAGGTCGTACAACATAGTCAACATATGAGACAACCTAGTCAGCGTACAGGTTGGCTTCGTTAGCGTTGATGTGTCTCCGGTGGCGAATCAAATGATGACACATGGCAGCTCTTGGGAGCGCCACATGCCACCCTTCCTCAATCGACGTACGGTGAGATGTTTGAACAGTTCAACAAAATCTAGTTATGGGGCTCAAACCCCTAACTCAACAGAGGTTAGTGAACCGGCCCACGATTGCGTCCACATGCACATGTATACCCAATATAGACATCATTTTCTCTTAGCCTTTAACAATTTCTTAGGCGGATTAGAATGAATGGTCGATGGGGATTGAACCATAGACCTCCTGCCGACCAAAATGAATGCTAACTATTTCGCGCCGACGGTTATTAAGATATATGAGGCAACAGTTACTTTTAAACATTGTTTTAAGGTTGAACCTAACCAAAAAGGCCTTTATGGTTAAAATAACTCCTAACCATTTAAACCAAAGGCCCCCAAAGGACAAAATGAGTCATTGTACGAGTTGTTAAAGGGGGTTAGACATTTATTTTGGTGGTTAAGCCTTATTAGGCTCATTTTATGTATAAAAGGAGGAGTGTAGGCTCTTAGAAGCTAACCAAGTGATGCAAAGGAGGGAACGTTTTAGAGATTTGTTGAATCCATTCTTGTACGATGGAGGAACGCAATGCCACCGTGTTGAAAGGGAATGGTTTGATGGCACATTTGTAATTTATGATTTTTGAGCAAAGTAATTGGATCTGTCACTCTGTTGGAGAGGGACCCAGAGGTGTAGCCTTTTGGAAAACTCCGTTAACAAATTGCATTCGATCTTCTGACTCATTTCTCTTTTTATTGCTTTCATCATCTTTATCATGCTATGTTGTTTAAGCATTTAAGCTATGTTAATTCATTCTTGTGAGCTTTGAATTAACTTTTATTGTACATTAAGCATTTTGTAAGCAATCGTCCTTGATCCTTAATCAGATCAAGTTTGGTATCAGAGCTTTGTGTGACTAGTATTGTAGAACTGAATGCTAATGAGATCCAGGATTCGGCAAGGCGAAGGCAAGCTTGAAGAATATAATCCTGAGATCAAAAGACGAAGATTTGATCCATCCTCACAAATGGAAGAAATAGGTGGTGGAAAAAGTTTAGAGCTTGATGAGAAGAGTTTCCAAAAGGATTTTCTTGACATGAAGGCCATGGTAGAAGTTCTATTCTGGGAGAGGCAAGAACGAATGCGAAGACTTGAAGCTCATGAGGACAAAGGGAAAAGATTAGGAGGTGATCATGAGCCTCCGAAAATTCCCCCAACTACTTCTTCTCCTTCTTCTACTCATTCTATGTCTTCTAATCCTTTCAAGGGTGCACATAAGCCTAGAATCAAATTGGATGTAAAATTTGACTTACCAAAGTATTGTGGGGAACTGAATGCTGAAAATTTAGATGATTAGGTTCAACAAGTTGAAGTCTATTGTAGAGTCCAAAATCTTAGATGATGTTGATAAGATCCATTTAGCTACTCTTCGGTTGGGAGGTTCAGCTCTCACCTGGTGGGAGAGTAGGACCCCGGTAAAAATTTCACAACATGATGGAGTTAGTTTAACTTGTGCAGAATTTGTTAATGCTCTTAAAAAGAAATTCTATCCCTTAGGCCATATGTAACAGTTAGTGATGAACTGGAAAACTTTTATGCAAGGGAAAGGTCAGTTTGTTCAAGATTACACCCATGAGTTCCATAAACGGGCTATTACATTGAATGTTCCATTCTACACCCAGGATACATTTTTGAAGTACATAAGTGGTCTTCACTCTTACCTAAGGCATTCCATTTTGGTTTTGAATCCTAGTAATTTGGATGAAGTTTGTGTCCAAGCCACAAACTTAGAGTCACAAGGTAAGGGTTCCTTTATTGATAAGTCTAATAAGAAGCCATCTAAGCCTAAGGGTAAAGACAAAGACAAAGATAAAGGAAAAGGGAAGAAGACAACTACAGTTAAGAAAAAGGGTGATAAACCCACATGCTCCCATTGCAAGAAAGAGGGGCATGGTGAATCGAAGTGCTGGAAGCTGAATTCAGAACTAAGGTGGAAAAGATATGGAGGCAATAAAGGCAAGCAAAAGACTACTGCAGTGATTCAACAGGATCTTGGATCTAACTTCAGAGACGAGACAAAGATTGGTATTGTCGGGATCCAAGGTAAAGGGAAAGGTATATCTCTTTCTTCTAATACAAGTTTTTCAAATGCAAGTGCAAGTACAAACTTAAAGAATCTTCTCCTAAGGTTGATAAGTAAAGAAATGAATTGTTTCACATTCGGGTTGTAACAAAGCATACTAAGGTTGATACAATGTTTGATACGGGTTCTCAAGTGAACTTAATATCTGAAGAAGTGGTAAAGAAACTCAATCTGGCTATAACACCTCATCCAAAGCCATATCCACTTGGATGGGTTTGTAATGATGCTCAACTATAGGTAACGAAACAATGTAAATTGAGATTTTCTATCACTACAAACTTTATTGATGAGGTAGAGGTAGATGTAGTTCCTTTGGATATTTGTAAGCTTGTGTTGGAGAGTCCTTATCTGTATGACATAAAAGAAATATTTTATAGGGGGAGAAAAAGTATCATCTTTTTAAAGATGGGGTAGAATACATTGTATGAGCACATAAGATGAAGACTAATCTTACACTAGTTAATGTTGGTCAATTGAAAAGGTTGGTGAACTCAAGTAAGAACTTTGTATTAATGCTTGTAAAAGCCAAAGAAGATGATAAATCTGAGGCATTCAAGGGGTGTGACCCAAAACATAAGGTTGAAATGGTCAAAATTATTTCCGCTTATGATGACTTGTTTTAAGAACCGAAGGGTTTGCCACCCAAGAGAGAGATACAACATGAAATCCAATTACAACAGGATGTGCCATTGCCTAACATCGACATGTACCGCTTATCCGTTATGCAAAATGAGGAAATAAAAAAGAAGGTTTAGGAGTTGGTTGAGAAATGAGTTATCCATCCTAGTACATCTCCTTGTGGTTCTCTAATTGTGTTGGTTCTAAAGAAAGATGGAAGTTGTTAGAAATATATGCCTCAATCTCACAGGATGAAACTTCTGAAAGGGAAAAGTCAGTGTGACATTCATTGTGTCTGGCTGACTAGCAGCTTTGGAACCTTGTGGTTTGTACAGGTTGCTTAGACCTTGTCACTGTCATGCCGAATGCACCTATCGCTATGACAATTTATATCTCACTCCGCCTGAGTTGATCTCTTGCCGACGGGTTAGTGTCAAGTAGTGGTTGGGGAGATTCATGGTGATTGGAGTCTTCGGGGTAACATGAAGGCTTTGTTATGAACTCTCAGCGATGAAGTATTGTCTCATCGACATCATTTTGTGTGAAGTCTTCAGGGAGAGTCTTGGATGTTCAGTATGACTCATATCGACAATGTCTCGCTAATAGCTTTATCTTGGAGGCATTGGGGTAACACTATGGGTTCGGTAAGAACTTTTAGCGATGGAGTGAAGTCTCGCCGACTGTTGTTTGGTGCTCGGTATGACTTAAGACTTCAGAGTAATGTCTCAACAAAAGTGGTAAGTCTTGTCAACTGATGAACACTTCAGAGTAACTTTTGAACCTTTGTATGATCTCCTGGCGAAGAGCGATGGTCTTGCCAAAGGGAATACTGTTGTCTATGTGACTTTGGAGCTTTGATATGATGTTTCACCGATAGTGATAAGTCTTGGCGATAGCGATACAAGTGATGAACTTCGGTATAAGGTCTTGGCGACAAGGGGAAGTCTTTGCGATAGTTTTCTGGACTCGGTATAACATCTTGCCGATCATATGGACTCTTGGCGATATTGAATGCTGACTTCGTGGCATCAGGGAGACACGGTTAGTGTCTCACCGACATGCCAACACAGGTTGATCATCTTTGACCAAGTGGAGACTATCCTACATGACTTGTATTTGACCAATCAGAGAAACCGAATGGGAACCGCTAGCAGTTGGACTATTGTGGCCGTTACTGAGAGGAAGTTCGACAGACCATGGCCATCATGGATATACTCAGGAATTGCATATGTTGATCAGTTCGATTGTTGGATGAACTGTAGATGGATTGTTCGATGTGTATCAGTGTGAATTCTATTTTGAGAAGGTTGTAACTTGAATGTTTCCTGTACAAGGTTGATCATAGTGAATGCTTCTGTAGACTGACATCAGAAAGATAAGTTTGATCTCTGTATGTAATCTCTATTACTGTAATACAAAGTGACTTCTCTTGGTGTGGTGGGTTTTTCTCCCGTAAGGGTTTTCTCACATAAATTTGGTGTTCATATGTGTATGTCTAATTCTCTATTTCTGTTATCTCTTTCAAGTGCATCTTAATTGGATTGTAATTGTAAAATTTAAAATTGTCTCTGCATTCTTCCCTGAGGTTTTGACGTTAGGAGAGTTGCTTCCGCACTTAGCTTTCCTTACAAGTGGTATCAGAGCCTAGCTAGTTGTGTTATCCTTGTGGGTACGTTGGGTTTTTTGAGTCAATTCTATTCAGTGGGAGTCTTGTAGAAGTTTGTTAATTCAAATTACAGATTGAGATGGCTAGCACATTAGGAAAGATTGAAATAGAGAAATTCAATGGCAACAATTTTGAGTTGTGGAAACTTAAAATGGAAGATCTGTTGGTTGATCGTGATCTTTGGATTGCTGTGTCTGGAACGAAGCCTACAGGCATGAAGCAAGAAGATTGGGACCTTGTAGATAGAAATTCTAAGGGGTTGATAAGGCTCTGTTTGGCAGACTCTGTTCTTCTGAATGTGCATGAAGAGAAGACTGCATCTTCCTTGTGGAAGAGACTGGCATCTATTTATCAGGGGAAATCCTTGGTGAATAAACTGTTCCTGAGGAAGAAGCTGTACACTTTGAGAATGCAGGAAGGAGGGTATGTAGTTGATCATTTGAACACATTCAACATGTTGATTGCACAGTTAACATCTGTTGATGTGAAGATTGATGAAGAGGATCGTTGTATGCTTTTATTGTGTTCCTTTCCAAACTCTTGGGATCACTTGGTGATGGCTATTGGGAGTACAACATCAAATTTCAAGATGGAAGATGTTGTTGCTTCTTTTTTATTAGAAGAGATGAGAAGGAAATCTTCTGAGATGGCGAAGGAGGCTCTTGCTGTTAGAGGAAGATCGAAAGAGAAAGGAAAGAAGAAGGATAAGAAGTCCAAATCCAAATTAGAAGGGAGATCAAAGTCTCCTGGCAAGAAGTCCAAGGTGAAGTGTTGGAACTGTGGGCAACCTGGTCATGTCCGAAAGGATTGTAAAGAGGAGAAGAAGAAGAATTCTTCCGACTATGATTCTTCTCAAAGTGATGTAGATGCCTTCATTGCAGCCTTGGCTATGCAAGCATCAGATGATGTCTAGCTGATTGATTCTGGAGCATCTTTCCACATGAAATCTCATAGAGACTAGTTTACGAAGTATGAAAAATACAATAGTTGAAAGGTGTACTTGGCGAGTGATTCAACTTTGGAAATAGTTGGCCGTGGAAGAGTCAGAATTCAATTCCCTGATGGAAGAGTGAAGGGAATCAATGATGTAATGCATATACCAGGTCTTACTTGAAATTTACTTTTTGTAAGTAAGCTGAATGATATTGGAGTGCAAGTCACATTCTCTGGAAATGGTTGCAAGATGACTAGAAGCTTTATGGTGCTAGCAAGGGGTGCTCGTATTGGTACCTTGTACAAGCTGGATGCACATGTTATTTAATGTAATAGTGTCTCTGAAAAGTCACAGAAAGCTACTCATGGAGGAAAAGAGGGAAAAGTTCCTGATTCTATAAACTCTATGGAAGTTAAACTTCCAACAGAAAAAACTATGCTCTGGCATCATAGGCTAGGCCACATTGGTGAGAAAGGTTTAAAAACCTTGAAGAATAAAAACCTGGTTGGGGGGCTTGAAGATTGTAACCTCGAATTTGAATTATGTGAACATTGTATATATGGAAAACAACACCGTGTTTCTTTTTATTCTAGTCGTCACAAATCTTCTGGTTTGCTTGATTATATTCATTCTGATGTATTTGGTCTAGTGAATGTTCCTTCTTTGTCTAAGTCAAGGTACTATGTATTGTTTATTGATGATTATTCAAGAAGAGCATTTGTCTATTTTTTGAAAAGTAAATAAGAAGTGTTCAGTCGGTTTAAGGAATTTAAGAACCTTGTAGAAAATAAGACTGGAAGAAAAATAAAATGTTTAAGGACTGATAATGGCAGTGAATTTTGTTTTGATGAATTCAAGAGGTACTGTAAAGACCATGGGATTAAAAGACATAAGACTACACCTTATACTCCATAGCAAAATGGAGTTGCAGAAAGGTTCAATAGGACAGTGATGGAGAGAGCACGAAGTATGTTGAGTAGTGCTAGCTTGGAGGAGAAGTTCTAGGCTGAGGCTATTGCTACTGCATGTTACTTGATAAAACATTCTCCAAACTCTGCTCTTGTTGTGAAAACACCTTTGGAAGCATGGTCTGGTAAGAAGCCTTCTCTGAGATACATTCTTGTTTTTGGCTGTGAGGCATATGCATATGTGCCAAATGAGAAAAGATCTAAGTTGGAGAACAAGCCTGTCAAATGTATTTTTATTGGCTATAGTGTTGGCATAAAATGATACAAGCTTTGGAATTCTGATACGAAGAAGGTTATGTATAGTAGAAGTGTAATCTTTCATGAGCTGAAGCCTTCTACCTTGGATCTGCAGTCAAAGACAAAGTCTGAAAACAAGAAGGATGTAGTAGGAATTCCTTCGACACCAGAGAAAGAGGAATTGAAAATTCAAAATGTACCTAAAACTAAGGAGAACTCAAGCAGTTCTGAAAGTTTTGATGAAGAAGAACAACCTTAGCCTCAACAAGTGAGGAGGTCAACTTATGAAAGAAAGCAACTTGATAGGTATGGGTTTTCTTTGATAGATTCTACTTGTGCCTATGCTTTAATTCTAGCATTGATGAGCCTAGGACTGTGAAAGAGGCATTGAAAATGTCTGATTCAAACTCTTGGTTGGAAGCCATGAATGAAGAAATGGCATCATTAGAAAAGAATGATACTTGGAGTTTGGTGCCCTTTCCTAAAGGAAGAAAAGCTGTGGGCTGCAAATGGGTATTTAAAAAGAAAATAGGTCTGGATGGCAGTGTTGAAAAATACAAGGTGAGGTTGGTTGCGAAGGGTTATTCCCAGGTAGAGGGAATTGATTATGGGGAAATTTTTTCTCCTGTAGCTAAGCTGACGTCCATTAGATTTCTTTTGTCACTTGTAGCAGCATATGACTTAGAGGTCGAATAGATGGATGTGAATACATCATTTCTTCATGGTGATCTTGAAGAAGAAATTTATATGTCCTAACCTGAGCACTTTGTGGAGAAAGGTAAAGAGAAACTGGTATGAAAGTTGAAAAAGTCTCTGTATGGGTTAAAGCGGTCTCCTAGAATGTGGTACCAGAAGTTTGATACTTTTGTATTGTCTTTGGGATTTGTAAGATCAAAATATGATCATTGTGTGTATTATAAAGCTCAAAGTGATCGAGTGCTTATTATTGCTCTCTATGTTGATGATATGCTATTCATAGGCAATATTAAGTTGATGATTTCTAATCTTAAGTCTCAGTTGTCTGCTAAGTTCGAAATGAAAGATCTTGGTGCAACTAGGTATATTCTGAGGATGAAAATAACCAGGGATAGGAATAGTAGAAAACTTTGGCTCAGTCGGAGTAAGTATATCAGGAATGTTCTAGAGAGATTTTGCATGAATGATTGCAAGTAGCTAGTTGTTCCAGTCTTGCAGGGAATGAAGCTATCTGTTGAAGACTGTCCAAAATATCCTATTGAGATGGAGGACATGACCAGTGTACCCTATGCTAGTGCGGTTGGCATTCTTATGTATGCAATGGTCTGTACAAGGCCAGATATTGCCCAAGCAGTGGGAGTACGAATGGGCGAAATGAAAGTTGCGTTAATGAGAAAGAGCTCTGGGAAAACCGCTGGAAAAAGATTGAACATGTGGAGGAAGGTCAGGGATTCGAAGAAATTCTGAATTGGAATATTTCATCGTCATCAGCCCTACAAGGCGACGGAACACTACCACTACACTAAGTTATTGAACTGAAGCCGCCTCTGTCTGATGGCCCGGTGCAACGGCCCCATGCTTTTTTTCCAGCATGGGGGAAGCCCCTACAACTATCTCCCCCCTGGGGCAGTGGGAGTACTTAGTCAATTTATGGCTAATCCTGGAAGAATATATTGGGATGTTGTGAAGAGATTGTTTAGATATTTGAAGGGGACTTCAGAATATGCTTTATGTTACCATAAGAACTTGGTTGAATCACAGAGGACTCTCAGCATCTGAGGTTATGTAGATTTTGATTGGGCAGGGGACATTGACAGCAGGAGGTCCACTAGTAGATACATTTTCATGATGAATGGTGGTGCAGTGAGATGGATGAGTAAGCGGTAGGCTATAGTTGCTTTGTCCACTACACAGGCTGAATACATGGTAGCTACACATGCTTGTAAAGAAGTAGTTTGGTTAAAACGTTTGTGTTCTAACATTGGTTTTGATATAGGGCAAATAACTATTTTCTGTGACAGTCAGAGTGCAATTTGTCTGGTAAAGAATCCTACTTTCCATGCCAGGACGAAACATATAGATGTACAATACCATTTTGTACGATATATGGTGGAGGATGGAAAGGTCATTTTGGAAAAAGTTGATACTCTGGAGAATGTTATAGATGCATTGACGAAGCCAGTGAGCACAGATAAGTTTAGGCGGTGTGCCAATTCGATGGGCCTTAGTGCCCATGGTTTTTAGTAGTTTTGTTGTGCTCTGGAGGTGCCTGTGTGATCTTCATCAAGTGGGAGATTGTTAAAAATATATACCTCAATCTCACAGGCTGAAACCTCTGAAAGGGAAAAGTCGGTGTGACATTCATTGTGTCCGGCCGACTAGCAGCTTTGGAACCTTGTGGTTTGTATAGGTCACTGAGACCTTGTCACTGTCATGCCGAATGCACCTATCGCTGTGACATTATGATCGCTGTGACAATTTATATCTGACTCCACCCGAGTTGATCTCTTGCCGACGGGTTAGTGTCAAGTGGTGGTTGGGGAGACTCATGGCGATTAGAGTATTTGGGGTAACACGGAGGCTTCGTTATGAACTCTTAGCGATGAAGTATTGTATCACCGACATTGTTTCGTGTGAAGTCTTTAGGGAGAGTCTTAGATGTTTGGTATGACTCATATTGACAAGGAATGTCTCACTGATAGATTTATCTTGGAGGAATCAGGGTAACACTAAGGGTTCGGTAAGAACTCTTAGCGATGGAGTGAAGTCTTGTTGACTGTTGTTTGGTGCTCGGTATGACTTAAGACTTCAGAGTAACGTCTCAGTAAAAGTGGTAAGTCTTTCCGACTGATGAACACTTCAGAGTAAATTTTGAACCTCAGTATGATCTCTTGGCGAAGAGCGATGGTCTTGCCGAAGGGAATACTGTTGTCTATGCGACTTTGGAACTTCGATATGATGTTTCACCGATAGCGATAAGTCTTGGCGATAGCGATACAAGTGATGAACTTCGGTATAAGGTCTTGGCGACAAGGGGAAGTCTTAGCGATAGTTTTCTAGACTCGGTATAACATCTTGCCAATAGTATGGACTCTTGGCAATATTGAATGCTGACTTTGTGGCATCGGGGAGACACGGTTAGTGTCTCACCAACATGCCAACATAGGTTGATCGTCTTTGACCAAGTGAAGACTATCCTACGTGACTTGTATTTGACCAATCAGAGAAATTGAATGGGAATCGCTAGCAGTTGGACTATTGCAACCGTTACTGAGAGGAAGTTCAATAGACCATGGGCGTCATGGATATACTTAGGAATTGCAGATGTTGATCGGTTTGATTGTTGGATGAACTATAGATGAATTGTTCGATGTGTATCAGTGTGAATTCTATTTTGAGAAGGCTGTAACTTGAATGTTTCCTGTACAAGGTTGATCATAGTGAATGCTGTTGTAAACTGACATCAGAAAGATAAGTCTAATCTCTGTATGTAATCTCTATTACTGTAATACAAAGTGACTTCTCTTGGTGTGGTGGGTTTTTCTGCCATAAGGGTTTTCCCATGTAAATCTGGGGTTCATATGTGTATGTCTAATTCTCTGTTTCTGTTATCTCTTTCAAGTGCATCTTAATTCGATTGTAATTGTAAAATTTAAAAGTTTCTCTGCATTCTTCCTCGAGGATTTGACATTAGGAGAGTTGCTTCTGCACTTAGCTTTCCTTACAGAAGTTGGAGAATGTGCATCGACTATTGTGCCCTAAACAAAATAACGGTAAAGAATAGGTATCCTCTTCCCAGAATTGATGATTTACTTGATTAGTTGAAGCATGCAGTTATTTCACTAAGTTAGACTTGCGTAGTGGATATCATTAGATAAGAATTGCAGAAGATGACATTTGAAAAATTGCATTTAAGACAAAACAGGGATTGTTTGAGTGGATGGTCATGCCCTTTGTGATTTGTAATGCACCAACTACTTTTATGAGAGTCATGAATGATGTCTTTCATCCTTTCATTGATGATTTTGTCATAGTCTAACTAGATGATATTCTTATCTTCAATCAAACTTGGGAAGATCATGTAAGTCACATAAAGAAAGTTTTTGATGTATTGAGAAAATAAAAACTTTATGTAAAGATGTGTAAATGTGAATTTGCTAAGACATCCTTAGTGTGCCTAGGCTATGCCGTAGGAAGTGGTCAATTGAAAGTAGACCATGCGAAGGTTGAAGCTATTGTAAATTGGCTAAGCCAAGTATAGTCACAAAAGTTAGAAGTTTCCTAGGTGCAGTTCAGTATTGGAGAAAGTTCATTGCAAACTTCTCTTATATTGCTTCACCATTGCATGCATTAACTAGTACGATGGAAAATTTTCATAGGGGAGGTCCACAGTAGAAGGATTTCGACACTATGAAGGAAAAGTTGAGCACCGCACCAATTTTTGCTTTACTCGATCTACACCAGCCATTTGAGATCGAGACAAATGCAAGCCTATTTTCCATGGGAGTCATTTTCATGCATGGAGGTAAACCAGTCTACTACCACTTTGAAACTATTTTAGGAGTAGTAAGTATCTATCTTGCTTATGATAAGGAACTTTATGCTTTAGTTCAAAGTGTTAAAAAATGGAAACACTACATAATGGGGAAAGAAAGTGTAATCCATACTGATCACCAACTACTACCATATTTACACTCGTAGTCTAAACTGCAACAAAGTAGGCACTTTTGGTGGATGGGTTTTTTGCAATAGTTTCATTTGGTAATGAAGTATAAGAAAGGTACCCATAACAAAGTAGCAGACATGCTCTCTAGGCCTCCTGTTATGAAGGCTTTGATAATCCTTCAAAATAGTTCTTTGGTTCATGAAAGTTTTTAGGAACAATATGCTAATGATGAGAACTTTAAGGATATCTATGCGGCTTTGATCCAAGGTAAACATGTAGAAGAGAAAGATTACTATGTGTAGAACAAACTGTTATATCACTTGGGAAAGTTATGTGTTCCAAGGGATGAACAAGCACAGGTTATTAGAGAAGCACATACCTCATTGATTGCATGACACTTTGGGGTGAGTAAGACAATCACTCAGTTGTAGAAATATTGTTACTGGCCTCGTATGTAGGAAATTGTATCCAAGTATATTAGAGGTTGTGCTATTTGTGCAACTAGTAAACCTAGTAACAAGAAATTGGGGTTGTACACGCCTCTACCTGTACCTTCCCGTCCATGGAAAAGTGTGTCAATGGATTTTTCCAAGGGGTTCCAATGTCTACGAAGGGACATGATTATCTGTATGTAGTAGTTGATTAGTTCAACAAAATGTGTATTTTAATGCCTTGTAAGAAACAAGTCATTGTTAAACTGACATCTTAGATGTACTTCCAATTTGTATGGGTTCATTTTGGGTTACCTACTTCTATTGTATCGGATCGAGATTCTCAATTCTTAGGGGAATTTTGGTCAGCTTTGTGAGGATTCATGGACACTAGACTGAAGAAGAGTACAACCTTCCATCCGTAGACCGACAGACAGACAAAGGTAGTAAACAAGATAGTTGTGCATCTACTCAAAGGTTATTGCAACAAACATTCTAAGCTATGGGATGAGAGTCTTCATTATGTGTAGCATGCCTACAATCATGCAACGCACTCTTCTACAAAGAGGTCTCTGTTTGAGACATGCTTCGGTTATTTGCCTAAGAAATCGATGGATTTTTCTTTTGGGAAAGATGATGTTGAGGATGGATGCCATGATGTAGAGAAGGCTTTGAAGTTCATCCAGAAAGTCCAAGCAATTCATTAGGTAGTGGAAGCACAGTTAGAGCAAAGACAAGCAAAGTACAAGGCTCGCCATGATAAGCATCGTAGTGATCACCATTTTCAGGTTGGAGACAGATTTTTGTTACATATTAGCAAGGAAAGGATGCAAGGTGAAGGAAGAAAGCTCAAGCTGATCATATATGGTCCTTTTGAGATCCTTGAAAGGATTGGCACCAATGCCTTCTGCCTTGATCTTCCTCCATACGTGCACATCTATTTGGTTTTCAATGTTGAGAATCTAAAGTTTTATGAGCCTCCAATGATATTGGATGAAGACACGAGCATTCAGGTTCCATCAGTTGATCTTTCGCCAGAGTACATGCCAGAGTTGCCAGAGGATGTCATTCTTGATAGGAATGTCAGGACTTCACGAACAAGAGTAGTTGAATACCTCAGAGTGGGATTGAAGGGGATGGATCCAAGCAAGGAAAAATGGATGGAGATTAGTAAAGTGAGGGAAATTTACCCTCACTTACTTTCTGAGTAATCAAGCTTTTGGAGGTCCAAAAGCTCTCTAGTGGGGAGGCCTGATCCAGTGGATATTTTTCACTAAAATTTGAAGTGTCCCTAATGCTCTAGAATTCAACACCATTAGAAAGAGCTCAGAATCCTGATTGTAATGCAACTTGAATAGAGTTGAAAGGAGCTTGTATGCTCAAGTTATGGCCGGTCAAACTCTGGTTAAACTGGTACTTGAGGCCATCAAAAAAGTGAAAAAAATGGTCATCTTGGAATTCATGAAAAATGGCATCAAATTGAAGAGCTTGATAAAACAAACCCAATGATGTTCGTTTTGTCGACTTCCAAGATTGTACACTTGAGATATCACAAGTCAAAGTTATAGTTGACCAGGGTGGACTAGTCGTATGACTGATGACATCAACACAGTGACTCACTAATCTGTATGGTATAGACGTCGAGGTGGACCAATTGGCGGGTGACACATGGCAGCTGGCTATATAGGTGACGTGGTGAGATCATAAAGCACAGTCAACAGACGGGATAACTTAGTCAGCGTATGGGTTGGCTTCATTGGCATTAATGTGTCTTTAGCGGTGAATTAGATGATGACACGTGGCAACTCCTGGGAGCGCCATGTGCCACCCTTCCTTAATTGAAGGACAGCGAGATGTTTGAACAGTTCAACAAAATTTGGTTATGGGGCTCGAACCCCTCACTTAGCAGAGGTTAGCGGACCAACCCATCATTGTGTCCACATGCACATGTATACCCAATATAGATGTTGTTTTCTCTTAGCCTTTAACATTTTCTTAGGTGGATTAGAATGAATGGCCAGCAAGGGTTGAACCATATACCTCTCGCCGACCAAAATGAATGCTAACAGTTATGCCACCGATGGTTATTAAGATATATAAGGTTACAGTTACTTTTAAACACTGTTTTAAGGCCAAACATAACCAAAAAGGCCTTTATGGTTAAAAAACATCCTAACCATTTAAACCAAAGGCCCCCAAAGGACAAAATGTGTCATTCTATGAGTTGTTAGAGGGGGTTAGACATTTATTTTGGTGGTTAAGGCTTATTAGGCTCATCTTATGTATAAAAGGAGGAGTGTAGGCTCTTAGAAGCTAACCAGGTGATGTGAAGGAGGGAACGTTTTGGAGATTTGTTGAAGCTATTCTTGTACGATGGAGGAATGTCATATCACTGTGCTGAAAGGGAATGGTTTGATGGTGCATTTGTAATTTCTGATTTTGGAGCAAAGTAATTGGATTGGTCACTCTGTTGGAGAGGAACCCGAAGACGTAGCCTTTTGGCGAACTCCATTAACAAATTGTGTTCGATCTTCTAACTCATTTCTATTTTTCTTGCTTTCATCATCTTTATCATGCTATGTTGTTTAAGCATTTAAGTTATGTTAATTCGTTCTTTTGAGCTTTGAATTAACTGTTATTATACGTTAAGCATTTTGTAAGCAATCGTCTTAGATCCTTAATCAGATCACATAATCAAAGACAATTGTTTGTGGTAAAATCAATTCACTTAAGCAAAGATAAATTGACAAATGAAACCCACATGACTATTTGGAGACCGATTCTCCCATTGAATAACCTGATCTTCTAGGTGCTATAATTCAACCAAACTTTGAACTCATAAAGGGTGAATAAACTGATGTTATTAGTAGTTTGAGATCCTTCACTTTTGAAAACAAGGAAACAAACACACAGTGGAGAAACACAACAACCATTTTAGACAAAGAAGAGGAACATGCCGATATTGAGGCTAGAAGGCCCACATTACCACCACCCGCGTGGCAATAAATATCTTCCTTTCTTCTATAAACTTAAACTATTTTCACATGATCTCATGAAAAATCAGGATCCCTAAGCCAAGATCTACAGGTCCTCATTTTATACTTGGGCATCTCACTCCAAAAGCTCTCAAGAAACACCTTTTTGTGCTTCACAGAAATAGAGAAAGATTGGTAGCAAAATTTTATAGACGCGCTTCAATGTATAGTCCATAATTGTATGCATTCTTTTGGAGTCAAAATCCTAATATTTTCACATGATACCAAACTCCCATAAATGATTCATCAAATAGTCAAGATCCATAAGAGAAAATCTCCAGCCCGTCATTTCAGACATAGGAATCGTAGAACAAGGTATGGTCAAAATTGGGCTTCAATATTTTACTGCAATCGTTACACTTTGATAAGAAACTTTTATACCCGAGCTAGGAGAGCCCAAACAGGTTTGAACATTCCCATCCGTCCTCTCATTTGAATCAACATTAGTTTTCTAGGACTTGAACATTTTGGAAGTCTAGCACCATCCTCACTACCTTGATCTTATTAAAACAAAGGTTCACTTTACTAGATGATCTCACGCAAAGTAAGGATCCCCAAACAAAGGTCAACTGGTCATCACTTTAAGCTTAGACATCATAGTGCAAAAGCAATTAACTAGTACATTGAGGCACTCTACGAAAATAGAAACAAGTTGTTGATAAACTTTTATGAATGCACAATGAGGAAATATCTAGATATGTACATTTTCTTTATGATCCAAAACCCTCGCCTTTTTGAGGATCAATGACTTTTCTAAATCATTGAGTCTTTAGGATTTGAACATTTTAGAGGTCTATCATCATTCTCACTACCTTGGTCTTGTCAAAAAAAAAGGTTCACTTTAGGTCAACATTGGGTCAAACATTTCATTCACCCCTTCATCAAATTTCATCCTTCGCCTCATCTGTCTTTGCAAAATTTCAAATACACCAACACTTTGGGACTTAAACATCAAACCAATTGCTAACTTAGCTACTTTATATGTGAAATGTATCCTTTTCCATGCACTTAGTTAAGATAGTTATCATCTTTGAACTAGTTTATCTTGGATGTCATAAATCTACCCTAAAAATTTCTAGGTTCATTAGCATCGTTTATCACAACATCAAAACATCAAACTCAAGTCAAAAGTGTTGTCCCAAAATGTTTGCAAAGATCATTTCTCACATCACCCATCTTTTCATCCCACATTATCATCATTTCTCCCAAAAGAGTTAGAGTGTCCCTTTTACCTAGGTTTGAGTCAACTAGAGAGTTCAAACATTACAAAACTCAACACAACTCTCCCATAACTGACACAAAATTTATGGTAAATACGAGATCACATCAGAAGAGAATCATGGAGAAAAACAAAGTTACATTTACCTCAAGTGATCCAAATTCTTTAGAATTCAATCCTAGAAGTCATGTTACCCCGTCACAACAACCATCATCTCCTTCAGGACCATATGAGATCAAAAATGTCATGAATAATTCATTTGAGCTTACTAGGGAGGAAATTCTAGAACATCAAGCCTTTGAAAGTGTAGCTCCTATATCGTCGACGTTTGTAGCATAGAATTTAACATAGCGTTTCACAACTCCGTCACAAGGGCTAAATCAAACTTACATACCTAGTCTTGCAACCAACCTTGCTAAATAGTTTGGTCACACCTCACCATTTGAAATTATTACACTTGTGGGTAGCCTTGAAACTAATCCTCCACCTCCCACCACCGCTCAGACACCTACTTTGGTGCTCCTCCTGTTCCTGAAGCTCCAAAAAAACTACACACATTGCTTGAACTTCATTATTCCACCAGTACTTTGAAATTTCTGGGACAACCTTCTTAATCCACACCTATGAGTACCACAAGTATGCCTACCATCACACAAAGCAATATAGACCAAGTATCTCAAAATAGTGCACAAGGCCATGCCAACACTATATCACAAAATCAACCCTCAATGCAAATAGGGACATCTTTATCCAACCCTCCGGTGGGTTCACCCATGCCATCTAGCATTTCCACAACATCCACTATCAATCCACCTCAAATAAATCCCTTGGTTACAAGTTCTACCAATCCCGGGAGTACCTTGATCGCAAATCCTTTGTTTACATCTTGTGCATAAGGCAATTCTCAAAACATAGGACACGAGAATCTTTTCAATCAATGGACTCAAGTCCTAGTGTGTCATTTACATTACAAAATTTAATGACATCATCTTTTCCCACAATCCCCTTTACTATTCCAAATCAATCGAGACCTCAAACATACATTCCTCCACCTCATTCTACCATATTGCAAGGAATATTAAACCAAGGGAACCCTCCACCTCTCATCAGCAATCTGCTACCCACTCAAAACATCAATATCCATAATCCTTCACAGATGTCTCAACAACCACCTGATCCCACATTGCAAGTACATGCCTTAGCTCTACATCAAGCAAAACAAGCCTATCAACAATCTGTACAACAACAAAAACAACAAGAAGTAGCTTTAGCTGTACAACAACAAGCACAACAAGCAACCTTAGTAGCTCAACAAGGAGCCTTAGCACAACAACAACAATAGCAAGCAGCCTTAGCACAACAACAAGTAGTGGCCATTGTACAACAAGCATAGCAAGTAGCCTTAGCATCACAACAATCCATGCAACAACAACATCAAGCACAACAAGAAAATTTATTAGCACAACAAAAACAAGCCCAACAACAAGCCCTAGTGGCACAACAACAAAACCAAGCTCAATAGCAAGCCCTACTAGCTCAACAGTATGCCCAAAAAAAAAAACAAGGTTCCTATTATCCTCATTTAAACATCATCAATCCAAACACATCAGAAACATATTCATCACTTTCACAAAATCTCACACCTTCATATACCCCATATAACTCATCTATCATCCCACCATATGTTCTTCCACCTAATCCACAAGATGATCTAGCATAACAATTGAAAGCATTCTCATAAGAAATACATGACCTTCGCATGGAAAAGACAAGGAAGCCTCATCACAAAACTTGTGTCCTTACCCATTTGATCGAAACATAGCAATGATACCATTCCCTCTAGGTTTTGAAATTCCCAAATTTGACAAATACAGAGGGAGAGGAAGTCCTGTTGACCATATCAAATAATTTAACATCATGTGCATGGAGGTGGCTTACAACGATTCATATCTAATGCGCCTCTTCCCTCAAAGTTTAACAGGTAATGCTATGGATTGGTTTTCTCATTTTCCTCTTGATATCAAATTTTTTCAAGAAATCACTGATAAATTCATCGATCACTTCTTTTTCAATCTTAACATGGAAATTAGTCTAGAAGAGTTGTACACTCTTAAAAAAAATCGAGGAGAAACTTTCACTAATTTCTTACAATGATGGAGACAAAGAGCTAGTAAAAGCAAGTGGCCTCTTCCTGACAAACAAGTGGGAATCATTATAGCCAACCTGGATCCAAATCTATCATTCCACTTAAAAATGCAATGCATCACATCGTATGACGAGCTTGTACCTATAGCACTTAACATTGAATGAGCCCTATTCTTACAAGGAAATACTCAGGCTTACAAAGACAACCGTCCTTCAACTAGTTCAAATGAGAAACCTTGTGTATGGGCTAAGAACAAAAACGTAACAAACGATGGTGTAGTAGACACTAAGGTCATACTAAGTGCTCCTAGACCTAATAAAAATCAAGTTTCTAACATCCAACCAATTGTGCAACAAATGGTGCCACATCAAAATAGTCAGATCAGTAACATCAACATGCAACAAAGGTAAACCGATAATAGGAGTAACTATCCCAAATGCAAGTACACATAGTTTTCAAAAACCATTGAGATGATCATGAAGAAACTAATAGATTCAAATATGATAACACTTCCTAAATTTGAAAACTACTAAGAACCACAAGAGAATCCACCTTGGTACAATGAGCGTGATCTCTACAACTTTCATAAAATCAAAGGACATAAAACAAAAAAATTCATGAAACTCAAGAATATCATCCAAGATCTCATAGAGAATGATACCATATCTATTGAGGTACCAACTTGAAACCAGGATCTCAAGATATACAAGACCCCTATGCCAGATCATAACAAAGCAAATAACAATGACAAAGCTAAGGATTACACCAATGTACAACATACCTATTCCAATGTAGTTGCCTCCTATGATAGCGTCATCACTATTGTCACCATCAAAGGAGCTAATACGAAATGTGGAATCACCACATGACGTGGAAAAATAATCGTTCAAGGAGCTGTCCCATCTCAATCTAGGACACAACCTACATTTCCCACATCTAATCCTAGCAAGTACAATATTCTGGACCAACTTAAACAAACCCTCGTACATATATCAATCTTAGAACTCTTAAGGTTATCTCTCACACACAAGGAAATACTGGAAAAAGCCTTGTTTGAGTCATTCATTCCTGAGAACATTGATATCGATCAATTTCAAGCTATGGTAGGGCATATCACCAACCATCTTCTTACCTTCTCCAAGAAATATTTACTGTCACAACCATCTCATGACCGTGCTTTACACCTTGAGGTTGTAATTCATAAAAACAAGGTCAAAAGAGTCTTGGTAGATAGAGGTGTTGGTTTGAACATTTGTACCCTGTAGTTGATCAAGAATCTAGGCTATTTAGAAGATACTATTGAGAAGACAAAGAGTACCACTGTCGGGGCATATGACGACCAAGAACGGGTGTCACAAGGAATCATTGCACTTCCAATCCAAGTGGGACCTCTTATTGCATAAACTACATGCCAAGTACTTGATCTTGATCTTCCCTATAACATATTACTTGGCCAACCTTGGATTCATTCTCTAAAAGATGTAGCCTCAACCCATCATTAGTGTGTGAAGTTTCCTTTTGAAGGCAGAGAAATCACTATCCATGGAGATCCTAAGCCTTTCTACTATTGCAAAAGTCTTTAGGAAATTTTTTATAGGACCCCACAAATACCCAAAAATGATGGACCTACACCACCAAGCTCATTTATTGAATCATCATCCCTAGCCTCTACCTCAGCATAAAAAATTCCCATTGTAAAAAGTATACCCGATGTCAAAGCAGTGATCTAAGATGATGGTTGTGGAAACTACAAACTATTAAAAGACACCTTTGTCTTAGGAGAGTTACCTATTTCTCCTCAATCTCATGGGAAACCTAAATCTAGCACCAAAGAACTAGAAACAATCAAGATGGCAGCTACTACCTTCACCAAGTGGGGAGATATGAATCAAGAAGATGTCAATGAGGAAGATATCTCTAAACTTCTTTATCAAGATGAATGACTTGTTCTTGTTCTTCCCATGGAAGATGAAAATAAAGTCCTATAGCTAATGCAGAGCATGGGATATAACAAGAATGAAAAGCTAGGGAAAAATGACAATGGTTTACTAGAATCCATCGTTCTTGAGAAACAAATAAAGAATCTTGGCTTAGATTGTACTACTAGCAAGGGCACACTTATTGGCAAAGGTATTTCCACTAAACGAGTTGAGGCTTCCTCTTGGTCACCTACATCACATGATACAACCTTAGATGACTTTCCCCTTGATGTTGCTGACCTATTTGAGAATAGCACCCTTTTTATGATATACATGACATCCTTTGTCTCAAAGAACCAACCAACTAAAATATGCCTAGTATACCCGCAACTCATTAACATGGACCAACAAGGACCACCGATTCTAGGTTTATTCAAAAATGATGAAGCAATCTCAGAATTCATGGGACTCCAAGACAACTTATCATGGGTGGATCACAAAGCAGGATTTGACATAGAGCTCGATACAAGGGCATACTATGGGGAGATGATTTAATCCTTTAGTCGAAAAATAAATGAAATGCAACTAACATGCAGATCTTTGAGTGAAAACCACTTAGTGGCATTCTCTGGTCCCAAAATAGTAAAAACAAAGGATGCATCTGATGGTGAAAACCTCTATGAGGTGCCCAAGGACGAGGGATTCAATCTCCCCCTTAGTGTAATGCATCCAGAGAAGTCAACGGTGCTAGTAGAAAAGGCTACTCCAGTCAATGTGGGAATAGAAGAAGCACCTAAGATCACTTTTTATGTTGAATCATTGTTGGATGAAGAACAGAACAACCTAGCAACATTTCTCAATGAGAGAAGAGCTAACTTTGCATGGTCATACACATATGTGCTAGGCCTTGATCCAAAAGTAGTTGCACAAGACATCATAAGTTAACTTGCTCAAGAAGCTAAGTAAGTTTGTTGAGAAAAAAGGAATATTCCCCTTTTTCAAATGAGTGAGGAGAGAATATTCTTTGGAATATTATCATGGGTGAGGAAAAAGGATATTTAGTTAATTAAAACTAAATTAAATTGTGCAAAGGAATATTCCCCTTTTTGGAGGAATGTGCAAAGGAGGAATATTCCCTTGCAAGTGGGGGGAATTAAATTAGTTAGATAATTTCTAATTAAACAAGGGTTTAATCATGCAATAGGGGATTTAAAAGGATTAGATGATATTCATTAAATAAAATAATTTAATGAATGGGGGAAAGGTGGAATGACATTTAATTAAATAACTTAGGGTTATTTAATTAAATAAGGAGATTTAGGGATTTAAATTAAATAGTTTGATTTATTTAATTTAACAAGACTAAATGTTAGCACGAAAGGGGGTGAATTAACCTAATTTGATAAATTGGGTTAATAGGTGAAAGTGATGCCATTAATTAATTAGCTAGGCTAATTTAATTAATTAAGCGAAAAGAGAATGGGTTTGAGGAGGAAATGATGTTAGTATACCTATTTCGAGTGTATGACATCGTTTGGGACATTTTTTAGTGTCTACATTTTGCCCCTCTTTGAAGTGAGGTACTTGCTGCTTCGATTCAAAGATTAATGCCTTTCAGATTAAAAATCATTGCTTAAATCAAAAAATAAAAAAATTCTAATTTTTGGATGCCCCACTACTGCCCCAGTGGAAAGATTAAGTTGGTTCCCTGCCCTCTCGAGAAATTGGGTGGAAATTTATAATTTTGGGTTGATTTCTTGAAAAAGGTTAAAATGTTGCCCAATTGGTCTGGAAAGGCTTCAAGATGCAAAAAACATGCCAAAAATGCAAAAAAAATGCAAAATAAGGTTCAGTTTGTCAAAATTGGTGAAAATGATGAAAAACCTAGCGTGATGGTTAAATTAGGGCAAAAAAACCTAATTTGTAGGCATAAATAGGTGAGGAAGGGTCACTTTCAATTCATTTGTGCATTCACACCTTGATTTCTTGCATTTTGAGCTTTGACCCTAGCATATATGCCTATCGTCTGGACACATCTGGCGATGAGGACAACACTGTGTGAGTAATGGAACAATGAGACCTCATCATTCCACCTTCCTACCAGTGAGGCAATAGTGATGCTGGATGATGTATGGCGAATATTATGTTTGTTGATACATGGTGAGCGTGTGATATATGATGTCGATACCGGTTACGATGCATACCATGAGGTGATGGCTCTAGATAATATCATTCTAGTCACTTCTCAGATTGACCTCGAGATGTACAGAGGTCAAGTGCCCACTTTTAGATTGATCATTGCTACTATTATCTTAGGTTTAGTTGCTCCAAATCAGCAGAGCAGAGGATTCAGTCCGAGATGGGGCTTGGCTTGGCACAAGATGCTCTTCAGGAGGACATAGTATGCATGGGGGCCAATGATGCTAATCTCTTTATATCATGATATGCATGACTTTGTATACTGTGATGACTGTGACACCCCTCCGATTTGTTATGTTTTCTTGATAGCTCAGATACTTTGTTAGACTATGTTTTATGTTGTGGTTATTCTATCCCTGATACTGGAGTGATGATAGACTTTATTGATGTGATGACACATTATATGCATGATGATTTTGTTAATATGCTTTATGTTTGCATAGATGCTTAGTTGTGATGACATTGTTATATTTGCTTATGGTAGTTTAATTGATATATTATCTCGTCAGTTGATGTGACATTGTATTGGTGGAGAGAATGGTATTGCATCACTCGCTTGCGAGTGCCCTGTGATTTCCGCAATTTTCTCTTCACAGTGTGTATGAATTACTATCTGTATACATGTGCGACATTTGCTTGTTTGCAGGATTGCAGGTACAAGACATTAGCTTCACCTAGTTTCACAGGTCTGAGCATGTCCACTACTCAATAGTAATATTGGGAGATAGTAACAAGCTACTTAGTCATACCTTTACCCTCGTTTAGTGTGTTGTCAGTTTGAGTTTGGTCTTAGTTTTATCATTGTTGTTCTAGGTATTTTATTATTGTGCAAATTTAGTTTGGTAAATTAAATGTGTATTTAATTTAAATATTTAATTAAATGAATTATTGTTGTGAGGGCTTTAGAATAAATAAATAAATTTAATTTGGTTATGTTGTTGAGTAAATTTTATTATTAAAATAAACGGTAATTAAATAAATAAGAATATTTAAATTGGTTGCAATTAGTAAATTGTTTGATTATATTTAAATGCATGTGAATGGAAAATATCTAAATTGTTGACAGAAAAAATATTTTAGATATTTTGTTTAAGATAACTGGGAGTTAGAATTTTTTTATCTAATTTGTTGAAAATTCATTCACGGAGGAGATTTTTGGGAAAAGTAAAGAAAGTTGTTTCACGGAATTTTTTT
Source organism: Sequoia sempervirens (assembly GCA_007258455.2). Taxonomy (NCBI): domain Eukaryota; kingdom Viridiplantae; phylum Streptophyta; class Pinopsida; order Cupressales; family Cupressaceae; genus Sequoia; species Sequoia sempervirens. The sequence goes on from VDFB02058242.1 coordinate 237,654,527, forward strand.
TGGAAAATTAGTGAGGAAATTGTGGATCTCTCTAAGGAAATTGTTTTAGAATTATTTTCTGTAGAATTATTGGCTGTGTTTTTGGTTGTGTCTTCTCGAAGGAGGCAATTGCATTGAAGAAAGCTTTGGCTACATTTAGAATTGAAATTATAGAGAAGCTCGACAACATTTTCTTGAGGCAACATTCTTTTGTAACAGGTTCTTTACTGTTTTTGTGAAATTTGAAATTGAAAAGTTATTTTATTACTATAATGCAAATTGGAAATGTTTAGGAAAATATTTTTCATTACTGTAGAAGCTTTTATTTTTTAAAAATATTGCCGTGAAAATTGAACCTCTGTAGAAGAACATATTTAGATCTTCTGTTTAAATTGAGTATTTAAAATAGATTTATATAGGAGGAAATTATAGTGGATTATTGAACCTCTGTTGAATTTAAACCAAAACTTAGAAACCTCTTCCTGTGAAAACATAATTTATTCTTCTGTAGAAAATAGTAAATTACCGTTAAAGATTTAGATCCTTGTAGGGAATGATTTTTAACACAAATAAAAGTATTTGAGGAATTAGAAAACCTCTGTAGGATTGAAAATGAAATCTTCTGATAAATTTAGGAAAATTGAAATAATTGGAAACCTCTGGTAATTTGAAAATCAAAACAACAGAGAGAGTACGTCACTAAATTAATCATAACTCAAAATTTACGAACTAGGTAGGGCTGAATTTTTTATATGTTTTAAACGACTTGATTGCGCACCTTCAGTAAAAATTTCAGAGAAACCTAGATACGAAAACAAAAGTTATCAAAGTCGCAACATACTGGTTTTATGATTAGAATTGTAAATTTATATTTATATATTTATTTATTTGTTTAAAAATATATATTAAAAAAATTGGATATAAATTTAGAATATTTAAATGTATTTTTAAATAGGTGCATGCACATGCACAATTAGATATTTTAAAATGAACATTGGAAAAGAATAATTAGATTATGTAATTAGAAAATATATATATATATATATATTTATATATATTTATTTAAAAAGGATATTTATTTAAATGAATATTATATTGTTAATTAATGCATGCAATGCACAAATAGGTGTTTTATAATAAATTGATTTTATTAGAAAGATTGAATATTTAATTAAGGAAATTGAGTTAAGTATTATGAGCAGTTGGGATTTGGAAGTGGAATATTTAATTGTTTCGTTGTTTGTTTATTAAATTGAAATAGTGTTTTGGATGCTGCATTTTAATATGCAAGAATTGATTGTAATGGATTTAGGAAATCTGAAGGATAGTATTTGTTATTTTCTTGAATTGTATTTGAAAAACACATGTTTCTATAATTGTGTACTGGGGGGAAGTATTTGTCATTATGTGAATCTAAGTCTTTTAGAGTTGTAATTGTGAAAGGGTTGTGGTAACTTTAGTTGACCCTTTTGAGATTTCTTGGGTAGTGCACGTATTGGGTTTCAATATTGGGTTCTAACCAGCCTTCATCGAATAAATCTAACTTTAAGAAATCTAGTCAGGGTAGCAAGGATGTCGAGTCGACTGCGGCTCGTAGGAAGGCGAAAACTTGCTTTATCTGTGGCAAGTTCGATCACTGGGCCTGAGATTGTCAAGAAAAGAAGAGCTTGAATGCTACCAAGGCTGGATCAGAAAAGGGAGATGTGCACGAGATGGGTGCAATTTAGATGTTGCTTGCATTACAGAACAATGAGGGTTCGACCTCGACTGGACCATGTCTAGATCACGAGCTGTGCTTTGTGGAAATATACTTTGGTGCAAAGAAGGTGATCGCTATGGTGGATACCAGCGTGCGTCACAATTATATCTCACACAGAAAAGCAAAGAGCTGCGGTATGACTATTCGGGAGGCGAGCTCATCCTTTAAAGCTATGAATTCAGCGGCTCAAAAGTGCATTGGAAATGTCAAGGATGTGAAGATGCGAGTCGGCTCATGGCAGGGTTCTATGAACTTGGTGGCAATTGAGATGGAAGATTTTGAGTTGATACTGGACCAGGAATTTCTGAAGAAGGCTAAGGTCACGGTGATTCCTCACCTCAGATGTCTTTTATTCTTGGATGCTCATCATATTGGTATGGTGAAAACAGTGAAGAATTTTGCTGCTTCGAGGGCATTATCTATTCTCAGCTTTGGTCGAG
>VDFB02058242.1:237656804-237760118 GCA_007258455.2 Sequoia sempervirens
AGACACGGTTAGTGTCTCACCAACATGCCAACATAGGTTGATCGTCTTTGACCAAGTGAAGACTATCCTACGTGACTTGTATTTGACCAATCAGAGAAATTGAATGGGAATCGCTAGCAGTTGGACTATTGCAACCGTTACTGAGAGGAAGTTCAATAGACCATGGGCGTCATGGATATACTTAGGAATTGCAGATGTTGATCGGTTTGATTGTTGGATGAACTATAGATGAATTGTTCGATGTGTATCAGTGTGAATTCTATTTTGAGAAGGCTGTAACTTGAATGTTTCCTGTACAAGGTTGATCATAGTGAATGCTGTTGTAAACTGACATCAGAAAGATAAGTCTAATCTCTGTATGTAATCTCTATTACTGTAATACAAAGTGACTTCTCTTGGTGTGGTGGGTTTTTCTGCCATAAGGGTTTTCCCATGTAAATCTGGGGTTCATATGTGTATGTCTAATTCTCTGTTTCTGTTATCTCTTTCAAGTGCATCTTAATTCGATTGTAATTGTAAAATTTAAAAGTTTCTCTGCATTCTTCCTCGAGGATTTGACATTAGGAGAGTTGCTTCTGCACTTAGCTTTCCTTACAGAAGTTGGAGAATGTGCATCGACTATTGTGCCCTAAACAAAATAACGGTAAAGAATAGGTATCCTCTTCCCAGAATTGATGATTTACTTGATTAGTTGAAGCATGCAGTTATTTCACTAAGTTAGACTTGCGTAGTGGATATCATTAGATAAGAATTGCAGAAGATGACATTTGAAAAATTGCATTTAAGACAAAACAGGGATTGTTTGAGTGGATGGTCATGCCCTTTGTGATTTGTAATGCACCAACTACTTTTATGAGAGTCATGAATGATGTCTTTCATCCTTTCATTGATGATTTTGTCATAGTCTAACTAGATGATATTCTTATCTTCAATCAAACTTGGGAAGATCATGTAAGTCACATAAAGAAAGTTTTTGATGTATTGAGAAAATAAAAACTTTATGTAAAGATGTGTAAATGTGAATTTGCTAAGACATCCTTAGTGTGCCTAGGCTATGCCGTAGGAAGTGGTCAATTGAAAGTAGACCATGCGAAGGTTGAAGCTATTGTAAATTGGCTAAGCCAAGTATAGTCACAAAAGTTAGAAGTTTCCTAGGTGCAGTTCAGTATTGGAGAAAGTTCATTGCAAACTTCTCTTATATTGCTTCACCATTGCATGCATTAACTAGTACGATGGAAAATTTTCATAGGGGAGGTCCACAGTAGAAGGATTTCGACACTATGAAGGAAAAGTTGAGCACCGCACCAATTTTTGCTTTACTCGATCTACACCAGCCATTTGAGATCGAGACAAATGCAAGCCTATTTTCCATGGGAGTCATTTTCATGCATGGAGGTAAACCAGTCTACTACCACTTTGAAACTATTTTAGGAGTAGTAAGTATCTATCTTGCTTATGATAAGGAACTTTATGCTTTAGTTCAAAGTGTTAAAAAATGGAAACACTACATAATGGGGAAAGAAAGTGTAATCCATACTGATCACCAACTACTACCATATTTACACTCGTAGTCTAAACTGCAACAAAGTAGGCACTTTTGGTGGATGGGTTTTTTGCAATAGTTTCATTTGGTAATGAAGTATAAGAAAGGTACCCATAACAAAGTAGCAGACATGCTCTCTAGGCCTCCTGTTATGAAGGCTTTGATAATCCTTCAAAATAGTTCTTTGGTTCATGAAAGTTTTTAGGAACAATATGCTAATGATGAGAACTTTAAGGATATCTATGCGGCTTTGATCCAAGGTAAACATGTAGAAGAGAAAGATTACTATGTGTAGAACAAACTGTTATATCACTTGGGAAAGTTATGTGTTCCAAGGGATGAACAAGCACAGGTTATTAGAGAAGCACATACCTCATTGATTGCATGACACTTTGGGGTGAGTAAGACAATCACTCAGTTGTAGAAATATTGTTACTGGCCTCGTATGTAGGAAATTGTATCCAAGTATATTAGAGGTTGTGCTATTTGTGCAACTAGTAAACCTAGTAACAAGAAATTGGGGTTGTACACGCCTCTACCTGTACCTTCCCGTCCATGGAAAAGTGTGTCAATGGATTTTTCCAAGGGGTTCCAATGTCTACGAAGGGACATGATTATCTGTATGTAGTAGTTGATTAGTTCAACAAAATGTGTATTTTAATGCCTTGTAAGAAACAAGTCATTGTTAAACTGACATCTTAGATGTACTTCCAATTTGTATGGGTTCATTTTGGGTTACCTACTTCTATTGTATCGGATCGAGATTCTCAATTCTTAGGGGAATTTTGGTCAGCTTTGTGAGGATTCATGGACACTAGACTGAAGAAGAGTACAACCTTCCATCCGTAGACCGACAGACAGACAAAGGTAGTAAACAAGATAGTTGTGCATCTACTCAAAGGTTATTGCAACAAACATTCTAAGCTATGGGATGAGAGTCTTCATTATGTGTAGCATGCCTACAATCATGCAACGCACTCTTCTACAAAGAGGTCTCTGTTTGAGACATGCTTCGGTTATTTGCCTAAGAAATCGATGGATTTTTCTTTTGGGAAAGATGATGTTGAGGATGGATGCCATGATGTAGAGAAGGCTTTGAAGTTCATCCAGAAAGTCCAAGCAATTCATTAGGTAGTGGAAGCACAGTTAGAGCAAAGACAAGCAAAGTACAAGGCTCGCCATGATAAGCATCGTAGTGATCACCATTTTCAGGTTGGAGACAGATTTTTGTTACATATTAGCAAGGAAAGGATGCAAGGTGAAGGAAGAAAGCTCAAGCTGATCATATATGGTCCTTTTGAGATCCTTGAAAGGATTGGCACCAATGCCTTCTGCCTTGATCTTCCTCCATACGTGCACATCTATTTGGTTTTCAATGTTGAGAATCTAAAGTTTTATGAGCCTCCAATGATATTGGATGAAGACACGAGCATTCAGGTTCCATCAGTTGATCTTTCGCCAGAGTACATGCCAGAGTTGCCAGAGGATGTCATTCTTGATAGGAATGTCAGGACTTCACGAACAAGAGTAGTTGAATACCTCAGAGTGGGATTGAAGGGGATGGATCCAAGCAAGGAAAAATGGATGGAGATTAGTAAAGTGAGGGAAATTTACCCTCACTTACTTTCTGAGTAATCAAGCTTTTGGAGGTCCAAAAGCTCTCTAGTGGGGAGGCCTGATCCAGTGGATATTTTTCACTAAAATTTGAAGTGTCCCTAATGCTCTAGAATTCAACACCATTAGAAAGAGCTCAGAATCCTGATTGTAATGCAACTTGAATAGAGTTGAAAGGAGCTTGTATGCTCAAGTTATGGCCGGTCAAACTCTGGTTAAACTGGTACTTGAGGCCATCAAAAAAGTGAAAAAAATGGTCATCTTGGAATTCATGAAAAATGGCATCAAATTGAAGAGCTTGATAAAACAAACCCAATGATGTTCGTTTTGTCGACTTCCAAGATTGTACACTTGAGATATCACAAGTCAAAGTTATAGTTGACCAGGGTGGACTAGTCGTATGACTGATGACATCAACACAGTGACTCACTAATCTGTATGGTATAGACGTCGAGGTGGACCAATTGGCGGGTGACACATGGCAGCTGGCTATATAGGTGACGTGGTGAGATCATAAAGCACAGTCAACAGACGGGATAACTTAGTCAGCGTATGGGTTGGCTTCATTGGCATTAATGTGTCTTTAGCGGTGAATTAGATGATGACACGTGGCAACTCCTGGGAGCGCCATGTGCCACCCTTCCTTAATTGAAGGACAGCGAGATGTTTGAACAGTTCAACAAAATTTGGTTATGGGGCTCGAACCCCTCACTTAGCAGAGGTTAGCGGACCAACCCATCATTGTGTCCACATGCACATGTATACCCAATATAGATGTTGTTTTCTCTTAGCCTTTAACATTTTCTTAGGTGGATTAGAATGAATGGCCAGCAAGGGTTGAACCATATACCTCTCGCCGACCAAAATGAATGCTAACAGTTATGCCACCGATGGTTATTAAGATATATAAGGTTACAGTTACTTTTAAACACTGTTTTAAGGCCAAACATAACCAAAAAGGCCTTTATGGTTAAAAAACATCCTAACCATTTAAACCAAAGGCCCCCAAAGGACAAAATGTGTCATTCTATGAGTTGTTAGAGGGGGTTAGACATTTATTTTGGTGGTTAAGGCTTATTAGGCTCATCTTATGTATAAAAGGAGGAGTGTAGGCTCTTAGAAGCTAACCAGGTGATGTGAAGGAGGGAACGTTTTGGAGATTTGTTGAAGCTATTCTTGTACGATGGAGGAATGTCATATCACTGTGCTGAAAGGGAATGGTTTGATGGTGCATTTGTAATTTCTGATTTTGGAGCAAAGTAATTGGATTGGTCACTCTGTTGGAGAGGAACCCGAAGACGTAGCCTTTTGGCGAACTCCATTAACAAATTGTGTTCGATCTTCTAACTCATTTCTATTTTTCTTGCTTTCATCATCTTTATCATGCTATGTTGTTTAAGCATTTAAGTTATGTTAATTCGTTCTTTTGAGCTTTGAATTAACTGTTATTATACGTTAAGCATTTTGTAAGCAATCGTCTTAGATCCTTAATCAGATCACATAATCAAAGACAATTGTTTGTGGTAAAATCAATTCACTTAAGCAAAGATAAATTGACAAATGAAACCCACATGACTATTTGGAGACCGATTCTCCCATTGAATAACCTGATCTTCTAGGTGCTATAATTCAACCAAACTTTGAACTCATAAAGGGTGAATAAACTGATGTTATTAGTAGTTTGAGATCCTTCACTTTTGAAAACAAGGAAACAAACACACAGTGGAGAAACACAACAACCATTTTAGACAAAGAAGAGGAACATGCCGATATTGAGGCTAGAAGGCCCACATTACCACCACCCGCGTGGCAATAAATATCTTCCTTTCTTCTATAAACTTAAACTATTTTCACATGATCTCATGAAAAATCAGGATCCCTAAGCCAAGATCTACAGGTCCTCATTTTATACTTGGGCATCTCACTCCAAAAGCTCTCAAGAAACACCTTTTTGTGCTTCACAGAAATAGAGAAAGATTGGTAGCAAAATTTTATAGACGCGCTTCAATGTATAGTCCATAATTGTATGCATTCTTTTGGAGTCAAAATCCTAATATTTTCACATGATACCAAACTCCCATAAATGATTCATCAAATAGTCAAGATCCATAAGAGAAAATCTCCAGCCCGTCATTTCAGACATAGGAATCGTAGAACAAGGTATGGTCAAAATTGGGCTTCAATATTTTACTGCAATCGTTACACTTTGATAAGAAACTTTTATACCCGAGCTAGGAGAGCCCAAACAGGTTTGAACATTCCCATCCGTCCTCTCATTTGAATCAACATTAGTTTTCTAGGACTTGAACATTTTGGAAGTCTAGCACCATCCTCACTACCTTGATCTTATTAAAACAAAGGTTCACTTTACTAGATGATCTCACGCAAAGTAAGGATCCCCAAACAAAGGTCAACTGGTCATCACTTTAAGCTTAGACATCATAGTGCAAAAGCAATTAACTAGTACATTGAGGCACTCTACGAAAATAGAAACAAGTTGTTGATAAACTTTTATGAATGCACAATGAGGAAATATCTAGATATGTACATTTTCTTTATGATCCAAAACCCTCGCCTTTTTGAGGATCAATGACTTTTCTAAATCATTGAGTCTTTAGGATTTGAACATTTTAGAGGTCTATCATCATTCTCACTACCTTGGTCTTGTCAAAAAAAAAGGTTCACTTTAGGTCAACATTGGGTCAAACATTTCATTCACCCCTTCATCAAATTTCATCCTTCGCCTCATCTGTCTTTGCAAAATTTCAAATACACCAACACTTTGGGACTTAAACATCAAACCAATTGCTAACTTAGCTACTTTATATGTGAAATGTATCCTTTTCCATGCACTTAGTTAAGATAGTTATCATCTTTGAACTAGTTTATCTTGGATGTCATAAATCTACCCTAAAAATTTCTAGGTTCATTAGCATCGTTTATCACAACATCAAAACATCAAACTCAAGTCAAAAGTGTTGTCCCAAAATGTTTGCAAAGATCATTTCTCACATCACCCATCTTTTCATCCCACATTATCATCATTTCTCCCAAAAGAGTTAGAGTGTCCCTTTTACCTAGGTTTGAGTCAACTAGAGAGTTCAAACATTACAAAACTCAACACAACTCTCCCATAACTGACACAAAATTTATGGTAAATACGAGATCACATCAGAAGAGAATCATGGAGAAAAACAAAGTTACATTTACCTCAAGTGATCCAAATTCTTTAGAATTCAATCCTAGAAGTCATGTTACCCCGTCACAACAACCATCATCTCCTTCAGGACCATATGAGATCAAAAATGTCATGAATAATTCATTTGAGCTTACTAGGGAGGAAATTCTAGAACATCAAGCCTTTGAAAGTGTAGCTCCTATATCGTCGACGTTTGTAGCATAGAATTTAACATAGCGTTTCACAACTCCGTCACAAGGGCTAAATCAAACTTACATACCTAGTCTTGCAACCAACCTTGCTAAATAGTTTGGTCACACCTCACCATTTGAAATTATTACACTTGTGGGTAGCCTTGAAACTAATCCTCCACCTCCCACCACCGCTCAGACACCTACTTTGGTGCTCCTCCTGTTCCTGAAGCTCCAAAAAAACTACACACATTGCTTGAACTTCATTATTCCACCAGTACTTTGAAATTTCTGGGACAACCTTCTTAATCCACACCTATGAGTACCACAAGTATGCCTACCATCACACAAAGCAATATAGACCAAGTATCTCAAAATAGTGCACAAGGCCATGCCAACACTATATCACAAAATCAACCCTCAATGCAAATAGGGACATCTTTATCCAACCCTCCGGTGGGTTCACCCATGCCATCTAGCATTTCCACAACATCCACTATCAATCCACCTCAAATAAATCCCTTGGTTACAAGTTCTACCAATCCCGGGAGTACCTTGATCGCAAATCCTTTGTTTACATCTTGTGCATAAGGCAATTCTCAAAACATAGGACACGAGAATCTTTTCAATCAATGGACTCAAGTCCTAGTGTGTCATTTACATTACAAAATTTAATGACATCATCTTTTCCCACAATCCCCTTTACTATTCCAAATCAATCGAGACCTCAAACATACATTCCTCCACCTCATTCTACCATATTGCAAGGAATATTAAACCAAGGGAACCCTCCACCTCTCATCAGCAATCTGCTACCCACTCAAAACATCAATATCCATAATCCTTCACAGATGTCTCAACAACCACCTGATCCCACATTGCAAGTACATGCCTTAGCTCTACATCAAGCAAAACAAGCCTATCAACAATCTGTACAACAACAAAAACAACAAGAAGTAGCTTTAGCTGTACAACAACAAGCACAACAAGCAACCTTAGTAGCTCAACAAGGAGCCTTAGCACAACAACAACAATAGCAAGCAGCCTTAGCACAACAACAAGTAGTGGCCATTGTACAACAAGCATAGCAAGTAGCCTTAGCATCACAACAATCCATGCAACAACAACATCAAGCACAACAAGAAAATTTATTAGCACAACAAAAACAAGCCCAACAACAAGCCCTAGTGGCACAACAACAAAACCAAGCTCAATAGCAAGCCCTACTAGCTCAACAGTATGCCCAAAAAAAAAAACAAGGTTCCTATTATCCTCATTTAAACATCATCAATCCAAACACATCAGAAACATATTCATCACTTTCACAAAATCTCACACCTTCATATACCCCATATAACTCATCTATCATCCCACCATATGTTCTTCCACCTAATCCACAAGATGATCTAGCATAACAATTGAAAGCATTCTCATAAGAAATACATGACCTTCGCATGGAAAAGACAAGGAAGCCTCATCACAAAACTTGTGTCCTTACCCATTTGATCGAAACATAGCAATGATACCATTCCCTCTAGGTTTTGAAATTCCCAAATTTGACAAATACAGAGGGAGAGGAAGTCCTGTTGACCATATCAAATAATTTAACATCATGTGCATGGAGGTGGCTTACAACGATTCATATCTAATGCGCCTCTTCCCTCAAAGTTTAACAGGTAATGCTATGGATTGGTTTTCTCATTTTCCTCTTGATATCAAATTTTTTCAAGAAATCACTGATAAATTCATCGATCACTTCTTTTTCAATCTTAACATGGAAATTAGTCTAGAAGAGTTGTACACTCTTAAAAAAAATCGAGGAGAAACTTTCACTAATTTCTTACAATGATGGAGACAAAGAGCTAGTAAAAGCAAGTGGCCTCTTCCTGACAAACAAGTGGGAATCATTATAGCCAACCTGGATCCAAATCTATCATTCCACTTAAAAATGCAATGCATCACATCGTATGACGAGCTTGTACCTATAGCACTTAACATTGAATGAGCCCTATTCTTACAAGGAAATACTCAGGCTTACAAAGACAACCGTCCTTCAACTAGTTCAAATGAGAAACCTTGTGTATGGGCTAAGAACAAAAACGTAACAAACGATGGTGTAGTAGACACTAAGGTCATACTAAGTGCTCCTAGACCTAATAAAAATCAAGTTTCTAACATCCAACCAATTGTGCAACAAATGGTGCCACATCAAAATAGTCAGATCAGTAACATCAACATGCAACAAAGGTAAACCGATAATAGGAGTAACTATCCCAAATGCAAGTACACATAGTTTTCAAAAACCATTGAGATGATCATGAAGAAACTAATAGATTCAAATATGATAACACTTCCTAAATTTGAAAACTACTAAGAACCACAAGAGAATCCACCTTGGTACAATGAGCGTGATCTCTACAACTTTCATAAAATCAAAGGACATAAAACAAAAAAATTCATGAAACTCAAGAATATCATCCAAGATCTCATAGAGAATGATACCATATCTATTGAGGTACCAACTTGAAACCAGGATCTCAAGATATACAAGACCCCTATGCCAGATCATAACAAAGCAAATAACAATGACAAAGCTAAGGATTACACCAATGTACAACATACCTATTCCAATGTAGTTGCCTCCTATGATAGCGTCATCACTATTGTCACCATCAAAGGAGCTAATACGAAATGTGGAATCACCACATGACGTGGAAAAATAATCGTTCAAGGAGCTGTCCCATCTCAATCTAGGACACAACCTACATTTCCCACATCTAATCCTAGCAAGTACAATATTCTGGACCAACTTAAACAAACCCTCGTACATATATCAATCTTAGAACTCTTAAGGTTATCTCTCACACACAAGGAAATACTGGAAAAAGCCTTGTTTGAGTCATTCATTCCTGAGAACATTGATATCGATCAATTTCAAGCTATGGTAGGGCATATCACCAACCATCTTCTTACCTTCTCCAAGAAATATTTACTGTCACAACCATCTCATGACCGTGCTTTACACCTTGAGGTTGTAATTCATAAAAACAAGGTCAAAAGAGTCTTGGTAGATAGAGGTGTTGGTTTGAACATTTGTACCCTGTAGTTGATCAAGAATCTAGGCTATTTAGAAGATACTATTGAGAAGACAAAGAGTACCACTGTCGGGGCATATGACGACCAAGAACGGGTGTCACAAGGAATCATTGCACTTCCAATCCAAGTGGGACCTCTTATTGCATAAACTACATGCCAAGTACTTGATCTTGATCTTCCCTATAACATATTACTTGGCCAACCTTGGATTCATTCTCTAAAAGATGTAGCCTCAACCCATCATTAGTGTGTGAAGTTTCCTTTTGAAGGCAGAGAAATCACTATCCATGGAGATCCTAAGCCTTTCTACTATTGCAAAAGTCTTTAGGAAATTTTTTATAGGACCCCACAAATACCCAAAAATGATGGACCTACACCACCAAGCTCATTTATTGAATCATCATCCCTAGCCTCTACCTCAGCATAAAAAATTCCCATTGTAAAAAGTATACCCGATGTCAAAGCAGTGATCTAAGATGATGGTTGTGGAAACTACAAACTATTAAAAGACACCTTTGTCTTAGGAGAGTTACCTATTTCTCCTCAATCTCATGGGAAACCTAAATCTAGCACCAAAGAACTAGAAACAATCAAGATGGCAGCTACTACCTTCACCAAGTGGGGAGATATGAATCAAGAAGATGTCAATGAGGAAGATATCTCTAAACTTCTTTATCAAGATGAATGACTTGTTCTTGTTCTTCCCATGGAAGATGAAAATAAAGTCCTATAGCTAATGCAGAGCATGGGATATAACAAGAATGAAAAGCTAGGGAAAAATGACAATGGTTTACTAGAATCCATCGTTCTTGAGAAACAAATAAAGAATCTTGGCTTAGATTGTACTACTAGCAAGGGCACACTTATTGGCAAAGGTATTTCCACTAAACGAGTTGAGGCTTCCTCTTGGTCACCTACATCACATGATACAACCTTAGATGACTTTCCCCTTGATGTTGCTGACCTATTTGAGAATAGCACCCTTTTTATGATATACATGACATCCTTTGTCTCAAAGAACCAACCAACTAAAATATGCCTAGTATACCCGCAACTCATTAACATGGACCAACAAGGACCACCGATTCTAGGTTTATTCAAAAATGATGAAGCAATCTCAGAATTCATGGGACTCCAAGACAACTTATCATGGGTGGATCACAAAGCAGGATTTGACATAGAGCTCGATACAAGGGCATACTATGGGGAGATGATTTAATCCTTTAGTCGAAAAATAAATGAAATGCAACTAACATGCAGATCTTTGAGTGAAAACCACTTAGTGGCATTCTCTGGTCCCAAAATAGTAAAAACAAAGGATGCATCTGATGGTGAAAACCTCTATGAGGTGCCCAAGGACGAGGGATTCAATCTCCCCCTTAGTGTAATGCATCCAGAGAAGTCAACGGTGCTAGTAGAAAAGGCTACTCCAGTCAATGTGGGAATAGAAGAAGCACCTAAGATCACTTTTTATGTTGAATCATTGTTGGATGAAGAACAGAACAACCTAGCAACATTTCTCAATGAGAGAAGAGCTAACTTTGCATGGTCATACACATATGTGCTAGGCCTTGATCCAAAAGTAGTTGCACAAGACATCATAAGTTAACTTGCTCAAGAAGCTAAGTAAGTTTGTTGAGAAAAAAGGAATATTCCCCTTTTTCAAATGAGTGAGGAGAGAATATTCTTTGGAATATTATCATGGGTGAGGAAAAAGGATATTTAGTTAATTAAAACTAAATTAAATTGTGCAAAGGAATATTCCCCTTTTTGGAGGAATGTGCAAAGGAGGAATATTCCCTTGCAAGTGGGGGGAATTAAATTAGTTAGATAATTTCTAATTAAACAAGGGTTTAATCATGCAATAGGGGATTTAAAAGGATTAGATGATATTCATTAAATAAAATAATTTAATGAATGGGGGAAAGGTGGAATGACATTTAATTAAATAACTTAGGGTTATTTAATTAAATAAGGAGATTTAGGGATTTAAATTAAATAGTTTGATTTATTTAATTTAACAAGACTAAATGTTAGCACGAAAGGGGGTGAATTAACCTAATTTGATAAATTGGGTTAATAGGTGAAAGTGATGCCATTAATTAATTAGCTAGGCTAATTTAATTAATTAAGCGAAAAGAGAATGGGTTTGAGGAGGAAATGATGTTAGTATACCTATTTCGAGTGTATGACATCGTTTGGGACATTTTTTAGTGTCTACATTTTGCCCCTCTTTGAAGTGAGGTACTTGCTGCTTCGATTCAAAGATTAATGCCTTTCAGATTAAAAATCATTGCTTAAATCAAAAAATAAAAAAATTCTAATTTTTGGATGCCCCACTACTGCCCCAGTGGAAAGATTAAGTTGGTTCCCTGCCCTCTCGAGAAATTGGGTGGAAATTTATAATTTTGGGTTGATTTCTTGAAAAAGGTTAAAATGTTGCCCAATTGGTCTGGAAAGGCTTCAAGATGCAAAAAACATGCCAAAAATGCAAAAAAAATGCAAAATAAGGTTCAGTTTGTCAAAATTGGTGAAAATGATGAAAAACCTAGCGTGATGGTTAAATTAGGGCAAAAAAACCTAATTTGTAGGCATAAATAGGTGAGGAAGGGTCACTTTCAATTCATTTGTGCATTCACACCTTGATTTCTTGCATTTTGAGCTTTGACCCTAGCATATATGCCTATCGTCTGGACACATCTGGCGATGAGGACAACACTGTGTGAGTAATGGAACAATGAGACCTCATCATTCCACCTTCCTACCAGTGAGGCAATAGTGATGCTGGATGATGTATGGCGAATATTATGTTTGTTGATACATGGTGAGCGTGTGATATATGATGTCGATACCGGTTACGATGCATACCATGAGGTGATGGCTCTAGATAATATCATTCTAGTCACTTCTCAGATTGACCTCGAGATGTACAGAGGTCAAGTGCCCACTTTTAGATTGATCATTGCTACTATTATCTTAGGTTTAGTTGCTCCAAATCAGCAGAGCAGAGGATTCAGTCCGAGATGGGGCTTGGCTTGGCACAAGATGCTCTTCAGGAGGACATAGTATGCATGGGGGCCAATGATGCTAATCTCTTTATATCATGATATGCATGACTTTGTATACTGTGATGACTGTGACACCCCTCCGATTTGTTATGTTTTCTTGATAGCTCAGATACTTTGTTAGACTATGTTTTATGTTGTGGTTATTCTATCCCTGATACTGGAGTGATGATAGACTTTATTGATGTGATGACACATTATATGCATGATGATTTTGTTAATATGCTTTATGTTTGCATAGATGCTTAGTTGTGATGACATTGTTATATTTGCTTATGGTAGTTTAATTGATATATTATCTCGTCAGTTGATGTGACATTGTATTGGTGGAGAGAATGGTATTGCATCACTCGCTTGCGAGTGCCCTGTGATTTCCGCAATTTTCTCTTCACAGTGTGTATGAATTACTATCTGTATACATGTGCGACATTTGCTTGTTTGCAGGATTGCAGGTACAAGACATTAGCTTCACCTAGTTTCACAGGTCTGAGCATGTCCACTACTCAATAGTAATATTGGGAGATAGTAACAAGCTACTTAGTCATACCTTTACCCTCGTTTAGTGTGTTGTCAGTTTGAGTTTGGTCTTAGTTTTATCATTGTTGTTCTAGGTATTTTATTATTGTGCAAATTTAGTTTGGTAAATTAAATGTGTATTTAATTTAAATATTTAATTAAATGAATTATTGTTGTGAGGGCTTTAGAATAAATAAATAAATTTAATTTGGTTATGTTGTTGAGTAAATTTTATTATTAAAATAAACGGTAATTAAATAAATAAGAATATTTAAATTGGTTGCAATTAGTAAATTGTTTGATTATATTTAAATGCATGTGAATGGAAAATATCTAAATTGTTGACAGAAAAAATATTTTAGATATTTTGTTTAAGATAACTGGGAGTTAGAATTTTTTTATCTAATTTGTTGAAAATTCATTCACGGAGGAGATTTTTGGGAAAAGTAAAGAAAGTTGTTTCACGGAATTTTTTTTGGAAAATTAGTGAGGAAATTGTGGATCTCTCTAAGGAAATTGTTTTAGAATTATTTTCTGTAGAATTATTGGCTGTGTTTTTGGTTGTGTCTTCTCGAAGGAGGCAATTGCATTGAAGAAAGCTTTGGCTACATTTAGAATTGAAATTATAGAGAAGCTCGACAACATTTTCTTGAGGCAACATTCTTTTGTAACAGGTTCTTTACTGTTTTTGTGAAATTTGAAATTGAAAAGTTATTTTATTACTATAATGCAAATTGGAAATGTTTAGGAAAATATTTTTCATTACTGTAGAAGCTTTTATTTTTTAAAAATATTGCCGTGAAAATTGAACCTCTGTAGAAGAACATATTTAGATCTTCTGTTTAAATTGAGTATTTAAAATAGATTTATATAGGAGGAAATTATAGTGGATTATTGAACCTCTGTTGAATTTAAACCAAAACTTAGAAACCTCTTCCTGTGAAAACATAATTTATTCTTCTGTAGAAAATAGTAAATTACCGTTAAAGATTTAGATCCTTGTAGGGAATGATTTTTAACACAAATAAAAGTATTTGAGGAATTAGAAAACCTCTGTAGGATTGAAAATGAAATCTTCTGATAAATTTAGGAAAATTGAAATAATTGGAAACCTCTGGTAATTTGAAAATCAAAACAACAGAGAGAGTACGTCACTAAATTAATCATAACTCAAAATTTACGAACTAGGTAGGGCTGAATTTTTTATATGTTTTAAACGACTTGATTGCGCACCTTCAGTAAAAATTTCAGAGAAACCTAGATACGAAAACAAAAGTTATCAAAGTCGCAACATACTGGTTTTATGATTAGAATTGTAAATTTATATTTATATATTTATTTATTTGTTTAAAAATATATATTAAAAAAATTGGATATAAATTTAGAATATTTAAATGTATTTTTAAATAGGTGCATGCACATGCACAATTAGATATTTTAAAATGAACATTGGAAAAGAATAATTAGATTATGTAATTAGAAAATATATATATATATATATATTTATATATATTTATTTAAAAAGGATATTTATTTAAATGAATATTATATTGTTAATTAATGCATGCAATGCACAAATAGGTGTTTTATAATAAATTGATTTTATTAGAAAGATTGAATATTTAATTAAGGAAATTGAGTTAAGTATTATGAGCAGTTGGGATTTGGAAGTGGAATATTTAATTGTTTCGTTGTTTGTTTATTAAATTGAAATAGTGTTTTGGATGCTGCATTTTAATATGCAAGAATTGATTGTAATGGATTTAGGAAATCTGAAGGATAGTATTTGTTATTTTCTTGAATTGTATTTGAAAAACACATGTTTCTATAATTGTGTACTGGGGGGAAGTATTTGTCATTATGTGAATCTAAGTCTTTTAGAGTTGTAATTGTGAAAGGGTTGTGGTAACTTTAGTTGACCCTTTTGAGATTTCTTGGGTAGTGCACGTATTGGGTTTCAATATTGGGTTCTAACCAGCCTTCATCGAATAAATCTAACTTTAAGAAATCTAGTCAGGGTAGCAAGGATGTCGAGTCGACTGCGGCTCGTAGGAAGGCGAAAACTTGCTTTATCTGTGGCAAGTTCGATCACTGGGCCTGAGATTGTCAAGAAAAGAAGAGCTTGAATGCTACCAAGGCTGGATCAGAAAAGGGAGATGTGCACGAGATGGGTGCAATTTAGATGTTGCTTGCATTACAGAACAATGAGGGTTCGACCTCGACTGGACCATGTCTAGATCACGAGCTGTGCTTTGTGGAAATATACTTTGGTGCAAAGAAGGTGATCGCTATGGTGGATACCAGCGTGCGTCACAATTATATCTCACACAGAAAAGCAAAGAGCTGCGGTATGACTATTCGGGAGGCGAGCTCATCCTTTAAAGCTATGAATTCAGCGGCTCAAAAGTGCATTGGAAATGTCAAGGATGTGAAGATGCGAGTCGGCTCATGGCAGGGTTCTATGAACTTGGTGGCAATTGAGATGGAAGATTTTGAGTTGATACTGGACCAGGAATTTCTGAAGAAGGCTAAGGTCACGGTGATTCCTCACCTCAGATGTCTTTTATTCTTGGATGCTCATCATATTGGTATGGTGAAAACAGTGAAGAATTTTGCTGCTTCGAGGGCATTATCTATTCTCAGCTTTGGTCGAGCTGTCCGCAAAGATGGATACTCTGCATACTTAGCTGCATTGATAGGTGACTGGGATGAAGACGAGAGCTCGAGTCCCACGGATCCTGGAATGGTGGCCGAGGTGCTTGCTGAGTACTCTGATGTTATGCCTGACAAGGTGCCAGCCGAGTTGCCACCCCGACGAGGTGTTGATCATCGAATTGAGCTAGAAGCTGGAGCTAGACCGCTGGCTCGACCTCCATAATGACTCTCAAGACCAGAGATGGCTGAGTTGAAGAAGTAGCTAGCTGAGCTGGTTGAAGCCAGATACATATAGCCCTCACGTTCCCCATATGCATCTCCGACTCTCTTTCAGAAAAAGAAAGATGGAAGTCTTAGATTGTGCGTGGACTATTGAGCTTTGAACAAGCTCACTATAAAGAATAAGTACACACTCCCCTTGATCGCAGATTGTTTTGACCGCCTATCAGGGGTGAGCTACTTCACCAAGTTAGACCTAAAGCAGGGGTACTATCAAGTGCGAATCGCTACAGGTGATGAAGAAAAGACGACGATGACGACCAGGTATGGTTCATATGAATTCCTTGTGATGCCATTTGGGCTTTGCAATGCCCCAGCCACATTTTGCACGTTAATGAATGATGTATTCAGATCGCTTCTAGATAAGTGCGTAGTAGTGTATTTGGATGATATACTAATCTACATCAAGAGCTTAGAGGAGCATTGCGAGCACTTGGCTGAGGTGTTCCAGTTGCTGAGGGAGAATAATCTCTTTGTGAAGAAAGAGAAGTGCTCTTTGCCCAGTCCGAAGTCCAATTTCTGGGACATGTCATCGGTGGAGGTTACATTAGACCTGATCCTGAGAAGATTCAGGCGATCTGAGAATGGGAAGCTTTGCAGTCAGTGCATGAAGCTAGGCAGTTCCTTGGTCTGACAAACTACTACAGAAAGTTCGTGCCAGGGTTTTCAAAGATTGCTGCTCCCCTGACGGACTTGTTAAAGAAGGACCGAGCTTGGAAATGGACCGAGGAGCAAGTGAAGGAAGGAATTTGAAGAGCTGAAGGAAAAGCTGTGTTCTAAGCCCGTGTTGGCTTTGCTAAAATTTGGCAAGACTTTTGAAGTTCAGACCGATGTCTCTGATTTCGCTGTTGGTGGTGTGCTCATGCAGGATGGGCAACCGGTTGCATTTGAGTCTCAGAAGCTCAATGAAAGAGAGTGACGTTATCTGACCCATGAGAAAGAAATGAGAGGAATTGTTCATTGCTTATGGGTTTGGAGGCACTATTTGCTGGGAGTTCCATTTATAGTCAAGATGGATAACATTAGCTCGACTTACTTTAAGACTCAGGCCAAGATCACTCTGAAGCAGGCCAGATGGCAGGAGTTCCTTGTTGAGTTTGATATGGATCTGATTCATACACCAGGAAAATAGAACATGGTAGCCAATGCGTTCAGCAGGAAGGCTTAGTTGGCTGCGATCCAGTTGCAACAGGAGCTGAGCAACTCAGAGAGCAGAGTCAGATTATCAGAGGAGGTTCTTGAGAAGATCAAAGAGGGACTCGAGCTAGACTCCCAGGCGTATCAACTGGTGAATCAGGTGAAAATGGGATGGACTCGGAAGTTTCACTTAGAGAAGGGGCTACTGATGTTCTCAGGTGAACGAGTCTACATTCCGAAATGGAAAGACCTCAGGAGATATCTGATCCAAGAGCGTCACAACTCCGTGTGGGTAGGCCATCCAGGACAGAGGTGAACTGTAGCTCTGCTTGAGTGAGGTCTCTTCTGGCTGAAGCTCAAAGATGACATCGAAGAGTATGTGAAGACTTGCTTGATCTATCAGCAAGACAACTCTGTGAGCCAGTTACCAGGAGGGTTGTTGCAGCCGTTGCTGGTTCTAGTCAGACCTTGGGCAAGTCTAAGCATGGAATTTATCACATAGTTACCTGAAGTGGATGAGTTCTTGAGCATTATGGTGGTTGTCGATCGGTTTTCCAAATATGGAACCTTTGTTGCTTGTCAGACAGGTTGCACAGCTGAGGATGCAGCGAGCTATTTCTTCAGACATGTGGTAAAACATTGGGGAGTTCCCCTGAGCATTGTTTCCGATCAAGATCCCAGGTTTACGAGTAAGTTCTGGAGCGAGCTCTTCAAGCTGATGGGAATGAAGATACTGATGTCTACCAATTATCATCCTCAGATGGATGGGCAGACAGAGCGAATCAATGCTGTCCTTGAAGATTACCTGAGGCATTATATCAGTTCAGATCAGATCAACTGGCTGAGTTTGCTGGACGTAGCTCAGTTCAACTATAACTTGCAGAAGTTGGGATCGAGTCAATTTTCTCCTTTTCAGTTGGCTACTGGACAATAGCCATTGACCCCGCACACGGTGCTGAGTGCATACCATGGAGCTAGTAGCACGGACGTGAGTGATTATCTGAAGGAGTTCAACGAAAGAGTAGACCTTGCAAGGTACTACTTAACCAAGGCTAGCGACCGAATGAAGAAGGGTGCCGATACCAAGCGATTGGAAGTTGAGTTCCAGGTGGGCGACAAAGTGTTGCTATGGATGGATCCTCAGTAGTTTAGGTTGCAGAAAGGTATGAGTCATGCACTGCTCCGCTGATATGATGGACCGTTCAGTGTCATCAGGTGAGTTGGCAAGGTTGCGTACAAGCTGAAGCTACCTTTGCATATGAAGGTGCATCCGGTATTCCATGTGAGTTAGTTGAGACCCCATCATGTCGATGAGGATGATCTCCTGCACAATGTTTCGACCCAAGGTCCTGCCAATGTAGTTGACAGAGCCGAGCATGAAGTGGAAGAGATCATTGACATGAGAGAGCGGGGAATCGGCCGACACAAGTTGCAAGAGTTCCTTGTGGTCTGGAAGAACAGGCTGCACCAAGATGCCACCTGGGAGCGAGGTGAGGCGTTATGGCAAGTAGAAGAGAAAGTGGTAGAGTTCCTTGCGAGGCGCTTTGCCCCGTCGAAGACCTAAGTTGTGCAACGGGTGCTCCTGCATGGCCGCGGCGGTCGTTCCGGCGTCGAGGGCGTTGCCTAGTTTAATTGGGGGAGAATGTTGCGAACTTTGAGCGCTAGAGCTGAGCTAGCCGAGTTGGTTTCCAAGTCGCGGTGTTGGCGTGCCGAGCCGAGCTCGAATCCGGTCCGAGTTAGAATTTGTATGCAAAGTGGGGCTAAGAATTTTGATGTCGGTATTTGGATCCGCATTGTGTGGCACCTTATGCGGCACATATTGTGGGTGCATTGGGCGGGCGCATTTTGTGGGCGCGCGTTGACTTGTGAGCTGCTGATTGGTTAGCGATGGTTGCATCGGATTATGATCTGTAGTCTCAAATGGGTATCATTTCATTGGCTAGCTGTATGCGATCCGTGGATGCAAATGGGTACTGTTTGATTGGTTGCGGCGAGTTCCTACCTCGAGCCCAGATTTTATAAAAAGGGTTCTAAGTCGGATGTGACAAGAAATGGCCGAGTTGGGATTCATTGTCTTGTTGATATGTAGAGTAGGATTTTGCATGAGTCTGAGTTTCTTGTAAATTGAGTAGGAGTATTTGGTTTCTATGTAGTGGTGTAACCCTAGACCTTTGAGTCTGAATCTAGGTTTGTACATAGTGTACACTGTTGCATTGTAACGTATCGAATTGGAGCTTACATTATGCTCGTGGCGAGCTGGGTTTTTTGGTGCATTCCGCGTGACGAGCTCATCTGAGTTTAGAGATGTGTTACCTTTTGAGGTGTATTGGTTATTGTTGTTGTTTTGTTCTTAGTGCACTGTCTACCCTTGGCATGTAGTTTGAGTTATGTGTTGTCGATAAGGGAGTGGCTTTCAGCGAGGGCTGTGACACAAAGTGGTCCCAGGACAACTTGTGGGGGAGTCAGTATAATCAAGTGGGAATTAAATAATCTATTAGGTTAACACATATAACAAGATATTTAGCCTCGCTCATTGGCTCAAGGGCTTGTATGAGACTTTAGATGAGTCGGGAAGGCCTGGAATGGCAAGATCATTATCTTGTCTTCTCGAAAGGTAACCGATTCTGTACTAGTGTGCATGTGGGGCCTAAATCATAAGAGGTTACCAAGATAACCCTAGAGGGGGGCCGAGACCTAAGAAGATCTCCTTTGGATAACCAATGCAACCTTTGTGATGAAACTCCTCCTATGCCAACAGTCAGTTTACTGTATTGTGTTAGTAATTGATTTTGTAATTCTGGAAGGAATGTGACCCTAGTTCTTGTTTATCTATTCTGTGAGTATTTTTGTATATTGCCTGTGTCTAGAGATAATAGGTTGTCTTGGTTTCCTGTTACTATCTCCTAGCACAGGGGCTGGGCCTACGGGTACCAGATGGTTGGGTGGCGTGCATCTTACACTATCGAGTTTCTCTTCCTGTTTGTGATGGCGGGATCTTCTTGTTCGAAGAGCTCGTGTGGTTCTTTAGAGTTGTTCTTCTACTTCTTCATTGTAACTATGGATCTATATATATAATTGTAATACCTCATTTGTATCGAGGTGAACCTTTGTGATGTAATTGTAATAATATTTATGATCTATTCATTATTGGATTTAATGGTGTTGTATATGTGGAAATATGTTCAATACATTTCTATGTGTTAGCTTTATCTTGTAATGGTTTAATGCTTTGTTGTAAGTTGTATCTTGAGTTTAAAATTCATATGCTATGGTTGGTTAAATTTTATAAGTAATGGTGTTCACATGTAGATGTGTTGCGTAGCCTATAGGATGTATGTGGTTAGAGTAGGATACTTTACTCGTCTTGTTTTAACTTTAAGAAAAAAAATAGTTGTGCTTCCGCAGTATTGCATCGTCCTCTAGGTTGCGGGACGAGGTTTTACAATGGTAGGGCCATTGGTAGAAGGGTCACTTTGCTACATATTTGGGCTTGGGAGCACATTGTTGTGTTGCGACTGATTATTCAGATGGTAGATGTACAATTAGATGATCTTGTTGTCTAGAGGTATAGGGGTGCCATCACACTATGGCTCATAGAGTAGCTCGACCTTTCATATTGGTGCAGGGTCATCGATGATATGATAGTTTTTAGATGGCGACCTTGGCTTCAGATGCCAACGTGGTATGATGATGTACAACAACTCTTCTTCACTCAGTAGACCCGATAAATGCAGGGTAGAGAGCATACTATTATAGAGAGATACATGCTAGATAGGGTGGTGAGATAGTATCGTGATAGGCAAGATAGGCCGAATGATGTATACACTGCTATCTTTCCTAGGTCAACATGAGAGGCACTAGTGTGGGGACCCATGATCCTAGCCCATGAGGTTGTCGAGGGATTTCATTAATTGGTTGCTTGGCCATGGGCATATGACCAGGGATAGGTGGATGCTTAGATGATGCCTGCTTATGATGCATGGTTCGCACCCCCTCGACGGTTGATAGATCCAGTGGGTGCACCTCCATGAGGGAGACTGAGAGGGAGGGGTGCAGACAAAGGCAGAGGTCAGCTAGGTGATGGGTAGGGCCGAGGTAAGGGAAAAGGCTAGGATGGCCAAGATCAACAGGATGGAAAGGTCCTAAGAGCACCACTAGGGCATCAACAACCTCCACAGTAGCCTTCAATTCAACAATAGTTAGTGCAAAAACAACCTATGTAGCCACCACCGCTTGGGACAAATCCCCAAGATTTACATATTTAGCAACTACAATAGTAGGTACAGGTTATTATAGGTGAGCGGGATTAGGAACGATAGCATGTTTTGGTCATTATTGTAGAGAGAGACCAAGCTAGGCAACAAGTACAAGCTGTCACGACAGAGTGATACCACGAGCGGTAGCTTAGATAGATTGTTGAGATGCAGTTAGCATAGGAGGTCGGGTGCCATCAACAACTAGAGATGATGAGGACTACAGCTCAGGGGAAAACAATGTCTGCTAGATTATACAAATAGGTCGTGATTGAGGTGGCCTATTATTGGATGCACTACTACAAAGATGTCCATGCGACACTTAGACAACCGAATTACTCATAGAGGAGCGGGGCACATCCCAAGGCCGATGATCAGCTAGAGAGATTGGCTAGTGAGGGTAGCAGCCACTAGGGCTAGCCTGCGTGTACATAGACTTTTTGATTACCGCCCAATTCTTTACATAGATATACATTCATGGGATCCTTTTTGATAGCCTCATGGATATTTTTTTGTTGATCAATATACATACACTGACTCAGATATTGTATTATGATAGTCAACATTTTTTGATATATATATATGATACGGATTCAATGTGATGTGATGTGTTCTCTTTATTTCATGCTTATTGTATGTATGGATGCACTTGATATGATGATGTGATTCATTATGATTATGTATGGATGCAATGAATGGATGCACTTCTTTTTCAATATCTTTTCATGACATTCTATGGGATGGATGATAATATGATATGCAGATGTTATGCTTACGCAAATGATATGGATGCATTTCTTTTGTATATTTTCTTGTGCAATTTTTACGATATGATGATGCGATATATGTGGATGAATGCAATGATGTAAGATGCTTATGCTATGTTAATGCAATGCATATGAGATGTGATACATGTTTATGATATGTATCAATGATTTAAGTTGCTTAGAATAACAAATCTATAATATTCATCACAACTTAAATGATAATGTAGGATGTATATATGTGGATGATTTGTGGATGCAGGATGGATGCATTGATGATGTTTTTGTTGAATGTCATGATACCAAGTTAGTGTGGAGAGAAGATAGAAAAAATAAGATGAATGACCTTTGATTTTGATGATTACCTATAAAGATCCAACAATTCTATGATCCACCAAGACTTTATTAGAGATAGTGATGAGAGATGCATAATGAGGATGACGACGATGACGATTTTCTCATATCTTAGGATTGGGATTTTCCATAGTTCCTTATTGTTTGATATAACACATAAACATGATGCATCAAGGTATTGATAACTAGGATGGTGTTGTATCTAGTGTAATGAACTTTGACTCTACAAACATATAGGATAGTTCTTGTTCACACCTTGACATACAAAAACCTCATTGGAATGTAAGTTAGAAGCTTAGAATATATTGGACCGAAGCATACTCAATAGTCAACAATCTACTTTGAACAACTTTCCTACAGACAACTAAGCAAGTATGCACCAAGATTATTTTACAAGAACATCCACAAGCACAAAAAAAGAAAGATAATGATCGATGCCCCATTCCTTTCTTTCTAAATCATTTTGATAGAAATCATCAAGAGGTCCTTGAAATGGGTCATTAAGATAAATCATAAGAAAAGATTAAAGACAAACAGTCATTGTTATCTATATCTCTCACCAGTTTAATTTTAGCTAAGGTGATGTTTGATATTGATGTCCATCGTAGGAAGGATACATCCTAGGACATGTTGACTAGATGGTTTGATTAGGATGACACATTTTATGATAAGCCGTTGATAAAAACTTCACTGACATATTTATTATGATCTAGAATTTAGATTTTGACACTTAGGTTCTCACTTTACGACTTGTGATACTTTTTTTCTATTTGTTTTGCCAAAGTTTGAAGGTGACACTTGATTTATTATGGATGGATGTTTATTGCGAGTGAAAGTGAAATGAAATGGGTGGTTTCAGATTTTTTGGATTATTTCAATGTTTTGGTATTTTGAAATGTTTTGAGGCTGTTTTTGATCTTTTTGAAAGTTTATGTGAATGTTTTGGTCTTTCATTTTTTTATAGGATTTTTAGGGTTTTCTCTAAGACATTTGAGTCTGTTTAGGTTTTTTGAATGTTTTCCAATGTTTTGTGCTTTTTTGATATTTGAATGGTTTGGATTTTTACTTTTTCAAATGTTTAGGGATTTTCTGATATTTGAATGTTTTAGGATTTTCTTCAGAGTTTCAAAAAGAACCTAACCTAAAAGACCTATCCTAGGGGCCTCAGGGGGTGATCAAAGATAAGCCTTTCCTATGTTATACACACAAAGACCACGTAATTTGACCTACTCGACTTATTGAAAATGAGATATGAATAGTTAATGGAATGTCAGTTTATTATGACAAACTCCTAAAGGACTGACCTAGGGTGTCTCGGGGGCACATCAATGATGGCCTTGCCTATGTTCAAGCTTAGAGACTTGTAGTTTGACACTAGGGTACTATTTTTTGTATTTTTGATGTTCGACCTTTTTAGGGTTTTTTGATGTGATTTGGATGTTTTTGGATTTTAGCTGTATAGGATTTTGGATGTTTTACATTTTTTGATGACCATTTTACAAATGTTATTGGTATTTTTCGATTGCGATTTTATGATTTTTTTTGAGATTTTCTGATGACCTTAAGATATACAAGAACCCGATCTGATCCATAATGAATTGCTCCCACTGTTAAATGATAGAATACCTTGATATATGCAGGACAAATTAACCTCTGGAATATGCCAAGTAGTACTAAGGGGATATAATACTTTACAATATCAAGCTATGATAAGGACGTGAATGGGTGATGGATGGATGGTGGTGCAAAGAATGATAGGATAAAGAACCAAAGAATAGATGGAGGTGCCTGTTTGCCAGGTTTTCACCAAGGTACTTGTCCAAAGTGCCACCAAAGTGGTTTTCACTAGAGGACAATTGTTTTTCTTCACTATTTTTCAATCCTTTTTCTCTTTTTTTTTTGGATTTTGATCATTTTTTAATTTTTTTGTATTTTCAAATTTATACCCTTTAATACTAGGCATAAATGTTTTTAAGATGCAAGCTTTTAGTTGGTTCCTGCAAGGGTTCACCTTCAGGTGTTGAAAATTGGTATTCTCTTGATCCATAGCTTGTTGTGATGACAAAGGGACCCAACTAGTTAAGCTCAAAGTTTCCTTTGCTATCCTCATCTGGAAGATTTTTCTAATTCTGCTTTAGGACAAGATATCCTACCTGGAAAGACTGACATTTGATCTTCTTGTTGTAGCTCCATTTCAGTCAATTTTGATATACTTGCAAGTAATTAAGGGTGTTAAGATGATGCTCATCCAAGAATTATAGCTCATTCAGCCGAGATACTTTGTACTCTTCATCGGTGATCAAGTTCTCTAGTGACACTTGCAGTGATGGGAGCTCAACCTCAATAGGAAAAATGGCTTCTAATCCATAGAACCAAGGAGAATGGGGTTACACCTATTGGTGTGCATATACTAGTTTGATAGGCCCAAAGAATAGGATTTAGTTGTAGATGCCAGTCACAGTCGACTTCATTGACCGTTTTCTTCAAGATTTTTAGAATGGTTTTGTTTGTAGCCTCAGCTTGACCATTTCCATAGGGGTAATATGGGGTAGAGAATCGGTGTTGGATGTTGAATCTTTGACACAGATCTTTCACATCTTGATTCTTGAAGGGTGTTCCATTGTCTAAGACAAGGGTTTGCAGAACACTGAAATGACAAATTAGGTAATTTAGGATAAACTGAGCAATTTGCTTCCCCATTATGTAGGTCATAGGAATGGCTTCAACCCACTTGGTAAAGTACTCAATGGCTATTATGATAAACTAGTGGCCATTGGATGAGGTTGGAGAGATCTTTCCTATGAGGTCAAGCCCCCACTGCAAGAAAGGCCAAGGTGTGATCATTGGTTACAACTCTTGAGCTAGAGTATGAATCGAATCTCCATGTTGTTGACATTGGACACACTTCTGCACATATTGATGAGATTCTCTTTCCATGGTTGGCCAGTAGTACCCTATCCTCAATAGTTTCTTAGCTAAAGTCATATAGCTAGAATGGGAACCACATATGCCATCGTGTACTTCTGTTAAAGTGGTCAGGGCTTCCTCTTGGTTAAGACATCATAGTAATGTCCCTTCGATGCTTCGACAATAAAGGGTATCTCCTAGGATCACAAATCGAGATGCCTTTTTAACAAATATCTTTTAAAGGTTTGAGGTGATATTAGATGGGAGGGTTCCTTTTCTTAGGTAGGTAAAGATGTCATGATACCACGAGGATCCAGGACCAACAATGAAACACACAAATTCAGATTCAGGGATTTTGAAAGTCAATATGAGAAGTTGTTCTACTAAGAATTCTCTTTGAAGACTTTGTTCGACATGTCTAACAATGATTTGATTGTTTCCATTACATCCGCTGCTCGATTATTCATGTGAGGAATCTGCTCAAAAGTTATATCTATGAAAAGGTCTTTGAGATTCTCTACCATCTTTTTGTAAGGAGTGAAATTTTCATCCTTAGTTTGATAGTCATCATTGAATTGGTTGATAACCATCTGTGAGTCTTGATAGACATTCATCTCTTGTATCTACCATTGATCTGCTATCCTTAGACTTGTGATTAGGGCTTCACACTCAACAATGTTATTAGTGTACAAAAATGATAGCCTTTATGACTTTGGGATGCAATCACCTTGAGAGGTGATGAAGAGAATGCCTGCTCCTAGTCCATGTTGGATGAATGATCCATCAAAGTACATTTTCCATTGATTTGTGAGATGGACAAGGAACATTGATTAATTGAGGAGTTCAGATATCAACGGGTTCTCTACATAGATAGGTGCCTTTGCTAGTTGGTCTATGATCACTTGTCCTTTGATTGCATTGCGCTCCACATACTCTATGTCAAATTCTATTAAGATCATTACCCATTTATCCATTCGCCCCATGAGAATTGCTTTGGATAATAGGTATTTTAATGGATCAATCTTTGCAATAAGCTTGATTTGATGAGACAACATATAGTGTTTGAATTTTTGTGAAGCAAAAATCAATGCTGACTAGGCTTTGTCTATGGATGAATAGTTTATTTCATAGCCCACTAAGGTCCTGCTGATGTAGTATATAGCTCTTTCCTTTTCATTTTCATCATGTTGTGCCAGAAGAGCACCTAGTGCTATTGATGTAGTTGAGATATACATGATCAACGGTTTGTTCGGTATTGGTGGCATGAGTACTGGAGGTGTCAATAAATAGTCTCTGATCTACTGGAAATATTTGTCACACTTCTCATCCCATTTGTAAGTTAC
This sequence comes from Sequoia sempervirens, assembly GCA_007258455.2. Taxonomy (NCBI): domain Eukaryota; kingdom Viridiplantae; phylum Streptophyta; class Pinopsida; order Cupressales; family Cupressaceae; genus Sequoia; species Sequoia sempervirens. The sequence continues at coordinate 237,683,700 of VDFB02058242.1, forward strand.
TCCTTTATGGAGAAGACACGAAAAAGGGTGGATTTTATCTGATAGCTGCGCTATGAACCTCCTGATGGACTGCAATCTTCCTTCCAACCCTCTCATCTGATTTAGTGTTTGTGGTGGTTCCATGTCTAGGATGGCTTTTACCTTTGCTAGGTCAATTTATATTCCTCTTTGTGAGACAATATAACCGAGAAGTTTCCCTGATGTAAGCCTAAGGACACACTTTTTCAGGTTTAGCCGTACCTTATATTCTTTAAGCCTGTGAAAGATGGGTCCTACTTGTATGTGCTCACTCCTTTTCTTTGATTTTTCCAAAATATCATCCACATAATCTTCAACTGTTTTGTGGATCATACCATGACATATGAGGGTCATTCCTCTCTAATAGGTTTCTCTTTCATTCTTTAGCCCAAATGGCATCACATTCTAGCAGTATGTCATTCATGGACAAGTGAATGCAGTTTTGCGTTGATCCTCCTTGGTGATCATGATGTGATTATAGCCTGAAAAACCATCCATGAATGATAGCATTTCATGCCTAGTTGTTAAGTCTACTAAGATGTCGATGTTAGGAAGAGTGAAATCATCCTTTGGGAATGCTTTGTTCAAGTCTCTGAAATCAGTACATATTCTAATGCCTCTAGTGGGTTTTGAAACTGGTACCAGGTTTGAAACCCACTCAAGATAATCTATCGGTCAGATGAATCCAATGTCAAGAAGCTTTTTTAACTCAAGTTTGACCAAGAGTGTTTTTCTGAGGGTGCATCTTCCTCAACTTTTTCTTTACTGGTTTGGCTTTAGGATAGACTGATAGATGATGCACAACTACTTCTGGATCAAGGCCTGACATATCTATGTATGACCATGCAAAGTTAGCTCCGCGCTCTTTTAGGATTGTCTCTAGGTTTTTCTATTCTTCATCTAACAAGGATTCAACATAGAAAGTGATCTTGGGTGCTTCCTTTGTTCCAACATTGACTGGAGTGGCCTTTTTTGCTAAGACTGTTGATTTCTCTAGATGTATTGCACTAACGGGGAAGATTGAATCCCTCATCCTTGGGAACCTCATAGAGGTTTTCACCCTCGGATACATCCTTTATTTTTACTATTTTGAGATTAGAGAATGCCACAGTGTGGTTTTCACTTGAAGATCTACATGTTAATTGCATTTCATCAATTTTGCAACTGAAGGACTCAATCATCTCCCCATAGTATGCCTCTATGTCTAGCACTATGTCAAAACCTACTTTGTGATCTGCCCATGGTAAGTTGTCTCAAACTCCTATGAATTCTAAGATCGCTTCATTTTTTTTTGAATAAATCAAGAATCAGTGGTCCTTGTTGGCCCATGTCAATGAGTTGTGAGTATACTAGGTGTATTTCATTTGGTTGGTTGCTTGGGGTGAAGGTTGATGTAGATATCATGAAGAGGGAATTATTCTCAAATAGGTCAGCAACATCAAAGGGAAAGTCATCTAAGGTTGTATCACACAATGTAGGTAACCAAGAGGAAGCCTCAACTCATTTAGCGGAAGTACCTTTGCCAATAAGGGTAACCTTGCTAGTAGTACAACCTAAGCCAAGATTCTTTAGGCATTTGTCAGGAACGATGGGTTCTAGCAAGCCATTATCATTTTGTCCCAATTTATCATTCTTGTTATAGCCCATGCCCTTCATTAGCTGTAAGCCTTTGTTGTCATCTTCCATGGGAAGAACAGGAACATGTCTTTCATCTTGATATAGTAGTTTAGAGACACCTTCCTCATTTATATCTTCTTTGTTTAGGTCCCCCCATTTGGTGAAGGTAGTAGCTACCATTTTAATAGTTTTGGGGATATTGTTTCTAGGTGTGGGTTTCCCATGGGATTGGGGAGAAAGAAGTAGCTCTCCTAAGACAAAGTTATTCTTCATTAGCTTATAGTTTCCAAAACCATCATCCTGGATCATTGCTTTGAAGTAGGAATGTTCTGCACAATGGGTGTTTTTGTTTCCGAGATTGATGCAAGGGATGATGGGTCAACAAATGAGGTAGAAGGTGTAGGCCCTTCATAATTCTTAGGTATTTTGGGATCTTATAGAACTTAGACTCAATATTTTTGCAGTACTAAAAAGTCTTAGGATCTCCATGGATAGTAATTTCTCTGCACTCGAAAGGAAACTTTACACATTGATGATAGGTCGAGGCTACAACTTTTAGTGCATGGATCCACGATCGACCAAGTAGGATGTTGTAGGGAAGATCAAGGTCTAACAATTGGCATGTAGTTTCTATAATGATAGGTCCCACTTGGATGGTTAATGTGATGATGCCTTGTGATACCTGTTCTTGGTCATCATATGCCTTGATGGTGGTACTCTTTGTCTTCTCAATAGTATCCTCTGAATAGCCCAAATTTTTGATCAATTGAAGGGTAAAAATGTTTAGACCAACACCTCCTTCTACTAAGACTCTTATAACCTTGTTCTTATGAATGATAACCTCGAGGTGTAAAGCACGATTATGAGATGGTTGTGATGGTAGGTCTTGTTCTAAGAAGGTGAGAAGATGATTAGCAATATGCCCTACCATAGCTTGAAGTTGATCTATATCAATATCCTTGGGGATGAATGTCTTTGAAAAAGCTTTCTCTAAGATTTCCCTATGTGCGGGTGATAGCCTTAATTTTTCTAAGATTGATATTTGTGTGGGGGTCTTCTTAAGCTAATATAGGAGATTGCACTTGCTAGGATTTAATATTGGAAAAAGAGATTGTGTCCTAGATTGAGATGGGACTCCTTGGATAGTAATTTTTCTACGTTGTGTGGTGACTCCACACTAGGTCCTTTAATGGTGATGATAGTAATGATGCTATCATAGGAAGTGACCATGTTCGAATAGGTATGCTGCACGTTTGTGTAATCTTTAGCTTTCCCATTGTTGTTGCCTTTGTTGTGTTCTGGCATGGGATTCTTGTATATCTTAATATCTTGATTACCAAATGGTACCTCAGTAGATATGGTGTCATTTCATATAAGATCCTAGATAATGTTTTTGAGCTTCATGCAGTTTGTTGTTTTATGTCCTTTGATTTTATGAAAGTCACAAAGGGCATTCTCATTGTACTAGGATGGTTTCTCTTGGGTTTCTTGGTAGTTAAATCAAATTTGGGAAGTGTTATCAGGTTTGAATCTACCAAATTTTTCATGATGGTGTCGATGGGTTCCAACAATTGTGTGTACTTGTGTTTAGGATAGTTATTCTTGTTAGGGGTTCACCTTTGTTGCATTTTGGTGTTGTTGATTTGATTGTTTTGAGGAGGTATTGTTTGTTGTACAGTTGGTTGAATGTTAGCAACATGATTGTTGTTTGGTCTAGGAGCACTTAGGACCACCTTAACATCTACCGCACCATCATTTATTAAATTCTTGTTCTTAGCCCAGACATGTAGCTTTTCGTTTGAACTAGTTGATGGTCGGTTATCTTTGTAAGCTTGGGTATTCACCTGTGAGATTAGAGCTCTCTCGATGTTAAGGGCTTTAGGGAAAAGCTTATCATAAGATGTGATGCACTATATTTTCAAGTGGAAGGATAGATCTGGATCTAGGTTTGCTATGAGGATCCCCACTCGTTGTTCATTGTGAAGAGGCCATTTGCTCTTACTAGCTCTTTGTCTCCATTGTTGTAAGGGATTAGCAAAATTTTCTCCTTTGTTTTGTCTGAGAGTGTACAAATCTTCTAGGATTACACCCATGTCAAGGTTAAAGGAGAAGTGATCGATGAATTTGTCAGTAATTTCTTGAAAAGTTTTCATATCGGGAGGTAGTTGAGAAAACCAATCCATAGCAGGACCTGTTAGACTTTGGGAGAAGAGGCGCATTAAATAAGAATCATTGTAATCAATCTCCATACACATAACGTTAAATTATTTGACATGGTCCACAAGACTTCCTCTCCCTTTGTATTTATCGAATTTGGGGATTTCAAAGCTGAGAGGGAATGGTACCATTTTGATTTTTTGATTGAATAGATAGGGACATAGGTTCTATGTGTGGGGCCTCTTTGTCTTTCCCATCCAAAGATCCTGCATTTCTTGTGATAATGCCTTAAGTTGTGATGGTAGATCATCTTGCGGGTTTGGTGGAGGAACATATGGTGGGATGATGGATGAGTTATGATATGATAAGGTGTTGTATGGGTTGTATGGTGGTATGAGATTCTGTGAAGGTGATTGGGGTATTGATGTATATGTTCCTAACACACTTGTATTGATGATGTTCTATTGAGGGTTATAATAGGAACTTTTTTGTTGTTGTTGTTGTTGTTGTGTGTACTACTAAGCTAGTAAGGCTTTCTATTGAGCTTGTTGTTGTTGTTGCAGCACTAGGGCTTGTTGTTGGGCCTATTGTTGTTTTTGTGCTACTAAGGTTGCTTGATGGGCTTGATGTTGTTGCTATGCTAAGGCTGCTTGTTGTGCTTGATGTTGTTTCTATGCTAAGGTTGCTTGTTGTGCTTGATGTTGTTTTTGTGCTAAGGTTTCTTGTTGTGTCACTAAGGATGCTTGATGTTGTTGCTATTGTTGTGCTACTAGAGTTGCTTGCTGCTGTTGTTGTTGTTGGATGACTTGTTGATAGGCTTGTTGTGCTTGTTGTAAGGCTAAGGAATTAACGTGTAAGTTAGGATCAATTGGTAGTTGCGACATCTGTGATGGATTGGTGGTGTTGATATTTTGAGTGGGTAGCAGATATTTGATGAGAGGTTGAGGGTTCCCTTGGTTTAACATCCCTTGTAAGATGGTAGATTGAGGTGGAGGAATGTAAGTTTGAGGTCCTAATTGTTTTTTCATGGTAAAAGGGACCATGGGAAATGATGAGTATGTTGCCATTATATTTTGCGATGGTAATGACACACTAGGACCTTGAGTCCATTGATTTAAAAGATTCCCTTGTACCATGTCTTGAGGGTTTCCTTGTGTTAGGGATGCGGACAAGGTATTACCTGGGTTGATGGGATTCGTGACCAAGGGAAATTTTTGAGATGGGTTGATAATGGATGGGATGGATGTGTTTTGTGAAACCAATGGTATATATGAACCAATTAGAGGATTGGGTAAAGATGTCCCAATCTGCATTAAGGGTTGACTCTATGGTATGGTATTGACATGCCCTTGTGTACTGTTTTGAGACACTTGGTCCACACTACTTTGTGTGATGGTGGGAACACTTGTGGTACTCATGGGTATGGATGAAGAGGGGTGTCCTCGATATGTGGAGGTTGTTGTGGAGTAATGAAGTTAAAGGGGTTTATATGGTTGTTTAGAATCTTTGGGAATGAGAGGAGCACCAAATGTAGGTGTCCAAGTGGTTGTTTGGGATGGAGGATTGGCATCAAGGGTACCCACAAGTGTGTTGCTTTCAAATGGAAGAGTATGGCCAAAGTCTTTAGCAAGACTAGTTGTAATACTAGGTGTTGATGTTTGATTTAGCCTAGGGATGGAGTTGTAAAGCTTTGTGTTAGATCTTGTGAAACAAATGATGGGGACATAGGAGCTACACTTCCCAAGGTTTTATGTTCCATGATTTCCTCCCTAGTAAGTTCAAATGGATTGTTCATGATATCTTCTATCTCATATGGTCCTGATGGAGATGGAGTTTGTTGTGATGGAGAAATGTGACTTCTTGGATCAAATTCTAGAGGACTCAGATCACTTGAGGTAAATGTGACTTTTGTTTTCTCCATGATTCTCTTGTGTTGTGATCTTGTCTTTATCATAAATTTTGTGTCACTTTTGGGAGAGTTGTGTTGAGATTTGTAATGTTTGAACTCTCTAGTTGACTCAAATCTAGGTAAAAGGGATGCTCTAAGTCTTTTTGGAGCAATGATGATAATGGGGGATGTAAAGGTGGGTGATATGGAGAGTGATCTTTGCAAACATTTTGGGACAACACTTTTGACTTGAGTTTGATGTTTTGATGTTAGGATAAAGGATGTTTATGAACTTGGTAATCTTTAGGGTAGACTCGTGACCTTCAAGATAAACTAGTTCAAAGATGATAACTAATTCAACCAAATGCATGGAAAAAGATGAATTTCACATACAAAGTAGCTAAGTTAGGGGTTGGTTTGATAGATGTTCAAGTCAAAAAGTGTTGGTGTATTCAAATTTTTTGCAAAGTTTGTTGAAGTGAAAGATGAAATTTTGATGAAATGTTTGACCCAATGTTGACTTAGAGTGAACCTTTATTTGTTAAGACCAAGGTAGTGAGAAACATGTTAGACCTCTAAAGTTTTCAAATCTTGAAGACCCAATGTTTTAGATAGGTCCATTATCATGAAAAAGACCTGGATTTTGACCCATAAAGAACGTATACATGTATGGATGTTTCCTTAGTGCACATTCATAAAAAAATATTAACAACTTGCTTTTAATTTGGTAGAGTGCTAAAATGTGGTTTTTGATTGATTTTGAACTATGATTCCTAAGTTTTCAGTGACGACCTATAGACCTTCTCTTGAGGATTTTGATTTTGTGTGAGATCATTTAGAGAAGTCTATGTCTATGGAAGAAAAGAGGATCTTTATTGCCATATGGGTGGTGGTAATATGGGCCTTCTAGCCTCAATATTGGTTTATTCCTCTTCTTTGTCTAAGATGTTTGCAGTGTTTCTCCACTGGGTTGGTGTTTCTTTTGTTTCAAAAATGAAGCTTCTCAAACTACTAACGATATCGGTTTGTTCTCCGTTAATGAGTTCAAAGTTTGGTTGAATGATAACACCTTCAAGATTAGGTTGTTCAATAGGATCAATCAGTCTCCAAATGGTCATGTGGGGTTCAGTTTGTCAATTTATCTTGTTTAAGTGAATTTATTTTACCACAAACACTTGTATTGATTAAGGTTTCAAACTAAATGTCTGTCATAAACATCATAAATTTCATAATGTCCATTTTGTGAAAATCATAAGGTTAAAGACATAGTTGCTTAGGTTAACTTTGGAAAATATGGATTGAGATATAAGTCAAGATATTTAGAAATATCTAAGGATAGAAATCCTTAGGACAAGCATTAACATCAAGGCTATTTCAAAAGGTATCCATATTTAGACCAAAGGGTTTGAATTTTTTAGGAAGATTGTGAATGTTCTTTTGTAATGTTTTGGAACCAAGCAAAATATTAAACTCACTTTCAAGCATTTACAATCCTAGGCTAAAATGGCCATACTTGTTGAGTCCCCACTCATATTTATCCAAACACTAAGACAATGCGAACAATTAGAGACTTGGCGACATTGGCTCCCCTCCATGACACACACTTCTTGGGACCACCAAATCTCAAAATCCTGAAGATCCTAAGGATTTTCTGTTTCAACAATGAATAGTACAAATGTGGGGCGGCTTCAAAACAATCATTCTTTCACCAACAAGCATGAAGGATTTTTGGTAACTAAACAATTTTCTTCTTAGTAACAAACCAAGAACACCCGACTATATACACACCCACTTTTCCACTTAAGGCTCTTACTACCATTCCTGCTCCACTTAAGGAATGGTACTAGGTGCAGTATGTTATACAGTCTAGGATAGAAGGTACTTTCTCACGATTTCCCAACCTTTAATATAGCCTACTAGTAAATGTGCTTGCAAGAACTTTCCTATGAGTTTCCCATTGTGAGGTGTGTCTCATAGTAAGTCCTCTCTTAAGGGTGACACAAAGCATAAAGGTGTACTTAAGTATTTCTCTTCACCCAAGATCACACGAAGTGCAAGGGAATTGGATACATACTATAAGTGCACACAAACAATGAAGTACACTTGGAATGTTTCTCTTCACCCAAGATCGGACGAAATGCAAGGGGATTGGATACACACTACAAGTGTGTCACAAGAAAGAAATCACTCATTCATTTTAACCTCTAAAGCTATGATGAATTCATTTTATGCACCAAACGAAATGTTAAGTTTCCTTGTTCAATTTTAAAACCCAAGAGACAATGATGAAATGAGGGTTCAGTTTTAGTCCCATTTGAGCATTCATTTTAAACCCAAATGAAAATTAGTGAGGTCCTAGAGCATAAAATAAAAAGCATAAGAAATTGGGTTATAATTGCCCCAAAAGTGTCAAACGCTTGTTACAATTATAAGACTCAAAAGGTGAGAATGCTCCTTCACTTTGCCTTGGATCGTCTAACCTACAAAACCTTGTTAGTCTAACAACTAGAAGAACATTAGAAGCATGAACTAGTAATCTGATAGAGCGAAAAAAATTAAAACACATGCTAAAAAATGATCATTAAATTTCTTACCAAAGTTGGGCGTTGTTTATGATAGCATCGCTATTTGAGCAAGATGGTCGTCGCTCTAGTGAATAAGGGTGTCGCTCTATGGGAAAAATAGTGATGATGATAGCATCACCATTTGAGGTGTGTTGCCGTTTGCAAATTTGATACCTCTAAAAATTATTCAGCGTCACCATTTATTTAATCAACATTGAATAATTAAATCAACGTTGCTATTTTAGATGAAAATAGCGTCGCTATATGGTGATGCCCAACAAAAGCGTCACTGAAATTACTTTTAGTGTCATTGTATGCTACAAAAGTTAGAAAGAATAAAATTTGCGATAGGAATAGATTAAATTTGATCAATTTTTCCTTCCTTCTAGTGCTAGAATGTGATTGGATGAATTAGTATGGGATTATTACGCTTGATCCATGGATAATCGAAGCATAATGAAGCCATTATCGTCGAATCTCAACAAGATCATTCAAATGAAAGTTAAACTAAACATTTCTCAAAACTAAGTATTCTAAACCACGAAAGCATTTAAATGTCTACTCTAATCCATTTGAAACTTATCCCGTTGTGGGAGTAGTGTTGTGTTGATCTGGAACAACGACCCTTTCCCAATCCTGTGGATAAATGAGCTTGCGCCAGTCAGTTTTATTGAAGAAAATTGATGGAATGATTGTGAGATGTGTTTGTAAACATGATTTTAATCTAAATGAGCATGATGCAAGCTAATTAAATATGATCTATGCTAAAATGATAAATATATACCAATGCTAAGCTAATCTAGATGGATCCTAAACTAAAAGTTTCAAACCCTAATTAATAAACAAGCTAGATGGATGCATTAATGTGATCATGGAAGCCATTAATGGAAGCTTGAAGCTAACTAAATGTAATTAAAATGAACTAAAAGATGCTAAATGTGAGTGTGAGTATGAGTGATTTCAACAAAGTAAGTTTTCTTTTGAAAGATTGATCCCTATTCAATAGAGGCAAGCTCTATTTATAGAATAGGTAAAAAGAGATGAAGGGATGAGATCAAAAAGATCAATCAATAGTCAAGGATGAAAGAAAGAAGAGGCATGGATCATGGATTCTCATCAATGGGTGAGAATTCAAGATGATATTTAATCAAGGGTTCACATTCCCTCAAACAAACACACTTTCAACTTGTTCAAAAGGTCACAAGTTAACTTGCACAAGAGGTCACAAGTTAACTTGCTCAAGAAGCTAAGTTTGTTGAGAAAAAGGAATATTCCCCTTTTTCAAATGAGTGAGGAGAGAATATTCTTTGGAACATTCTCATGGGTGAGGAAAAAGGATATTTAGTTAATTAAAACTAAATTAAATCATGCAAAGGAATATTCCCCTTTTTTGGAGGAATGTGTAAAGGAGGAATATTCCCTTGCAAGTGGGGGGAATTAGATTAGTTAGATAATTTCTAATTAATCAAGGGTTTAATCATGCAATTAGGGAATTTAGAAGAATTAGATGATATTCATTAAATAAAATAATTTAATGAATGGGGGAAAGGTGGAATGACATTTAATTAAATAACTTAGGGTTATTTAATTAAATAAGAAGATTTAGGGATTTAAATTAAATAGTTTGATTTATTTAATTTAACGAGACAAAATGTTAGCAAGAAAGGGGGTGAATTAACCCGATTTGATAAATTAGGTTAATAGGTGAAAGTGATGTCATTAATTAATTATCTAGGCTAATTTAATTAATTAAGAAAAAATAGGATGGGTTTGAGGAGGAAATGATGTTAGTATACCTGTTTCAAGTGTATGATATCATTTCAGAATTTTTGTAGTGTCTACAAATAGAAACTATTTTCACCTTTCCATTTATTTTAGACTATGGATTAGCCCCTTTAGTACGTTAAGCCTTCCTTTTATATACTCTAGGATTTGTTATAGGTTGTTTCTCTTCTTCTTTAGTCTTTTATCATTTCCCTTAGTCTTAGAGGAAGTTCTTTCCTCACCTCCTATTCTCTCCTTTTCATGCTCAAATTCTTCTTCTACTTGTTCCTCTTCTTCATTAGAGGAATCTTTCTCTTCCTCTATCTAATTGAAAGTTAGCTCTACTCCCTAATCTATTAGAGATAAATATTTAGTATCCACCCATCTCTTGGTAAATCTTGGGACTAAGTTATTCACTATATTGAGTCCTATAACCTCTTCCTCAGCCCAATCTGGAATTTAGATTACCCTATCTATAATATTATTGTATTTCTTCTCTTGGAGCACTTTACAAATCATCTTGAACTTGATCAATAATAACAAAAATATGGAGAGCCCTTATGTATTCTATTGTCACCTTGGAACAGGTTCATCTCTTGACTTATAAATCATCTTGGAAATTAGCCAAGAAGTCTTCAATTTCTAACTTGTTCATGTATTGCTTTCCCACATATTTCTTCATCTTCCCATAAGGGTCAAAGTGTCTACTTATACTGTGAAAGTTGAGATGGAATAATTGGAGTTCTACATTTGATCCTCTAGTTGGTTGATGAGAGGGACATACATATAGTCCTCTTCCATCTACTATAGGATAGAGCACTCTTTCTGTATGCTTGTATTTCAACAATTTGTTGGAAGTATAGAGTTAACTAGTCATTTCTAGTATTACTATATTTTCATTAGGATACTTGGGAAATTTTTAAGGTACCCTAGAGAATCCTTCCATCCTAATGTAAGGGAACTTAAGAAATTGAATGAACCAATAACTAAACCTCTTGATCATTTCCATAACAAAGGAAGAGAGGCTTCTATTCAAATCTCCCTGCAAGATTCTCACAATAAACATGATAAAAGCATCATTTACCCTCTTGTAGTGGTTCATGGCATTGTGCATCTAGAGCTAAGGGTAGAAATCATAAACCTTGTGTTGGTTGGGACCATTTCCCACTAGAACTAAGAAATTCAACCCATGATATCTAAAGTTTTTGGCCAATGTGTAGAAAATATAGGAATTCATGTGAAAAACTCTGATTTCCCTCACCATAGAGAACTAATGATGAATATTGTCACTAATGATCTGGGCCTGATGGAACTTCTTGGATCCTCTAAGAATTTCCTCAACATAATAAAACATCCAATTCTCAAATGTTGTGGTTCAATCAATTACCATCAATCTACTTAGAAATGTTACCATCATTGATTTTAGGTATGAAATCAATTTTGTACAAGTATTTAGGTAACTTCATGGCCAAGGACTTAAGATGCTTCATCTATAAGTCATTTGTATCTTCATGCATTGCTCTAGTAGCTTGCTCCTTACTATTTAGAGGCATGGTTGAAAATATTGGAATACCAAATTTCTCTTTGATGGAAGCACTTTAAAAATATTCCAAAACTCTCCCATTTGTAGATATGATATTTATTGAATCCTCATAATAATGTTCTTTTCATTCCATGATCAAATCAAGACACTACACCAAAGTGGGAAAAATAGTAGCCTAAGTGATCCCATTATGTACTATCTTTCTTACATAATGAGTTGGATTACTCCCAAACATTCTTTCCTTGAATTCCTAAATATCAATGTGACCAAGGTCTATATCTCCCACAAACCCCCATTCTAAAGTGATCTTTGTCTATAGGTTTAAATTTTAATTTCATTTGTGCAACTCTATCCATTTAACTCTACAAAAAAACCTTGATAAATATCTATCTTCAGAAGAAATTATCTTGTCCAATGCATATTCAAGTGATCATGAAAGTATATAATAACCATGCATGAATATCATTCAAGGCACATGAAATAAAAACAGTATCCGTATAAAAAAACTTATAAATCTTTGCACTCACCACTCTATTTTGGAGATTTGAAGGGAGAAAACCTATGGAGAAACCATATACCCTAAATCTTATAGGAAAATTGATATCACAATCCAATTACTTACCCTTAAACAATCAATAAAGACAACTGCAAAAAAAAGAACATCACACAACCTTGTGGATATTTGACACTCACAATTTAACTTGTGGGAAAAATAAGGGTATGAGTCCAAATATGAGAATATACCAAAAATTTGCAAAAGAAAACTTGATCCTCCTCTTGCAGGAAATCAAACCCAGGTTGGGTTACTACTAAAACTCCACAAGGTGAATATTTAACAAGATTGTGGAAAAATCACCTAATCAAGGCCAATGTAGAGAAATAAAGGGGAAGAAAATAGGGTTGAACCACCTCAAAATCCACATAACATCCAAACTCCACAAAAGATGAAATCATTTTCAAAAATAATACTTTGTGAAAAATTGATGAGGACACAACTTTGGGTGAAGGAAGAGTGGTTTTGCACAAAATGAATTTATGCAAACTCTAAAGATCAAATCCACAACTTATTGAAGAGAGATCCAAATATAATGAAACCCTAAACATGAGAAAAATGTAAATCAATGTGGGGAAGCAACCCCATAGATTTCTACAAAGGAAGGTTTTTATAAGGGATGCTAGGAGCAACATTCCAACATAAGCATTTCAAGACACACCATGACCATACAACAACTCAATTTCATTAGAACCCAAAAACATGCCAACCACACCCAATCTCCCTAGCTTAGAAGGAAAAAGGTAAAAGAATGTGTAATGCCCCTCCGTTTTGGTCATTCTTGAAATTTAGGAAGTTGGTTGTTTGGTGGCCATGTCATTTTTGCTTGTTACGTGTGGTTGGTGATTTGCTAGGTCATGAGGATTTTGGGATTGCATTATTTAATTTGATTTTTTATGTTAGACAATATCACTAATATTATGGCTAGATGTAATTTATCAAATTAATCTAATTTTTAAGGTCACTTGATTTGGTTTGGGATCAAATAAAGAGCTAGATTTAATAATAAATGTTAATTGTATTATCATTGAAAATTTCTTATTTTAAGATGAAAGAAATTGTAAGTAAATGAATTTAATAAAAATAATTATTGTCTAATGAGTGAATTTAATTAAAAATTGAGAAAATATTAACGTAGATAAAAATTTGAACTTAAGTTTGAATAAGGATTAAAGCAAGGAAATCAGTTGAAAAATAGGAAAAGAATCGTTTATTGCTAAATAAATAAATAATAATAAAGCATCGTGTTAAGATTTTTGGGGAAGAGTAAATGAAAATCTAGAAAAGATGGTATACATTTTATCTTCCTCTGTCTCACCACCTCCTAGGCAGAGATTTCAATCATTGAAACTCATAAATTAGAATTGAAGAGACATCTTGGGGGGGGGCTACAGGGTTTTAAGATCATTTTTTTTTTTGGGTTTTCTTGGTAATTTTCCCCAACTTAGCCTGTGAAGCCTATGGAACGAATTGCCAGTTGCTGCACTTGAAAATAACTATTGTCAATGTACGAGAGCTTACCTTTGATCGTGGTGAGGTTTAACTTCCAAACTTTGAATTTGAGCACGTCTCTGGAAACTCGCCACCAAAATGAGATGCGTCTAGTTCAAAAAAGAAGAAGTGGTACATTATTTATCCTACTCTTAAGTCACGTATTTGCACCTCACCTTTCTCCTTCTCTTCCGTCTTGTGGATAACATGTGAGAGTTGATAATAATGCAAGTAGATGGTGATATTTCCAAATTCCTGTATTCACTTTCTAAAATACTTGGCAACCTGCCTTAGTTATAGCATTTGGAGTTGAGGCGTTGTACAGAATTAAATAGTCTCCCTGAAACCATTGGCAACCCATCACAGCCGCAGCTTTTAGACTTGTAAAGGTGTAGTAAATTAAATAATCTCTCTGATTTCATTGTCAACCTATCTCAGCCGCGACACTTGAACTTAATAGGAAGTTTAAAGGTTTAAATAACCTGCTTGATTCTCCTGTTAATCTATCGCAGTTGCGGCTCTTGAAACTAAAATATCGTCACAATTTAAGCTACCTTCTTCATTCCATTAGCAACCTGTTACAGCTGCAACACTTGAACATAAGAGGGTGCGACATTTAATTAAGCTCTCTGATCCGTTGGAAATCTGTCATAGCTATAGCACATGAAAATAATAGGAAAGTTTTAAAGGTTTAAATAGTCTCTTTGATTTCATCATCAACTTGTCACAGCGATGCACTTGAGCATGGTAGGGTGTATAGATTTAAATAAAATCTCTGATTCTGTTTGCAACTAGTCTTAGCCGTAGCACTTAATATTTTGGATCGATAGCCATGGCCTCTCTGTGGTTTACATTCCTTATATCGTATTTAACTCTCTGTAAGCTTTGTAATGAAGTTTCACTCATTTATTCTCTGTATCTCATGGGTTGATAGACTTGTTAATCTGCATGCTAACTTGGCGAATGCGCGTCTGGCATAAGCTTGTACCTGTGTTTCGCTTGAAGCCGATCCGTTTTTATCTAAATATAGATATATACTTGGAAATTCTTTTAGGCTAAAACTAAATCTTGAATTTGGAAATACCTTGTTTCATTCGCTTTTGGACTCCGTGTCTCTCATTACTTAGTTCTTGTTGCATGTGTGTGTATACCGTCATTCATTTTGAAATAGCATACTATTCATTGCATGTTTGGCTTACACTTATACTCTCCCTAGCGTCGATTCAAAGAGCATACCGTCCTTATTTCACATGGTAGGTATGATGTCATGTTGATAGATTTATCATTTATGGTCTTCCTTGCCCTTTTAGGGGAGTATCTTTGTCATTCGATGACTGTGTTAGCATCTTGGGGACCATTAGTAATAGAATGATGTAACTCGAATACTATAAATCATTCAATTGCATGTTGACATTCGATTATTAACCCATCTGTAACTATATATATATATATATATATATATATATATTTATCTATCTATCTATCTATCTATCTATCTATCTATCTATATGTGTGTGGACTTTTATATGGTTAAAATCTGTATTTTGCATTTAGAAAACAAATCCTTATATTGATAATAAGGAAATATGTGAATAGATAAATAAATAAAGATGTATATTTATGTGTGCTATATATATATATATGTAATTTTGAATATAAATATTATGATTTCAAGAAAGAAGACCTTTGTCTTGTATTTATTAGAAAATATAGTTAGTGAATTTGAAAATAATAAATAAATAAAATGAGGAGTAGTTTCATTGATTTAGATTAGTAAAGGGAATGCGGAAACAATGTATTTTGTGGTTGAATATTGGGAAAATGTAAGTTGCAATTGATAGAATAGAATTGTTGATCGAGTTCCTTTTTAGTAGAAAATGATAATACTAGTAATAAGATATTGGTTAATTTATTGGTTGAATAGGTAATTGTTGCTAACAAGTTATGGGATGTTAAATTAGATGATTATGGAAAATAATGAAATTAGAAATATTAAGTTATTAGAAGAATCAAGTTGCTTGAAGCAGAGACAAGGTATATTGTCTTATTGTTAAAATGGAAGGCTTTACTAAGTAAAGAAAATATAATACCTTTATGTGAGTTGTTTATGCTCTTGTTTATTTAATGGATTTCTCTTAAAAAAAAAATTTCTTAGTAGATAGATGTAGGATTCTTTTATACTTATGTCTATGTCCTTGAATTCATTATGCGAATTGAGCATTTTTGATAAGATCATTGTAATGTTATACTATAGATGTGTTATTAATTTTTGCTTTCCGCATAAATTAATGAAGTTTAGGGGGAATTATTTGCTGGAGTATTAAATTTTGATGTCGAGTTATCCAATGAACTTTTGTTTTCAGTGTTGATTATCAGAAAGGCATTGCAGTACATAACAGAAACATAAATCATTCAAATAAACTTAGATAGAAAAATAATGGAAGCCATTACATGCCATGAATAATTCATTTTATTGAAAAATGATTTGTAATCCCACACAAGCCGTGGGAGTAGCCTGTTTTGATTCTTAATCAAATGCTGAATGAAAGAAAACATGCATTACACAACTGGAAGTAATGTAACAATAAGGTGAGAAGGCGATTCGTCATTGCCTGGAACGACGAATCATTGTAGTAGTTGTGTTGATCTTTTTCAACTCTAGCATCAATTTCAACTCCAGCTCCAAAGTTTACCTGCAAAATTGTGAGGTGATGTTAGAGCAATGAGGAATCACATTTCATCTTATCCCTATATTACCAACAGAAATGGAATGAACGTTTTATCAATCATTCACCAGTTAAAAAAAAAAATGCCATATTCAATCATCAGGGAATCATTTGATCCAATATTTTTACTAACTTGTTTGTTTCATGTGCAGAAACAGGAAAAGTAATGTTGCTGAATCCATCAAATTTCAATATGAGTGGTGTAAAATGTGGCTCCCACAAGGGTTGAGCTCAGCTCATAGCAAAGAGAAGAATAACATTATGCTTTGCAGAATGTTCAAAAGATGTTGTGAATGTTTGCAGTGTAGAACAACAAATTGAAATTCATTTTTTAGTTAAGGCAGGAATATTCCATCTTGAAAATCAAATTAAAAGAAGCATATGTGAAAGAATTTTAGGAAAAAGTATTACATACAACAGAGTGATGAGTGTTTCTTCATTTTGAAACAACTCAGCCAAGGTGTTGAGAACAAATCATTTGCTTTCTAATTTCTGTAGATTTCCATTACAGAAAGCTAGTAATTCTGATATTATATATATAGTGAACAGCAGCATGGTTTCTATATAATAAGAATCAACAGAAAAAGATCATGATTTTCAGCATTTCAACGTATACCCTAAAGAAATTAAAAGCTAATGAAGCTACAAAAGTGTTCATTTTCAGAAATGAAGAAATCAAGAGAACAATGCAAGCTATAGAAAGACTATGAGTAGATATTCGTTCTTTTTTCTCAGACAAATGCATCTGTAAAAGAAATAGAATCATAATTATACAGAGGTTTGGTATTGTTCCATGGCGGCCTGAGTTTTTCATATAAGTTTTCAAAAATGTTAAGAGAGGTTTCCAGAAATTAAGAAAAGTTCAAGTAACTTCATGAAGGCCACGCCTGTAAGTTTCAAAAAAGCTTTTCAGAACAAAAGAAAACTTCAAGATTCAATCACAAGATTAGCTTACCATCTCAGACCTTCATAATCTACAAAATGATGGCGTCCAAAAGCAGAGCTCCACAGAAACTTGTCCAAAATTTGTTCATGGTG
The DNA here is from genome assembly GCA_007258455.2 of Sequoia sempervirens. NCBI lineage: Eukaryota > Viridiplantae > Streptophyta > Pinopsida > Cupressales > Cupressaceae > Sequoia > Sequoia sempervirens. The sequence continues at coordinate 237,701,059 of VDFB02058242.1, forward strand.
GCCAGAAAAAAAAACAGCAGAAACAAATTTCTGTAGAGAATATCAGAAATAGTAGATGGCAGCAGCCTTTTAAGCTTTCAAAAGCTTTTAAAGACAAAGAAAATCCTCCATATTTGAAGATAAATCCATTTACCTTCGCATTTCTGCCATAAATCTTCCAGAATCTTCAAAAAATGGCTCGAAATATAGTGGAAACTAGCAAAAACGTGGCTGGGGTTTCATCCATGGCGGCTCTCTTCTTCCAACAGCAAAAGAATGAAATGAAATGAATGTTTATCATTCATTTTAGGGTTATAACCCTAAGGGATGCGTTGGAGAAGGCAATCTTTTGCCTTAAACTTCTTTCAAAAAACCTTTTTCATTTCCTTTTTAAAAGCTTTCACTTCAAATGTGGCTTTCTAATACCTTCATTTATTTTGAATATCTTTTTGATATTGATATCATATGATAGATTTAATCAAAAATAAATCTCTTTATATTTGATTAAGAACTCTTTTATTTTTGCATTTGGAAATAATTGAAAGACTTTATTTTAAAGTGATTTATTATCACTTTTTAAATAAATGTTATTATAAATGCAAAAATAGGATGTGATTATTAATTTTTATTTGCATTCATTTTTATTTGTAAATCTTTATTTAAAATGATAAGTTATAAATCATTTTAAATAAATGATATCATAAAATGCAAATCAAAGTAATTTGAATGAAATTTCAAATTATTGAATGATGGTCAAAGGGGGTTCAAATTGAGCTTTAAATGACTTGTATGAGTCATGGAGATGGTTATAAATCAATGCCAACATGTGGGGTGAAGTCAAGGAGTGATTTGAGGCATAAAACAGAAGTTCACATTCAGTTATGGTCCTCTTTTTGAGGGATTTTCAGTTTCATACGACCATTTGGAGTTGTTTGAGTTTTGATAACTCTTTTTGCACATTTTGAGGAGCATCTCCAGTTTCATACCTTGTTTGGAGGAGAAGGTGGACAACACATATTTTCTTGGAGCCAAAATTCGAATTTGAATTTTGGATGACTTTTCTATAAGTCCTTCTTTTCTCTCATATTCTCTAGTTCTTGGTTTGGAGATTGCTGAGGCATATCATTCTCACTTTGTAACTCATGATTTCTTGAAATTTGTAATGCAAATATCCCAGATTTTTCAATAAAGAAGCTTGTCATTCCTTCTCAGATCTGTCTTGTGCATGTATTGTGAGTAAATCTTTGGATTAATAGTTTGTGATTTCCATCAAATCCTTATTTTAATCTTATTGTCTCAATGTCTTGCTTAGCTTCAGTATGTTATAGTGCAGGTCATTGATTGTGTTTCATAGATTTGTTGAATGCTTGTTATGAAAACATCATTGTTTTCTTTCAAACAAACTTCAATCATAAAAACCTTTCAAATGAATCATTTATGCAGAACATGCAAGATTGAGTAGTGAATTCTCTTTTAGTTTCATTTGTTGAAATATCTTGAGAGGTTTTAAAGCAGATTCAAGTCATCTTCACATATTGGTGAATCACCTTATTTTCCTGTTTTATTTTTGCTTTATCCTTCTATCCTTTACCTTTGTTAGAAAAACCAGTTTTACAAGAAAATCTAAAGGGAACCAGCCCAAAACCTGGAGGTCTATTCTCACCATAGGATACCCACAGCCTGAGAATAGTCCCATGTGCACAGGATTTATCGAGCTTTTCAGCTTAATTTCGGGTGCAAATCCTTGTGTTAACAAGATGAAAATATAATACTTGGGTTCTATTTTGTATTAAGTTGTTGACACACTGTAAGTTTGTCAAATATATTGTGATTGGGTGTCATGAGAGGTTTGAGGGAATATGGTTTTTTTTACTTGCAAGATTTGGTATGGGGGTCTTATTAATTGAATTTGTGGTGGAGTATTTTGGATACTAATGCAATGCTTGGTTGTGATAAGTTTATGCTTCTTATTGAATGCAGTCTTCCCACTTGTATTATTTTGGTGAACATTAAATTATATTGTTGTCATGCTTGTTGATTTTGTCAAAGGTCATTTGTTTACCAACTGTATGGGTATCTTGTGAGGAGGAAATTGAGGTCTCCCTTGGATGCCTGGTTGCATGCTTTTACCTCTATTGTTGAAGGTTTGTTTCTGGATGGTTCCATGTTGGTGTGAATGCCTTTGGAGATTAATTTTGATTCAAGGAATCCTTTGACATTTAATTTGTGTTGCAATGTAATTGGGAACTCGTGTTTTGTTTATGAGTTGTGGATAGTTGATCTTCTTGAATTTTTGATTTATTTTGTATCGAAGTTGATTATGTAGTCTGGATGGAGTTGTTGATCTTATTTTGATGTATTCACTCATTATATTTGAATTGAAAATAGTTCTTGTGGCCTTGCAATTATTGTTGTCAGTTTATTGATGTGGGAACCCCCAATTGTGTTAAAAACTGTTGTCTTCCAAAGGATTGTGATTTTTACTGAATTTATATCTTTTCATCATGAGTTTCTGTTATGTTATGTTTTACGAATGGGGTGTACTGAGTTGTGGGATTTTGTTATGGTATTTATTTGCGAGATAGGTTATGCCTCACGTATTATTTTTATTGTTACATTTCGATGTTCATGATTGGAATGGTACAACCCCTGTTACTTTTTGGTTTTGGTTGGGTCTCTAGGGAGAGTGGCTCCTTGTGGGGGCCGGCACCCCATTTAAGGGGAAGGGCATAGGATAACCCACGAGTGAGTTAGTAATAAAGTGAAAACCTAATAATTAACTTAGCAGGGTTGGGTAGTAATATCACTATAAGATTTAAAAATGGATGCCTCGTCTTCATTAGTGCTTCCGCAGACTAATGGAAGGCTGAGAAGGCCGTGGTCGGCAAGGTCGTGACCTCGTCTTCACAAGAGGTTTACGGCTCCGCATGAGTCACCCTATGGACTGGCACCTCCAGTTGGGAGGAAGGGCACAAGATAGCCATAGATGGGACCGGCACCTCCAGTTGGGAGGAAGAGCACAGGATAGCCCATGTAGGACTATGCGATGACACTCTCCCCTAGTTGCCCAGGTGTTTTACTTTATTGTGTTCCTCTGGAAGTATGTTATGGAAGTTGGTTTAGATTGTTGTTGAATGGACTTATATTGATTTATGGAGCATTGCCTTGATACATATTTGGTGTACTTTGTGGTCTTGTATGATCTCATTGATATTTGACTTATGACCTTGTACTCTTATGGTACTGTGATATGATGTTATTGTATTGTTTAATTGCAATTTGGAATTGTATTATGTTTATTAATTCAGTTTGATTTGGAAGTGTTTCATGATCATCCTTTGGTTACTTGTTTATTGGTCATTGCTTTGATTTATGTGATGAGATTTATGACCTTAAGTTATTATGTTGACTCTTGGATGTTGTTGATTTTGTCATTGTAATCCTTGAGTTTTATGATACTTTTGTATGACGTTGAGTCTTGTGGTTCCCTATTTGGATGTTCTTGGTTGAGGTCTCTTTCTTGTCAGCTCCCTAGCATGGGGGGTGGGTCTTCGGACCCACGTGGTCGGGTGGAACGTGATAAGCACCCCATTGGGTCCCCAGTCATGGATCGAGAGGTGCGGATTGGTGCTGTTGCAGCGACTCCAGAGTTGTATTTGTCTTGGTGCCAGTTATGATACTTTGTATTCATCTTTTTATTTGTATGATGTTATCTTGTGTATGGTTTCCATTTATGTTTGGAAACACTTTTGTATCATTGTACCTCTAGAACATTGTATTGTAATGTAACGTTAAACCTTATGTGGCTAATGGTAGTTGTTATTCAATGTGTTGAGTTAATCATGTATACGTTGCATTTACATACACGGATGGTGTCTTATCAATGCTTTATCATGTATGTGTTATATTTGTTAATGTTTATATCTTTGGCTTTTATTCTTTATTGTCGTTGTATGGATCTAAGTCTCGTAATGACTCCTCGTGTACCCCAAGGGATGTATGTGTTAATGAATCTACTTAAATGAAATTCATGTTATGACTTAATGTGTATTACATGTATGTTATGTTAACTTAAAAAAAATAAATTTATTGTGTTGTTGTCCTTTGGGGTTCACACGGCGGGGCGTTACAAAATGGAGGCAAGAAACTAGGGAAAAAAGGTGGCTGGAATATGCAAATCATAAGCTTAAGTCTGACAATATAGAGGGTGCCAATCTATAATTTATATAATGCTTATGAAAAATGAATCAAATTCCAACATACATGGATGTATTTCAAATAAAAAAACATTAAATATGCCCTAAAATCCATAATAAATTCACTTAGTTGATGCCTTAATTAAATTTCATTTAAAAAGAGAGGATGGAACCCTAGGAAAATATCTAAAAAGGGAAACTAGATCCAAAAATGGGAAGTTGGAGAAACTTGAATTCACAACACCAAGGAAAAACCTAGTTCCTAAGAATACCACAGCTTGCCAAAAGCCTCAAACAATCACTATACAATATAAAAATTAAACCAAAAATCCTATAAACCCCTCACCACCAAACACCATAAATTCATTCCAAAAGACAAGGTGGCAAGCACTTGCGAAAAAATGACATCCTCTCAACCCTATGGGGAAATCACCGGTACACAATCCTATGGAGAAATTGGCACCTCATAGAAAGAAAATTGGGGTCCTCTTGAAAGTGAGAGAACTAAATAGAAAGAAAATAGGGGTCCTCATTTAACATGGCGTGTATGCAAGGCATAATAGATAATCAATTGTGCATACCTTTAAGTTCCATGGTGGAGAATATGATCAAGTAGAAACATTGTGGTGGATTAGTAGGAAATTTTGGGGTAGTTAAGATAGTTGTCTCAATTAGTGAGAACTATTTTTTACCATAAATATACAAGAATATAAGGAAATTTATTTAAGGTTGCAAGATTTGTCAAGTTTCTAAGTGAAATAGTCAAAATACTAGATTATATCAACCATTTTTAGTAGTGGAGAAGTGTTGGGAGGATATAAAAATTTGTTTTGTACTAGTATTTCAAAGAATATAAGGGGAAATCATTCAATAGTGGTAGTGGTAGGGAGGTTCTCTAAGATGTCACAATTCATCCCATATAATATATTTTTAAGAAGGTTGTAAGGTTACATGGTTTGCCAAGGAACACAATTTCAAACAGGGACACTAAATTCGTGGGATAATTTTGGAGGAACTTGTGGAAAAAAATTCAAATAGAATTGAGTTTTAGCTTAGCATACCATTTACAAACTCATAGACATAATTTTTTTGTAAACATGAGCCTAGAAAATCTACTAAGATGTCTAGTAGAAGAAAAAACAAAAAAATGGACATAATTTTATTTGATGCAAAGTTTTCTTATAAAATTTCATTGAATAGAAGTTCTAGAAAAACACCATTTCAAATAGTGAATGGAAGTGAGAGGAGAGAAATGGGGGACCACACGAAATTGAGCAATGGTTTTTTTTATAACGGTAATTTTTGAAAAAATTCCTATCATTTTGGAATGACTTTGGCCTTTCATGGAGCAGATCAAAGTAGTAGGGGTGTTCCTTTGATTCCTTTTTATGCAAGATCACATAGATCAACGTCTAGGGTGTTGGGAAATTCTTTTTCTTTAGAGAAACAAGGGTTTTTTGGCCAGTCGAAGGGATTTGTGAGATTTCCTAGTTGAGTTTTACATAATGGTTTCCATCAAGGTTTTCAGTGTCCCAATGGGAATCCTTGCCCTTTTTCCCAAGCCAAGAAAATGCTTAATTGGGGAAAGCAACTTCCTTTTGACATTTGTGCTTCGGATTTTGAATCCGCGAACAACTCTCGTTCTTGGGTGGATATGGTTTTTGATTGGCATACTCCAACATCCTTTCCTAATAGTATTTCGATCAAATTTTGAGTTCCTTTCAATCTAAATACAAGGAATCACCATCATTCCATTGAGGGTCACAATGGGTCTAAGTATTTTTCTAAAAAGTATAGCTCTATGGTGGACACACTTGCTTCTTACCCGAATAACATAGCTCAGAAGCATGATGATTGTTATCGGGTTCTCCATTTGCAATCGAGGAATGCGCAATGGAATAAGGAAAAACCTTTTCCTTTGGTTGCTTTTGTTAAAAGTCTATCGAGCAATTCTCTTTTAAACAAATTTTCATTCATGAAAAACGTGCAATAAAAAATATACAAGAAATTGGTCTGCAAAGATGCCCTCCTTAGACCTCTTTCAAAGAGCCTGGGTATAAAGATCTAGTTCAACTTACTTTGTTTGAAGAAGTATTGAGTGCACAAATTCAGGATCTTAAAGATCATGCATTAATATGTAGATTTTGGAATTTTTTACCTTCTGTTGAAATTTTAAAAGACTTACTTTTTTCAAAATGGGATGAGGCTAATTAGATATTTTACATAGATTAGGGTAATAGTTTTTTCATTGTGTTCTTTACAAAAAAGCTACAAAGAGATTTGATTTTAAAGGTTAAATTAGTTTTTTTTGAGGGCTCTGGGTTCACTTAGGCATGGATCCCAAACTTTGATCCTTTTTCTGTTGTAGTGAAATTTGCTCCTTTCTAGATCCAGTTGCCCACACTTCCATTAGAGTATAGGGAAATGGGTATTGTGGAAACCATTGCTAATAATTTGGGGATTTTTTTATGCCATGACATGAATTTCTTTAGAAATCCAGATAAACTCATTAGGGTTTGTGTATTGCTAAATACCTCAAAGGAATTTCCTTCATCAATTAGGATACATTCAAAGTTTGGAACTTGGATGAAGGAAATCCTAATTGAGAATCCAAACAATGTTTGTAATTTTTCCATTTATTGGGACATTTCATCCATGAGTGTTTAAAAACATAGTGTACTAATGATCTAGGGGATTTTCCTATTACTAGAAATCAAACAGAAGTAGATAAAAATGTGGTGGAAATAGTTGAGAAAGAAAGTGCTTTTGTTTTAGGTGATTTAATTCTCACAAAGTGTCAAACAAAGAAAGATATAAGTATGTTGGTCAATGTGTTGAAAGATAATTCATCTTATTCCTCTTCGCTAGTAGTCTTTAATGTGGGATCAAATTTGGTGCTATATGCTGGAAAGATGAGGAAGGGAAAACTTGCAGTGATGGATACTTATCACTTTGAAATGGGCCTTTTTCTGGGAACATCTAATGTCATCGATCCTCATTTGTTGGCACAAAGTTTGGGGAGTTCTAATTTTATTTTTCATAGAAGGTTGTTAATGTGCCTATCATTAATAATAGGCCCTCAAAAAATGACATGGCTCTAAAATTTATAGTGATTTTTTCCAAGGGATGACAAACTAAAATAAAGATTTCACCCATTGAAAAATCCTTGTGTTTGTATACACCAAGCCCTTTTATAGAACATGAGCAGCAATTAGATGGAATAATCTCAAAGCTGATGTGGGAGAAATCTCTATTATCTAACTTTATTTTAATCAAAGAGAAATATCAGAATCATGCTTTCCACTCTTGTTGCCTCATGATAAACATGATTTTGTTTCTGCTTGCACATATCTTGAGGTGGTTGGGATGGGATCACATGATATACATGAGTTGGGTGAGCATGTCAGTTTGGAAAGTTGGGTAGACTGTATTGCGAATATGGTAGGATCAAATATAATTGATGAAATTGCAGAGTAAGTTGATAAGGAAGAAGGGGAGTTACTGACAGGTACATGTGATAATCCATTTCTAAAATCTCAAACATATACTATAGATGATGCACAAGAAACAAATGAGTAGACAATAATGAGACAAGATACAAATGTTATGGTTTCCACTGAAGTGCATGGTATTGATTTTGATTTTTCAAATCAGCTATCTATCATCCAAACACCTCTTATACTCTTGCAATTAAATCACCTTTTAAGAGAGGTAGGAAGTCAAATGCAACAAAGATGCAGGAGGAGATTGATTTTGGGATTCAGTTGACCTTAGATGACAACATAAAGAAAAGATTGAGGAGAGTAGGGTGCTCTCCTCGATCGATATGAAGATTGTCTCTTGGAATGTTAGGGGTATTAATGCTCCTAACAAAAGAGCCCGAATCAAGCAACAAATAAATTCTTCTAGGGCTGATATAGTTTTATTACAAGAGACTAAGTTATCTAAGGAAAGTTATGAAAATATAATTGCCAAGTTGACTTTATGGAAGTCATGTCAAGTTGTTGCTCAAGGAGCATTTGGGGGATTGCTAACTATATGGAAGGCTAGAACAGTACAAATGTAATCCATTTCTAATACTTCACATTGGAAATTGTCACCTGTTACTCATTTTAATTTATCTTTCTTGCTGGTCAATGTGTATGTTACAAATTCAACAATAGGTAAACAAAAGCTTTGGAAGGAGCTTGGTTTAATATTTGAACAATCAGGAGTAAAAATAGTTGTACTTGCAAGAGATTTTAATGCAATATTATCCCTTCATGAAAAGAAAGGAGGAATCATACCACCTCACAAGACAGTGGAAGATTTTACTAATTTTGATCATAACAATGCACTTGTGGATGTGCAACTAGAGAAAGGTATGTATACATGGACAAATAAGAGATGAGATTTTCTACAAATAACTATATGGTTAGACAGATTTCTAATGTCGTCTAATTGGGTAGTAGAAAAGTATATGCAAATGTCAAAAATTTTACCATGGATGGGGTTTGATCATTTCCCTACTTCTTTAAGTATTGAAGCCACTAATTGTCCTCAAAAGTGGAAAGCTTCTTTTAAGTTTAAATCAATGCGGTTTAGGAATAATGAATTCTTACCTTTATTGAGAACCTAGTGGGTGCAAGCACCGTATGAGTTAGGATCTATTATGAATAGATTTTGTAAGAAAATGCAGTTCTTGAAAGGAAAAATAAAATAATGGAATATACACGTGTTTAAAAATATTTTCCATCAAAAGGATTTTATTTAAAAATAGTTGGTAGTTGTGAATGAGCAAATTATAAGCCAAGGGTTAACTCCACAGTCTTTTGAGCATTAGAGAAGTTTACAAGCAGAATGGGAAAAATTAGTGTTACGTGAGGCATTGTATTGGTGTCAAAAATCTCATGAATTGTGGCTTAGAGAAGGTGATAAGAATACTAAAAATTATTTCATATGTTAGCTCAGGTTAAGAAAGCTAAGAATGCAGTGTTTCACATTAAGGAAAGTGCATCAAGAAAATGGTTAAATAATGAGGTGGATATACAAAAGGAAGGGATACAATTCTTTTCTAATATGTTATCTGCACCGGTACAACAATTAGATCAGATTGGGGTTGAAAGAGAGGGCATGTTGCAAGCAATCCCTACATTAGTCATTGAGCAAGATAATGTACAACTTAATAAGCCTTTCAATTTGGATGAAGTGAAAGTGGTTTTTTTCTCACTTAAGCTAGATAAGGCCCTAGGGCCTAATGGATTTACAACATTATTCTTCCAAAAATATTGGGACATCATAGGAAATGATCTTCTTAAGGCTTTGGAGGAGTCTCAAGCTTCTTGTTCCATGCCTAAGCAGTTTAATGTAACACACATTATATTAATTCCAAAGGTTAAGGATCGAAAGTCCTTTTCAAAATTTCATCCTATTTCTCTTTGTAACACAATTTACAATATTTTTACCAAAGCAATTTATCTTCATTTGTTTCCCATCATACCTAAATTAATTTCCGAAGAACAAGGTGGATTTGTTCCTGGTAGGGAGATAGCGGAGGGTGCTTTGGTGGCACATGAAGTTTTGCATTCTATTTCTCTGCACAAAATCCCTTCATTTATCATTAAGCTTGACATGATGAAGGTTTATGATAAAGTGGATTTGACTTTTTTGATGCAAGTATTAAAGAAATTTGGTTTTAGCAATAAATGGTGCAAATGGGTCCTATCTTGCTTGAAAGGTGCAAAAATTTCAGTACTAATTAATGGTACATTGTTAGGTTTTTTTAGCTCCACTCAAGGAGTGAGGCAAGGTGATCCATTATCACCTTTTTTATTCATAATATTAGCTGAGGCCCTTAGTAGGACAGTCAAACAGTCTCATTTATAGGGATTGTGGAAAGGGATTTCAATACCTTCCACTGAAATATCATTCACACATTCTTTGTTTACATATGACAAATTATTATTTGGTGTAGCTCAACTTCAAGAGCCCAAGCATATCAAGTCTATTTTACAAAAATATTCACTTGCTTCAGGTCAAAAAATAAATGCAGAAAAATCAAAGATATACACTTTTAATATCAAAACAGGCTTACAAAAGAAAATTGTTAACCTTCTTGGTTTTCAAACAACAAAATTACCTTGTAAGTACCTTGGGATTCTATTCTTTACTGGGGAAAATAAAATCTCTTATTGGGATAATATCATCCAAAGTATTCAGTTAAGGATAGCAACATGGAAGGGTAGGTGGTTGTCATTATTAGGGCATATATTATTGATAAAATTAGTCCTTTCTGTCATCCCTAATTATTGTATGGTAGTATTAAAAGCTCCAAAATCTGTGATTTTTTTAATTGAAAATATAATCAGGGATTTTTCATGGAAGGGGAACATGGACAACAAAAAGAAAATCTCACTTATTTCATTGGAAAATCTTTGTGAAGAAAAACTAAAAGGGGGAGTTGGGATACACAATTTATCAGCAAGAAATCATGCATTAGGAGCAAAATTAGTGTGGTACATGTACACTAAGTCACAAGTGAAATGGTGTAAGGTCATGCAAGCTAAGTACTTAGATAACATAGATCCAAAGAGAATTTTTACAGTATCAAACCCACTACAAGGTTCTACAATGTGGAATTTCTTGTTTGCATGTAGAAAGGTAATCACACCATATCTTACTTGGGAAGTTCAAGACAGTTTACAAGAAAAGTTTTGGGAAGATTCTTGTGGTGGATATGCCCCTTTAAATACAGTTCATAATTTACAAATTCTTCAAAATCTTCTTAGTTCAAGTTGTGGGGGAAAAGTAAGTGATTACATTGAGAGCATTGAAGATTGCTCTGGGAAAGTAAGGTGGAAAGATGTCTCTACTGTTGCTTGCTTAGATGTTCAGAAAGAGGAATTTAAGAGAATATTAAATGAGAGGATTGTTTATGTGTTAGGAGGGGAGGATAAGCTACTATGAGCTCTGTAAAAAACTAGAAAATATACAGTGAAAATGGGCTATAAGGCAATAATGAGTAAAGGTGAAAGTATCAAACCTCAAAGAGACTTGTCTTTTTGTTGGGACTCGACAGTGCTACCAAAGGCTGGTTGTTTCTCATGGCTGGCTATTAAAAGAAGAACTTTGACAAGTGATAGGGTTGTCAAACTTGGGATAACAGCTCAATTTAAGTGTGCCTTATGTAAAAATGAGTTGGAAGGGGTGAGCCACTTATTTATTAATTTTCCTTTTGCATCTCAGTGCTGGACCTTTATTAAAAAAAAATTAAGTTGGTATGCTCCACTACCAAATAATTTGTGGGACTTATTCTCAAGTTGGCCAGTTTTGTATAAATTAGCATTATTTGCTTGCATTTGGAGAGTGATTCCTTCTGTAGTATTGTGGACCATTTGGTGGGAACAAAACAAAAGGATTTTTAGGAATGAAAAAATGAAGGTGGAGCAAGTATTGGAGAAATTGGAATCTTCAATAACAGAGTTAACAAATGTGCATGTTCAAAAGGTCAAAAGCATTGGGTCGTTGTTCACAGATTGGGACTCAAAGGTAATGAATAAGTGGAATAAGAATATTGTTCTTCCGTTCAAAGGAAGCTTGCAGCAAAATCCAAGTCATAAATTAGACAAAAGCAAAATATCTTGGGTTCCACCTTTAAAAGGGTATTTCAAGTTAAATTTTGATGGTCCTTCATGTGGGAATCTAGGTATATCAGGGGTGGGGATTGTAATAAGAGATCACAAAGGAATCCTCGTTTCAACTAAGTCAATAAAGCTTCTGAAAGGAACAAATAATATTGCGGAAGCACAATCATTGCTTCACGGTTTGCAACTAGCATATGATATGAAAATTAAAGATCTGGAAATTGAAGGTGATTCCTTAATTATTATGAATGCATGTAAAGAAAAAAAAGTGTTTTTTTGGAAAATCAGATATGTGATACAACAAGGATGGGAGTTGTTGAATTTTTTTAGTTTTGTGCAAATATAACATATGCATAGGGAAGGTAATATTTTGGAACATAAGTTTGCAAATATTGGGTGTGACCAACTTCAGAATGTGCAGTTATATGGTAGTAATATGCAAAATATTACACAAGAATTAAAAGATGCTATTGAAAGGGAAAGTGTGGGCTTCTAACAAGGTGAACTAGAAGTAATACAATATTTTTATATCAAGAATGATTTATTTAAAATTATCTTGCAAGCTTAAAAATTAAAATAATTTTCTAGCAAAAGGGAGCCATTTAGGAATTTGCATTGTGTTTGACTCATTGGCACAATTTATATGCACCGTGGACACCATGGTTAGCTACATCGGAATATTGGGTTGATCTGGAGATACATGGTAATTGAAACGTGGTTAGGATTGGTAGTGCTAGATGGAAATTTGTCAATAATTATCAACATAAGAGCAATGCGCTTTAATATTGGATAATGTCGTCAAATTCTTTGTACAGCTTAAGCCAACTCTTTGATGTTGTCTAATCAAATTGTCTTTTCCATGCATCAAATTTGTGTGAAGTTTTTATTTAGTATCTAACACAGTCTTGTTTAGTACATCGTATTCATAAACTTGTGTGGTAATACATAACACCAGAATGGAACCTAGAACAACATGTGTAAAATTTGATGAAAAAGTTGGCATCCACACCCGCGCAAGGAGAAAATATATTCCACACGAGCAGCTCTATCATGGATTGAATTCATCAAAGATAATATCTAAATTCAGGACATTGGCCATAACAAAGGTAAGATTTTTGGCTAACAAGTGTCGCTTGTATGCAAGAAATTCATACAGGGAATGAGAACTCTATGTTTTCATCATTAATCCAAGCGTGTTTGAACTCTTTACCAGATGTGGGGGATTCAAATCATTTTTGTATTTTTAGAAAAAAAAGAGTTCCACTTCTATTAAAGGCTTAGAAGCAATATGTTCTTCACATTCTGCAAATACTATAGTAAAAATATGGCAAAAGCATAAGGGTTTAAGCTCTCAAGTTTCATCCCCAAAAAGAGAAGCAGAGGTGGCTCATATTTGCAATTTGAGTGTTGTGTATTGTGCTCTTATCAAACATTCATTCTCAATTTCAGAATTGCAGATTGGGTAGGTTGTGTTCGTGGGTAAGGCATTAGCAAGTAAATAGAGAAGTGGGTGTTTTTGCTATCATTTCTTATCATTCTCCTCAAACACATTTCTAGTTTGGTGGGTAAGATCTATGCTCTATGTTTTAAAGAGCTTTGTTATTGGGTTTTGCTGCTATCAGTGTGCATGTATAATGTTTGTGGCTGGCCTTCAATCAAACTATAACATGTTTTAGATGAGAAAAGTGTTGAAATAGAGTGCCATTCAGTGTGTTTCCAGTGGTGTTTGCATATTGTAGTTATCTTGGCTAGTGTGTTGATTTTTGCTTCAAAACAAAAGTTTTTTGTTCCCAGAGTGTTTTGAGCAGTGTGGTTTGAGCAATGTGTTTTGATATCACCTTTTTTGTTAAAAGTTTTATCCTGGAGTTTATGCCAAGAAACCACCATGCCCCATTTCTTGTACAAGAATGAGAATTTCCATTTTCCAAAGGGTTGGAAAGAGAACATTTGTCACATGTCTTCAAAACTGATTGCTTATTTGTGTTCAAATGCTTGAAAACTTTGATAGGGGAAGACATTTTACATCCTTCAGCTTAGAGGTTGATATTTCCATAAGACTTGGTGTCCATATTTGTTTCAAATGTTTTGGACTTGAATCCAAACTATCAAGATATGCAAAAACTTGCAAATGCAGTCATTCAGGAAGTGTTCTTGTAGGACAATGCTCTACTTAAGAGCATATAGAGGTATAATTTCTGGAAAGGTAAAGCATATGTGGGTGGTATATTTCCTAGGAATTACTTACACCACAAGGTATGTTATAGAAATATATACATTGCAATGAAAACATCACTGGAATATAACTCATTGAGTTATCTTTACAGAGAGCTAGCCCGTCACCATTTTGAAATGGGGTCTGAAATGGAGAGAAATTTCAAAGCAAAATATCATGCACTGTCTTTTCTCTTAACAAATCAATGTCATGAAGCAGATAATGTCAAGAATCTGATTCCATTGCAAAAGGAGTTGGTAGCAACTGCACAATCACAAGTTGCCCCAGTGGAATTGATTGCACAACAGGTCGGGTTTCTTCCACACATCCTAGACATGAATGTTACATCAAATTCATAATCAAATCCGCTAGTTCATCAGTTTATGCAAAAAGGAGAAAAGGTGGAAAGTTCTTTTGTAGGAAATGCTTAACAATTAAAGACAATTTGGGAATACTTTAAATATATGCTACAACAAGCCTATACAAAACATATAAAATAGCATGAAGTCAACTATTTTGTAATATAAAAGTTGACATTTTGTAATTAGGTATTCTCTATTACAATAGTGATATTTAGACAGACTGACATTTTGTAGTTGCAACATAGTTAGGGAATTTTGATTACAACAATTCTATTTAGATATGATGGACATGAAAGTAGATTTTTAGTCAAGAATCGTGATATTGTAATCTCTTATACTTTTATATAAATATAAATAGTCGGCTTACTGCCTTTTATTAAAAAAAAATGAAGAAAAAAGGAGTGTGAAATAAATATAATTTGTAGAGCACATCAAGAAAGTTCATGTGAAATTAAAAAGTCACTTGAAGTAGAAGAATGAAGAATAAAAGAAAAGAGTTGGCAAGAAAAGAAGACACAAATTTTTTTTAGTTGGACCAACATCATGAAGGAGGCCTAACTAGGAGTAGTGAAGAATATCTAATGTAGAACCTTATACCACCATATCCAAAATAGGAGATTAATGATATTTTAAATAGCCATGTGGGAAAATAAATAGGCATAGGCAATGTGATGAATATTGGGTGAAACATATATGTAGACCAAAGGAAGACTCAAGATAGATTTATAGGGATAAGGTGGCTTGCATCAGTTTCTCTCTAGTTATTAGAAAGTGAGGGACTCACTTTTCAAATACCCTTGGGCATTTGATGCAAAAGCATCCTAGGGAGCAAGAGTAGTCTTGCATCAACTGATGTTAGTTTTGAATTTTTTATTTATATGTTTTCATTCACTTGTTAGCTGCGAAAGAAGCCGATACATTTTACTGTAGTTTATATTTTTAGTCCAAAGCTTCGGCTATAGTTTTAAATATTTTTGATGAGTTTCATGTTAAATTTTGATGTGATATAGATGCATAATTAATTTTAAATCACCTTGAGAGAGTTTATGTATAGACAATTATACACAAATTTGATTGTTTCTATTTATGAAAGGTTATTTTGCGTTTTTTCCAAAATAATATGTATAAGGATTTAATTAATCATTGAGGATGTTGTTGGATTTATGATTGTTTTTCCTTGATGTCAAAACAAACTTTGGTGATGTGATTTCTTCATTGACAGTTGTTGTACATGGTCTCAGATATCAACTTTTGGTACATATTGATTGGCTTGGGTAATACATGATACACAGATGGTGGTCAAAGGGGGAGTTTGTTGGATTTCTGATTGTTTGATCATAATTCTATGCTTGGAATCTTGGCATCATTGTGTTACTTATTAGTTACAATGATTGGCTCTCATTTGTGGCCTTGTTTAGTTATATTGGTTTTCAGTTTCTTTCAGTTTTCAATTATTTGATGATGGGTACTTCAGTGGTTACATGACATATCCACTTTGATACTTTTGGCATGTCTTGGTTATTGGCGTCTTAGTTGGAATATTCAGTTCATTTTCACATGCTTGGCTTCAATATCTTGGACAATGTTTACATTCAGTTGTTTCCCTTTTGTTTGGCTGTACTGATTATTTGGTTTCATGTGCAGCGATCATGGATATGTTTGAAGGTTGTTTCAGGTGATATCATTTTGGTATTTTTATAGATTCCTTCATTGATGTATACACATACAGGTGATAGCATTTCATTTCTTAGATTGAAGGTAATTTGGTAAGCTTCAGTTTTCATGAAGTCTTATATTGCAAATTCACTTTATTCATATTTTACATGCTTGGTTTACATGGTTGTATCATCCTTGATACATAGACAGTTTATCATGTTGCATTTATATTCATGAGTTATTCATATAACTTCGTAAAGGTTTCACTTACATTTCATTAAGGTCACCTTGGCTCAAGGCATACTCTATAAAATTCGGGTTCTATACATTCATTTTGGTTATCAATGTTATCGACCTTCTTTGTGGTTTATTGTGTCATATGGAAAGTGTTTTAAAAAAAGGATCAAACAAGTACTATCGAGCTTTGATACTTTGGCATTGGTAAGTGCTAAATAAAGGTGGTCGGGCTTCACTTTGCATTGGAGAGTTGGCTTATGATGCATCGGGTTGACATGTAATATATAGTAATTTGGTAGCGACACCTACATATTATGTGATGATGACTTGGATAGGCAAAAGGTTTTCATAGCTCACGTGGAAAATGGCAATTGATTGTATCATCATGTTGTTGGTTCTCATGGATAAAATAATTGTGTAAAACATAAAATTTCTTGAAAGTCTTAGAGAACAAAAGGTAAAAAGGAAATAACAAAGTGATAAGAAGTTTGTTATGCTTAGGGT
The DNA here is from genome assembly GCA_007258455.2 of Sequoia sempervirens. Lineage (NCBI taxonomy): Eukaryota > Viridiplantae > Streptophyta > Pinopsida > Cupressales > Cupressaceae > Sequoia > Sequoia sempervirens. Next base: position 237,717,827 of record VDFB02058242.1, read on the forward strand.
TTGAAATCCTAGTTGCTACCGCCATGAGCATATGGCTAGTTACATGAGTTGCAGCTGGAAATGAAGGTATTCTTGGCAGATTGTATAAGTTTTTGTTTGACATCTGGTTGACATAAAATAAGGTAAAATTTTGGCAATATCTCTGTCATTTCAGAATGAAGATTGAAAAATAGTTTTTCAGTTTACAATAATTGCATTTTGAGTCTTGGTTACTCAAGCTTGAGCTCGAGAGTTTTTGATGATTTACACAAGTTTCATTGTTTATTTAAGCATGGCTTTCTGCCATTGCTTTGTGGTAGATTTGAAAAGGGAATTTGCAGAGTTACAATTGTGTTGTAAGAAAAAGAAAAAGAGGGTTTATATTGTATCATATCTCTGATTTCATACAAAGATAATGATGAAGATGTTATACACAGTGGCAAGGTTTTATTGAATATCATATTACTGGTGTGCTAGTAAGGTTTTATGACTGCAAATCAATGCAGTTCTAAGGTCTTAATGGTTTATCATTTGTGACATTTGTAAAATTGGGAGTTGGTGCTCCTAACTTGAAGTGGGTGCTTCAGTTTGTACTTGGAGTTGGTGCTCTACATTGTTATAGAGTTGGTGCTCTTTGAATAAATAAAAGGAACATTTTACGAGTGGTTTTTTATACCCCATGAGGGTTTTTCCACTCAGGAAAACAATGTGTCATGTGTTGAAATTTGTGCAATTGTGTTTAAGCTCATGTGCTTAACTGGTTAAGTTTTCATTCTATCATATGTCAAAATAATTTCATGCAATGCTCTGATACATGTTTAATGTTTCATTCTGAAAGGGTTCAAAGTATAAAGTTCAATCTGTCATGAATGTATGTTGTTCGACCTGTTATAAAAGAATGTTCAATTTGTCATAAAGTGCATAGAATCTTGTGAATCTAAAGCATTATACAGAGAATTATTCAATCACTTTTATATGAAAAATTTATATTATGCTTTGAAAATGGTTTGTAAAGTCACTCAAAACAATCATTTTGTTTAAAAGTTCTTTGATGTGTTAAAGTTCACTTTGTAAGTTAAGAGGGTTCACTTAGTTGTTTTCAAAGTCATCATTTATATCTGCATTTCAAGTTACAAAAGTTAAATTTGCACATAACTTTGATTCACCCCCCCCCTTAGAGTAATTCAGCTTCCAACAATTGGTATCAGTGTGTAGGGTCTTGCATTAGGTTTAACCACCTAGGATTGATTCTGGTATTTGGAAGTTTGTCAAACATATCTTGAATTCAAGAAGATACTTTTGTGACTTCAGTCTGATTGATTTAAGGATTTTTGGTATTGAAGTTTTTTGTCTGATATGGAAAAAGGTAGATGGAATAAGGGAAAAAGAAGTTCACAACAAAACACTAACAATCAAGCTCTGTCTGAACCTAGTGTAAGAAGTGATGAAGAAGAGATCATTAACAACAACTCAGAAATGTTAAAGTATCATGTGTTAAGAACACCTCAATTTGAAGGTACCAACTTTATTTTATGGAAGCGTCGAATGGAAACTTATCTGTCCTCCTTAGGGTTTGATGTGTGGGAAACAATAGAAAGAGGTTGCACTGTATCTATAACATCTCCTTCCACACATGAGGAAAATACAGTCCTTGAATCTAATGCTAGGGATCTAGATGCAATTTTCAATAGTTTTCCAAATGAAATTGTTGCTAAGGTTATGCAGTGCATAAATGCAAAGGAAGTTTGGAAAAAATTGATTGAAATGTATTAGGATGGTGAGTTGCAAGAAGAGATATCTTTGAAAACTCAAGCAAGCTATGACTCATCTGTAACTGGTGATTGTGAAAATCCTCATAGTTTTAAAGAAAATCGGATTGAGTCTAAATCTATAGAGATTATAGATGAACATTCAGATGGTCAAGAAATTAATGAAGAAGTAGATCAATTTTCGAGTGAATTGAATTTTGGACAAGAATTTGTTGAACAAGAGAATGAAGTTGATTTGGAAGGCGAACTCCTGTGTGCTTTAGATACAATTAAACATCTTAGAAGAGAGAACTAGAATTTAAAGAGGCAACTTCAACAAGAAAAGGATATCAAAGATAAGGTATGTTCAAGTGTTATAGAAACAAAGATACAAGTTGAAGAAGCTAGGAAGATTGAGGAAGTAGTTAGAAATCAACTTAAAGAAAAAGAATAAAGTATAGAAAAACTTGAGTTGCAAGTGGTTCTACTAAGGAAAATTGATAAAGAATCAAAACAATTAAGTGATGAGAAAGTCAATGAGAATGGCTCTATGTCTTTGGATAAAATTATTGGTGCACAGAAAGCTCCAAGTGACAAAATTGGTCTAGGCTTAGAGGAAGGACAATGCTGTAAGGTTAGAAAAACATCTAGAACAAAGAAAGATTTAAACTTTCATGCTGCTGATCCAGAAACTGCAAGAAACAAACAACATGAGGATATCAATAGAAGAGGAAGGAATAGAATGAACAAATTTATAGGATCTCCTTCTGCCTGGAAAGGTAAATTGATGAGCTATAATTATTCTTTTTTAGGGTATTGTTACTCATGTTTTGAGTATGGCAAAAAAGCATCTGAATGTTTGTTCAAAGTGAAGAAAAGTGATAGGAAAAGAAACTGTGGTAGTATTACATGCTTCAAATGTAGTCAATGAGGTCATATTGCAAGAAACTATGATAAACTATCTCTAAAGGGTGACACAAGATATTATAAGTCTTTGACTGTATGTTATAGATGTAATGGTTTTGGACATAAAGAAAAATTTTGCAGGGGTCAATGGGAGGAAGCATCTGGAAACAACAAAGAATTTGATAATCGGCTTAAGTCAAGGAAAGAATCGTTGGGGGTCTAGAGAAGAAAGCAAGGAAAGAAAGAGGAAGAACTAAATCTTGTGCATGCTGCACAAGAACCATTTCTAGGCATTTAAAAGGCAATATGAAGACAGGGGGAGATGATTAATGCATTATAAAATAAACCCCATTGATATCAAATAAAAATTAGTTGCATCTTGTTGTTTCATGACTTATTTATCATCAGAGTGCAAGAAACATATGTGTCATATTTTTGTTTGTGTTCTCCTTGTCTATGCTGGGAATAACAGTGACAACGAGTTGATGATAACTGTATTAATGCTATGGTTCATATATATCATCATTCTGTTAGAGGATAATTTCTCATATGACTATTGGTGTTGTAGTAGTTGGTGCTTTATGTTTCTTTGGAATTGTCCATAGTAAAGGATACTTGTGACACGATTACACTTCTCCCCATTTGTGGATAAATTGTTATTAGCTTTGCTTTGCTACAATATATTGATTGTGCCAGTAGGAACAATACTTTTTGTCTATGTTTGATAGAATAAGTGATGGTATGTGTTTCTCAAGAGATACATGAGATAAAGATACTTGAACAGTGAAGTAGTATTCATTTTCTTTGCCATCAAATCTTGTTATCTTGATTGATCAGTCTCACCATTGTTTAACACATTGAAATCATGTTTAACAGTTACTTGATATAATATAGTGCTTTGTTTAATCTATATGAATGAAGTTTCAACAAAAGAGCATGATAAGACAGTGAGTTGTTTGAGGTCTTAATTGGAATAATGATAGAGGCAGTTAGCTGAAAGACATTAACAATACATGCTGTTTGACAGTGAGTGCTGCAGTGTTGTGCTTGGAAAACATGAACAAAATTCAAGAAGGTCTCAAAAGTTGTACAAGATGTATATGAGGTTCAAGTGTTTTCTATAGATATTAATTGATCAAGAACAACATACTATGCATTTGCTATATCTATACAAAAGTTAGATTTTACAAATGTTTTCTGGAGTTGTGGTTGTAGGTACAATAGTGCTTTTTTTGACAAAACAGGTTCTAGACATTGATTATGTTGGTACAAAGTTTGTGTACATAAAAATATACTCTTGAGAACAGTCAAACAATATTGGTAGAAGTTTGTACATTCTTAGATGATGGAGATTTCAATATGGCTCTAGTGATCATTACTTTCTTTTGATAGTTGATTATTACAGGACATTGGTTGTTTGGAGTTATATTATGACTTGAGACTTGTATGCAGATGTTGTGTGGACTGTGTGATACAGATTTGGTTGCTTTGTGTCATTGTGTGGTGCTCAGGATGAAAGGAGCTTTAGTGGTTTTTTGAAGAACAAGGTTTGATACAATGAAAATGTGTTGGCCTAATAATCATACTACTGGTTCAGTAAGTAAGTTTTGAGTATGTAGTGGTATCTACTTGCTTGATGTATATAAACCTTGTTAGATTTCTTTGGTAGTAGTATACTTTAGTGTTTCAGTTTCTAATAAATTTGATTAGTCTATCATCATACTGTGTTTGGGATTGAACAATATTCTATTATGTTATTTCGTTCATGGAGAAATGTGCAGTAAGCTAATGAATCAAAGATATAGAGTCACTGATAGAAGAATTTTCACATTTGTAATAAGCTTGAGAAAAGAAATGGAGACTTGTGGTTCACTGTTAATTGGACAACTACATATGGTGCTCAGAAAGGAATATTTGTACTAGTGTTCATGTGAAACTTCTTTGTAGGGAGAGCTTGGTTCTATGGTTGCTCTCTTACAACCCACTTATCTATTTTTGTTTGCTGCTCTATTTGTGTTTGCAGCAAGATTCATTGGTTATTTGGCCTTTCAAATGTGTATTGTGATTGTTTGTCTTTGATGACAGTGGCAAGCACTTAATTTTAGTTATTTTCAATTTTTGTATGTTGGTACTGATGTTTGCCATATGTTCATTACAACAGGATATGTATTTGTGCATGGTTATTTAGATATATCCAATTCAGATTGTGGTCAATCACTTTGTAAAAGAACTTTGGTTTTGAGCAACATTTGATATTGAAGCATATTGCATTGATATTGTTTTTCTGACAACCCCTATTCTTTGCTATTCTTCCTTTGTCCTTGTGACAAAAAGGGGGAGAATATGATGGTTCAGTGGTTCAAATGGCTAAGTTTTTGCCATCAAGGACAAAGGGGGAGTTTGTTGGCTTTCTAATTGTTTGTCCTTGATGTCAAAATAGACTTTGGTGATGTGATTTCTTCATAGATAGTTGATGTACATGGTCTCATATTTCAAATTTTGGTACATATTGATTGGCTTGGGTAATACATGATACATAGATGGTGGTCAAAGGGGGAGTTTGTTCGCTTTCTAATTGTTTGATCATAATTCTATGCTTGGAATCTTGGCATCATTGTGTTACTTATCAATTATAGTGATTGGCTTTGATTTGTGGCCTTGTTCAGTTATACTGGTTTTCAGTTTCTTTTAGTTTTCAGTTATTTGATGATGGGTATTTCAGTGGTTACATGGCATATCCACTTTGATACTTTTGGCATGTCTTGGTTATTGGCATCTCAGTTGGCATATTCAGCTTATTTTCATATGCTTGGCTTCAATATCTTGGACAGTGTTGATATACATTTAGTTGTTTCCCTTTTGTTTGGTTGTACTGATTATTTGGTTTCATGTGCAACAATCATGGATATGTTTGAAGGTTGTTTTAGGTGATATCATTTTGGTATTTTTATAGCTTCCTTCATTGATGTATACACATACAGGTGATAACATTTCATTGCTCAGATTGAAGGTAATTTGGTAAGCTTCAGTTTTCATGAAGTCTTATATTGCAAATTCACTTTATTCAAATTCTACATGCTTGGTTTACATGGTTGTATCATCCTTGATATGCAGACAGTTTATCATGTTGCATTTATATTCATGATTTATTCATATAATTCATAAAGGTTTCACTTACATTTCATTAAGGTCACCTTGGCTCAAGGCATACTCTATAAAATTCAGGTCTATACATTCATTTTGGTTATCAATGTTATCGGCCTTCTTTGTGGTTTATTGTGTCATATGGCAAGTGTTTTAAGAAAAGGTTCAAACAAGTGCTATTGGGCTTTGATGCTTTGAAATTGGTAAGTGCTAAATAAAGGTGGTCGAGATTCACTTTGCATTGGAGAGTTGGCTTATGATGTATCAAGTTGACATGTAATATACAGTACTTTGGTAGCGACACCTACATATTATGTGATGATGACTTGGAGAGTCAAAAGGTTTTCATAGCTCACGTGGACAATGGCAATTGATTGTAGCATAATGTTGTCGGTTCTCATGGATTTCAAAATGATTATGTGTTTCATTTGCTTCATTGTGTCACAGATTTCAAATAATGATTAAACACCATTTGTGGATTTCAAATCATTGTGTAAAACATAAAATTTCTCGAAAATCTTAGAGAACAAAAGGTAAAAAGGAAATAACAAAGCGATAAGAAGTTTGTTACGATTAGGGTTTGAAATCATAGCTGTTGCCGCCATGAGCATATGGGTAGTTACAGGAGCTACAATTGGAAATGAAGGTATTCTTGGCAAATTGTGTAAGTTTTTGTTTGACATCTGGTTGACATAAAATAAGGTAAAATTTTGACAATATCTTTGCCATTTTAGAATGAAGATTGAAAAACAGCTTTTCAGTTTACAATAACTACATTTTGAGTCTTGGTTACTCGAGTTTGAGCTCAAGAGTTTTTGATGATTTACACAAGTTTCATTGTTTATTTAGGCATGGCTTTCTGCCATTACTTTGTGGTAGATTTGAAAAGGGAATTTGCAGAGTTACAATTGTGTTGTAAGAAAAAGAAAAAGAGGGTTTATATTGTATCATATCTCTGATTTCATACAGAGATAATGATGAAGATGTTATACACGGTGGCAAGGTTTTATTGAATATCATATTATTGGTGTGCTAGTAAGGTTTTATGATTGCAAATCAATGCAGTTCTAAGGTCTTAATGGTTTATCATTTGTGACATTTGTAAAATTGGGAGTTGGTGCTCCTAACTTGAAGTGGGTGCTTTAGTTTGTACTTGAAGTTGGTGCTCCACATTGTTACAGAGTAGGTGCTCTTTGAATAAATAAAAGGAACATTTTACGAGTGGTTTTTTATACCCCATGAGGGTTTTTCCACTTAGGAAAACAATGTGTCATGTGTTGAAATTTGTGCAATTGTGCTTCAGCTCATATGCTTAACTATTTAAGTTTTCATTCTATCATATGTCAAAATAATTTCATGCAATGCTCTGATACATGTTTAATGTTTCATTCTGAAAGGGTTCAAAGTATACAGTTCAATCTATCATGAATGTATGTTATTTGACCTGTTATAAAAGAATGTTCAATCTTACATAAAGTGCATAGAATCTTGTGAATCTAAAGCATTATACAGAGAATTGTTCAATCACTTTTATATGAACAATTTATATTATGCTTTGAAAATGGTTTGTAAAGTCACTCAAAACAATCATTTTGTTTAAAAGTTCTTTGATGTGTTAAAGTTCACTTTGTAAGTCAAGAGGGTTCACTTAGTTGTTTTCAAAGTCATCATTTATATCTTCATTTCAAGTTACAAAAGTTAAATTTGCACATTACTTTGATTCACCCCCCCTCTCAGAGTAATTTAGCTTCTAACAAATGTATGTTATGTACCACATGAAGGTTCTTGTTTTATCATTTTAATTTGTAAATTTGTTATTTTTGTCCTATAACACATTTTATAAAGTATTAAAATTTGTGCCAATTTGAAGTTAACATAAATCACTTGGAAGGTTAGAGATTGCTATATATTTGTCACCTATAATCATTGAAAAAAGAAGAATAGGAAAAGCAAGGGAAGAGTTGGTGGTACAAAACTAGATGTTCAAGTGCAATATAGGGATGAAGGTTTAGAATGGATTTTGAGGATGCAAAATCTATCCCTAAAAGTATTGAATACTAGTTGAATCACTTAGTTGTAATAGTTTTGATTAGTAGTAACAAAAAGGGCTATACCTAAAGGTAATAGGCTTGTTGTGGTAAGTTGTAATTAGTTGAATGTAAGATCAATAAATTATATATTGATGTTCCTATAAATTCATTTTATTATTATGTTGTTTTAGTATTTGGCTACATGGTTGGACAAGTGTATATTAGATCCTCTGCCATGACTACATCAAGTTCATAATTGTCACAACTCACATGGCGTTTGCACCACTTTGTCACTAACATAGTCATTGCAAGTCCAAAATATATGATAGAAGCATAATAACCTAGTTCCTCTCTAAAGTACAAATTTATAGTTGAATCTTTTGATAAACCTATTCTATGCAAGAAGTTGTAGCATGTCATGCTCAATTAATGGAAACATAGAGGAATTTATATATAACATGGAGTTTCCCCCAATTAAAGTACTATTCTAATTCAAGTATGCTAAATCACAAAGTTTCTCTCGAGATCAAATACATATAAATTAATATTAAACAATGATTTTTAATTTATAGTACAATGAGCATAATTATTCTTGAGATCATAATCTAAATTTAACATTCAACTTTATATATAAAATAAATTGTTTGTGATGATTATCCATTCAAAATTATCCTTTAAATATCAAAAATCTTATTTAAATAAAAAATGTAATAAATCAAGTATCTTTTTCTTCATGGTCATCCATCTAAAATATTCCCTTTAACTTAACAAAATCTTGTCAAATATTCAATCATACTTGATAAAAAATCTGTGGCCGTACTTGGAACTAAAGCGTGCCTTCAAAAAGGTGAAAGAAAGCAATTATTACACAAATAAGACGAACGAGTTGATCATGGTGCTGGTGGGTGCAGCGTTTATTTATGCCAATGATTGTTACTCACACAAAGCATTCAAGAAGCTTCTTCTAAAGATGCAGCGTTTATTTATGCCAGTGATTGTTACTCACACAAAGCATTCAAGAAGCTTCTTCTAAAGATGCCCGAATTCCAGCCAAACACGTTATTTCATCTCCTCGTTCAGCTTGAAGAAAATAGACGTTATTTAGTGCTATTCCTTGTGGCAACCTGGGTGTCCCATGTTCTTTCCCTAGGCTCTTATAATTCCTTTACTTCATGTTGGGATGTCCTTCCTTCTTGAGTTTTCCTTTGATTCACTATAACACCCAACTATTTTTGTTGCAGTTTCTCAATGGTTTGTTTACTTTAGTTAGCCATTGTTCTCCTTGCATGGCACTACAAGGTAGGTCCTTCATGGTGACTTCCTCCCTTTTAAGGATCTAGAGAATTATGTTTCATAGACTATTGTTTATAGGTCGAAAAATGTCTTTCCAAGTTCATTTCTTAATCACACATCTAGATTAAAGGTGCGAGGTTGGTTACTATAGGGTTTGACATTGTTTAGGTTAGTTTTTTGGGTGTTGTAATCAACAACTTAGTTATGTAACTATGTTGTTTTTGTCCCTCTCGGCTAGTTTGTTTCTCATCAAACCTATTGTGTGCTTTGGGCTATTCTCATATAAAAGGGTTTGGGACCTTTCATTTTCTTTTTTTACCTATATAAAAAATGAAAATTCAAATAGTTTTAAAATTTAAGATCAAATTTTAAGTATTTAATAAGGTATATAAATTCTATTTACTTGTAAGTAGTAAAAAATTAGTTAAAGAAAATGTCATTTTACTTTTAGTCCATAACATAAGTAGGAATTCAACCATCGTTACAAATTGTCTAATTCTTATCACATCTAAAATCACTTTTTATTATGATGAAATCTTGATGTAATTAGCATCATTTTGATTTGAAGAAAATTATGTCACCTTAAGTTAAAATTTGAAAATTTAAATTTGGAGGGGATTTATAGACACTAAATTATTATTATTTTATTATAATTATTATCCTAATAATTTATTAATTCCATTATTATCATCATTATTCATTAAACAAATTATTATTATTATTATCCATCTTTACCATTTATTATCATTAATTATCATTATTATTATTTAGTTAAATGATTCTTTATTATTTAATTAATATGAGATAGCTATCCATTAGATAAATTTATAAAAATCATAATTATCCTCTTATCAATTAATTCTTCCATCACATTAGCAACTTCCTCATAAAAAATTCTATAAATTAATTTATAGTTATCTTCTCATAAATTAACTCCATCATTGAAATATCAATTTTCCTCATCAATCTTAGTTAAATATCCACCTCTCTAAGATAACTCTGTAATTAATGGAAGTTAATTCCTAATATTTGATAGATCAAGCATCCACATTCACATTATCAACCAATCTATCTTAAAGAACAACTACCATTGTTGGTTTCATAAAGGAGATTTTGAGTAAAATTATAATTTTATTGATTTGATGTTTATCTCTTTCTTATGCTCTATTTAAGGTTTACAATTAAATTTAGAATTAAAAATTAAAAATTTATTTTTAACTTCTTATTTATATTTCAAATTTTGTTGAATACATGCTTGGTGGGTCACTTTCATGATTCAAATTTTTATAATTGCACCAACATCTATTCTCCACACAATTGGAGCCAAGATATTCCAAATCATATGCAAAGGTAGAATATTTGAAAGTATATTCTATTGAACTGCTCAAGAAAACTCTTTTTTTCTTAAGCTCAACAAATCTAGTAACTTCATTCCTTTTAGATCTACTTTTTCATTTGGTATGAATAAATTGAAGGAGTAGTTTAATTTTGTTTCTTTTTTTATGTTTAATTGTTAAACCATTTTTTAAGGAGTTGGTCAATAATTATTTGAAGTTTAATGTTTGAATGTTATTAATAATTTGTACTTGTTCTTGTAAATAAACTTTGCAAAAATATAGTTTTACTCTTGTAAATAGATTGGTGAAATATAATTGATATAATTCTTTTATTTTCTTTTTCCTACAATTATATGATTGTTAAAATTATTTTCTATATCTAATTTGACCTTTAGAGGCTAGTTTGAAATAACACAAGATCTTAAGACTAATCTACAACTCTAATGCCACATTGTCCTAACATTGCAAGAGAAAATAGAGGCATATTTCACAGGGCTTGTTAAGGATACCACCTTGTGTATTGTCCACACCAAGAGAGTCACTAGTAGGCCTAAGGACATTCAACTCACCAAAAGGATTCATGTATATTTTTCTATATCTTGTTGTGTAGAAAATTATCCATGGTGACAAGGAGTTCACAATCCCAAACAATTAAGACCCAATCACGAGTTTAATAACCACTCTATTGTAAAGTGTGATGGACTGAATAAACTAGTTAGTGCCTTGAAGTACATTTTTCTATATTTTTCCATGGGGAATAGGAGGTAGCTTATCTGAATCATAATTTTTTATTTCAGCTCCAAACTTTAAGGTCCTTTGCAGTATTAAGTATAAATTAGAGGGCGTATAATAGATATAATATAAATTCTAGTAACATTAGCTAGATATTTTGGCAATCATGCAATATTGGGCATAGATTATAATCTTCATCTATGAACCTATAAATGAATCATGTGGTTCCACTCATTAAACTACATCATCTATGTTTGAAACTCTAGTTATTTTTGAGTGATCTATATGTCCGATCTAATACAAAATCTTATTATTTAATTTTATTAGAAGTCAGATGATATATTTTTTCCCCTAGATTAGGCTAAATAATAAAAAACCATTAATTTTTTAAAAAAAAACTTAAAACAAAAAGAAATGAAAATTTTAAAATCTATTTTTTTCCTAACTTTTATCTTTTGTTGTGTGAACTAATCATGCTCTCTACAAGTTTTTGCTCTTTTTTTGTAGGATGAAGAGTGAAGATATTTTTTTGAAAAACACTTACAACTTTTTGTAGCCAAAACTATCAAAGATTCAATCCTTAAAAATTCAAACAATTTAATATTATTATTTGAGGCTTACTTTTCAAACAATTATAAATTTATTATCATATAGTTTTTGTTAAATAAAATGAATTTAGTATTCATTTATTTGCATGTGTACTTCCAAAACTTGGAAACTCATGTATGCTCTCCTCTCACACCACTTTGTGACCTTTAAGATAAAAAATGATTTCAATATTTGGGATTTTTTTATTTAATCCTAAACTAATATCTTGTGTCTATTCTCGTCTCACATTTTTAGGTGATCCTGATGATCAAAACAGGTATCATCTTCCCAGATATATTTTTAAGAGGATTTCCTTGAATTTATTTACCAAGGAAATGACCTCAACTCTAGTGTTTTGGTGGAGCATAAATATTTGGGGGTGAATTGAAAGACATGCCTTTTGAAAGTAAAAAATATCATTTGAAGTAGTCCCCAAAAACTTTATGCCTTGGGGAAGTGGAGTAGCAGAGAGGTGAACCCTCTCCTCCTAGTGTATTGGCATCTTTACTTTCATTTTCATGGATTAAGCCTAATGTACCTGTTACCCAATTTTCACCTACGGGCTCAATCAGGCAGGGCAATCTATCTCTTCAAGTGTTCATGAAGGCCAAATGGAGGAACATTCGCATCAGGGTTACATATTTTCTAACTTGTTTGCTTCTTGTGCAGCTGCGGTGGAAAATTATGTTTTAAATTCGACACGTGGATTAAATGTGGCTCCCATAAGGGTTGAGCCCAGCGTGCAGGTGTTCAGTTTTTATTGGGGAGGTCTTCATCTTATGTTTTTTCCTTGCTTTCCCCCTTTCCGTTTTTTTTTCCTTGGGTCCTCTCCTTTTGTTCGGTCGAAGGCGGAGTCGGAACCGAAACTGAACATTGAAACTTTTCCAAGGTTCTAGTTTCCGTTTTTGTTCCAGTTCTGGTTCCGGTTCCACGCTTTTGTGCATTTGTATTCTTTTGACCTTTCGTTTGACTGTGGGGTGGTTTTTTCCCTTTGTTTCTTTTTCTTGCCTTTTTCTCGTTTTCGCCTTGTGCGTTGTCTAAGGTGGGGTCAGAACCAAAACCGAACATCGAAACTTTTCCAAAGTTCCAGTTTCTGTTTTTGTTCTGGTCCCGATCCCGATTCCGCCCGTTCTTCATTTCTTTTCTTTTTCGTTGCCGGTGATCGAGGGATGTTTCTTTCTCTTTGATCCTCTTTGTGTCTTTCTTTCTTCCCTTTTGCTTTGTGTGTTGTCAGAGGCAGATCCAGAACTGTAACTGAACTTGGACTTGGAAAAGTTTCATTGTCTTGTTTCTGTTCCGCTTCCCCCCCATTGTGTTTCGCCTGGGATTGGTTTTGGTTCCGATCCCGCTTTGCTTTCTTGTGTTTGGGGGTTCTTTACCTTGGCGGAGGCAGAATCGGAACGTGGGATGGACTTGGTAATGTTGGTTAGTTTCAGTTTTAGTTTCCATCTCGACTCCGACTCTGCCTTTTCTTTTTGAAATGCTCGGGTTGCCAAGACATTTCGGTCGCTGTGAGTTTTCTATTTCTCTCCGCTCAGGGAGAAATATCGCCGACAGTTGTTCATAAGGTTGTAAGCATCAGGGAGACTCTTGGCCGAAAAAGTTACACTCGCTATGATGTCTTGCCAATGACTGGAGGTCTTGTTGATTGAAGGTGCTCTCGCTATGACCTCTTGCCGATGAGCGATTGTCTTGCTGATGGATGTGTTCCTGCTGAGCGTTGTTGAGACTCTTGGCCGAAAGGTTTGCTCTCGGTGTGAAATCTTGCTGATAGCGATGGTTTGCGTGACAATCTACACAGCGGTATAACTCTTAAGGGCTCGGTATGAGGTCTTGTCGAGTGCGATTGTCTCGCCGACGGAGGAATGCTTTGGTATAACTCTTGTACACTCGCTATGATGTCTGGCCGATAGCAATGGTATGGGTGACAATCTTTGACATCGGTATAACTCTTGCCACTCACTATGAAGTCTCGCCGACAGTTGTGTGTTATGCTGATGGCTGTTGTGGAGCATTGTAAGCATCGGGGAGACACGACTAGTGTCTCACCGACATGCGATTCTGTTTAAATGACTTTTGACTGCCTGAAAATCTTACATGGTGTCTGTTCAACCAATCCGAGGAAGCTGAAGGCGAACTGTTGGTGGTTTGACTGGTGTGACCATTCTTGTGAAGAGGATCAACAGACTGTGAGAGGTATGAATCTACTCAGTGATCGAGGGTGATGATCGGTTCAGTGACTCAATGGTGTTCATCTGTAAGGATCTAGACATGAATGTCGGATGCTGCTTCTCGAAGGGGGTCAACTTGCAGAAAGATCTAGAACAAGAGGAGAGCAGAAAGGAAGAAGCCGCGAGTCTCAATGACAGCTGGGATGTCTACTGGAAAAGGTAGATCGACATTAATGACCATACTTCAGAACATTCAAAGCAGCTCTGCAAAGAGGTCTCGAGGGTGGACATGATGGCTGTGAGTTAATGCGATGGTTGCAAAAGATTTGAAGGCCATGCCTGGGAGTGAGCTTTCACCGACATGAACAGGGTATGCACATTTAATGCCTTATTGACTTTATTCCAAAACTATTCTAGGGCCGACGTGTTCAAGAGCCGACTCATTTTTTGTAAACCCTAAAACGAGGCTGATATTTTGAAGGGCACGCGTATATATGACATTTTTTTCCTCTTTGTAAAGGGGAGTTCTTGGTTAAGAGATTGCTAAAAAAGCATTATTCAGACTTTGTAACTCATTTTTTGTATGAATACTACAGATTTTTAATACAAAGACTCCTTATTTTTCTCAATAGAAAGTCATTTCCTTCACCTATTTTCTTTGTTGTTTTAGTATTGGTTGTGAATTGCATGATAAAATTTTGTGTAGTCTTTTATTTAATCAGATTCCTTCAATACTGGATGGAAAGAATATTATGTCATAGTGCAGGTTTATGTTAGTGATCTCTTTCTATTGCATTTATATCCGTGAAAACATCATTGTTTTCCTTGTGTTTAAGCATTAGAATAGTCAGAACCTTACATAGAATCACTTTTGCAGACATAAATCTCTGTGTTGTGAGATTGTTTAGCTTTATTGATATTTTTTGTGAGTTTCAACAGTATCGTCATATTTTTATCTTTGGTGTATCACCTGTTAGTGATAGGTTTTAAATTTCAAGCATAGCCTTCTTACTCTTTTCCTTATCATTCTTTAGTATTCTCAAGTTATCTTAAGGAGAACCAACCCATAATCTGGAGGTCCACTTCATTCCCAGGTCACCCACAACCTTGAAGTGTTCCCATGTGTCAATAGGTTGCTACAGTTCATAGCTTAGCAAGGGTGCAAACTTTATTTGACAACAATACCCTTGTGGTATATTGAGGATACTCTTAAAAGCCTATATAATCTATATTAAGACCATTAGCCATCTTTTCTTGTGGGGCATTAGATACTGGTTAGGTATGAGAAGATTTTCACACCATGTTTCTAAATTTTTGAGATAGAGCTAACTATTGTTAAGGCCTTGACCATCCACGGTAAGAGATCCCATGCAATTTGGGAAACCCTACTTATCTATCACTTAATAGATAGTATATTTATGGGTCCATGAGGATTGGCACAACCACTTGAATAATTTTAGGATTATTTATGTGTGCATTAAATATCTATTAATGCTAGATCAACCCTCCCTACTTTAATATAAAAAATATAAGCATATACTTTTGAGTCTTAGGATCTTTCTTTTTATACTTTTTCTTGTACGATTCATAAATATGTTTACAAAAACTCCACACAACTAAAAATTAAAAAAATAGAAAAATATTTTGTCTATTTTTTCATCTCTTTCTAAGGTTTAGACACCAATCATCATCCACCAACTAAACCAACCTTGAAATATCCACTTCATAAACATTGGGAACAACCATCCTTCGCATCCAAATACAAAACTCCATGAAATACTACCAACCAAATCCTATTCTCACAATGTAGTACCCCTCATGTTATTGCTTGTTCTTGACTTTCTCAGTGGTTTTGTTTGGCACATTGTGGTTTTGATGACACTGTTGATATTATATTGTGGTAGCTTAGATTATTACTGATTATATTACTCTTATGATGCCATGGATATTATAATGACATTTTTATTACGATTGTTTTGATGGAGTTAATTGGAATGCAGTAGGCTAGAGAATAGTAATTAATGATGTTGATGCAAATTAATATAATTCTATAATGCAATAGATGATGATATGATTTGGTGAGGGGACAGGTAGCATCACTCGTCGCGAGTGCCCTGCTACACTGCAAATCCTTCTTACGATGCTTTGTAATTGATTATATATGTATGTTGTGTATCACCTTGTTGGATGTAGGCTTTGCAGGAATAAGACTCGATTCCACCTATTTTGATAGGTCTGGGCGAGCCTTGTACCAACCCAACGACAGGAAGTTGAACAAAGGTGACATGGAAGTAACCCGTCCCAAGTTGTCAACTGTCTTGTACCTTATTGGTTTTTGTGTGTCTTGGTCATAGCCATTTTGTTGTTTCGTTAACTGTGATTTTATGGTGTATCTAATGTGGTGTATGGTTTATTGTTGTGATTTAAATAATTAAACAATTAATAAAATAAAACATAAAATAATAAAATAATAAATAAATAAATAAATAAATAAATAAATAAATAAATAAATAAATAAATAAATGTTAGTAGTAGTTGTGAAAATATTAAATTTATTTTGAGAAATCTTGCAAATGGTTGATTTTAATTATTTTAATGTGCATGTAATTATTTAATAAAGTGTTTGTGGAGATGATGAATAAATAAACAAATAAAAGTTCAATTTTGTGGATTTGAATATATTTAAATTTTTAATCAAATGCATGATAAAAGAAAATGAAATGCAAATGCATGAAAAAGGCAACAAAAAAAATGAATCATTGGGGGGTAACAATTATTTTCATTTTTATTTCTTGAGACGTGACTTCTGGTATTCACGGGAAGAGGAAATTGAATAGATTTTCTGGGTGTTGAATTTATTAGGGGGTTTTTCTTTGTTGGGGGGATTGCATTCTATTGTGGGGATTCTGGAGAAATTTTGCATTCACCCATTTTCTGTCATTGCATTCTTTTTCTGTTTTCTGGAGAAATTATTGAAGAAGAAGGTTCAGTCTGAGGGAGGATTTGGATTTGTTGCTGGAAACAATCGGCAGCGAAGGATTAGCTCTGCAAAAGGGATAAAGCTTCCACAGATCCTCTACAGGCACAGGACGCCAGGTTCTTTCTCATTTTTAATTATTTATTTTCTGTAGCATCAAATGAAATAAAAATTGTTTCTCTGTGTATGAAATTTCCTCCTAGGGTTTGAAATCAAATGTGTGTGGAAAGAAAATCTTCTGGGTTTTAGAAATGTTTTGGACTGTTATTCAATTGAAAGAAATTTTACCAGGGTTCGGGATTGTAGTTTATTAAATGGAATTATTTGTTGGGTTTTGGACTGTTTATTAAAATGAAACTTTGGTTGGGATTATGGAAATAACCAGTATTACTGTAGTTTTGTTCTGGAAAATAAATAAATAAAGAAAAATCCCCTTACTGTGAATTTCTGGGTGGTGTATATTCTTGTTAGTATATATATTTTTTACAAATACATTTTAGATATATATATATATATATATACTGTATCATGTATAGTTGATTATCATTCTCTGTTTTTGAAATATTTAAAATACAGTATATATATGTATATATATATATGTATATATATATATGTATATATTAGATATATATATATATATATATATATATACATATATATATATATATATAAATATTGAATGTAAAATTAATTCTAAAGTTTCGAATTCGCAGGCCTTATTGAATTTTGTTTAATATTGTGAAACCCCTGACTGAGTGGTGGTTCGGCCTCGGCCGTACCCACCACCCAGCCGGCCGTAGCACCTGTGCGGCAGTTTGCGGACTATCCACGGCAATCCTTCGGGCTGCAGCGAACAGTCCGTAGACTGTCCGCGGCCGGGTATAAAACCCGTGCCTTCGGGATGGTCTTTGCTTTTCATTCAAAATGACGGAACCTTGAAACATGTGCTTTACCTTTAAAAAATAGAAATTCTCTTTTTAAATTATAATGTATGTATATGCATTTGTAAATATATATATATATATATATATTTATATATTTATTAATTCATTTAATTATATTTTACAAGTCACAATTTCAATGTTAAATTAATTAATGAATTCTGTCTGTTAAAAAAAAGAGAAGAGGATTGTTTCTTTTTCTGGTTTGAATAAAACAAAATTTTATAGTGAAAATATGAAAATAGAAAGGAAATTCTATTAATTTGTTAAATTATGAACTTTGATAGGATAATATAGTAAAAAGGCAATTTATGATTATATGTCAGCATTGTTTGTTTAATTCTTTATTTTAATGTGTATATGGTGGAAATGGAATTTAATATGGAATTAAATAAGTTATCTTTTTATTTTTATTTTTATGAAGTTGAGTCTTGTAGATTTGTTGGGTGCGGGACATTGTTAGTTCATTGATGTGGGAACCCCCATTTGTGTTAAAAAAAAACCGATGTCTTCCAGAGGATTGTGATTTTTGTTGAATTTATATCTTTTCATCTTGAGCTTCTATTATGTTATATTTTACAAATGGGGTGTACTGAGTTGTGGGATTTTTGTTATGGTATTTATTTGCGAGATGGGTTATGCCTTGCGTATTATTTTATTGTTGCATTTCGATGTTCATGAGTGGAATGGTACACCCCCCTGTTACTTTTTGGTTTTGGTTGGGTCTCTAGGGAGAGTGGCTCCTCGTGGGGGCCGACACCCCACTTAAGGGGAAGGGCACAGGATAACCCACGAGTGAGTTAGTAATCAAGTGAAAACCTAATAATTAACTTAGGAGGGTTGGGTAGTAATATCATTATAAGATTTAAAATATGGATGCCTCGTCTTCATTAGTGCTCTCGCAGACTAATGGAAGGCTGAGAAGGCCGTGGTCGCCAAGGTCGTGACCTCATCTTCACGAGAGGTTTACGGCTCCGCATGAGTCACCCTATGGACCGGTGCCTCCAGTTGGGAGGAAGGGCACATGATAGCCATAGATGGGACCAGCGCCTCTAGTTGGGAGGAAGAGCACATGATAGCCCATGTAGGACTATGCGATGACACTCTCCCCTAGTTGCCCATGTGTTTTACTTTATTGTGTTCCTTTGGAAGTATGTTATGGGAGATTGATTAAGTTTGTTGTTTGAATTGACTTAAATTGATTTATGATTATTGTCTTAATACATCTTTGGTGTACTTTGTGGTCTTGTATGATCTCATTGATATTTATGACCTTGTACTCTTATGGTATTGTTATATGATGTTATTGTTTTGTTTCATTGTAATTTGGAGTATTGTGTTATGGCTCTATGTTTGGTACTTCTTGTATGTTTGTACACCGATTCTTGTCAGTTGACAATCTTGGTCAGAGTTACTTCTCTGTCACCTCTTAGCACAGGGGTGGTCGGGTGGAACGTGCTCTGCACACCGTTGGGTTCCCCATCAGTGTTCATTGGCTTAGTCTCATCCTATTGAAGATTTTTACCAGTTGATCTCTATGTATTTTGGTAATCTTGTATATTGTATTCATCCCACATGATTGGGAACCATGATGTAAACTATATGGATATGATGTATAATTTGAAAGATATTGTAATGTAGTTATCAACTTTGTATCTTTATTTGGCTATGTGATTCGTCATGGTTTTACTTTATGATGGAATCTATTTATATATCTAATGTGGTCATTGATAGTTCCCTTGTTGTTAGAATGCTATCTTATGAGTTGATGTTTTGTAAGGTTATTTCGATGTGACCTCGTGTGCCCCAAAGAACAAAGTTGGTTATGTTACTTGTATTGTGATGAAATGAAGTATATAATCATGGATATGATTAATTTATATTTGTATATTGATTATTTATTTTTAATTTTTTTTTTTTTGCTATTTATGTGGTTGTTCTTTGGGGTTTGCACGGCGGGCGTTACAACTTGGTATCAGAGCCAAGGTTGCAAACGCTGGGGTCTCTGGGTAGTATTGTCCATTAGGCAACCTTTGCGTTTTGGCTCTTGAGCTCATATGTACCTTTGTCTTGTTGTGCAGAAGCATGCCTAGAGGCAGAGGTAGAGGTAGGGGTAGAGGCCGAGGAAGGGGTCGAGGTGGTGGCCGTGGAGCCAACCAACCGAGTCCTTCACCGCCAATTTCTCACGGTCCTGAGTCTGAGGAGCAACAAAATTCTTAGAACAATCCGTTAGGTGGTGGACAGAACCCGGAACAACCGGGGTTGGATGGTCAGTTGCAACATTTTCTGTGTGAGCTTCTTGATAGATTGGGTCCTAGACCTGATGGGGATCAGCGGGTTGAGAGAGAAAGAGAAAGGTCTCCAAGGCATAGGGGAGCTTCAATTGATCAGGATGCTTTATTAGCAGGCCATATGAGGGATTTGATGAGAGCTCATCCACCTACCTTCGATGGCTCTGGAGGAGGGTTGGAAGCAGAGACCTGGTTAATTGATTTGGGCCGATGCTTCGAAATGCACCCCTACGGTAGTAATACCAAGGCTCGATGTGCTGTTATGCATTTGCGGGGTTTCGCGTCCACTTGGTGGCAGGTTGAGGAACAGAAGTTGCATATGGATATCAGTATGGTCACTTGGGAGTTTTTCTTGGAAAGGTTTAGGGCTTGCTTCCTCTCAGATCATTGGAGGCAGCGCAGGGCAGATGAATTCCACGATCTTAAGCAAATGGCAATGTCAGTAGAACAGTATGAACGACGCTTCTATGAACTGAAATAGTATGCAGGGATTAGTCATGATGAAGGGATGTTGGTACAAAATTTTGTTCGAGGCTTGAACGCTCGCATCAGTGGTGGCGTACGAGTCTTCGAACCAAATACAATGGAAGTTGCTGTCGAAAAGGCTCGCTTGGTGGAAGAAAACTTGGCTATGGCATTGGGTGGTCATGTAGGAGTGCAGATTGGTAGTGTGCCAACTCCTAGAGCTGTTTCTCAAGGGGGTCAGACACAGGTAGCAGGGCCTTCTAAGATCCGTTTTGTGCCTTCAAAAGGGGGTCAGCAGCAGCAATCTCAACCGAAGCACAAGAATACTACTTCTTAACATGGTGGCCACTTTCAGTTTCGTAGGGATCGGAACCAGAACCGTGCACGTCAGGAGCAGCCTGCATTGAGTTTTTAGTCTCCACCTAGTCGTGGGAGCTTCCAGCAATTGAATGCTCCATCCCGGGGAAGAGGTTTTGGTCGAGGTTTTGGATGTTTCTCGTGTGGGCAGCAGGGGCATATTGCTAGGATGTGTCCTCAGAAGAGCGATTCAAAGTTTAGTCAGAAACCAGCTATGTCCGAGCTGATAGTGGGAGACGCAGGGAGATCTCACCGAGTCTTTGCAACAGTGGATAATCGTCAGGCGGATCATCAGAGCACCGTCGTTGAGACTACATGTTTATTGCATAAGTCTAGCATTTTAGTACTCTTTGATTCTGGTGCATCTGATTCTTTTATATCTCCTTTAGTTGTCGAGCGATGTAAACTGGGGGCAATTAAGCAAAGCAAAAAGTGGCAGGTTGAATTAGCTTCAGGATCTAAGGTTATGGTCGAGAAGCTTGTGCAGGGTTGTAGGTTAGAGTTAGGGGCAATGTCGACTAAGGTGGACCTCAAAATTCTTCCACTTGGTTCTTATGATGTAGTCTTGGGCATGGATTGGTTAAGCTCACATCGTGCTTTGATAGATTGTCGCCGTAAAGCAGTGCGGTGTGTGGATGATTTTGGTAAAGAGGTGGAAATTGTGGGTGTTTAGAGGCCTGTTTCTTTGAGAATGATCTCAGCTATGCAGTTAAAAAGGTGTTTTCGTCAAGGTTGTCAGCTCTTTGCAGTGTCGGTTAGTGACCTTGAGTCTGAGGTTAGTTGTGAGGTGTCATTGAATGATTACCCTCTCCTTGCAGAGTTTTCTGATGTTTTTCCTAGTGAGATACCAGGTATGCCTCCTAAGCGAGAGGTGGATTTCAGGATAGATCTGGTGCCTGGAGCTGAGCCTATCTCTGGGGCTCCATACAGGATGACCACGCAAGAACTCCAAGAACTTCGTCTGCAATTGGAGGAATTGTTAGCTAAGGGGTTTATCCGCCCTAGTGTTTCTCCTTGGGGAGCACCAGTGATCTTTGTAAAAAAAAAGGATGGTTCTCTCGATCTTTGTATCGATTACAGACAATTGAACAAGGTAACAGTAAAGAATCGTTATCCCCTTCCCAGGATTGATGATCTCTTTGATCAGATAAAAGGGGCAAAGGTATTTTCCAAGATCGACCTCAAATCAGGGTATCATCAGTTGCGGATAGCAAAGGCCAACATTCATAAAACTGCATTTCGCACTCGGTACAGACACTACGAGTTCACAGTGATGCCATTCGGGTTAACGAATGCACCTTCAGTCTTTATGAGTCTAACGAATGGGGTGTTTCAAACTTACTTGGATAGGTTCATCCTTGTGTTTCTTGATGATATTTTGATCTATTCTAAGTCTATGGAGGAACATGAGGTGCACTTAAAATAGGTTTTGCAGTGCTTAAGGGATAACCAGTTATATGCCAACCTGGAAAAGTGTGACTTTTATAAGACTGAAGTTCAGTATTTGGGCCATGTGATTTATGGTGAGGGAATTTCTGTGGATCCTGCTAAGATCCAGGCTATCATAGATTGGCCCATGCCCACTAATGTCTCAGAAATTTGCAGTTTCATGGGACTAGCTGGGTATTATCGGCGGTTCGTGCAGGGCTTTTCGAGGATTGCGCATCCTATCACGTCACTTCAGAGGAAAGGAAAGAAATTTCTTTGGTCAGAGCAGTGTCAGTTAACTTTCCAAACTCTTAAGGAAAAACTGACTAGTGCTCCAATTTTGGCAGTGCCGGATCCTACAGGTGATTTCGTGGTTTGTACTGATGCCTCTTTGGAGGGTCTTGGAGCTGTGTTGATGCAGGATGGGAGAGTCATTGCCTATGAATCTCAGAAACTAAAGGATCATGAACTCAATTATCCCACACATGACCTTGAATTGGCCGCGGTTTTTCATGCTCTTGTGAGATGGAGGCACTTTTTGTTAGGGCACCGGTTCGAGTTGCATACAGATCATCGGAGTTTACAATACATCTTCACACAGCCGAATTTGAATGCAAGACAGAGGAGGTGGATGGAATTTTTGTGTGAATACGATTTTGAGGTGAAGTATATTCAGGGTAAGGAAAATGTGGTGGCTAACGCTCTGAGTCGACGTAGGCATGAGATTTCTGCAATGACTCTTGAGGTGGATTTGAAGAGTCAGATTTTCGCAGCCCTTTCTTTAGATAGTTGGTATTCGGAGGTGAAAGCTGAGGTGGAGTCAGGCAGAGCTTTGGAAGGGAAATTTGCTGGTTATTCATTGGATTCAGATGGCGCTTTGCATTTCTCTGAACGGTTGTATGTACCTCCTTCAGAGGGTCTTCGTACCCTGATTTTGACAGAAGGTCATCGGGCACCTTATGCAGCACATCCTGGAGTTAAGGAAATGTATGCGGATCTGCGTTCGCTTTATTTTTAGTCAGGAATGAAGTGGGATATTGCCGATTTTGTGGCTCGATGTCTTGAATGTTAGAGAGTAAAGGCTGAACATCATCATCATCTAGCAGGGTTGCTACAGCCTCACCTTGTTCCGGAATGGAAATGGGATGTTATTTCCATGGATTTCATTGTTGGGTTGCCTATGTCATCTAGACGACATGATGCTATTATGGTCACAGTTGACAGATTGACTAAGGTAGCTCATTTTTCCCCTGTTCGATCTTCATATACGACATCTTATGTTGCTAAGGTGTTCATGAATGATATAGTTAGATTGCATGGGATACCACGGAGGATCATTTCTGACAGAGATCCGGTATTCACGTCTGCGTTGTGGACATCTTTGCAGCAGTCTTTGAGAACTAAGTTGAATTTCAGTTTTGCCTACCATCCTGAGATTGATGGTCAAACTGAGAGAGTTAACCAGGTGCTAAAGGATATGCTTCGTATGTATGTCATGGATTAGCAATCGCATTGGGAGGACTATCTGTACTTGGTTGAGTTTGCATATAACAATGGGTACCATAGTTCTATTGGTATGGCTCCTTTCCAGGCTTTGTACGGTCATCCTTGTCGTACTCCTTTGAGTTGGGATTGGTTGGAGGATAGGGTGCTTCTTGGACCCGAAATGCTTAGAGATATGGAGCAGCAGGTGGCTCGCATTCGGGAGCATCTTGTAGCTGCTCAGGATAGACAAAAGAAGTATGCTGACGCTCATAGAGTTGATCGGCAGTTTGCAGTGGGTGACCGGGTGTTCCTTCGAGTGTGCCACGGAAGAGACCTATTCGTTATGGAAGGGGTTCAAAGCTTGCGCCTCGCTTTATTGGACCCTTTGAGGTGTTAGAGTAGATTGGACCTATTGCTTACCGCTTAGCTTTGCCACCTAGTTTGTCACGGATCCACGATGTATTTCATGTTTCTGTTCTTAGACCATATTTTCCTGATGTTACTCACGTTCTTGATTGGAATGCTCTTCAGGTTGAGGACGGGTAGCTAGCTCTCGAGCCCGTGGCCATACTTCAGCGTCGGCGTCTTACCCTCAGAGGCAGAGAAATTGATCAAGTACGGGTTCAGTGGGACCCGAATGATGAGGCTTCAACTACATGGGAGGATGCCTCTCATATCAGGGATTCTTATCCTTATCTTTTTACTGGCTTCCAGGAGTAAGCCAAATTCTTGGGGGGGAGGATGTAGTACCCCTCATGTTACTGCTTGTTCTTGACTTTCTCAGTGGTTTTGTTTGGCACATTATGGTTTTGATGACACTGTTGATATTATATTGTGGTAGCTTAGATTATTACTGATTATATTACTCTTATGATGCCATGGATATTATAATAAAATTTTTATTACGATTGTTTTGATGGAGTTAATTGGAATGCAGTAGGCTAGAGAATAGTAATTAATGATGTTGATGCAAATTAATATAATTCTATAATGCAATAGATGATGATATGATTTGGTGAGGGGATAGGTAGCATCACTCGTCGCGAGTGCCCTGCTACACTGCAAATCCTTCTCATGATGCTTTGTAATTGATTATATGTATGTATGCTGTGTATCACCTTGTTGGATGCAGGCTTTGCAAGAATAAGACTCGATTCCACCTATTTCGATAGGTCTGGGCGAGGGTGCTATCACAATAGTGGTTTACAATTCCTGAGAGGAACGAATTTTAGCTGAAATCACATATTTTTAGAAAATATAATGATTTAAGCCTTAAAAAGTTCCATTTTGAGGATTCCAATGAAGAGGGTTTGATCAAATCACCTTAGATCAAACCCCCTTGGATAGAACCTCGCTAGTTTTAAACCATACCTATAAATGCATCTCCTTTACACCTATCAAAATGCTGATAAAAAATCACTTTTGATTTAGCTTTTGGGGGATCAAATGAATTCATTTAAAATCTATTTCAAATGATTATGGTATTCCTCAGAACAAACTATCCAATGAATATAATTTTAATATGTTTTGGTTTTGTTATGTATTTGTTTTTTAAGTTTTATTAAACATAGGTTTTTCATCGAAAATGAATTTCTTTGTTCTTCACATGTGGAAAAATAGAAGATTGTCAATTTTTTTTTTTGAAAAGTATGAGTGCACCAGATATTGAAGTCCTTGATCCAACAAAAAATAAAATAAAATTTTGACATATACAAAAAAAGTTACGCGTTATACTCGCGCTATGTCTGAATTGTAATTGTTTGACTTTGAAACTTAATTAAGAAAAAAATTCAATAAAAAACTATCTAGCCAAGTGGAAGCACTAGATATCAGAGTTACAAATCTAAATTTGAAAGAATTAGAATTTTATCCTTCATGGAAAAAAAGTTATGCATTATACGGTGTGCGTCACTTTTTAAAAATATTTTCTGAAAAAAATTAATTTTCATGGGAGATGGAAAAAGAAGTGCAATTTGATTCCAAAAATTTTGAAAATAATATTTTTAGAATCTACAAACAAAATTTGATGAGACTTTAGTTTGCACCATCTTCAAATTCCTCACGGTTTAGCCGCTATAGGTGCCCAAATGTGAAGATTTAGTTAAAAATAATAATTTCAGTGTCCAGTTTGGCCAAAAATTGTAAACCACTATTATGGGATCACCCGCGAGCATTGTACCAACCCAACGGCAGGAAGTTGAACAAAGGTGACCTGGAAGTAACCCGTTCCAAGTTGTCAATTGTCTTGTACCTTATTGGTTTTTGTGTGTCTTGGTCATAGCCATTTTGTTGTTTCGTTAACTGTGATTTTATGGTGTATCTAATGTGGTGTATGGTTTATTGTTGTGATTTAAATAATTAAACAATTAAACAATTAATAAAATAAAACATAAAATAATAAATAAATAAATAAATGTTAGTAGTAGTTGTGAAAATATTATATTTATTTTGAGAAATCTTGCAAATGGTTGATTTTAATTATTTTAATGTGCATGTAATTATTTAATAAAGTGTTTGTGGAGATGATGAATAAATAAACAAATAAAAGTTCAATTTTGTGGATTTGAATATATTTAAATTTTTAATCAAATGCATGATAAAAGAAAATGAAATGCAAATGCATAAAAAAGGCAACAAAAAAATGAATCATTGGGGGGTAACAATTATTTTCATTTTTATTTCTTGAGATGTGACTTCTGGTATTCACGGGAAGAGGAAATTGAACAAATTTTCTGGGTGTTGAATTTATTAGGGGGTTTTTCTTTGTTGGGGGGATTGCATTCTATTGTGGGGATTCTGGAGAAATTTTGCATTCACCCATTTTCTGTCATTGCATTCTTTTTCTGTTTTCTGGAGAAATTATTGAAGAAGAAGGTTCAGTCTGAGGGAGGATTTGGATTTGTTGCTGGAAACAATCGGCAGCGAAGGATTAGCTCTGCAAAAGGGATAAAGCTTCCACAGATCCTCTACAGGCACAGGACGCCAGGTTCTTTCTCATTTTTAATTATTTATTTTCTGTAGCATCAAATGAAATAAAAATTGTTTCTCTGTGTATGAAATTTCCTCCTAGGGTTTGAAATCAAATGTGTGTGGAAAGAAAATCTTCTGGGTTTTAGAAATGTTTTGGACTGTTATTCAATTGAAAGAAATTTTACCAGGGTTCGGGATTGTAGTTTATTAAATGGAATTATTTGTTGGGTTTTGGACTGTTGTTTATTAAAATGAAACTTTGGTTGGGATTCTAGAAATAACCAGTATCACTGTAGTTTTGTTCTGGAAAATAAATAAATAAAGAAAAATCCCCTTACTGTGAATTTCTGGGTGGTGTATATTCTTGTTAGTATATATATATTTTACAAATACATTTTAGATATATATATATATATATATATACTATATCCTGTACAGTTGATTATCATTCTCTGTTTTCGAAATATTTAAAATACAATATATATATGTATATATATAAATATTGAATGTAAAATTAATTCTAAAGTTTCAAATTCGCCGGCCTTATTGAATTTTGTTTAATATTGTGAAGCCCCTAACTGAGTGGTGGTTCGGCCTCGGCCATACCCACCACCCAGCCGGCTGTAGCACCTGTGCGGCAGTTTGCGAACTGTCCACGGCAGTCCTTCGGACTGTAGCGAAGAGTCCGTAGACTGTCCGCGGCTGGGTATAAAACCCGTGCCTTCGGGATGGTCTTTGCTTTTCATTCAAAATGGCAGAACCTTGAAACATGTGCTTTACCTTTAAAAAACAAAAATTCTCTTTTTAAATTATAATGTATGTATATGCATTTGTAAATATATATATATATATATATATATTTATATTTATATTTATATATTTATTAATTCATTTAATTATATTTTACAAGTCACAATTTCAATGTTAAATTAATTAATGAATTCTGTCTGTTAAAAAAAAGAGAAGAGGATTGTTTCTTTTTCTGGTTTGAATAAAACAAAATTTTATAGTGAAAATATGAAAATAGAAAGGAAATTCTATTAATTTGTTAAATTATGAACTTTGATAGGATAATATAGTAAAAAGGCAATTTATGATTATATGTCAGCATTGTTTGTTTAATTCTTTATTTTAATGTGTATATGGTGGAAATGGAATTTAATATGGAATTAAATAAGTTATCTTTTTATTTTTATTTTTATGAAGTTGAGTCTTGTAGATTTGTTGGGTGCGGGACATTGTTAGTTCATTGATGTGGGAACCCCCATTTGTGTTAAAAAAAAACCGATGTCTTCCAGAGGATTGTGATTTTTGTTGAATTTATATCTTTTCATCTTGAGCTTCTATTATGTTATATTTTACAAATGGGGTGTACTGAGTTGTGGGATTTTTGTTATGGTATTTATTTGCGAGATGGGTTATGCCTCGCGTATTATTTTATTGTTGCATTTCGATGTTCATGAGTGGAATGGTACACCCCCCTGTTACTTTTTGGTTTTGGTTGGGTCTCTAGGGAGAGTGGCTCCTCGTGGGGGCCGATGCCCTGCTTAAGGGGAAGGGCACAGGATAACCCACGAGTGAATTAGTAATCAAGTGAAAACCTAATAATTAACTTAGGAGGGTTGGGTAGTAATATCATTATAAGATTTAAAATATGGATGCTTCGTCTTCATTAGTGCTCTCGCAGACTAATGGAAGGCTGAGAAGGCCGTGGTCGGCAAGGTCGTGACCTCGTCTTCACGAGAGGCTTATGGCTCCGCATGAGTCACCCTATGGACCAGCGCCTCCAGTTGGGAGGAAGGGCACAGGATAGCCATAGATGGGACCGGTGCCTCCAGTTGGGAGGAAGAGCACAGGATAGCCCATGTAGGACTATGCGATGACACTCTCCCCTAGTTGCCCATGTGTTTTACTTTATTGTGTTCCTCTGGAAGTATGTTATGGGAGATTGATTAAGTTTGTTGTTTGAATTGACTTAAATTGATTTATGATTATTGTCTTAATACATCTTTGGTGTACTTTGTGGTCTTGTATGATCTCATTGATATTTATGACCTTGTACTCTTATGGTATTGTTATATGATGTTATTGTTTTGTTTCATTGTAATTTGGAGTATTGTGTTATGGCTCTATGTTTGGTACTTCTTGTATGTTTGTACATCGATTCTTGTCAGTTGACAATCTTGGTCAGAGTTACTTCTCTGTCACCTCTTAGCACGGAGGTGGTCGGGTGGAACGTGCTCCGCACACCGTTGGGTTCCCCATCAGCGTTCGTTGGCTCAGTCTCATCCTATTGAAGATTTGTACTAGTTGATCTCTATGTATTTTGGTAATCTTGTATATTGTATTCATCCCACATGATTGGGAACCATGATGTAAACTATATGGATATGATGTATAATTTGAAAGATATTGTAATGTAGTTATCAACTTTGTATCTTTATTTGGCTATGTGATTCCTCATGGTTTTACTTTATGATGGAATCTATGTATATATCTAATGTGGTCATTGATAGTTCCCTTGTTGTTAGAATGATATCTTATGAGTTGATGTTTTGTAAGGTTATTTCGATGTGACCTCATGTGCCCCAAAGAACAAAGTTGGTTATGTTACTTGTATTGTAATGAAATGAAGTATATAATCATGGATATGATTAATTTATATTTGTATATTGATTATTTATTTTAATTTTAATTTTTTTTTGCTTTTTATGTGGTTGTTCTTTGGGGTTTGCACGGCGGGCGTTACACACAATCCAAATTATCTCATTTTCAACCCAAATCCAAATTTATAATAATGCTTCCATTTTTCTTTGATGAGTTCCCTTGTCAAACCAAAATCCCATTCCTTGATGACGATGATGAAGCTATCTTTATTGATCAACCATATATTACCCCAATCAATATAATTAGAGTTTTGTGGATGAATACAAATTCTATCAATCCTTACATTAAATTTCCTTAAGCAAGTTTGACACAAGCTGTTGTCACCCATCCATTAATCCTCAATAAGAATAATCGTCTAGCACAAGTTATTCCACTTATCCTCAATGCATATCCATTGGTTATCCTTTTCCTACCTTTGACAAGGGAAACTAATATTTCTTCCAATGCCTCATTCAACACTAATCCATCTCCCAAATCTCTATCTCCCATCCATATCCAAAATCCTCATCCCCATCACTAATCTAAGAAATCTTGGTAGCCTCCACCTCCTATTCCAATCCTCCATTCCCCATGCCTTTG
Organism: Sequoia sempervirens; assembly: GCA_007258455.2. NCBI lineage: Eukaryota > Viridiplantae > Streptophyta > Pinopsida > Cupressales > Cupressaceae > Sequoia > Sequoia sempervirens. Next base: position 237,747,915 of record VDFB02058242.1, read on the forward strand.
CAATCAATACCTTTCCAATATATTTTTATCCCAATCCAAAACACCTTCCAATGAAGTCACCTTTAGGGAATTTATCCAAGGACAAATAGAAAAGGATATTAAGATGCAATGTATAATATCTTTCTCATCCTACCACATCACTAATCCTATGCCATCCAAATATCTCATTGCCTATGAATTCCTCAATCAAAAACCCCTCACATACTTCAAGTCCATTATGTTTAAAATCCACAAACATAAAATATCCTTATAGCATCCACATGCACAACTCAAAGAGTCCCTTCATGTACTAATCACTAGGGTAAATGCACAAAGTTGTGTCACACTTTATAAAGGAAGTGACCAACACTGATCCAAGTTTTAAACTTGAATCACTAAAAAGTGATATATATGTTTTGAATTTTGAAATGATGTAACTAGTAGAATGTGTACTTTTTAGTATATTTTATGTTTGTATTTTTGAAAAAAAAAAAAAAACTAGTTTTTAATAAATTAGCACTATAATTTAGTTGTTGATAAAATGTTGAAAAATGAAGTTACATGAGACGTCAAACTTTTTATAGTAAATTTTATTTTTTTCTTTCAAATTTTTTGTGTGTATTTATAACTTTTTTTTTTCAAGGGGTAAACGCTTTTGACCGGAGCTATGAACCGGAATACAACCATTCAACAATACCACCCCAATGGGGTTTGAACCATGGTGGCAAGAACAACAATGCCACCTTTAAACCAACACACCATGCCAATACCCAATGTGTATTTATAACTTGAAACTTTAGTGCATGGATATATTTTTTTCTAATTTTTGATAAATATATATTTTTAAATAAATATTAAAATGTGTGTGTATCAAAAAATAGTTGTTTCCATTCGACATCAACTTTCATATTAAATATTTATCTAAAATGGAAAAATAATAAAAGTTTTAGTATTTTTCCTTAGCATGGTAATCAACCTAATATTTTGTGTTGATAACCTACTTTTAGTAAAAATAAAAAAATAAAATATAAATAATAATTAATTTATTAAAATAAACATATTTTTGAAAACTACACTTATGGACCTACAAAAGGGTATTTTAATATTTAAAAAAAATTATTTACATGAGTAGGAGTTATTGAAACATCAAGTTTTTCAAATCATTTTATTTTTTTGGTAAATTGGCCTCAAAGTGGTGCTCCATATATTTTTACCCAACAATTTTAGTTGAAAAAGTTGTGGAAGTATCTAACTTAGCTAGAATGAATCTTACTAGACCATATGTTTGACCAAAATTGATTTTTAGTTAGAAATACTTAAATTCAGTTGTGTTAATAAGTTGGTTGAAAGTGTGACACAACTTTGTACTTTTACACACTAGCAAAAAAAACTTTCAATAGTTAGGAAAAGGTTGTTGTACACCTTGCACAAGAATGAAATATTTTAATTATGTAATGGTGCATCTAGGTGATGTGTTTAACCACATTAAATATTTATTTGGGCCCAATTGTAAAGTTATATGTAACATTGGGTTAGTTATTTTATGTGTGGGATATATAATAATTAATTATTATTTTGAAAAAATATTTAATATCGTGAAAACTTAGTATGAAAAAGTAAATGAAGGGTCAATGGTTTTGTGTACTCATAGTTTTTAGGAACATGTTTTTATCTTACCACTTGGTTGTATTTGTGTGAGATTTAATCTATAAAATAAAACACATATTTAGTGGTTAAGGTTGGCTAGGTGAGTGGGATATCATTAGATGAATTTCTCTTGTGAGTGCATATGTGAAGCATGACATGGAATGTGTGGTTACATGCTTGGAAATATGGAGAGTGCATTGGAGGAGTTTGATGTTTCAAAAGTATTCATAGAAAATATATAAGTGCATTGTAATGTTTTATTGTTGACTAATACATATAGTGTGGATGCTTTTGGAGGTTGGGTTTTTTCAGGTTTTCCTAGGGTATATCTTTGTTACCTTGTCGCTTGTTTATTTGATATTTACATATGGTTATTATGCAATCTTGCATGCATGATTTTCTCTCAAGGGGTTATGTAGGCAATAAATTGATCACTTTAGGTATTGTGCATTAATTTACAAAGATCAATCCTCCCTTATTTCATATAAGCTAATTTACATGTGTTAAGAATTTTCTCCAAAGCATGCTCAAAATTTCCTTGTCCTAAATAAAAAACTTACATATTATCAATAAGTCATAGATCAAACAACATGATATACTCCATTTCCTATCAAGTTCACTCAAGAGCTTCCTATGCAAAACCATTATTTCCATATCAAAATCTTAAGTCGATCCAAGCTAATGCAACATTTCATCAAGTTCCTATTCATGATCATGAAACTCAAGATAATCCACTCTTTGACCAAGATCCTAAGTATGATCAAGAAATTTAATATGATCTCTTCATCTACCTCTATCCTATCCATTCTTATAAAATCAAATTTGATCCCATATATAGTCCAAACACCTCCATTTCCCAAGATGAGACATTTTCCTCTCTTTGAAAAGTAGATCAAATAAATGACATGAATCAACTAAAACATATTGATAAACAAGCTACTATGAATCATATCAAAATTATAAATTATAAAGTAACAACAAGAATGAATAAGTTGTGGGGGACAATTTGGTTCCTTTTGGCTGGTCGTGGTGTCTTTGGAGACTTGATGGGTCTGTTCCCATCTTTTTTCTTCCGAGGGTGGTCTATGTGCATTCTCCTCTTGTGGCTATTGTGTTTGATGCTGGTTCTTGCTTTATGTTCTAGGTTTGGTGTGGTTGTCGACCTCTGGTTGTCTAGGTACCTGTATTGGGTGCTTCTCTTTGGGGGCTTCTGCTCCTTTTCTCGGTTTGCATTGGCAATTGTTAGGTCTCGGGGGTTTGTTCTTTCTCCTAGGGTTTTGTCTCTTTTTTTGGGAGGGCCTTTTGTCTGGTAGAGGTTATTTTTCTCTATGTTCCATCATTTCTTATTTTTGATGGAGCTTATGGACGTGTATATTATCCCTATCTTTGGTGGGGTGCTTTTGGCTGGGCTGAGTGTTAATCTTATTCTGTTGTCCCAGATGTTCTCTTTGATTATGGGTGTTTTTGTCATTCCTTCTTCAGAAGTGTTGTTGGTTTATTGGATGAAGGCCTTTGCTATTTTGGAATCTATTAAGATTAGTTTTTGCCTTGTCCTTTTAGCTAGGTGGTTCTCAAGTTTCAAAAATAGACCCTAGATGTTGATGGTTTCTTGGCTTCATGCTATTGTTTACTGCTTATTGGTTGGGTTACTTTTCATGCTTGCTTTGAAAACCCAGATGCAATTTAATCTAATTATTTTTATGGTGGATCTATGGAGGTTATTTGGGATTCTTGTTTTGGTCCACAATTTGTTCCTGGTGCAAAGTCTATCGAAGGTTGCCACGGTCGCTAGTTTGGCTATTGTGTTGGCTTTCATCCCAGATTCTATGGAGGTGTATTTATCTCCTTTTGAGGTGGAGAGGGGTGGTGAAGGTTTCTGGTTCCCTCAGTTTCTATTCTTATTGAGGTGGGCAGTTATCCTATGGAGGTGGAGGATGAGGGTGTTGGAGATTTAAGGCCACAGTGGGTTAGCTGGTTGTATCAACCTCTCCAATAGAGGGGAGCTCACTCCTTTAGAGGTGGAGATGGAGTTGGTTCCTTGCTACTAGGTGAGATTATGCTGTAGGAAAGCTGATTTCATGCAATTTTCTTCTGTGTATCTCAAAGCCCCTATTAAGGTGGGGTGTTTGGAATTATTGGTTGTGTTGAGGAGTTGGGTCTTGTTGGTGGTTTACACCATTTTATTCTCTATTTTTTGGGGCTCAGATTTGACTGTTCTGAGGCTGGTTTGCTGACGCCTGGCTGTTTTAGGCGATGCTCAAGTTTATCTAAGGGTTTTTGGTCCCTATCTAAACCTGTTTGTATTTGGGCTTTAGGCCCCTTCTTTTCCTATTTAGTGTAGCTCATATAGTCTTGTCATTTTCTTTATGGCTGTTGTTGTTGGTTTGTGTCCATTTCTCTATGCAACTCTCTTTGTCTTTGGGTTTCAGGTCCCTATAAAACCTCTTTGTATTGGGTTTCAGGGCCCCATAAAAACCTATTTTTCCCATAGTAAAAAACTAGAATGAATAAGGAGAAATCCCTAGTATACTATCAACTAGGATAATCCACTTTTTTTTAAAGTGGGCTTTCTTGTAGAATAGAAAATACAAAAAATTGATGGTTCCCAAATACACAATGAGGGTTTATCATCTTTCCCTTTTTTTTTAGGCGAAAGGTGATAACCAATATATATTAATATAATAATAGAGGATTACAAAAAATGATTTCTTAGGCTCTTATAAGCTTGATTCTGCAGCATGCTATTCTTGCATATATGAAAACTACCTAACCCTAGTCCTGATAAAGTAGATTTCAACTGTAACTAACCCAACAAAAACCCATATTTAGCTGAGGGTCCCATTTTACATATGTTTACACAATTGCTCAAAACATTTATATCCCCATTTTGTATCCATATTAAAAATTCTACAACATACAACCCTTATTCCTCCATGCCATCAATTTGTATTTCATTTTCTCCCTATTGTTCAAGGAAACCTTCTTCATCACCTTGCCCTAGAAATGGACCATTTAGATTTGGAATATGCCCAAGTTGAGGAAGAAAAGAAGAACTAGCATTATTTGGATTAACTGGAACAAGACAAGATCCCACCACTACTTGAAAGTCTTGAGTTGCCGACGGAGGATGAACAACTATCAACTCCTGATGCTCATGAGAAATGAGAGCCAATATGGAATTGACTATCCTCTTTATGATTTATGGCATATACTCTCCAACGACCCCTCCATGTTTGTCCAGGGATAATTGTAGGTACCTAAAGCTCTGCATTTCCAGAGTATTTTTAATTGCATCCAAAATAGATATACAAACATTACCATTAAGGAGGAAATACTGTGGGAACAAGCCACCAATGCGCCCTTTCCCTTTCCACAAGTCGTAGGCTTGCACCACCTTCAAGAGCTTGTTGTCCAACAAGAAAACATCCTTTACCACCTTGCGAGTGATTATCAACAACACTGGAAGTGACTGAAGTAGATCAAAAGTGTTTGACAAAAAGATGGATATCATCTATGAGGAAAAGATGCATCTTCTTGCTTGGGGGTATAAAATTTCATCCCCCAATACCCTCTTAAAACTTTTGTGAAATTGGAAACAATGCATTTTGAAAACCTACCCAAGCTCAACGTCTCCAATTGAGTCAAAAAATGGAAATTCCTATTTAATAACATATAGCCACACCCTATAGTTGCGTGGTAGATACTCCAAGGTGGCCCTCCTGCACCATCTTCAAGCTTGCTAATCAAACTTAATTTTACCTACGTCTTTGAAGGAAGAGTCTTGTTGCATATCACTAGGCATGAAGCAAACTGCAATTCTTGACAAACAATGGTATACAATGCACCAAATTTAACAACCTGTTCACACACGCAAAAGGGAGGAGTCGACACATGTATATCATCACAACCTTTATCCGTGCTGGCTTATGTCCAGCTCATTCCTAAAAATCATTACCTTGCTAATGAATTAATGCCACCGTATCAATAGATGGAAGGATTTGTACCATTCTTATCCTGCAAACATAAAAAATAAAGATTATCTTTTAAAATACGATCTCTTGCTTGCTTGATGCAATCTACCTCTCCTTGAAAGGAGCATCCTTCATTTGAAACGAAAGCAATATGGTACAGAGCTCCCTTGGGAATGAGAATATTTCTGACAATCACACATGTAGCCCATCAAATCACACCCTTTTAATTATCAAAACACTCTCCTTTCAATTCTCATGTCTAAACCAGACAACTGCCCTTTTATGATGGAAATCGCTCAATAAATCAATAAGACTTCCAATGCTAAATTTTCTTTTGATGTTTACTTAAGAAGTCGAGGGGATTTCAATTAAGCACAAACTGCTAATACCGCCACATTAAAATTAGATGGAATAATGATTTCCCTTTCTATTATATCTGCTAAATTTGGGAAATCAATTAACTTGCTGCCATCTTCCATTAAGCATGTTTCCTCCTTATCACACCCCAAATTGGCTAAACAATCCGTTAGCATATTACCTTCCTGGTACGTATGCGAAATCTGATAAGATTCAAAATCATCTAATAACTCCCATACATTTTGCAAGACATATCTTAAATTCCAACTAGAACACTCCCTTTCTTTGCATGCATTTACCACCATTAACGAATCACCTTTAATGTGGATTTTGTTGATTTGAATATGTTTTACGAGTTGAAGACCATGAAGTATAGCCATTGCCTCTACCATGTTGTTCGTACCTGGAGGTAAGATAATTGATCTAGCTACCTTCAATATTCCTTTGTGGTCTCTAATACAAACCCCCTCCTGAAATACCTAGATTCCCTCTTGATGCACCATCAAAGTTCAACTTATAGAAATCTGACATTGGTTGCTTCCATTTAACTGTGCTTCTATCAACCTTCTCCTTATGAGGCAGCTTCAAACTTCCTTTAAAAGAAAAAAGAAAAAATGTTGTATTGCAAATAGAATCTTTCCAAGCATGTTGTATCAAGGGAAATGATTAGGCCTATGCGAACAAGGAATTTTAGAACTAGTGCTCTTTTGTGTAAATCCTAGGTGTCAAGGTATCAACTATTCATTGATCAAGGAATACAATGATGTTAGTGGTAATTCAACAATATCATAAGGCCCCACCCTTTTGTTCTATAGTTGCAAATAATTTAAATGCATCATGGGTATATTTCTTAAATGATAATAGTTTGAGTTAAAAAAATTCTTTAGAATTTTTCAAAATTACAATAAACGTATTATAGATTTATATATGTGCTAGTTGTATGTGTTGTCTTTAGGTATACATTATAATTATTTGAAAATCATGATATTGATGATCCAAACAACTCGACCCAACAAGCCAACATGGTCACATTGACTTTCTTTGGAACCGTATAATTCTTTTTGTCTCATGGCTAGTAGGTTTGAGGTACCAAGTCTACTAATGGTATCTAGATTCCAAATACTTTTTCTATGACCACCCTGTGTACACACACCAATAAATGATTTAACTCCCATGTACATTAATAGTGTATTTCTATGGGTTTCAGGATACAAAGTTTTTACCTTAAGGATGTTATGGTATCTTAAATAAATATGCTTTTATTATTTATAATGGTCACAACAATAACCACTATATTGAGTCCTCCTTTAATGATGAAAAGGGGGTAAGATTACTACCTGCCTCTCACATATGAGTATGAAATTTAATACTCGTTACCCAACATAGGGGTATCTGAGTAAATTATTGTTGTCTTTATATTTATACAAATATATGCATATATAAATATAAATATACATATAAGACAATTGAACCAAAATAATATTGTCATGAATCTTGTGACAATAATATTAATACTAATAAATTTATTATTTATTTAATATCTAAAAAATATTAATAGTATTGTTATTCATTCACCCACTAATGAGTAATTATATTATTAATAAATCAACAAATAACTAATTATTATTAATAAATCAAAAAATAACTTTTGATGATAATAATATTATTGTTTAAGCTTTTGGAAATATCACATAAACTTTAATGATAACCAAGTTAATAATAAATTAATAATCCATGATAATGATAAGATTTAATTAGATTTCAAGATAGACTAGAAAGCTTGGTTGGTTGGCTCATTACTACATAGGCATAGGCTAGGTGCATTGATGAGGATGGTGTGGAAGCGGTGCCTGGAAGTCCGTACTTGGCCCTTGATAGAACTAATAGCTAACAATCAATACATAAATTTAATTCCCCAATGACCAACAATAGAAATGGAACTTTCCTGTGGATGCATTAAAAAGAGGTTAGTCGTGTACAGCAGGAAAGAATGCATCTCGTGGAAGGAACAGAAAATCATAGGGTGGTTCCTCTAGATTGGTCAATGGTACATGTTGCATTTCTCATCATCATATTCCTCTTGCTAAGTTTTGGGCAAAAAAAATCCTTGTTGGTTAGCACCGGGAATGGTTGGACCAATGCTCAAACCACAACAATATGGAAATAAAATAAAATAAAAATTATGCTCATAGCAACACAATTGTTGGGGGAAATTTTTGACATTGACATTGAGTCATCATATCTTGCACATAGCAGTTGTGACATTGGGGTTTCACAACTCTTAGGTTGGAGCACTGAAGTCATGGAGCTTTATTTATCCGTCATGCTCTCCTAGAAAAATTGTGGGTATTTCTCACACCAATTTATGTGCATATGATAAATAGGGTGTGTGATTTTTATGAGGATTATAATTTTCAAACATTCATATTCTACTAATGTATTTTAGGGATTGCAAAAATCTTGTGTGTTAGCCTTGCTACCTGACATTATAAAATTCTTGTAGATTTATCTCCATCATAATATTGGTTGAAAATACCATTTAAATTCCCTCTTTACCATTCTATCATATTATTTTCCAAAGCTCCCATTTTGGTGCAAGTAGGGAGGACTCTGGAAGAGTCGCGGTCTCTACCCAATGCATTTTCTTGAAAGTTTTCTAAAGTCTTTGTTTTAAAAATAAATAAATATATACTTTGCAATTACAAGAGTGATTCAAAAAGCTTACACATTATATTTCTACATAGTTGCTTCTTTTGTGACCCATAATAATCAAAAGAGACTACAATACACTTTAACAATGGTTTCCTATGCAATTTCTTCTTCTACAACCCATACTAAATTAAAAGAGAGCTTCAGGAGGCTCACATGTTGGTTTTCTATGCAATTTCTCCATTTACAATCAGTTTATAATTACCAGATAGCCTCTAGAAGCTCAATAATTAAATCTCACAAAAAGTTGCTCAAATACCCTTTTCCTATGTAATTTCTTCTTCCTCAAATAGTTGTTTTCTATGCAATATATTTTACCTCAAACATTTTTTCTATGTAATTTCTTCTATCCCGATCTGTAATAATCAAAAGAAAGCTTCAAGAACTGTAAAAAATTATATTTCTATATAATTTCTTCTTCAAAGATGTAGTATATGTTGAACACCCAGAATACTGAGGGGGAGGGGGGTGAATCAATATTCTTTCAAACCTTCCAAACATTTAAACATCCAATCCACATAACATATTCAATTGTAGTAAATGAAAGTAAGCATGAAACATCAATAGTATCACATAACACATGAACACCAATATTTTTTATGTGGAAAACCCAAAATGGGAAAAACCACGGTGAGGATTAGCTCACAATATATTATAACTGGTTATAGTATATTTACATAAGTGCTCATTGTAGGTGGTCTCACTACCTATTGAGAGAAAAAAGAGATAGAAGAGAGTTTTGGCTCATAGCCTAGATTGAACTATCACAATTTCATCTATTTTTGATCTATCACTCTGCTTTCCTTTGCATTCACATCACTCTAATATTATACTCAACATTCACAACTTAAATTTGCAATATATTTGCATCATTCACATCACTTGCATGCATGATCTTTATCAAAACACCGAAAACAATTTAGCTCATATATCCGCTTCAAGCATAACACCAATTAGGTTGGCCTAATTAGATGTATCATACAAAATAGATAATATATGACTTGTCGGCTCAAATCCTTCCACACATGCCTTGTGCCAAGATCCACTCCTTTAAATAGTTTGAAATAGGTCGGCATGGACCTCTAATAGTTCCCACATAACTCTACAATACTTATTTAACCTTCACATATCTTCACACCTATTAGGTCGGCACTACAAAATACCTAATACAAAAATTCTTCAACTATATACCCATATTCGAATATGTGTAACTCAAAAAGCTATGCCATCTATAATTCACATTCTATTAACATTTTTCAACATCTCCTTAAATCCATAAAACAAAAATATTATCTGTGGAGAAGTGCAGACTCTCCTACTCATAGGAAATGACTATAATTTGTCAAGCCAAACTTCTATCATTCATATTTTTCAAACCAAAAGCCAAAACAAGATGGAATTCTAGAATTAGATGCTTATATCAGCCAATAAAAACATACTAGAACCATGGAGTGAAAAGTTAATTCATGGACTAGTGTGGACCCAAAAATTGGATGCTCTGTACCCAAAAACATTGGTAAAAATACTTAGTCATTTTCCATCATAGATGCCTTCACCAGATCAAACCTTCTTGTAAGTTTTACTTTCACAAACATCAAGGTACAAGCCTTCTAACATGTTCTGGGATGTTAGAGATAGCCAAAATGATCTGTACCAAAGTCTTCTTGCCAAGATGCAATGTTGACATCAATGACAACACTGCGGCACATAATAGTATATCTTGTAACTATCCCCCATGCTCATGTTGCCAAAAACTTCATCAATGATGAACTTCTCATTCTTCCAAAAATCACCCCCTTTGTCATTGATTGCAACATGTCAAAATATCTCCAAAACATTCTCGCCCTTTGACATCAAGGTCAAAGGGCACCTAAAAAAACTATTCTAACATATACTGGATCTCTCCCTGAGAAATATATGCACATGTGCAAAGTGACAGATTGAATTGACTCCCCATAAGTCATGTACTAGAGCAAAACCAAAAAAAAGTTATACATGAAACTACTCTATATACTTCGCATATGTACAAAGAATCAGAAACTAAAAAATGGAAATGCATAAAGAATAAGGAATGTTGTCAACCATAAGAGGTTGACTCTTGTAGCTTCTGCACATGGGTTTGCCACACCTGTTTACCTTCTTCCCATGTCTTCTTGGTTTCCCAAAGCAATCTACATTATGTTTCAAAATCCATTAATATCTCTTCTCCTTCTTCCAAAGTGCTAGGTACATGATTCATCTATGTAGCTTTGGTAGCACTCAAAAGTGCACTTGAAACAAAGTATGAATTTGGGATTCACCAAGTCCCTTATCTCTCCAAACTACAAAATGATATGCTCCTTTTGGGCTTGTAATTGAAAGAATTTCTTATGAAAGTCCTCTATAACATTCCTTGTATCTAAAAGGTCAGGTCAAGTGTCAGATCATAGGAACTAGAGGCATTGATGATTTGGGAATCAATGGAGTCCGTTTCCTTCCTGATGCTTTGTGTGGCTCTGAACCACTTCATGCCATATTGCTAAAGAGCCTTTGCCTCATCTGCATGCTTCCATCCTTCAAATTCTCTTGAAACTTCTTATGTACAAGAGCACATGTTTCTCAGTAATCTCCAACATCTTTTTATCATTTATCTTCTTTTCAACTTCTTTATCCACTTCACCTTTAAGACCGAAGGCATACTCTTTAAAAGAATCAAATAATAGCTTCAAAATTTCGATACCAAAAAGTGATGTGTCAATATTTGCACCAGGTATGGCTTCTTGCAATTACTTTACTACTTCCATCATCTCTCCACTCTTTTGATGTGGTTCTATGATCTCCTTCTGGGCAGATGCATGGAATACATCTCCCAACTGTAGCTTGTAGAGGGGGGAAATAATGTCTACATCTACATTTACCTATTGCATTTATAGTTTTAGCAGTTGTGATGATACAACAAGCTAAAAGTTGAGCTGCATACTAAGTAGGTTCTTAAGGAATCTTCAAAGGAGCCGGAGGATTCACCAGAAGTCTTTGTAATCTCAACAACTTTCTCTTTCAATTCCTTTTCTTTATTCTTTATGGAGTTTACTTGAGTCTCTTCTTTTGTTTTTGCATATTTGGATGCATCCTTATTCTTATCTTCATCTTCCTTATTATTATTTTCTTGTTCTTCTTCCTTCTCTGCATCAACATTCTCTTCATCACCATCCTTACTTACATTCTCTTCCTTTGTAGACTTATCTGTGTTATCCAGAAGAATAATATTTCCTACATCTTCCTCATCATTTTTCTCTACTTCATCTTCTTTTGTCAATTATTCCACATCCGTAAGAACATTGTCATGTGTATACCTTTCATCTATTATATGCCCATGTTGAGCATCAATGTCTCGTACTTCTTCACCTGTAGTTACTTCTAGAGTAGTGTTTTCTGAAATCATTCCATATTTCTGTGCTATATCTAAAATTTTGTCAACTGTCTCCTTCTATAGCCTTTCAAACTCATTTTTATCTCTACCCATAAGGGTAGTTACCCTTTGCTTCACTGTGAATTCTATGTT
>VDFB02058242.1:237761864-237811414 GCA_007258455.2 Sequoia sempervirens
TTTCACCTTCATTTCTTTCAAGATTTCAAGGGAAACATTGAGTTCTCCATCTTTTTCAAGCATGCAATCTTATTCTATGAATCCAACATCAAGAATCTCTTCCAGAGGAGTAGGCAACCTTCTAACATCCATGTGTTCAACCTCCAAGATCTTCCCAAGCGGCTAAGCTCCTTCCAAGTAACCATGATCTGATACCAATTTTTGAACACCTATAATATTGAGAGGGTGGTGAATCAATATTCTTTTAAATCTTTCAAACATTAAACATCCAATCCACATAGCATATTCAATTGTAGTAAATGAAAGAAAGAATGAAACATCAACATCGTCAAATAACACATGAACACTAGGATTTTTATGTGGAAAACCCAAAATGAGAAAAACCACAATGTGGATTAGCTCACAATATATTATAACCAGTTATAGTATATTTACAAAAGTTGTCACTATAGGTGGACTCACTGTCCAAGTGGACTCACTTCCCATTGAGAGAAAAAGAGAAGAGATTTGTGCTCACAACCTAGATTGAATTGTTACAATTGCATCTATCATATGTAGGAAATACAGTTCCAATGAAGCTTAGTAAACTAACTTTACACACTTCATCTATTTTTGATCTAACACTCTGCTTTCCTCTACATTCATATCACTCTAATATTCTACTCAACATTCATAACTTAAATTTGTGATATATTCGCATCATTTGCATCACTTGCATGCATGAGCTCTATAAAAACACCAAAAATGATCTAGCTTATATATCTGCTTCAAGCATAACATCAATTAGGCTGGTTTAATTAGATGTATCATACAAAATAGAGGATATATGACTTGTCAGCTCAAATTCTTCCACACACGCGTCGCTCCAAGATTCAATCCTTAAATCAATTTGAAATGTAACTCCCCACCATGAAACCCTAGAGGATGACACACTAAACACCTAAAAACAATTTTTTTTTTTGAAAGTGCAATATTCACACGATTATAAATGAAACATCAACTCAAATTCTAACCTAAGTCCTCTAAGGTTCACGACTACGCTACTTGATTCCCATGAGCTAACGAGTAAGAACAGAAAATCACTACATTTAATTAAACTCCATCTACAATATGAAATTACATTTAACCATCTCATTTTAAAATTGAACAATCAATATGATACAACCATAACTTGTATACGATAGAGATCATCTTGAATCAATCCATTTAACGACATATACAATAACATCTTTTACATAGTCCATTACATAAGAGAGTTCAACATCAGTTTACATCATACATTGATACATCTAAACAACAATGTCTCCTTGTAACATGTGAGGAGAGTACATCAAAATATGATACATGATACATTAAATTTATGGTTCAATACAAATACATGAGTAACAATCCATATGAACTAGTACAAATGCAAAATTCTTCAATCCAGGAGAAGTCACCACAATCACAAACAAGGAGAGGGAACCCAATGGAGTACAATGCACATTCCACTCGACCATGTGGAACCTTAAGGTCCACTCTCCGTGCTAGGAGATAGCAAAGGATCCCACCATCACAATAACAACAAGGTGACAATCAACTAACATAGCAATACTATAAAGGATTCCAATATGCAAAGGACAACATAACACAACATAATAGTAACACTCCCTCTAGAGGTACTCACAAATATAAAATGGAAATACAATTCAAGAGGATGTAAGGTTGTAGTAGGGGAGAGTGTCATCGCATGGTCCTAGCATGGGTTGTCCTGATAGTCTTTCTCTAGACGTCGACCCCCATCTATGGTTGTCTTGACAGTCTCACATTCGACGTCGGTCCCATAGGGTGACACATGTGGGGCCAATTATCCTTTCGTGGGGACAAGGAAATTGGTCTTGCTGATTAGGCCTTCTCAACCCATCCTTACCCTGAACTAGCACTACAGGCATGGTTGAGACATCCAATTATCTTAGTTAAGGTGAAGTTCTACCCAACCCCCTAGTTAATTAATTAGGTTATCACTTGATTAGAAAGCTCCCACATGGGTTGTGCTAGACACCACTTTGTGCACTGACCTCCATTGAGAGCCACTCCCCCTTCTACAACTAGAAACCCAACTGAAACAATAGGGCTACCAATATGCACAAGTCCCATATCCATATGAACATACACAAAGGAAAGGCATGAACCCTCCCGCACAAAATCAACCATGAAGCAAGTAAACAATGCATAGCTAAAACCCTCTCAATGAAACATTTCAATAATCACATCAACCCAAATTACAAGATCATCACATATACTTGGCCTACAACATGGTTTTTTTTTCAAGCCTTTGGAAGACTACAACATCTACCCTACAAAAAGTACCTCTTTATTTGAGCACAACGAAAACATCACATTAACTGACAATTAACTCATAATACATATTATAAGCCACAATTTCAACAATGCAACCATTGAATATATATAGTGAAGCTATTTTTTACTTCTACCTCATTAAAAGTAATCGAATTAGAAATTTCATTGTTCAACATCAAAGGAATTATCTAACTTCCTTATTATAAAATTTATAATTTGAAATAAACGATTTCATTCATTAATATGCACATGCACAAAAATACATATATGTGTATATATATATATTTATATAAATGTATTTTAAAGTAAGTGTTTTCACAAAGAAAGCCTGCCAAAGTAAAGGCCATCAATTCTACAGATAGAGCAAGGAATAAATATGTAAGGTGTAAGCATTTAACAATCCACTAGAATTCCAATACACAACAATGCCTACAACTAAATCAATTCCCCAAACAAACATCATATAGCGATGCAGACCAAGGACAATGCCACTAAATCCTATGATCAATATAAATTTGGAGTAATGAAAGTAGTTTGATGCTTCATTGTTTCTCTGCTGTGGGAGTGTAGTGATCAAATGAATCACTAGAGTTTCATGCTAACAAGATGACTATGACTGAAGAAGAAATGAAGATCAGAGCATTAAGTGATGAATTCAAATGTTAAGGCCTTGCAAACTTAAGTTGGAGTTCTAACATGAGGTGATTTCCACAAATCAAATGCATTCAATATGAAATAACATTTAAATATGTTACATTGTTAACTGACTCCTTCAATAATATCCAGATATTGATCAATGTATAAAAGTCAAACTATTACATGTTGAGGATGGGCGGACTATTGAGAAAAGCCAACATCATTTCACATACAAAAATCATCATTGGGTAACTAAATACAACGGATTAAGACGCCTAAGCTTTAGACGGCTATACAAATCCACTTGCAAAGCCGATTTCTCATACTTAAAGGACGACAAATAAGAGTGGGTGCATGTGTTTTTCAGAGACTTTATCATTTGAAATCTACAAATGACAAAGGATAATCAAATACATTTGAATACCCTTTGGGAGTTAAGTCTGTATATAGCAGCAGTTTATCAAAGATAGGAGAAGGAATGAAGATTCAAGCATAAACTCATAAAAAAATGAAACGACATAGAATTTATTCGTCAATACTAATAATATGAATGGAAATCGAATACCTTAGAGTTAATTTAGACTAAGACAATACCTAGAGCTAGCCAAAAAAATTCTTCATTTTTTTTTTTCAAATCCATAATCTAATAACCAAAAGAATTCTTGTTTTCACACAACACCAATATGCAAAATTTTCTTTTCCAATTGAATTAAAATTTAAGAGAGAGAGAGTTATGGGAACCTGGGGTAATTCGTTCACTAAGCTAGTTGAATCTATTGCAGGGTTTGAATTCCAGATGCAGCTTCAACTTTCTCTCTAAAGTTTCAAATTTTCTGCAAACTCCTCCACTCCATTAGAAAAACTCCAAAATAGAATAACTCCAAGCCCCAAAATCCAAAAACAAACTTTCAACAATACCAAAAAATTCCAAGAACCGGAAAAATCATTCATGCCAAGCTCCAAGATTCCTTTTTCAGAAAAATAACCAAAAATCCCCTCTCATAGTTATCCCTAACTAATTTATTTCCCACTCTCCATAACTGCATGTCCTTCATAGTTCAATTAATTCATTTAATTTTCATTCCACTACCCACAAATTCTTTCATTTATTATTATTTTGTAATTTTCACCATGCCTTATAATTTGCTCACAAAATTAATTCCACTATTAAATATTTAATTTATTAATTTAATCCTTTCATCTTAAATTGCTTGCACCATAAAATAATTAACATATTTATTTAAATATTTCTTTATCAAGCCTTATATTTTAATTTAATTAAATCAAACATAACATTAATAATATTTTATTTATTAAAATTATAAATTATATTAAATCATTTATTTAAATTATCAAATACCTTTTTAAACTGCAATACTCTTTCATTAATATAAAATCCATCAAAGCATCAATCAGGAAACTAACTCAAATGAACTGAATACCCAACGGTACTTGACCACAAAGCAAAATGAAAGGCAAAACAACAACGACAATGACAAACCAACTCAGATGGACCACATAAACAGGGAACGACAAACATACACTCATCCTTTTCAAGGATGATGGCTCAACATAGGGGAACCCAATGCTATCTCCAAATCAACTATCTCCATTGGGTATGAGGCACACTCAAACCTGGCGATTCAGGTGGAGGCAATGCTTGGTACCTGCAACTTGCAACAAACCACACGATCAAACATATACATAGGAAAACAGTCAATCACACTGTGAAGGGAAAATCGCTGCATCATAGGGCACTCGCAAGCGAGTGTTGCAACTCTATTCCCCTTCACCAATACATCAAAACACAATAAATAGATATCTAAACACGATGAGAACACACATCTAACAATCACATAATACTCATATCAATGATAGCTCACATAAACAATTAAACTGATCTACTAAGCATGTATAAGCATAAACATCAGATAGAAGAATGTCATTGAGTAACATCATAATTGTGCATCAAAGTATCATAATATCCAAGTATCATCAAACAAAATATCATGATGTCTAAATACAACCAAGTCACTATCAGAAGTAGAAAAAAAAATGAGGGGCACTACATGAAATAGGTTGGAATGGACCTATAATAGCTCCCACATAACTCCACAATACTTATTTAACCTTCACATATCTTCACACCTATTAGGTCAGCACCACAAAGTACCTAATACAAAAATTCTTCAACTATAAACCCATATTCGAACATGTGTACCTCAAAAAGCTATGCCATCTAGAACTCACACTCTATTGACATCTGCAAACATCTCCTTAAATCCAAAAAACAAAAATCCTATTTGTGGAGAAGTGTAGACTCTCCTACTCATAGGAAATGACTATAATTTTCCAAGCCGAACTTCTATCATTCATATCTTTCAAACCAAAATCCAAAACAAGATGGAATTCTAGAATTAGATGCTTCTATCAACCAACAAAAACATTCTAGAACCAACAAAAACATTCTAGAGCCGTAGAGTGAAAATTTAATTCGTGGACTAGTGTGGACCCATAAATGGGATGCTCTGTACCCAAAAACACTAGTAAAAACACAGTCATTTTTCATCATAGATGCCTTCACTGGATCAAACCTTCTTGCAAAGTTGACTTCCACAAACATCAAGGTACACACATTCTAACATGTTTTTGGTTGTTAAAGCCAACCAAAATTATTTTCACCAAAGTATTCATGCCAAGATGCAATGTTGACATCAATGATAACATTGCAATAGATAATAGTATACCTTGTACTTATCCCTCATGCTCATATTGCCAATAACTACATCTATGACAAACTTCTCATTCTTCCAACAATATAATTTAAAATAAATCTTTAGGAAATTGAACACATTGTCCTAAAATCATTCTCTTTTTGAAGCCTCCTAACTCTAGAAATAATTTAATAAATTTCTATGCTTAAGAAATATCTCAAATTTAAGTAAAAATACGTAAAATTAATCCCTTTATTTTACCTAAAATGTTGGATTTTCTACTCCATTTGCACCTACAATGAGGAAAAGCTTAACAAAGCCTTTGATTGTTGTGTTTTCTGAATTTCTAACCTGTTCTTCCGATTACATAGACATTTTATCTTTGATCTTCCTAATAGATAGGTCTTTAAAAATCCATTGGAAACTTCTTGTGAAGACACTATTTTATTTAACACGAATCTATCTAATTAGTTTTGTTTTCTTATCATGACCCTCAAACGAGCCGTTGATTTTCAAATTAAGATTATTTATTACCACATATTGTTTTGGGTAATCTAGTCAACTGCGTTGTAGATAAAATTGCTTGCACATGGTTGAGATTTTTACAATTATATTTTGGGGTTTTTTCCTTCATTCTTTCACCAAATCAACAAAGTGAAATCAAAAAATTGAAAATTGATAAGTAATTGTATGAGATTAATATGGGATTAATTTTACATTAGATCTTAGTTTTGAAATAAAATTTAAATGAATTATAAAAAAATATTAAATATCAACCTTAATGTAGAATTATATCATTAGTTGTCTTTATCAATTGATATCTTATGAAATTGGTGATTATTGGAAAAGTAAATAATTGTTAATCAATATTTGACTATAACTTGTAATTTATTGAGTATTACACTATATTGGATTTTAAATCTAAAGCTAGGATTTTGATTTATCATTATTTTGACATCTATGAAACTTCAGTTATAGGAATGAGTGGACACTCATGTATATACATTTTAGTTAATATTTTGATAGTTATTATCTTGTGAAATTGGGTTATTAATTGCTATCTAACCTTGGAATATGTTTTGAGATCGACAATTTAAATATAAATATCTTACCTATTATGATAGTAAATGCTCATCCACACTTTCTTGATGTACTAGGATAAAAGTTGATTCTAGGTGTTAAATAGATCTTACCTATCTCTCCATTTTTATTTAGGGTATTCCATTCTCTAAATGTAGGAAGAGCGTATAAGAGGAAAATGTGTCTAGTCATGTATTGAGAATTAGAATATTTGTTAATATTAAAAGAGATCCAACTTCACCTTTATTACAAAAAATAAATGTCTACAAATTAATTTGTGATTGGGGCAAAGTAAATATGTGTCTAGAACTTGGTCTTAGGGAAAAGATACTTTGAAAATAATATATATATTTTAGTTTATCTTTAATTATTGACACTTATGAGTCTAAAAAAAAATAAGATTTGAAAATTAAGAATGGTATTAGGAAAGTGGAGATTTGAATCTTGCTTGATGTATTAAATTCTACATTATGATAAATCTAATAGGATATTCATTACAACTGAATAATTTATGTACTTATTGTGCACTAATTATATGATTCTCATTTTAAATTGATAGCCATTCATATTGTTTCAAATAGTGATCAAGCTTGGTGAATTTAGACGAGTTGGTTTGTATTATATTGAGAGTAGGTTGCGAGGTAAGAATCAATGATAGGACATTATCATGTAATGGAGGAATTAACCACCTTAATTAATAGTTGAACCTATTATCCCTATTCTTGTGAGTTCTATTAATCTTCTTAGAAGGTATATAGACAAGGGGGAATGTTTAGATTTGATTTTTGTTCAAGTTTTGAGCTTAAGGAATAAAATATTATTTCTATTGATAATGCCACTTTATATAATTCAACATAGAAGATTTGGATTTGATTTAAGAATGATGTGAATTACTAATGTGATGGATTTTTTTGTAGATCATCATCAATCAAAGGATAGTCATATGTTGTTGTTAATTAGAAGAATAGCTTTGAGAAATCATTTTGTGTTATTAAAAGAATTATATTCATTCTCATAACATTCTGAAAATTATATATATTGTTATTCTAGTGATAAGAATTAAAAATGTAAATATATTTATATATATTTATAGCTCAGGTCCTATTATATGCTTAGTTGTTAAAGATACCAATTTGGTACACTATTGGGTGTAAACAAACACCGACTAATATTCATAGTATTGATTTATATACTAATATTGGACATATTTGATGATTGATTTGTATTAGAAGTCACTAGTAGCTTAGATATCATGTCACATACCCTTATCACCTTTCATCACAATAGGTGTGGTTTTTCATTAGCATTTCATACTTCAATCAATGTTAATATAGTCTTGGTTATCCTTTAAATAGTATATGTACTAATATATAATTTTTGGTTAAGTTATTACCATCATGGTAACATATTTTTCTCATCACCATTTAAGCCTTGCAAATTGATAGTAAACTTTGAACAATCCTATATGTGTAATGGGTAATAATTCTTATCTCAAAATTTTGTTTTATCCTCTTATTTTTGTGTTGATTAGTGTTAGTGGATTATGACTGGAATTGATGTCAAGTTATCATTTGAACCTATTGGTTATACTCTAGTGTTAACTAGCTAAGCATATGATGGTTAAAGCTTAAGGTGTTGAACCACGAAGCCTCTGCACATTACATAGGCAAGGCCATCAAACATGAGCCCCCAAGGAATATGTCTGCCCCTTAGGTCTTGTACTTTCATTATTACTTTGAAATTATTATTGATGCATTTTATTTGCATAACATGTGACTTGAATTATGTTTTAGATTAATAATGAGTTAGTAGAACTAATTAATTCTATCTCGATGATGTGAATTCCATGTCTCCATTTGAAACCCTACCATGATTGTCTAAGCAATTTAGCTATCTAAATAAATATTGTAATCTATAATTGGTCAAATGTTGCTATGATTTCTAGGAAATGTGTGCTTTGGAAACAAAATTTTGTGTGTTAGTCATGTGTTGTGGTTGAAATTTGGAATTTGTGTCATGTCCTTAACTATAATTTGGTAGAAAGTTCGGGCATTACAAATACCAAGGTAACTTTATCTAATGCAAGAATCAAAATAGGGGTACCATAAATTTATAGTCAACACTCCTCCCATCACACCATAAAACCATCATTCTCAAATCCTTAAACCAACCAATTAGGACCAATAAAAATATAAGTTTTACAAGGAAAAGGATCAAAAGCCAATGTATCCAAAAATTAAAGTGGACACATGAAGTCAAAATGGGTCCTAAGGAAAATTGGATCAAGAAAGTTAAAATATCTAAATATAATAGTCAATCAAAAAGTGGAGCCACATGAAAAAACCTCACACAATAATATGTATCCGCTTCCTTCAAAATGATCATTAATCCAATCAACCACTGTGTATAGAGTATTTTTTTTAAACATAATCTCAATCCAAAATCCAAAATCCATTGTCTACCATCCCATTTTTGGAAAATAAAAATATCCTAAATCTAAAATGCTAAATAATCCATCCACATTTGGATATATGCACAAAGATGGGGGACCAAAAAAGTGGCCAAACCCACTTTTTGTTTCATTTATCTTATAATGTGAACATGTTATAATTTTCTTATGTTATAATGTTCTCAAAAGAGATTGGTATAGGCCCAACGTATAATGAGCCATAACACGAGCATGTTATAAAGCTCTCATGTTTTGCTAACATAAAAGAAAAATGAATAATGTTTTCTAAGATGTGAGTACACATACCATGGTTTAGCTTTCTTTGGAAGTTGCCAACCCTTCAGGTTGGATTTTCCTTAGGCATCAAACCTAAAGGGTTGGATTTGCATGGCAACACTCAAAGACATGTTTTTTTTAAATATAGAAAAAAACTAAAATTTGAGCATGCTCTCCATTAGGTTTACACATTTTTATATTTATCTAAAATATACCACAACTAAATTAATATATCTATTACCTTTCTAACCATGTAATCTTTTATATATTTTGAATACATTAAGGTTTTGATCTTTAATTTATTTTACTAGTGTCTCTTTTTTTTAAAAAACTATGTATAATATTTTGTCATTTTTTATTCATTCACCCAAATTTGAAAAAAATTGATTTTTTTACATTCTATAATTTATTCTATACATAATAACAAAAATTAATTTCAATTAGCTTTCAAAAAAATAGTGGGAGCATGCTCAATTTTTTATTTTTTTAGGATGCATCCACTGTGAAAATGCCTAAAAATTCATATACAGATTTGAAACAATAGTAGAAAAATAAAACATATACTAAGCTAATTTTATACTAAAGTGATTTTTAAAATATTTATATAATCCTAAAATATAGCATAGGAACACTAGAAAAATATAACATAGCATAGTATATAATTTTCTACTAAAGTTATGGGTTGCTTCGAAGTTTGGCTCTTATTCTATTAAGGAAGGATATGCACTTCTAAGTCAGTCAAAACACTCTTCACAACCTCAACGTGCGTTTTCATTTTGTTGGAATAACAAAGTCTTGCCCAAGGCAGGTAGTTTTGCGTGGCTTGCCATTCAGAAAAGAGTCCTAACAAGTGATTGTTTGGTCAAGTTAAAAATTGCAGATCCTTTTAAGTGCCCATTATGTGATCAAGAGTTTGAAACAACTGATCATTTGTTTCTTCAGTGTAATTTTGCTAGTCAGTGTTGGGCTTTCATTAAAATCAAGTTAGACCTTAATATGCCTCTTCCAAATTCAATTTGGGACCTTTTTCAGAGTTGGCCAATACTTTATCAATCTTATTTTTTCTCATGTATTTGGCATATTATTCCAGTGATTGTGATATGGAATATCTGGTGGGAAAGGAAGATGAGAATCTTTAGGAAAATAAAATCACCAGTAGAGTTGACATTGGTCAAAATTGAAAAAGCGATATCAGAAGGGGTAAACTCTTGTGTTCAAAAGGAGAAAACCACAAATTCATCATTCACAAGTTGGGAAAACTTCATCTTGTCAAACTGGAAGAATATAAAGCTTCCATTTGATGGCAGTCTTCTTAAAAATTGTCCCAAAAAAGTTGATAGGAATCTAGTCAAATGGATCCCACCTCAAGAAGGCTTTGCTAAATTAAATTTTGATGGAGCATCTAAAAGTGAATCACAAAAATTAGGAGCAGTTATTTGTATCAGAAACTCGTCAAGGGATCTATTGGCAGCTTATTCATTCCATTTAACTCATTGTACAAACAACAGTGTAGAAGCACAAGAATTATTATCAAGGCTAGAAGTGGCATCTCAGTTGGGGATCTCAAATATCCATATTGAAGGGGACTCTATGATAGTTATAAATGCATGCAGACTAAGAAAGATTCAAAACTGGAATTTGAATTATATTTTACAAAAAGCATGGGCTTTAATTGACAAATTTAATGCCTTCCTTATCACTCACACTTATAAGGAAGGTAACAGAATTGCAGATTTTCTTGCAAATCTAGGTTGTGAGGAAATAAAGATAAAATAATTACATGATGTAAGGGAGCTAAATGCTTTTCCTCACTTGATTGATCTAATCAAACAAGAAGCCAACGGTAATGTATGAGGAAAGCTTACATCACAATTTTGGTTACAAGTACCTTTTTGGCATTAACATCATATGGAGAAATTGCCAAGATGGTCATTATATGCCACACTAGCAAGGATCTAGAATTCAAACATATGCCAGGGGTCATTTGGGGTAATGATGGCTAATTAAGTCATGTGTAATCATGCATCAACCTTTGAGGATGACTTGCATCAGCTCCAAAGGACTAATTCTTATCACTTAATGATGTTGGATTATGTCCATTTATTCCATTTGTGTCACTTCATTCAAATATGTTAGCAACAAAAGATATGGTATTGCCTCATTGTACCGCTTAATCATGTTTTTAAGTGCGAAACTAGCCACCTCTCCTCTCGGCTTTGCTCAAACACGAGCCAAACTTTAAAGTTACAAAGGATTATTAAATGAATAGTCCTTCATATCTCCTTTCATCATTTTTTCGCATGCTTCCTAGATGAAATTTGCTAATAAAAAGGCTCCGTAGGAATTTATTTTCACAACACAAATTGGTAAGTGAAAGGCTGTAGAAAGTAAAGTTGTTTGCAGAGGTCTAGAATATGTTCTCTGCCATTAAAGTTGCAAATAAATGGATCTTTGACCATGGAATATGAGGGTATCACTACTAGTCAGGCCATGGGAGTGACCATTGGAAGAATATGTCACACGAGATGCCCTTAAATCAATGTTTAAGATAGATAATTTAAGGGTTGAAGACTGCATTCGTATCATATTGGGGCTTGAAGTCACCAATCCGCGGGCACGACGAATCATCTTCCCTTCGCAAGTAATCTCCATTTTTCTATCCAATGCTCTTGGTTTAATTCAATCATTAAGGGAGTTGGAGGAATTAGCCAGAAAGTTTGTCAATTATCAATACCTGTTAGACAATGTGCTTGTTCGTGTTGTGCAACAATACAACTTCTTCTTTGGGCAGGGGTTTATCGACAATTTATTCCCAAGGGCATACATACAATAGAAACAAAGTTTTGAGGAGATCTTCGATGCTTTAAGGATGGCTTTGCAATTCAATAAGAACATTTTTCTGCACTGTGCACTAAGGAAAAACCATCGCTTCATTTGCTCTGTAATGGAACTTGAAATCAAGGAAAAGTATTTTTCCCTGGTGTTCCTGCGTGTGTTTGTCCCACCTCCTCCAAACAATGGCTTACACCTCGACTTGCAACTTTGAGTAAATTCTCCAATTCGGGGTCCGCTTCATACTACAAATGCTTCGAGCCAGTCTGCTAATAGAGTTCAGGTGCACCAACATATAGTGAATCCAAGGTCGGTTTCATACATGCAATTCAGTACAGTTCTAGCTCGTAGTAGAAGGTTGTTCGAGAGAGGGCTTCAACTGGTAGAGGGTTTAGAATTGCAGGATGAAAATTCAGTTATGGGGGAGTCAATGAAACAGTAAAAATGGTTTTTGTTCAAAATTATCGGGTACATTTTGTATGTTGTAATGGGTTTAACTTCATAGTTTAGTCTTTGGGAAATGAATTTAGGGTCAAGTTGGATGAATTTTGAATTATCAGCTCACCTTGTTTTTGGGATACGTAATTAGGGTTTAGTTGGTTGGATTTTGAACTCTCAGCTCAGTTTCCATATGCTATGAAATCGATCAAAACTATACTCTTTTTGGGCTATAATTGGAGGTTTTCTTACTGGTTCTTTCCTACCAGTATGCCCTTTAGAACCAGTTTTTGTATATATCTATTTATTTATAATAAAATATTATAGTGGCTTGCCACTTTCACTTAAAAAAAAAAATTCTACTAAAGTGATTTATAAATTGCTCCAAAGGAAATGATGATGGGCTAATAGTAATGAGGTAGTTTTCATGAAAGAGGAGATTAGTCTCCTCAAAATAATCCTCCAAATATGCAATATAAGACTCCACAAGTGATGATGATATGTATGATAAATATGAGACACAAGTAGCTGTATTTGAAAGAGGATGAATGCCTTGTTTTAATGAATCAATAGGGGCCATAGATGTGGAAATGCAAATATAATCAAGAACAATAAAATATGGAGATTGGGTCTTGATATGAAGAGTGAAAAGAAAAAAAAAGCAAAGGACGAGTAAGGCACATGTGATTCAACCTATAGCAAGTCGTCTACATCCCAATCTTGATCAGTATATGTGTAAGGTGGATAACTAGCCAAAGGGACTATATCAAGTACCAAACTAGGACAAGGCTATCTAACCCATTTCCCCCCAAGGGCAAAAGGTGAGCAGAAAATGGATGATGATATGCTACTCCTTGTAAAAAGAAAATATGATTACATAAAGCCAAGTTTATACCCTTATACATGGAAGTGAATATACTATGATACTACAACTACCAAATGACAAGGAGTAGCAACTAACGTTATTGATTATAATGAGTAGACAAAGTATCAATTTCATGCATATCTAATGAGATATTCCCACATGTAGTATCTATTAGTTCAAGATGCACCAAAGTTAAAGTTGGCTTAGAAGAATCTTTTGTAATAGTGTTGATATTGAGTGAAGGATTTTTTGATGCTTTTGTTTCTTTCAAGGGACAATAACCAAGACCACTAGTGGTTTCTTGTTTGTTAGGCTCTATAGGGACACACATACCTTGTTCTCTAGTACCACATCCTTTTCCACTATACCCAAGTTGTTTCATAAGTCCGTAACCTCTTCCATAAAGCTTTTTCATCTCTTTTGGATGTTGTTCATAGTCTTCATAAAAGCTTTTCTTGTAATTTGTTTCTTCTTCTAAAGTGGTTGAAGTGGATTCTTTCAAATTTTTTGTTGACATTACCACCAATTCTTTTCCCTTTTCAGAATTTTTTGTTATGATCTTGTATTCTCCCATGAATGTAGGTGTAAAATCTAAGGAATCCCAAATATCCTTCAGTAACTTTGTGACTTCTTCAATATGCTTTTCTTTTTCTTGCATGAGTTCCGCTTGTGTAGTTTGTGTCAAAGTTTTCAAAGGATTTTCCTTTTCTTTCTTAATGTTCAAAATTTCTGGTTCAGGGTCAACTTTGATTGTATACACTTTGTTGTTGTAGACATACTTTGTTATACGATGAAGAGTAGAAGGCACCCCATTCATTGCATGAATCCAAGGTCTACCCAAGAGAAGATTATATGAAATATTATTGGGCATGACATGAATAGGAGTTTTGCAATGTGGCATTTCCAACTATAATAGGTAATGTGATCACACCAAGCAGTTGTTTTCCTACGTTATCAAATCCACTGATAGATAAAGAACTAGGTTCAATCTTAGTCTTAACCACTCCAAGCTTATCCAAGAGTCTTACAATACACACACAAAGGGCTGATCCATTGTCAACAAGGGTTCTCTTTATCCCTTTCCTATTAATAATAACTATTATCGTGAAAGCTTCATTTTGATTTTGCACTTTCAAATGAGGGAGCTCACTTTGGTGGAAAATAATTTCTGCATTCATTCCTTGAATTAGGGTTGCTATATCATTTGATTGCACATTAGGAGGGATAGGAACTTGTTGTAAAGCATTTTGAAGCTTTTTATGATAACTAGGTGATGCTTGAATAAGTTCCCATAAGGATATCTTAGTAGGAGTATTCTTAAGTTGTTCAACAAGATCATACTCCTTTCCAATATGTAAAGGCAAACGAGGAGCACTAGGCAAGATAGGTTGAGGCAATGGTAACGAAGTAGGAATAGTTTGTGGTTTCCTATTGTTCCTTGTATTATATGTGTGAGCAACGGTATTATAACTCGGTTGTTGTGAAACATTTTGTTGAGGTGGTCTTAGGATAAGCACATGTTTGTTTTGAGCTTGTGGTTGTTGTGAGGGTGGATAGAGAATAAGTTGAGGCTTAGGTGGTCCAATAATTAAGGGATTTGAAAGAGGTTTAAGAATTAGAGGACTCGAGGGAGATATAATGTTCATAACTTCAACAAACGTATCCTTATTTTTATGATCTCTTAGTGAAGGGGAGTCTAATTTCACTTCATCATCTTCATCTAAGGAAGCCACATTACTATTTTTTGAAAAAAATGTGTCAATGTTGTCATTTTCTTGCACCGTGATATCTTCCCTAGTAGGAGAGTGTTTAGGAGAGAAATAAATTAGATGTGCATGACTTTCAATGGTTGGATCTTCTAAAATGACTTCATCACAAGTAAGTGAGTTATCAATGGTTGGATTTTCTTTCTTACCAATGATGGTATTCTCTTGTATCGAATCATTCTCACAAATAGAAGGAATAGTCAAAGTGACATTAGGGGACGTGTCAATTATCTCATCCTTGTATCCAACAATGTCTTCCCTAGGAGGGGTAGGGGAAGAGAAATAAATAGGATTATCATAACTCTCATTGATTGGATCTTCTAACACCAAAATGTCTTCTTCACAAGCAAGAGAGATATTGGGAGAAGACCAAACTTGATTGTCGCGATTGTCCACTATTGTATTCTCTTTCATTAAAACATTGTCATAAGTGGGAGAGATGAAATTTTTCTTGGCATGCTTAGAAAGGTAAGATACAATCATTATGTGTCCAAAAATGAAAAGTACTTTTATCCACCTTATGCAATGCTTTAGGAATGTAAACAATGTGTAGCCAAAAAAAAAAAAGTACTTTTATCCAACTTAAATGCAAAGCTTTAGGAATCTAAACATTGTGTATCAAAAAATGAAAATTAATTTTATCCAACTTATGCAAAGGTTCAAGAATGTAAACATTGTGTATCCAAAAGTGAAAGGCACTTTTATCCATATTGTGCAAAGTTTTAGGAATGTAAACATTTTCAGATCTGAAAGCAGTAATAGAAATGCAAAACAAAGACTAAAAAGCACTTAGAAACTTGTCAAAAAGGTCTATAAAGGGACTCATTCACCTATGGGTGAATGGGTCCTAGGTTAGGGTTTTTTAAAGTTGAATTTCCTGAATCTGAGGTTATCGTATGTGATTTCTGTTTCTGACTTGTAACGGGGATTTTTGTGACATATTTTTCCAGAATAATGTATCTATTTGCAAGTTTAACTAAGGTCAAATGATGAAATATTTGACTATTTTTAGTATGCACTATGAACCTAATTTTGAATTTAGATGATTGAATGATGATCTTAATGTGAGTGCAATGCAAAGTAAAGTTAGATCTAGTGCAAACATACAAAATTAACTCTAAATGAAATTTTCACTAATGCAAGATTAAAGAAACCTAAATGTAATGCAACTAATGCAAATATAATGCAAACTAGTGCAAAACTCAAATCTAGGGTGAAATAGACTCCAATTTTTAGAAATTTTTTGTACAATGTCAGGTTCACCAAAATGAAACATAGGAAAAATAAAGGTGGGTTACCAAAATGGGATTGTTGAACCACATAGGGATCTATTTCTCACTCCATTTCATTAGGAAATGAGATCCACACAAAGAATTGTCTTACAACCCTTAGGTGAGTCAACTTAAGGTGTGAATCTACAGATTTCCTTTTTGTGTTAGGACAGGGGTCCTAGTCAAACAACACTTTGGGTCCTTCACGTGATGTGAAATTATTCTACATCTACATAACATGTTCTCCATTAGGAACCTTCAACAATTTTATGATATTTTTTAGAGATGTCCCATGAAAATTTTAATTATTTTTTACATATATAAACCAATTCACTAAATTGTTGAATATGAATTTAGGTTGCACCAAAAAAAAATATAACTACACTAGTTTATCTCCTACCAAAATCTTTATAACATTTCTCAAAATTTTGTTGACTTTATCTAACCATCTAGGGTAATAATTCATGTGAATGCTTGATCTAGACCTGCACAAACACAAACAAATAACAAAATATTAGTCCCTTATGTAAATCAAAACTATCATTCCCCATAAGATTCATTTAAATGTTAAGAACAAGAAACAAAACAAATAAACCAATTGAAAGCCATCTAATCTTGCTCAAAACAATCAAACTCTCAATCCCATGGGGGAATTGGTGCTATTTTGATGTGGAAAACAACCCTTTCCCAATTCCTTGCAAGCTTGGTGACAATCAATTATGAAGATTTGATGCTCCTTGATGAAATTTCTCCATAACCTAGCTATGAAATGATGAAGAACTATGAAAAATGGATGAAATTGATTCAAAACATGAAGATGATAACTTTGCACAAGTTGTGGATGAAAATGCCTAAGATTGTGAATCCCAAATTAGTAGAAAAGCCTTCTATTTATAGAAGAGAATGATGGAAGAATAGGAAAAATGGATGAATGTGGGATCAAACACCAACCAATAGCACAATGCCACTTGTCAACATGTGAATGGACAAAGGTGGAGCACATTTTGATGAATGTGCACATTAATGCAATTAGGTGGAAATTCAAAATAGAGAAGTGACATGTTGGAAATTAAAATAGCACAATGCCACTTGTCAACATGTGAATGGACAAAGGTGGAGCACATTTTGATGAATGTGCACATTAATGCAATTAGGTGGAAATTCAAAATAGAGAAGTGACATGTTGGAGGGAGAGAAAAAATGAATTAAATGCCACTTGGCTCAAAAAAAGGACACGTAAGAGGCCTTTAATGCCTTGTTGGATGGACAAGTCCTTTTTGGGGGAGATTTTCAAATTTGAGGAATATTCCAACTTTATGCCTTTTTGAATGAAAATGGATGATTTATAAATTAATTAAATTGATTTTCATGAGCAAGTTGCAAAATCTAGAGGATTTGAGGGATTAGTGTTAGCATTAATCATGATTTGATTAATTTTAATGGAGATTAGCTGATTTGACATTGTGATTTAGATTTTAGGATTTAAATAAATCAAAATGAGAGGAATAATGATTTTAGACTTAATTTAATAAAGTTTGATTTATTTAATTAAAGAGGATGGTGTTAGACTTAAACCAAATAAAGATTAATTTATTTAATTTAAAGGAGATGACATTAGAACTTAATTAAATAAAATGAATTATTTAATTAAAAGGGGAACTATAGGATTAATTAAACAAAATGATTTATTTAATTAATAGAAGAGAATGATCTAATCAGATAAAATTAATTTATTTGATTAACATATGGAATATGATGAATTTAATCAAATAAAGATTATTTGATTAAATGGTTAGTAAAGAAGATGATTTAGGACAAACTGGTGTTAGTAAATCAGGATCAAGTGTATAGGATCAATTAGTATATTTTACATGTCTACACTTCAAAATCGTGTCACATTTTGATAAAGGAAATTGCCAACAAAAATATAGTTTTTAACTTAGACCACCTAAAAGTGGAATTTAAGAACTTTGAATTTTAAAAGTATATAAATTAATGAAATGTAGAATCTTAATTAGTTTATTTCCATATTTTTTAATTTTTAAAAAATTAGTTGGATATGTTTTTTATAAATTTAAGAGAATTATTAAATAATTTTTTAAAATTTTGAAAAAAGTGAGATAGATGGGATATCACAAAATTTTTGGAAAAAATATTTATTTTTCTTTGATTTTTTCCCACTTGGATAACTTGATCATCTAGTGAACGGAGAAAAAATCATTTTTTGCTAGATGTTTAAAAAAAAATTAAAGTCAAGTTTACCCAAAATGTCATATTTTGATGGGATGTTAACTTTTGTCTTAATTTTTATAATTAAAAATATACCATCTTGGAGAGGGTTCTCTCCTTTAGTGTACTATGTATTTTTAAAAATTTATAATATATTTAATACTTTTTTAAAATTCTAATTAGCTTGATGTTTGATTATAATAACCTACTAAAATAATTATGTTTTTTTGTTGTAGAAATTCTACCACAAAAAATTACCAATGAGTAGAAGTGAAACCAATAAAGCAACCTGAGTTGTAGAATTTGAAACTTTGAATGTCGCTCTAAACATGAATCCTCTATCAAATGTATGGCATTGAGTTGGGGCCTTGAGGAGGATGGGATACTCATGGGTAAGGTGGATTGTGGATCATGTGAAGAGAGTGCAGCCTCTCAAGGTAAGTCTTTCAAATCTTGTTCTTCAAGGGCTTTGGATTTAAGAATATATTTGGGTTCTAGTTTGCTCTTTTGAAATCGTCAAGTGGATCATGTAAGTTGAAAGGGTTACACGTGAATAACCTTATTTATCTAGTTAATGGAAAGAAGGAAGGTGATCTTTGCCTTAGGGCCCCTAATTTAATTATTGATAGAGGGATTTCAAAGATGGAATGTTCTCTCGTGGGAAATTTTTTGGAGGCCTCACAATAACATTAGAAATGTTAAATCTTGGGTAGGAAGAAGGTGGATGTTGAAAGGTCATTATAATTTTTTTATAATGGTAAAGGGCTTCTTGTCTTTCTCCTTCTCTACTTTTGAAGACCTCCAAACTATTTTGCTAGAGGTCTTGCTAGAGGACCTTGGTTCTTTCGAATTTCTAACTTGGTTTGAAGAAAATGGAAACCAAGTTTTAACCCAAATACTAAATCCTTTAACTTTACCCCAATTTGGATTTGACTTTTGGGTTTTCCTTTAGAATGGAAGGAATAATTCTTTTCTAGAGTCACTAATTTATTTGGAATCATTTACCTATTAGTCTAGTTACAAGGTTTACAAAATACCTGATCTTTTCCAAAATATGTGTAGCTTATTCATCAATTCACCTTTTCCCTCATGGATTGATTTTGCATCTAAACTAGGAGTATGGAAGCAAGAAATTGAATACAAGAAGTCCCCTATGGTGTGTTTCAAATGTAAAATTTGGGGCACTAGGACACCAATTTTTTAGAGGGAAAGGAGTGGGATGGTTGGAGGTGGGGTTACTGATTGCTAAACCTAGTCAAGTTATTGATGACTCTAATTTTCTTCACCCTCCTAACGACTCTTTGGTTCATCCTTATATTGATCAAAACACCTCCAAAGAAGATGAGGGAAATTGGGCCCTCATTTAAAGTAGATTGATGACATAATTTTGATGATAGTTTGATAAATGTTTCAATGTATGATGGTTGAAAGGAGGTGGATAGGGTCGATTGTTCCCTAAAAAAAGGAATAATGGATCCTAGAGTGGTGAAGTGGTAACGAAAGAATATTTAGTCTTAAAGAAAAACCACCCAATGCAATAATGAATAGTTTCAAGAAGCTTGGTATCTTTGAAGATGAAGAAGAATACTAAATGGGACAATCTCCCATTACATAAATAGGCTAATGTGACTAGTCCAATCTCTTCAAATTCATTGAAGAATAGCAAGAGATTATAGAACAAAATATAGGATAAAATAGATGATAGCAAAGAGTTGTATAAGAAATATTATACAACTTAAACACAGGCTCAAGTATTATTTTTAGAAGTAATACCTAGTAACCTCTAGGTTCAAAAACATAGACAATTATCACATCTTTGAGATAATTATGACCACCTAAGAGAAAAATAAATGATATTTTCTAGATGATAAACATTCATGACATTATTTAGAAAACTAAACACAAAATTGTAAAATATGACCATGAATGTTAGGATTGAGCACATTAAGGAAAGTATTTGTTAACATGTTTCTTAAATTAAACTCTTTTAAGAGATCACACTTTGAATAATTTCATATATTGAATACATTTTTTTGGAAAAATACATATATTAATAATAAAAAAGAATGTACAAAGACTGAAGAAGTCACTTTTCAAGACAATAATCTTGAAAGAAAGCACAAAATAAAGGATTCAACAACAAAGAAAATCAGCATGAAACAACTGAATGTGACTATATAGCTACAACTTGTAAATTACAATAAGATAGATATCATTTTTCTCCAAGAGTATAAAGAACTTTCTCCTTTGTAACAATTTCCATAAGGGTGTGAGTAGAGATCTTTGATGGTTCTTAGCAATATATTGAATACTTAATTAGTCAAAATGCTTTTATCTATGAAATTTCAAACCTCAAAAAACATAAAAAAAAATTACTTTGTCAGAAAATATTATTTATTCTTCAAAAAATATTTTCCTTTTATACAAGGAAAGAGTTTACATTACCATGTTGAAGGCATTCCCTTTGTGAACTGAGGTGATCTAACTAAAATAATCAATGGTTCACATTGTCTACATACCATGTAAGACGATTGAACCATTTACAACCATTGATCTTTTTGTAGGTTTTTTGTCGTCAAAAAATAACAAGGGTTTCAGAATATTTTTCTTGCAAAATCTACCCATTTTTTCTCTCGGCATCATTGACAACTTGCAATACAATTATTTTTCCCTAAATATTTTTTCCCTTTTCCCTTTGTTGCACCCTCTACTAGACTCATAGTATCATAACTGTCACAATATTAATAGCTTGTTTTTAAGGCATTTTATCTTCTATCATTTAATTTAATAATTATGTATTGTTCTATGTGCCTACACTAAAATCAATTTTAAATTATTTAAAAAAAAAAATTATTATTATTTTATATATACTTTTTATAAAATATTTTTTTATATATAATATTGACAATTTTTTAGTTTATATAAATTAAGTTGAATAATTGAAAGAAAAATATAAAATTATTAATGACATCAAGTTTCCACAATCCATTTTTGTTGATAGATGTTGCTTTTGGGTTTGATTGTGTTGGAGTTTTTACCATCAATATTCCAGATCACAATATGTGATGGTAGAAAGCTGGAAGAAAATAAATGATTAGTTGTTGAGCAAGCTAAAAAGGAAGAGGGGTGAAGAGAAATGAAAGAAAAATGAGTTTAATGATAGAGGACAAAAAATAAAAATAAAAATCCAAGTGAAGGGAAGGGAATGACTAAATTAGTTATATTAACTAATATAAGAATACACTAGTTATAAAAAGATATGAGAGCTATGACAATATATAATTGCAGCTTAACAAGCAAATAACATATTGATATTTGTAATAAAATTAAAACAAGAGATAAAGAGTTTAAATAGGAAATTTTTAAATTAAAACAAAGTCAACAATAAGTAAAGTAATCATAATCTAAATACACGAAAATAATAAGCAAAAAATTAGATTGGCTAAATCATAAAATAATTTTTTTCTCTAAAAAATAGAAGACAAAATATATTGGAGATTTAAAAAAAAATAAAATCTAAAGAATGAATAAATAAAGCTTTTATGATATATTTTTAAAATATTAGAATGGACAAAAAATATCTATCAATATTAAATAAATTTTCTTTTGGTTTTCAATAATGATTGATTTTAAAATTTGATCTTTGATTAAAAAATAATTAAAATACATTTATTTTCATTTATATTTTATTTACTATTTTATATTATAATTTTATTATAAAGTAGTTTTTTTAATACGTAATAATACATTAAATCAATTTTAAAGATAAATTTTTAATTTATATAAAATAATTTAAATAATTGAAAAAAATTGAATATATATATATATATATATATATATATTTGACAAATAAATGATTTTAAAATTTGATCTTCAATTAAAAATCTTTAAGAATATGTAGAAATCTCATATCTATAATTTATAATTTTATATTCATTTGAATAAAATTAAAAATAATAATTATTATTATAATTATAAAAAAATTATTATTATTTTCCTTATTTTTTAATTTTCTAATTATTGATTAAAAAATTTAAAACAACTATAATAATATTTTACAATAAAAACAGGTAGTTGAGTTGGCAGGTTTGCTCCCCATTGGTCATGGGTTCGACTCCACCTTCGGGTTTAAGAGGTGGGACTTCTTGTGGGTGGGGGATCTCACCCGTAAGGGACTAGTCTCGCCCCAGGTACCCAAGGTACCTACATGAAACTTCTAGAGTCTACGATATCAAAAGATGATAAAAAAAATACATAATTAAAATTTAAAAATATTCTATTTTTTATAGAAAAAATGAGAAGTAAAAATAAACTAATTTAAATGTAATATAATTATATAATAAACAATACTTATTTGATGTATACATTAATATATAATATAATAAATAATATATAAATAATATAATATAATATAATATAGAGATAATGTAGAATTTAATATATATAATAATAATTATTAATTATTTTGGGAAGGCTGCCTCATTTAACACATTGTTATTCTCCTAATTTATCTTGTAGGAAAACTTGACCTCTTGTCTAGTATCAAATTTTCAACTTGTTCTATTGTCTCTATATTCTATGCTAGGAATTGTTGAGGTTTTATACTAATCATACATCTCCATAACAATAGATGATAATGAAATATGGTACAAATTGAAGGCCAAGTAGCACACTATAGAGAGTTTGCAGCAAACAATACATTGAAGAAGACGGATATCGACAATATGTTTACTATTTAACTTCTGTTTACTATAAAAGTTATGATTTTTATTTTACTTCTACACATGTGCTATGGTAATGGTTAGTAATGTTTGCTTTAGAGGGCTTGCAATTTTTTGAACTTTGAATTTTTTTCCACACAATAGGTCATTATAACTTTTTATGTTACCTTTCTTAAAGAGTTTTATCATGGTGAAATATCTTTGGCAATTTGAATTCAATATCTAGCTAAATCTTGTAGATATTAGGTGCTTATTGCTTAATGATTTCTTTAATTGTAATTCTTATGATAAATTATCATATCCTTTAGCATTTTCATCTTCTTCATAGCAAAAGTAATGCTCAAAGACACACCCAATGGAAAACCCTTTGGAACTGCAACCACTATAATTGTCACTACAATTGTAAATAAGTTCACTATAGAAATTGCATCAACTCCTGACCATACAAAAAAATGGATACTTAAGCATGATACATGAGAATTTTCCTTGGTAGGTACTTGAGCATGATACATTGAGAAGGCCATGAGGCTTGCGATTAAAATTTCTATTTTTGGTTTTCAACCTCCATGTACTTAAATTTGCAACCATGATCATGCCAAAGAGTCATCATATTGGTGATGACTGATCAAAAGAAACTTATGTTGTCATATTCCAAATACTCCACCCAAGTCATATTAGATTATTTTCCCACTATAGCTACCATACACATGGAATGCACCAAACTTTGATCCTCCATGACTAGATTCAATGTAGACTTTTATCCATTTTGTCATAGGTCCAATGCACAAATTCAGATAAGATTTTCTAAATTTCCAATAAAAAAACACCCTAAAAAATCTTTCTTTTTATTCTTTTCCACTTAGTGATGACCATTACTCCATTTGTATCCCAATAAATCCGGTTGGCACTTGATACAATTCTAGAGAAACATCATTCTTAGCACCTAAAGTATCTTTAATTAATCATAATACCATTGTATTTTGAGAAACGATAACAAAATATGACATAAAAGGGTAATAAGGCAATATCTCAAAGAAAAACTAGCTACAATATATCACCTAAATGTTAGTCACAATATGTTTCCAAACATTTTATGTTATAGATTATTTTCCTATATGTCTTAAATCCTTATTGTAAATAATATAACCAAAACCTTTTGAAAGTTGAAAATTCAAAATACTATGTAGCTAAGTGAATCAATGGATCTTAAATTGACAGTTCATTAAAATTTAGCAAAATATCAAGTTTATGATTTCACTGATTATTATGAAAAGAGGAACATATATAATTTACAATGTTTAGTCTCCATGAATAGTTCTTTGTTTAGGTACAACCCTTCCCATTTTCAATTACAACAAATCATGTACAACATAACACATCTATTTTATTAATTTTTTTTCAAAATGTGCAAAGATTAAACAAAGCCTTCTTGTAAAAGGAATGCAAATGTAATAGGTAGCTTTCCCATTTCTGCAAGTGAGGGTTTTGAATTGAGCTTACTAGAGTATCCTTCATGCAAAACCTATTACCATTCCCTTTTCCTTTTGTATTTTTTGAAGATAGGATTTTCAAGAGATTCACAAGCCTGAGGCAGAATTCCTTTGTATCCTCTGCATATGTATTCTTCTAAATTACCATTTTTCTGCAAACAATGCAAGCAAAACATTTAGTTGGTAACCTTAAAATCAAGAAATTGGCTTTGTAAAAGAAATCCTAGAGTAAAATTTCATGATAAAAGAAAAACTTATACAAATAGACAACTTCATTTATCCATAACCCAATTTCGATAGACTGAGATAAATGTTATGTTGCTACTTTGCAGAGGTTATGGATGTCGATCTGGCTAGATATATCAATTATCTAGTGATGTGGTCATCATTTAAAGTCTTTTATTAAGGATTGACTAGGGAATGGTAGAACCCTTATTCAAACAAACTGTCATGGAAAATCCAAAAATGCAATCAATGGTTAAAAATTGTGAAGCGTTAAGAAGTGCTTCATGGTTGGAAAAAGTGATCACTAATTCTCTTGCCAAGGTGTCATCAGATGCATATTATACTGTTGTCCCATGAATCAAGTCAATAGTTAATCTAGGTCATAATTTTTTGTGGGATATCTATCATTCTTTAGTTGACTTGGCACAACTACCATATATGTCATAGACAAACCTATATATTCATCACACTTGGATTCCAAAATCCTATGGGAACAATTCACTGTAATTGTTACATTAGAAATAATATTTTGACATAAAAAGGTGACACTCAAACTCAAATTAACTTTCGTCAAACTTTAAAAAACATTTGTAATGTATAACCAATTAAATAGGATTGAAAATTATTAATGAACTACACAAACACATTACTATCAAATATTTGAATAATTTTTTTGACTAGTCAATGCACCTATTTTCCACAAATGAACTAGTGATGATACACACCAAAAAATGCTTAAACTACTAAATCTTCCTATTGCACTTAGTTTTGCAATTAAAACACACACACAAGATAAAACATGGA
The DNA here is from genome assembly GCA_007258455.2 of Sequoia sempervirens. NCBI lineage: Eukaryota > Viridiplantae > Streptophyta > Pinopsida > Cupressales > Cupressaceae > Sequoia > Sequoia sempervirens. Next base: position 237,788,001 of record VDFB02058242.1, read on the forward strand.
TAATGATGTTGACCAACTTTCACAAGAGCTCCTGCTATGTAGAGGCCAACACATCATGTTAACTACACACCTATGGATTCAAACATGGCTTATGAATGAATCTCTTGGAGGGCTGATGCAAGAAGTTGGGTCCACAAAAAGCTCAAAAAGTGGAAGTGTTTTTGCTGTTTTTCAAAATTTGTCACACTTGGACTAAAAATTTGAGGCACTTACACAATGAATCTTAAAAAAAGTCAGTAATATGAAATTTAGCATTTTGAATCTAGTTTCCAAATATGTAATTTATTCAAATACCCAGATGATATAAATTAAATTTTAATAGGGATGTATAAAAACCACTTTTTAAAAGTCATTTTTTTAATTGTTGTTTTTAAAAACCAACGTGTATAGACATCATAATTGGACCTAAACTAAACATTTTTTCAATATTTTTTCTCATTGTGTAGAGAATTGTCTGAAGATTGATGCCATATAATTTTTTTTACAAGAAACTTAACCAAAAACAAGTTATTAAAAAACAAAAAAGCGTAATATTTCAAATTTATGGACTAGTTTGCTTAGAAATTAATTAAAAAATAAAAAATATAATCCAATATTAATATAAATTATATATTTGGAAACTAGACATCGTGTTCTCTAATGGGTTTTAATTTCATAGATTGATTAAAAAAAAAGTCCATCAACCATATTGTCAAAGTTGGGCATTCCTCTTCAATTTTCCTTCTTTTTTTAGTTGTAGGTCAAAGGCTAAGGGTCAGGTTGCCAAGCCTTTCCTAAGCATAAAACCAAGGTTGCATGTGGGTTGGAGATTCAAATTTTTAAAACGCGTACGCATTTTTTGCTTGATTATTTAAAAAATTAAATACTTTTTAGAAACATGTTTTCTAAAGGTGTTAATTTTTTAAATAAATGACTCGTACGCGTTATATAACATGCATGCGTTATAACGCGTACGTGTTAAACCACGTACACGCTTTTTAGTGCATACGCATTTTTTTAGTCTCGAGTACCCGAAGCATAATGCATACACTTTTTTTTAATAACACACTCGTTTCTTGCCAGATTTTTTTTTTGACCGAAACTTCCCCTCTTCGTGGACCCAACTTCTTACTTTTACCCTGGAGAGGTTCTAGATATTGTTGTGTCAGGGGAAAAATCTAAGAGTGTAAAAAAAATAATTGCAATGAAATAGAAACTAATCTAATTCAAAAACAAGAATCTAGATCTATTCCTTCACTCACAAAATGAAACTATAAAGCTAATGAATTCAAGAATATTATTGAAAGAAGACAATAAACATGAACTCAAAACAATACAATCTTACCATCCTATTTCAGAGTGTATTCGCAAGATGTTAGGTTGTTCATATCATTGTGAAGCCTCCATTGGTGCGTGCGAGAGCTTTGAAGAACGATGTGTGTGTTTGATCAAAGAAGTGTACTGAAGCGTTGTCAATGTGATCTCGATAGTAATTTGTTGTGCAAGATAGGTTGATTCTTCAATCCTTTTTTGTGAGGAAAGAGGTTTGTTATATAGAATTTGTGATTTGAAATGGATTATCAGGATTGTGTAGTAGAATATCTTGATCGACAGTCAAAAGATGTTGAGAGGATTTAGATGGGCATAATCTATGCAAATAGATTATGTAATTAATGTGACTGAAGAAATAGATTGAATAACCTATGGGATTGAGAAATAGATTGATTAGTCAGAGATTTAAAGATTGATTAGTCAAGGATATAGATTGAGAAATCAATGATTCGTAATTTACTCAATTAGGAAAGTGGTTGATAATGATTAATTAATTGAATTATTCTCTTGGAGTTGAACATGCAAATCAAGTTTGACTTTTGCAAGCAAAGTTGCATTAGTTTGATTTGATTTTTGATGATGTTTTGAATAGTTTATTCAAATTATTCAAATTTGGAGGGAAAGTGTGTTAATTAAATTATTATGATTTTAATAATTCAATCGACTTAGGGAAATAAAGTGAATTAGCGATATATTTAAATAATTGGCATTATTTAATTAATTAGGAGGAATAACTTTAGATTAGGACTTTATTAAATAAATGAAATTTATTTAATTGGTCAAAATTGATGAAAAAGTGAATTAATTAAATAATGTTGTTTTATTCACTTAATAGCAAAAAATTAGGGTTTTTGATGTAATTGATGATTTTGAGGATGAATTAATTAAATAATGTTAAATCACTTAATTAATAGACAAATATGAGAAATGATAATAATTAAATAATAATTTGTATCATTTAATCAAAAGGGTGAGAGTTAGTTAAATCGTGTTTTTTGCCAGTTAGGACAATTTTAGGTGTACATTTTTCCCCTCTTTGATACAATGCGATTTTGAGCATTGTGTCAAAGAAAAATAAAAAATTCCTGCTGAAAAGTTGCCCTAGTATGCCCCAGACAGGATAGCATGCATGTTGCCCCCTCAGAAAATTTGGTGAAAATTGTGGATAATGAACCAAATTTTCTAATAAGCTGATGTGATGCATTTAAGTGCAAGGACTAACAAAAAAAATGGTGACAAGAAGAAAATGTTAATAAGAAGTGAAGAATAGTTGATGTTGTTAGTCATTAATGAGTTTTCTTTAGCTTTTTTTGGAGACTTCACAGTTTGAATAATCATTATTGATGTAGCAAATAGACACGATGCACCAGGGTATTGAAGACCAAGGTGGCTTTGTGTCTATTGTGTGTACTTTGACTCTACAAACAAGGAGTATTCTTGCTCATACCAAACATACAAAAACCCTGTTAGAGTGTATAGGTGAGAAGCTTTAAAACATGTTAGACCAGTGACACAAGAGGTACTAAGAACCTAACATTTCGTTGCTACACGAAATGCTTCAAAACAACTTCCACACATAGAACAAAGCAAGTATTTGCTATGGTAGTAGAAAAAAACTATCCAACAAATAGCAAACTGAAATGATGCTCAATTGTCCCCATTCCTTCTTCTCTAAATCCTGATGGACATCCTCGAGAGATCCTGAGAATGAGTCAATAAGATTAATCGAAAAGATAAGACTATAAAAAGATAAAACAATGTTGCAGTATCACTTGCCATATTTGTTTGGGGGTAGGGCTATTATCTGGTGTTGATCATGTCTATTTGCATCATAGAAAAAAGGGACCTCTTGCTTGACATGGGAATAATTCATGATAAAATGGACTTAATGAGGTCTTAACCTAGTGTTGTGAGGAATTTTATGCATCCACACTAGGTCTTGGACCCTTTCAAATGCATTTAACATCTTGTAAAGGTGTTGTAAGACTTTCACGCTTTTCTAGACTTAATGAATCCATTTCTCCCTAATTCAACATTATAAAATGTGTTTAATAACATCATCACATCAATCTAGAAGGTTTTTGAAATAAAATTAATGTTAAACTAGTATTGTAATGTGTCTTGCACATTCACATTGGTTCTTGTGCCTTTCCAGGCTATGTGGACCTCATTTTAGTGTTGTAAAGTGTACTTAATCATACTTTCACATTGAATTCTATGTCCCAAGCCCCAATTGACATTCACATCATCATTAATAGGTCCCTATTAACCCATATTGTGCATCCCGAGGCTTAAATTGCTCAAATACTTGACAAAGTTGCAATTTTACTCTTATTTCCTTATCTCCTGGCATCCTAGTTGTAAAAATGGCTCTTGTGGGATCCATTTTCCATGAATGGTGAATTAGTCCCATCGAGGTGGGACCCATTCACCATGGGTGGCAAATGAGTCCCATTTGGCCCATTGTTGACCTTTGAGCAGGAAAATTTGAAATTTAAGTTTATTATTTTCACATGTCGGCCTTGGGGATCCAATTTTTGGGCTAATAAGGTGAAATGCCTATAAATATAAGTCTTTTAACCCTAATTCACATCTCTTATCATTCATTCATCCACCAATCTTCCATCTTAAGTCAAGCAACTTAGGGTTTTAACATTACAAGCCATTTAAGATCAATTTTCAGATCTTCAAGGGAAAATCCTTCATGTTTTGATGTAGAATTTCAAGATAAAACATCATGGAAAGGTAATCAACTCCACTATTTCATGTTTCATTCCATTCTTTCATCATTTTGGTTTAATTACCTAAAAGGGGTTTGACCAAGGCAAACCCCCATGCCCTAACATTCAACATTTCTCTTTCTTGTCTTGTGTGTTTGTAGATTTAGACATTTTGGAAGCTTGGAAATCATTAAGAATCAAGTTGAAAAGTTGTTTAGGTCTTCTCTTCATTCAAAAAGTAAAATGTCCAATAAAAGGAAACCCATTTTTAGGTTCAAAAATCGAGGAGTTTCAAAGACACCTATAAGTCAAAGTGTAGAAGAAAGCTCCTATGAATTCCACTTTTGAATATTCAAAAATTTAAGAGTGGACTCATTCACCATGAGTGGAAAATGAGTCCCACTCTAGGGTCATTTTTTGGTTTTTTGCATTTTTAGATACCCTTTTGTCTTAAATGGGCTCCGGTTCAGTTTTGCAGAACTGGGACCGATTCGCCCAGAATGGCGAATGAGTCCCTCCAGGCCTGAAAATCAGCATCAACAGCATTTCAAATGTCATTTCCAGTCTTCATCCATATTCCAGGTGCACACTTTCAATTTCGTCAAGTTTTATTGCAATTTACATTCATTTCTAGGTGTTTTTGCATTACACAGTGTGTTTTCAAACAAGTCAAATTTCTTAGGTTTTGCATACTTAATCAATCAATTTCATCATCTAGTTGCATTTAGATCATTTTATTTAGTCTTAAATTCATCATACATATCTTAATTTGAGTGAACCTAGCTAGATCTTTTGAGTGGGGTTTATCTCTCTCCTTTTAGGTGAAACATCCCAAGAGCGCAAGAGTAGCCTATAAACCCTACCCAAAAATCTACGGTTCACTATCATAGGAATGGATCCTTTAAGACATATCTTAGGATGTTGTTGGTGAATTTTCAAAAGATATGTAGTCAATACTTTGGCATTGTTTTTGTCTGTTTGCAATCAAATCTTTGTGATTGTTTGCTTGAAAGTTCTAGCTTTCGATGTTTGCTCTATTTGTTTGTCTATTTTTTCAAAGGGTGACTGTGACAATTTATTTATTATGGATGATGTTTTATTGTGGATAGGCAATGAAAAAGATAGTATTTTTGGAGCTTTTTTGAATATTTTTAGATTTTAGATTTTATCTAATGTTGTTTTTGGTGTTTTCAAGGGACTAACCTAGGGCCCAGGGGGCTCATCAAATATAAGCCTTACCTATGTTGTACATGCAAAGACCACGTAGTTCAACTAGTTGACTCAAAGCATAAACTTGTTTTTGGGATTTTAAACAACATCGATAACTTGGATTGATATTCTACTTCTGTTTCTAGAGGATATTGATGAGGTAAAAATAACCTCATTAGTATAATGGGATCAATATGTAAATCTAAACCTTTTTTCCTTAATAACCTTGCCAATTGATTACCTTTAGAAAAAATAAGTGCTCTCTTTCTATCAATAAGCATACAAACTTTATTTCTTGAAGTTGATCAAATTAAACTAACTTATGCTGATTTAATGGTTTAGTCTTCGACATTTCGTAGGTCAACTCCACTCCCAATCACCATTCTAGTCAGAAGGGAAATGAATGCGGATCTTAACACTTTTGAAAACCAGCGAGCAGGTGCTGGAATTCGAGGAGCACATGTTTAGGCCGAGTCTTTATAATTATGTTATTTTTTAGTTTCAAAAACTTTATGGCTCATGCGAGCCTCTTTAATATTGTATATTATCATGGGCTTTAAAGTCCCTTGGCTATTAGAAATTTGTTAAGAAGACTTTTTTGACTGAAAAATAGGATTTTTGTTAGTCGTTTTTCATATAAATATGTAACTGTTACAAATAATAGAGAGAGAAGAAGATTATTGTTATGTTGCCAAACTGTCTATTGAGTAAAAACTACCATATGAATATGAGTTTTCCCGCCACTCTTTGAATTACTGTGTAATATGGATGCATCTTTGGAATGAAGTAACTTAGAGATTTTTCCAGTACATGTGATTTGAAGTAGCAGTAGACACGCCCGAGAGCTGGCCACTCAAGCATTATAGATAGATAAGTATACTATTTCCTATTCTGTATTTTCTTTTAGTAGTTAATAGTTGAATTTTCATTTCATTTCCATGAGTATATGTTATGCTGTTAGTGTCAAGCCTGCAGGTTGTAACTAAGTCCGTAGTTTCTGAGCTTAACATTTGAATGTCCAAAGCACCTTTCTTTAGTTGATTCTGATTAGTGGTTTTATGATTAGTAGTTGGCTTGTTATCTTTTGCATTAGATAAATGTTTCCTAATTTATTTACATGTTTTACAAGTCTTCAGCAATTTATACATTCTTTAGAGTAATTGTTTCCATGCTTTCTAGTTTAGTGGTAATGCTTTTTAGATTCTTAGTTTTCTTTTTTTTGGGTTGGGTCATTTTCTCGCTTTCTAGATAGATGATTTATTGCTTTCAAGATTAGAGGCCCTTTAGTTTATAAATTTTATTTAGTTGGTTAGTGTTTTAGAAGTTTGAAAGAGAGAATTTGAGATGTCCTCTATTGCATACAACCATTGGACACTGCCCATTCGACATATTGATGTGATTATTCACTAAAGTGTTAGGACCTAATGGCAAATGTCACTTTTTGGCGTCGTTGCTGGGGACCCCTTTTTCTAGTTTTAGTAGGAGATATCTTGAATACCTCTCTTAGGGATAGGAATAGTTCTTTGGCTTCCTTTCTACATGGTCAGGAAACAAGGCCCCCATGGAAGATTCATACCAAAACCCCCCCCAATTGACATACCAACAACAAGTAGGGAGGAAGAAAACTCAAACCAAGAACTTACTGAGGAATTGACTGAAACGGGTCAACCTCAGACCTTCCCATATACCTCAGAAAGAGAATGGATAGTGGTCGAGGAGCATATTCTTTCGCAAACTTTTGAACCTCGTGCCACTGAGAAAATTTTGGAAGAGGATCATATCCCCTCCAACACCATGGGTGACTGTAGAAATGCTGCCAATAACCACAACAATGATAACCCTCCACCATGCACATTCACTTATCCTATTGCTATTGATGCAGATGATGACACCACAATGAAAAATATCTCACTGGCCTTCCTGCCAACCTTTCGAGGTTTGTCTATTGAGGATCCTGATCAGTTTCTATTTGAATTCAAAGTCTTGTGTCAGACATGTGACTACAAGAATGATAATCAGAAACTAAAGATTTTCCCTTCCACTCTGAAAGACTCAGCTATGCGCTGGTTTATGGGGTTAGCTTCTTAGTTGATAACCTCTTGGGATGAAATGGAGTCTATATTTTTGGAGAAATACCAAATTTACTGTAGGGTGAGCGATAGGAAAGAACTATTCAAAATAAGGAAAAATGAGGATTAAATAGAAGATTACATAGATAGGTTTATCTTCTTGTCCAAACACTGTGGTGGAGAAGTCATAAGTCTCGATATTTTAAAGGCCTTATTCCTTAAAGGTCTCGATGATGAAGCTCAGAGAAGTTTAGACTTAATGGGAAAAGGAGGCGTGTCCCAACTGAGACTGGAAGAAATAATAGAATTATGTCAGAATTTCTCCCGTACTCGTGGAGGTATTAGGAAGTTCACCCCCTTAAGTGGTTCTAATGACATAAATAAACTTCATGAGGAATTGGCCAACTTCAAGACCAAAATTATTGTCCAACTAAACACCACCTTAGATGGAATATAGGCTAAAACTAGAAATCCTAAGACCTTGTCTATTTATTTCCCTAGGTACCAAAATAAACATTTGCTAAGAGAATTTCACTTGGAAAAAGTTGACAAGATTGATATTGTCAAGTGTGTGACAATAATCACCCAACCAATCAATGTGAGCTATTGAATTCCATCAAAAATTGCAAGAAAAGAACAAATCCGGTTGAGGAAGAGGTGAACATTGTCAACCAAAGAACTGGAGGTAATTTTTCTTATGGCCAAAATTCCAATCTTAACTAGTAGCCCCAACCAAATTGGAACAATAATCAATGGGTAGCGCACTGGGCCAAGGCACCACCTCCAGTACCCTCTAATTGGGGAACCTATCCTTGGGGACCACCAGAATGGAAAAATCAATCTCAACAACAATGGTACCCTCAAAATTTCATTCCCCAATTGCATCAACCCCAACATCAGTTTTATTCTGGTCCCAAGAGGATACTTACTCAACAAACTGAACAAGTTAACCAACCACCACTTCCGGCCCAACTAGTCCCTAATCCAAAGAATAATCATCCAAATACTCTAGTGTGTATTCAGCTGAACAAGATAATGTCACTGGAATTAATGCCATACACTGTGGAAATTTTCAATTGAGGTCTAGTAAAACACTTTCACAATCGACTATTGAAGAAATCATAGATGAACCTGTCAAGAATTCTGCAAAGAAAACTACAATAACACCCATGTCCATAGAACAAATCCCGGACACTACGCAACATAAACCTGACCCACCATCTTCAACAGGAGTTGCTGACCTACCTCAGGAGGAGGAGGAGGGTCAGCCTCCAACTGAATTTATCAAGGAGGGTCAGTTTCCAACTGAATTTCTCAAGAATCCCACGCCTAAAGAAAAAACCAAAGCCCCTTTTTTAGAGCGACTGAAACCAATTTTTGTGAAAGATGCTCCAGAAACAACTTCACCTATAGAAACTGCATTGATACAAGAAATTAAATGATTGCAGATTGAAGTTCCCTTGTTATAGGAAATTAAAGAGATCCATGAGTTAAACTAGTTGATTAAATAGTTTTGCATTAAAACCCCAGGGAGGAAGCCAAAATGAATCAACACCTTTCATATAAATGGGTACCTAGCTGATTTGTTAGCTGGAACAGTCACTGCTCCAAAATATGATGACCCAGGAAGTTCACTCATAATAGTAACAGTTAATGAGGTAGCAATACCCAATGCTTTATGGGACCTTGGAGCAACTATTAACGTAATGACTGTTGATGTGATGGAAAAATTGGGACTTACTGATCTACGCCCCACAACTACAATCCTACAAATGGAAAATCAATCCATAGCTATTCCCAAAGACATCATTGAAAACGTTCTTGTTAAGGTGGATGGATGGGAATATCTAGTGGATTTCCAGATAATTGAATCCCTTACACCCAAAGATAGTTATCCAATAATTCTGGGATGACCATGGCTGGCTACGGTTGCGGCCAAAATTGACTGCAGGGAGGGAGGTATGACCATCTCCCATGGATCTGATAGCAAATAGTTGTTTTTGTATCCTCTTGCCAAGCCTGCTAAACATAACAAAGTGTGGGTTGATGAACCAGAAAGTCCTACTGGACAGGAAAATTTGGCTTCACTGGCCATGGTAGTCATCAAAAAACACAGTGAAAAATTAGAGGATGAATTAGAGAATGACGTGGAAAGCCTTGCAATAGACTTCAACAGTGAGGAGATGTCAAATGTAGAAGAAATCCTAGGACACCTAATCAACATAGATCAAGCAGAATTTGATGATGCTAGTTTTATTGGATTACCTTTCCCTTTGATGAACTTAGTTCCAAAAACTTACCATTTCTTTACAGATGTTGCTCGGCTTCATAAAATTGTACCGCATAGCTATCCACTTAACACTCTGATAAGGCCTATCTATACCGTCACATCCAACTATCCTGGAGTCAAAACCATTATGTTGCTGCCAAGAAAAACTTTGAACATCAATAGCTGCTTGACTGAGATAGAAGAACAAAGATTGTTTGATACCCTGGTGGGTAGGTCTAAAGCGTTCACTTGGGACTATAAAAATATGAGAGGAATACACCCTAGTGTGTGTACGCACCATATCTATATTAAGGATGTTTGACCTGTTCGCCAACTACAACGGAGACTCAATCTTGTCCTTAAAGAGATCATTAAAATTGAGATTGAGAAACTCTTGCAGGTAGGATTCATCTACCCAATTTTTGACAGTAAGTGGGTGTCACCCCTAGTTGTAGTTCCAAAGAAGAATGGGAAGTGGAGAGTGTGTGTATATTATAGGGAGCTTAACAAAGCAACACACAAATATTATTTTCCCTTTCCATTCGTGGATCAAGTGCTGGATAACTTGGCTAGGAGAAAATATTTTTTATTCTTAGACAGATTTAGTGGATACAACTAGATATAGGTAGCAGCAAAAGATCAGGATAAGATGCCCTTTACCTGCCCTTGGGGGATATTTTCATATGGGGTCCTTCCCTTTGGGCTATGTAATGCTCCTGCCACGTTTCATAGGGCCATCCTGGCCATATTTGTTGAGTTGGTAAATAAGTGTGTGGAAGTCTATATGGACGACTTCACTGTATACGGTTCAAATTTCGATGAAGCCCTCACAAATCAGGACAAGGTTTTAAAACAGTGTGAGGATCATCGGTTGTCCCTCAGTCATGAGAAATGTCTGATCATGGTGGAACAAGGAATAGTGCTAGGACATCATATCTCTGCCAAAGGGATTAAGGTTGACCCCAAGAAAATCAAATTCATACAACAACTTGAGATTCTAAAAACTCAGATTGATGTCAGGAGTTTCTTAGGGCATGTTGGATACTACCAAAGATTCATAGAAAACTTTAGCAAAATCGTAGCCCTGATGTTTTCTCTCCTTCAGAAAAATGTTGACTTCATCTGGATGCCTGAGTGTCAGTCCTCATTTGAAATTATCAAGGAGAAACTCACCTTTTCTCCTATCCTTCGAGGACCTAATTGGAACCTTCCATTTCACATTTAGGCTGATGCGTTTGATGACACCTTTGGAGAAGTTCTAGGGCAAGAAGATGAGAATGGAGGGAAATATGCTATATATTTTATCAACAAAAATTTGACGCCAACGGAGAAGAATTACACCACAATAGAGAAAGAATTCCTGGCTGTAGTGCATGCAATCAAAAAATTTACACATTATGTCACAAGATACAAAGTTATAGTGCACAAAGACCATGCATCCATCAAGTATCTCATGAATAAACCGGTGGTAAATGCAAGGATAATTAGGTGGTTACTCCTCCAAGAGTTCAATGTGACAATTTTTGACAAACCAGGGAAGTCCAACGTAGTCGTAGACTTCTTATCCTGGATTAAACATGATGGCAACTGTGCTCCAGTACAGGATGCGTTCCCAAATGAAAATCAGTTTTCCATCTCCATTAAAACTCCTTGGTTTGCCAATATTGTGAATTACTTAGCCACCACAAAAGTACCACCTCAATTTTTGTCAAAACAGAAGAAATGCCTTGTAAGAGAGAGTGCCTCTTTTAAATGGATTAATGGAATCTTGTTTTGATGCAGACCCAATATGGTCTTGTGATGGTGTGTTAGGTTAGACGAGACCTATAGTATCCTTAGGGCCTTTCATGATTACCCTTCTGGAGGGAATTAATCTGCTAAAAGGACAACTCACAAGATTCTGGGAGCAAGATACTATTGGCCTTCAATGCATAAGGATATCAAGAAGTACGTTCGTAGGTGTGATGAGTGCCAAAGGGTAGGAAGACCAACCACATCCAATGAAATTCCCTTGCAGCCTCAGGTAGTCCTTGAACCATTTGAAAAATGGGGATTGGATTTTATCGGCCCTATAGATCCTCCTTTGCAGGGAAAAGAGTATATTCTGGTCTGTACCGACTACATGACTAAGTGGGTGGAAGTGCAAGCACTACACATTGCTAGAGAAGAGCAGGTAGATGGATTTCTTTATAACAAAATCTTCCTCATATTTGGGGCTCCAAGAACAATTGTCACAGAACAAAAATGGTTTCTTCGGGAAGGAAAGATTGGGCTAGGAAACTACCGAAATCTATTTGGGCCTATAACACAACTTGGAAGTCAACCACTGGCTATAGCCCCTATGAGTTAGTCTTTGAGAAGAAGCACCTCTTGCCCATTGAATTTGAGCTTCAAACCCCTAGGACATCCATGGAATTGGGCACAGATCTTAAACGAGCCCAAATTGAGAGAGTCTTACAACTTAGTGAACTAGACAAACTCCGTATGGACGTCGTCCATTAAACTGAATTGGTCCAACAACAACGTAAGGTCTGGCATGGCAAAAATATCAAAGAGAAAGAATTCCATACTGGGGATTGGGAATTATATTTCAATTCTAGATACAAGGATCATCAAGGGAAACTCGGGATACACTGGCTTGGACCATACGATATTTCTGAAGTGTTTGCTAATGGTTCAGTCCAGTTAAAACCAATTGATGGCGACACTCGAACTCTTTTGGTTAATGGACACCAATTACGTATCTACCATAAACCCAAGTAACAAGAGCTTATGAAAATGGTAGAAATGTAGGAGAAATTCATTGCATTGACTCCACTGTAGTGAGCCACAGAAGTTACTAAACAAATAACCTCTTTAAAAATAAAAAGTAAAAAAAAATCACTTCATTTTATTTCCTAAAAAATTTCAATTTCTTCATCAACTTCCACCATTTTGACTTTATTAAAGTTTTGTCTATATTTTGAATAATTCTATCTTTGACAAACCTAATTTCGGTATAATTTTGTTATGAAATATATGTTTGGAGCAATTGAATTAGAACCCAGAATTCCGTATTATTATTATCGGGATTGGTTCCACTTCTCATCCTGACCCTAAGATTCTAATGCATCACTACTGAAGTGAAGTTGCGCTGCGGTTACAATTTTTCCCTTTCGCCGTGATGTTGATGCTCCAAATTGCCTTCTAGTTGCATCTTTTAGCGATGTTCTAGGATTTGTGTTTTTCCTCTTCATCAAAGAGATTCTTTTCAACGATGTCAGAATGTTTCTTGGATGCTTCCGAATCGCCTGGTGCTCCAGTACCTGCTTGTTGCTCGGGGTTGCATCTTTCGACGATGCTTTAGAAATTAAGTTGCTACCGTCAGATCTGTCCAACAATGCTCCATAATCCTCAATCTACTTACTATGTTCCGATGACATCTCTCTATGATAATTACATAAATCTCTTCTTCTCTATTTCGGTTGCATTACTCGATAATGCTCCAAATTTTTGTATAAATTTTGTCTTTCCAAGTTTTTTTAATTTTTGCTAAGTTCCGTGCATGCTTATTCTTTAATGTCGCTTCGAGATCTGCTCCCTTATGATTATTACGCCACATCACATCAAATCTTTCCATAGTAAATACGATTATTATGACACCTTTTTTTCATAATAATCTCCGCCATCACTTCAACCATTCCATCCATGCGATTATTATCCGCTACCACCCTCGCCAACCATATGACTATCTAGTTACGTTAGCACAAGTGACGTTTGATCTAATGACAAGACTTAAGGTATGTGCAAATTTATTTATTAAAATGGTTAGTATTTATTTTGAATAAAGGTTAATTAATTGGCATGATCCGTTCCCCTTGTAACTTTGAAACTTGTGCCCTTTACACGATTGATAAGAGTACAACAACAGTTGTAATTCCCCATGAAAGACCATCATCATTATGCAGTAAGGTGACAAGCAAGCTGGTAATTAATTCTTTCCTCATAGAGTATATCGACACAAAACTCTTTTTCTTTCTATAATCTAGAGAAGCAAGTATTTCAGAGTTCTGTAAAATTCATCGAGAAACAAAGGAAATGGGAGGTGCTAAGAAAAAGTTTGAGCCAACCTCTACATTGCAATTGCTGACATTAAGCAATATAGCAACTTTATTTCAAAGGGTTGGATGGCTGGACTTCATGATACAATTTGAAGGGTACACAAAATAGCTAGTGAAAGAATTCGTTGAGAATTTTGCAGATGGGAAGACTGTGGTGCGCAGGAAACCATTCCGTGTAAGGACGAAAATCATTGCTCATATTTCTGGTCTTGAGAATAAATGAACTCATTTGAATGAAAACATCCACGTCCCCTATCAAATATTAATAGAGTTGTTCCATAGGGAAGGGGGACCCAAACCTGTAATGACCATAAACACCAAGGGAAAAATAAGGGAATTCATAAAATGTCTATTCCAGAATCCTGGAGGTTTGTTGTAGCCTGGATTATTAAATATTTCACTTGTGAGAGACAAATGACTATAGTAGTGGGACCCGCTTTCCACCTCCTGACTCATTTGTGCCATGACATTGAGGACCCTACACTTAGGGTAAATTTGCCAGCTTTTCTCTGCCACTCAGTCACTTCTATGATTGAAAAGTATAAAATTGGGATGGGACCCCTTAAACATCATGGTCTGATATAGTTAATATGTAAATACCATTTCCACAATAAGCCAGAGAAGAAGTGGCAAAGGTTTCTACGAAAATTTGAAAATGAAGAGCTAGGAAGGTCACTTGAGGAGGAAGAATCCTCTAAACAAAAGGAGCAGTCTGTAGAAGAACCCTCCTCAGAGGCATTAGGTGCCCCTGAATCCCAATATATCTCCATGGTTCCCAGCGGTGATGTGCCAGAAACCTTGCCAAATGAATTACAAACCCCAAGGCAGGAAGGGGAGGTGGGAATTGTGCATTCCAAAGAAGAGGAGGAGCCTCCTCGAAAGAAACATAAATGAAGCAAAGTTGTTTTTCAAAAAACTCCTCCTCTATGGAGGAGTAAACGGTTATCTTTAGGGGCTAATAAAATCGAACCCCAAGATGTAGGCAGTACTTCAAAGAGGAAAAAGGCCAGGACTCCAATAAAGGTGGTAGAAATTGATAGTCCACCTGATAATGAGGAAATAGGTGAAGCAGGAAAGCAAGGGGATGAAATTCCCAGGGAAAAGGACAAAGAAACCCTATCACCTGAAGAACAGGAAGGAGAGAGAACACAATCGCAACACTCAAAGCAGAATGAAGATGAACCTGTGGGAGGATTCTCTCCTTTCCATGATAGACTGGGAAGTATACTTGAATTTGTGCAAAAATTGCCTCATGCAACTCCTCATGCATCCTTCTCTATGGATACTGATGAAGAAGAAGACATACCTCATATTGATGGAGAAATTCCTTGCTCCTCCTTACCTGAAGACATTGAAGAAGGAAGTATGCCTCATATTGAGAATACCAAAGAAGTAGAAGAAGTGCTTCCTAAGAACACTGAGGCAAAAAATGTACCCCATATTGATGAAAAAGTGGAAGAAGTGCCTCACTCATCCCTTCCTGAGGACACTAAAGAGGAAAATGTGCCTCATCTTGATGAAGAAATTCCTCATGCATCCTTCTCTGTGGACACAGGGGATGAAGAATCCATTCAGAGAAATGAGGAATTAGAAAATTTAAAGATAGAAATTGAAGGGTTGAGAGCCAGGTTGTAGGATGACGAAGCACAAATTAACCAACAGAAAGAAGAAATTGGGGTGCAAACTGCCATTGTACATAAAAGAGATTAGAAAATTTCCAAATTGACTGTGCAAATGGAGGAAAAAGACAAGCTTATTGAGCAGCTACAATACCAGATCCAACAATGGAATCAAAGGGAAAGCAACATCAGGATGCTCTGTGTGAAAAAAAAGAAGTGTATTCAAGATTTGAAAAGAATTTTATGCAATTATTCAGTGCTTTTGAAGAAGAAAAGAATTGACAAGAAATCGAGTTAAATGCCTCTGTGAGTAAAATTGTGGAGCTAGAAAAAATTTTGCAGGAGAGTGACACTCAACCAATCATGGAATCAAAGGGGACACAAACTAAACCTATTGTTATAGACTAGTTCCAGGTATGTATTCCCCCAATGTTAATGAAATGGATAGAGCATTGTTACCTCTTGAAGGATGTGGAATTTGAAAATAATAGGTTAAAGAGGGAATTAGTCATGTTAAAAGAATCTTGCCATCAGGTATATAGGGTAAGCAAGATGCCTATGAAATTGGTGAATTGTTATTAGCCTGTAGAAGACCATCTAGGTTGTACTCCATGTTTCTTAATGAGTAGCTTTTAAGATGGAAATTGCAAAGAATTCGCCAAAACCAACCTCATAACCTCCATGACAAGGAATTTGTAAAAGTATTTGTTGAGTCACTCCCTGAACAACAAAATTTGTTGTGTGAGTTATTTGTTCACAATTTTCTCTTAGAAAAGTACCCAAATTTCTTTATTAACTTCTTTGTGGGAGAAGTAGAATTAGAACCATTCCTGTCCACTATGAAAAATAAAATTTACTGGCAAGAAAAATCTAAAGAGTATGCTTAGGCAGAGAAGACTGTAGGGTTGCAGATGAGATACCCTCATAGGAAGCCTCTCTCTTTCAAGAAACAATTTTTGGGTGTCAAACTTAAAAAGGAAGTATAGGTCAAATACAATAACAATATTAGGTTGTGTCATAATTACTTTGAAGAATAGGGGCCACATTTAATAGGACCAGCATGGCATGCATGTGAAGAGAGGTATACTCCTCTCCCTATGCATCTCAAGAAAAGGGAAATAATTTCACCCCTTAATATTAGATGGTCCTACGGAAGAGCGGTAGCTTTAGTCAAAATTCTTGAAGAATTAAAGATCAACTTGATTGGTATGAGGTACATACCTCCCTTGCTTCTTTCACCACCTCCTTCAGTGTATACCAATCTAGACTAGAGTGAATTTTTTTTTTCCAGATGGAGACAAAGAGTTACTTTTTATCAGGGATTCTTGAGGAATCCAGAGGTATTAGACACAAAGGCAGATTATGTGTATGATCTCAGTGCTAAGTATGAGGAAATGAATAGAAGGAATGATGGACAGGGGACACACTAGAGAGCAGGAGGACCTGCTTGGACTTAGGAAGGGGATGAAATGATGAGGTAAAAATAACCTCATCAGTATAATGGGATCAATATGTAAATCTAAAACCTTTTTCCTTAATAACCTTGCCAATTGATTACCTTTAGGAAAAATAAGTGCTCTCTTTCTATCAATAAGCGTACAAACTTTATTTATTGAAGTTGATCGAATTAAACTAACTTATGTTGATTTAATGGTTTAGTCTTTGAGTATTTCACAGGTCAACTCCACTCCCAATCACCATTCCAGTTAGAAGGGAAATGAATGTGGATCTTAACACTTTTGAAAACTAGCGAGCGGGCATCAGAATTCCAAGAGCACACGTTTAGGCCGAGTCTTTATAATTTTGTTATTTTTCAATTTCAAAAACTTTATGGCTCATGCGAGCCTCTTTAATATTGTATATCATGGGCTTTAAAGTCCCTTGGCTATTGGAAATCTGTTAAGAAGACTCTGTCGACTGAAAAATAGGATTTTTGTTAGTCATTTTTCATATAAATATGTAACTATTACAAATAGTAGAGAGAGAAGAAGATTATCGTTATGTTGTCAAATTGTCTTTTGAGTAAAAAATACCATATGAATATGAGTTTTCTCGCCACTCTTTGAATTACTGTGTAATATGGGTGCATCTTTGGAATGAAGTAACTTAGAGATTTTTCCAGTGCATGTGATTTGAAGTAGCAGTAGACATGCCCGAGAGCTGGCCACTCGAGGGTTATAGATAGATAAGTATACTATTCCCTATTATGCATTTTCTTTTAGTAGTTAACAGTTGAATTTTCATTTCATTTCCATGAGTATATGTTATGTTGTTAGTGTCAAGCCTGCAGGTTGCAACTAAGTCCATAGTTTCTGAGCTTAACATTTGAATTTTCGGAGCACCTTTCTTCAGTTGATTCTGATTAATGGTTTTATGATTAGCAGTTGGCTTTTTATCTTTTGCATTAGATAAATTTTTCCTAATTTCTTTACATGTTTTACTTCTTCAACAATTTATGCATTCTTTAGAGTAATTGTTTCCATGCTTTCTAGTTTAGTGGTAATGCTTTTCAGATTCTTAGTTTTCTATTTTCTGGGTTGAGTCATTTTCTCGCTTTCTAGATAGATGATTTATTGCTTTCAAGATTAAAGGGCCCTTAGTTTAGAACTTTTATTCAGTTGGTTAGTGTTTTAGAAGTTTGAAAGAGAGAAGTTGATATGTCCTCTATTGCATACAGTCGTTGGACACTACCCGGTCGACATATTGATGTGATTATTCACTAAAGTGTTAGGACCTAACGACATCCTATCAGATATGTTGTGGGAAATCTACTTGAACTAGCCATGAGGGTCAAGCAAATGTTGATACCTTAGAATGTTGAGTGAAGGAATAATCCAACGATGTTGTTTTGATTTTGATTGTTTTTTGGATGTTTTTGATTTTTGTTTTTTTTTAGATGTTTTTTATTTTGATAGTTTTGAAGGTTATCCTGGTAGTGCATTGGTGGTAAACCTTGTTGTTGGGACTAATCATTTTGAAGGTTACCCTGGTAGTGTGTTGGTGGGATACCTTGTTGTTGGGACAAACTGTTTTGAAGGCTACCCTAATAGTGTGTTGGCGGGACATCTTGTTGTTGGGGAAAACTGTATTGAATGTTACCCTGATAGTGCATTGGTAAGATACCTTGTTGATGGGATGAATTCTTTTGAAGGCTACCCTGATAGTGCGTTGGTGGAATACCTTTTTGATGGGATGAATTGGGAAGGGTACCATGTGGCACACCTTGTTTTTTGGACAATGCCTAGATCACAACCTGAGCTAGAAGACATAGATCAAGATTTATTTTGAAGCAATATATAAGTACTTGCCCCCTAGTGTCTAGCAATGTAGGTGATGGATTATCTTGTGATAAGATAGCATGTTTGGATAGAGTATTCCCCTTTGGAAAATGGCTCATGGCTCAGATAATGCTGGATAGGATAGGATCAAAGATAGTGACCCATTCCAAGATGTTTTCCATAAGCAAGTGTAAAGTGTACACTAAACATTTATCAAGATCAAGGTAAGTTGAATTTGGATAAAAATAGATTGGATTTATTATGGATAAGCTGAGATGCTTCCACCTAAAATGGTGCATGTAGATGCTCAACTCTACATATGATGCCTGTTTTCTAGGTTTTCATCACGATACTTTTCCAAAGCGCCACCATAGTGGTTTTCACTAGAGGACAATTTTTCTTTTGACTATTTTCTTGATTTTTTTGATTTCACAAAAGATGCCTGTTTACTAGGTTTTCATCACGGTGACAATTTTTTGCTCATGTTGAACCACCTGGTGATGCTGATGTAGATACTATTGGTGCTAATATGGGTGTTGTTGTTGTCATGGTGTGCCAATGTGATCTCGCTTGAAGGAGTTGTTTTGCTAAGATACAGGTGCTTGAATGTAACCCTTGACAATTATTGTTTTCTTTGTCGCTACTGAAGTCAAACTTACTTTGATGTGCACATTATGATAGGGTGCCTTTAGAGTCCTTATGATAAAGAGTTGCATCCAATACATGGTCAATGCAATATTTGGATATCATGGGTGGTGAAATGTGTTGAGATTCAAATGGATTGGTTGACTGTTTCAAATTTTTGACTCTTCAATCTTGGGATGATGAGCAATGATAGGTGGATATGGATATTTGATTGGGACTAACTTCTTGATATACCTTGTAGGTCACTCTTGAAGCTTTATTTTGTATTGTTGGACATCTTTGATGGATGAACTTCCATTTTTTAATTTTTCCCCATAGTTTCTTTGACTAATGGAGTTTGATAGGGATGTTTTTCTTGCTTTTTCTTTTGTATCCATTTGTATTTGTTTTGTCCATTTTGCTTAGCTGATTCTTTTGCTTTAATGATTTCCTCTTTTCTTTGATATAACTTTTTCTCTTATTGTTGGTCCCAATTAGAGGGTGGAAAAATATGTGGATAATGATTCATGATATGAATGGTTGTAGCCTTGGTAGAAATTTCATTATAGACTCTTCATGCTCTCTATGTTGATGCTTGCATTAGATAAAGTTGCTTCCAGTTTTATAGAGGTATCACTGATGTTTTTAGATCCCTTAATTGCTAAATAACCAAGAACTTGATGCTTAGGATTGCCAATAATCTACACTAGTTCCAGGATACCCTGTTCATGTAGGCCTAATCCTCTGCCTTGATAATTCATCTGTTGAAATTTTTTACTTGCAATAGGATATGATTTACCTTTGAAACAAGGTGTTAATCCTTCTCTGCTCTATTGTGGATCTTCAAAGGTGATAGCTTCTTCATTGATAAGAAAGATTTCCCTGACAAAGGTAAGTGGTCCAAGTTTATAAGTGATAAGATCCTCCATATGTGGGATAACTTCTTGATTTATATCTTCATCTTGATCTTGTGAAATATCAGGTTTTAATGCTTCTTCAAGAGGTGTTGATGATTCACTGTCCACGTAAAAGTCTTCCTCATGATTCATTTTTGATATTCCTTCATAGGATGTTTCTGATTTACAATTTATGTAGAAGTCTTCTTCATGATCCATTTCTGATATGTCTCTGGATTTTGCTATATCTTGACCATGTGTAAAAATGTTAGGAGTAGGAGACTCTTGTTCCTTGGTAATGATATCAAGAGTATGAGACTCTTGTTTTGAATGAATATCATCTACATTTCCATTAGGAGTAAGCATCTCAAGGGTAGGTGTATGTGTGCTTGGTGTATGGATTTGTTCTTGTTTCGGGTAACATTAGATGTCTTAGAAGATATATGCCAAGTCATTGTAGTATTTTGACGATAGGGATTCTTGATCTTGAATTTGTGTGGTATTATCTTCAATATACTTTGGTTCATGCTCTTAACATGAATCAATTTCAAAGAATGGATTACTTGTAAAGGATCCTTGGATTTCCTTGAAATATGGACATATGGGTGATAGCTCTTGGATTAGATTTTCTGCATTGGGTATAAGTGTTGGATTAAGAGTCTCTTGATCATCAATATGTACTGTCATGAGGTTGGATGATGTTAATATATCTTGGATTGAATCATTGCTAGACTTGGGTGATTGATTTTGATCATGCTTGGGATTAAATTCTTGATTCTTGCTCATTGGATGATGTAGAGACATTTTCAACATGATTCGTGATAGATAGCTCTTGATCATTGTCTTCAACTTTGGAGGTTGAGATATTTTCATTGTTGTCATTAGTGTTTGAACCTTGAATGTCATCTTAAATAGCTATTTCTCCTTGATCAATAAGGTATTGGATGATATTTTTGAGTTCTATGTATTTTTTCATTGTGTGACCCTTGATTTTGTGGATCTCACATAGTTTGTACTTGTTATACCCAAGGAGTTTAAAGTTTGGTTCACCATAACTTGGACTGTCGTTGATTTTGATAAGTTCCTATTGTGCTAGTTTGTGCATGATTACCTCTAAATTATCTCCCAATGGGGTGAATTTCCTTCTTGGTTGATCCTATTTCCTCTATTTCCCTCCCTGATTTGTCTGCTCTTGATTTTGTTGTTTTTCTGATTGATTATTTTGGTAACCAAGTTGATTATTATTTTGTAACTACAAGGTTATGTCATTAGTAGGTGTGTTCATTTGGTTTGGAAGGATATTATAGCCTTGTTTTCTAGTGATGTTTGTTTGATCATAGGTGGGTTTTTGTGAAGGCATGGACCCTTGATAACCATGTTGTGTATAAGGAGGGTTAAATTCTTTTTGTGTGTTGTAGGTACCTTAAGGGTGGGGTGCACCTTGATATTGAACTTGATGAATCCTTTGATCTTGAGTTTGAGGTGTGTCTTGATGTTGAGAAACTCCTTGATACTATGTTTGAGATACATTTTGGGGTTGTGGAACTCCTTGATATTGTGATTGAGGTACATTTTGATATTGCATTTGAGCTACACCTTGGTATTG
Organism: Sequoia sempervirens; assembly: GCA_007258455.2. NCBI lineage: Eukaryota > Viridiplantae > Streptophyta > Pinopsida > Cupressales > Cupressaceae > Sequoia > Sequoia sempervirens. The sequence goes on from VDFB02058242.1 coordinate 237,809,702, forward strand.
TGGATTTTCTTCTGGAAATTGATGTTATCAATTCACTTGATGTTGTGGAAATAGACTTTGTTGTTGATATGAATCAATGTTTTGATGAGCATTATGAAATTTTTGATATTGCGACCCCTTTTTTGGAGGGTGTCCAAAGCATTGTTGATAAAGTGCGTCAATTTTTTTCTCAAGTGCATCTATGGCAATTTGATCTTGGTGTTGTTTCAACACTACTTGTTGTTGTTGTGACTATTGATAAGTTAGATTTTGATATGGATGAGGATTTTTATTGAAATCACCCATGTGATAAGATGCTCTAAAACCTTGATTAGGGGAATCCATAGTTGATATATCATTGACTTTTTTGGCATAAGATGTCCCCATGGGTGTATAGAGTGGAACCGGATTTTGGAAATAGATTGGCGTTGACATTTTTTTAGGGATGTTATGGTTGTGTGCTTAGGATGTCTTGATGCTCAATACCCTGTCATAAGGTCACTTGGTTTATATCCCCATGGGTTACTTCTATCGTTTATGGTTTTTGTTGGGGGTATACTAGCACTGCTTTTGTTTGCTTCCATTTTTCTTCTATGTTGTGAATGTGTGGTTGTCATAAACAAGCTTCAAGATATTTGTGAACATTTTATGACTCTTAACTATGGAAAAGGTTGAATTGGAGCAACTGGTCACCAAATGGTCATAAGGTGAAGTGTTGGTGTTTTGATATGGTTGTTATGAAGCTCAAGACCCTAAGGTTTGAGTGTTGTTTTGGAATGGTACTAATTTCATAAATCAAAATGTTGAAGGACTTGGGTTGATATTTCACTTCCTTGTCTAGAGGATATGTTGCCAAAAAGCTTACTTGAACTAGCCGTGAGGTTCATGCAACTATTGATATCTTAGACGTCTGAGTGAAGGAATGGTCCAAGTGGTTTTTCTTGATTTTGATTTCTAAAAGGTAGGATGGAAATAATGGATGAAGGACTATATGAATTTCTTGGTTTCCAATTGCTTCGTTTCTACAATGACCTTGTAACCAGTTTTGGATCGTTTTGTGCAAAGGCGACCTCTGTGTAATTTGTTTCCAGTTTGAGAAAATTTTCTCCCAATTGTTTACAAGTTTAGGTTTTGTTTTTCCTCAATTCATCTATGTTTGGAGTATGGCAAGTGATACAACAGTATTTTTCTGACTCAAAAAAAAGAATACACCTATGTGACTAGTGTGTCTATGGCTTTAAGTTGTGAAATCATGATACCCAAGCCATAGTTTCCAACATTTATTTTGAGCCAATGTAGCCTGAAATTAAAGCCAGAATATTCAGAAACCTTTAAGGAGATCCTTTAAGGAGTGCAAATATATGGCTTCTCTTAAAATCATACACTAAGTCAAAGGGTTTGTGATTTTGATAAACATGTTAAGTGTTTTTTTTTATGTGTGCATCTTAAATCAAGCACAATGTTTGATGTCAAATTTGTTTTGAATGCTTTTGGAAAGTTTTACATAAACAAACATCACAATATTAGAGATAGAAACCATTTTTTTAGGTAGGCTTGCCTCATGCCCCGAAGGGATGATTTTACATGCAACTTATGGCACGGGCCTAAAGTCAGACATGGCAAGTAACTTCTCTGAAGTAAATTCTGATGCACCACTTTCAAAGAATGTTTTTGGATAAAAGGGAAGCTTCTAAAAATATTGGTTCTTAGTCATGTTTTGGGATTATTATTTTG
>VDFB02058242.1:237811514-237939674 GCA_007258455.2 Sequoia sempervirens
TATAATGTATGTATATGCATACTTATATGTATATTTATATATTTATTAATTCATTTAATTATATTTTACAAGTCACAATTTCAATGTTAAATTAATTAATGAATTCTGTCTGTTAAAAAAAAGAGAAGAGGATTGTTTCTTTTTCTGGTTTGAATAAAACAAAATTTTATAGTGAAAATATGAAAATAGAAAGGAAATTCTATTAATTTGTTAAATTATGAACTTTGATAGGATAATATAGTAAAAAGGCAATTTATGATTATATGTCAGCATTGTTTGTTTAATTCTTTATTTTAATGTGTATATGGTGGAAATGGAATTTAATATGGAATTAAATAAGTTATCTTTTTATTTTTATTTTTATGAAGTTGAGTCTTGTAGATTTGTTGGGTGCGAGACATTGTTAGTTCATTGATGTGGGAACCCCCATTTGTGTTAAAAAAAAAACCGATGTCTTCCAGAGGATTGTGATTTTTGTTGAATTTATATCTTTCATCTTGAGCTTCATTATGTTATATTTTACAAAATGGGTGTACTGGAAGGTGGGGATTTTTTTGTTATGGTATTTATTTGCAAGATGGGTTGTGCCTCGCGTGTTATTTTTTTTATTGTTGTATTTCGATGTTCATGATTGGAATGGTACAACCCCTGTTACTTTTTTTGGTTTTGGCTGGGTCTCTAGGGAGGGTTCTGTAAAATATGCCCGCTAAGGGAAGGGCAGATAACCCACGCAGTGAGTTAGTAATCAAGGAACTCTAATAATTAACTTAGGAGGGCTGGGTATAATATCATTATAAGATTTAAAATATGGATGCTTTGCCTCTCATTAGTGCTCTCAGCATCAATGGAAGGTTGAGAAGGCCGTGGGTCGCGGACTCACCACGTAGAGGTTTATGGTTCCATGAGTCACCCTCTATGGACCAAATACTTCCGCTGGGGAGGCAGAAGGGCAATGGATAGCCACAGATGGACCGCGTCTAGCTTGGGAGGAAGAGCACAGGATAGCCCATGTAGGACTATGCGATGACACTCTCCCCTAGTTGCCCATGTGTTTTACTTTATTGTGTTCCTCTGGAAGTATGTTATGGGAGATTGATTAAGTTTGTTGTTTGAATTGACTTAAATTGATTTATGATTATTGTCTTAATACATCTTTGGTGTACTTTGTGGTCTTGTATGATCTCATTGATATTTATGACCTTGTACTCTTATGGTATTGTTATATGATGTTATTGTTTTGTTTCATTGTAATTTGGAGTATTGTGTTATGGCTCTATGTTTGGTACTTCTTGTATGTTTGTACATCGATTCTTGTCAGTTGACAATCTTGGTCAGAGTTACTTCTCTGTCACCTCTTAGCACGGAGGTGGTCGGGTGGAACGTGCTCCGCACACCGTTGGGTTCCCCATCAGCGTTCGTTGGCTCAGTCTCATCCTATTGAAGATTTGTACTAGTTGATCTCTATGTATTTTGGTAATCTTGTATATTGTATTCATCCCACATGATTGGGAACCATGATGTAAACTATATGGATATGATGTATAATTTGAAAGATATTGTAATGTAGTTATCAACTTTGTATCTTTATTTGGCTATGTGATTCCTCATGGTTTTACTTTATGATGGAATCTATGTATATATCTAATGTGGTCATTGATAGTTCCCTTGTTGTTAGAATGATATCTTATGAGTTGATGTTTTGTAAGGTTATTTCGATGTGACCTCATGTGCCCCAAAGAACAAAGTTGGTTATGTTACTTGTATTGTAATGAAATGAAGTATATAATCATGGATATGATTAATTTATATTTGTATATTGATTATTTATTTTAATTTTAATTTTTTTTTGCTTTTTATGTGGTTGTTCTTTGGGGTTTGCACGGCGGGCGTTACACACAATCCAAATTATCTCATTTTCAACCCAAATCCAAATTTATAATAATGCTTCCATTTTTCTTTGATGAGTTCCCTTGTCAAACCAAAATCCCATTCCTTGATGACGATGATGAAGCTATCTTTATTGATCAACCATATATTACCCCAATCAATATAATTAGAGTTTTGTGGATGAATACAAATTCTATCAATCCTTACATTAAATTTCCTTAAGCAAGTTTGACACAAGCTGTTGTCACCCATCCATTAATCCTCAATAAGAATAATCGTCTAGCACAAGTTATTCCACTTATCCTCAATGCATATCCATTGGTTATCCTTTTCCTACCTTTGACAAGGGAAACTAATATTTCTTCCAATGCCTCATTCAACACTAATCCATCTCCCAAATCTCTATCTCCCATCCATATCCAAAATCCTCATCCCCATCACTAATCTAAGAAATCTTGGTAGCCTCCACCTCCTATTCCAATCCTCCATTCCCCATGCCTTTGCAATCAATACCTTTCCAATATATTTTTATCCCAATCCAAAACACCTTCCAATGAAGTCACCTTTAGGGAATTTATCCAAGGACAAATAGAAAAGGATATTAAGATGCAATGTATAATATCTTTCTCATCCTACCACATCACTAATCCTATGCCATCCAAATATCTCATTGCCTATGAATTCCTCAATCAAAAACCCCTCACATACTTCAAGTCCATTATGTTTAAAATCCACAAACATAAAATATCCTTATAGCATCCACATGCACAACTCAAAGAGTCCCTTCATGTACTAATCACTAGGGTAAATGCACAAAGTTGTGTCACACTTTATAAAGGAAGTGACCAACACTGATCCAAGTTTTAAACTTGAATCACTAAAAAGTGATATATATGTTTTGAATTTTGAAATGATGTAACTAGTAGAATGTGTACTTTTTAGTATATTTTATGTTTGTATTTTTGAAAAAAAAAAAAAAACTAGTTTTTAATAAATTAGCACTATAATTTAGTTGTTGATAAAATGTTGAAAAATGAAGTTACATGAGACGTCAAACTTTTTATAGTAAATTTTATTTTTTTCTTTCAAATTTTTTGTGTGTATTTATAACTTTTTTTTTTCAAGGGGTAAACGCTTTTGACCGGAGCTATGAACCGGAATACAACCATTCAACAATACCACCCCAATGGGGTTTGAACCATGGTGGCAAGAACAACAATGCCACCTTTAAACCAACACACCATGCCAATACCCAATGTGTATTTATAACTTGAAACTTTAGTGCATGGATATATTTTTTTCTAATTTTTGATAAATATATATTTTTAAATAAATATTAAAATGTGTGTGTATCAAAAAATAGTTGTTTCCATTCGACATCAACTTTCATATTAAATATTTATCTAAAATGGAAAAATAATAAAAGTTTTAGTATTTTTCCTTAGCATGGTAATCAACCTAATATTTTGTGTTGATAACCTACTTTTAGTAAAAATAAAAAAATAAAATATAAATAATAATTAATTTATTAAAATAAACATATTTTTGAAAACTACACTTATGGACCTACAAAAGGGTATTTTAATATTTAAAAAAAATTATTTACATGAGTAGGAGTTATTGAAACATCAAGTTTTTCAAATCATTTTATTTTTTTGGTAAATTGGCCTCAAAGTGGTGCTCCATATATTTTTACCCAACAATTTTAGTTGAAAAAGTTGTGGAAGTATCTAACTTAGCTAGAATGAATCTTACTAGACCATATGTTTGACCAAAATTGATTTTTAGTTAGAAATACTTAAATTCAGTTGTGTTAATAAGTTGGTTGAAAGTGTGACACAACTTTGTACTTTTACACACTAGCAAAAAAAACTTTCAATAGTTAGGAAAAGGTTGTTGTACACCTTGCACAAGAATGAAATATTTTAATTATGTAATGGTGCATCTAGGTGATGTGTTTAACCACATTAAATATTTATTTGGGCCCAATTGTAAAGTTATATGTAACATTGGGTTAGTTATTTTATGTGTGGGATATATAATAATTAATTATTATTTTGAAAAAATATTTAATATCGTGAAAACTTAGTATGAAAAAGTAAATGAAGGGTCAATGGTTTTGTGTACTCATAGTTTTTAGGAACATGTTTTTATCTTACCACTTGGTTGTATTTGTGTGAGATTTAATCTATAAAATAAAACACATATTTAGTGGTTAAGGTTGGCTAGGTGAGTGGGATATCATTAGATGAATTTCTCTTGTGAGTGCATATGTGAAGCATGACATGGAATGTGTGGTTACATGCTTGGAAATATGGAGAGTGCATTGGAGGAGTTTGATGTTTCAAAAGTATTCATAGAAAATATATAAGTGCATTGTAATGTTTTATTGTTGACTAATACATATAGTGTGGATGCTTTTGGAGGTTGGGTTTTTTCAGGTTTTCCTAGGGTATATCTTTGTTACCTTGTCGCTTGTTTATTTGATATTTACATATGGTTATTATGCAATCTTGCATGCATGATTTTCTCTCAAGGGGTTATGTAGGCAATAAATTGATCACTTTAGGTATTGTGCATTAATTTACAAAGATCAATCCTCCCTTATTTCATATAAGCTAATTTACATGTGTTAAGAATTTTCTCCAAAGCATGCTCAAAATTTCCTTGTCCTAAATAAAAAACTTACATATTATCAATAAGTCATAGATCAAACAACATGATATACTCCATTTCCTATCAAGTTCACTCAAGAGCTTCCTATGCAAAACCATTATTTCCATATCAAAATCTTAAGTCGATCCAAGCTAATGCAACATTTCATCAAGTTCCTATTCATGATCATGAAACTCAAGATAATCCACTCTTTGACCAAGATCCTAAGTATGATCAAGAAATTTAATATGATCTCTTCATCTACCTCTATCCTATCCATTCTTATAAAATCAAATTTGATCCCATATATAGTCCAAACACCTCCATTTCCCAAGATGAGACATTTTCCTCTCTTTGAAAAGTAGATCAAATAAATGACATGAATCAACTAAAACATATTGATAAACAAGCTACTATGAATCATATCAAAATTATAAATTATAAAGTAACAACAAGAATGAATAAGTTGTGGGGGACAATTTGGTTCCTTTTGGCTGGTCGTGGTGTCTTTGGAGACTTGATGGGTCTGTTCCCATCTTTTTTCTTCCGAGGGTGGTCTATGTGCATTCTCCTCTTGTGGCTATTGTGTTTGATGCTGGTTCTTGCTTTATGTTCTAGGTTTGGTGTGGTTGTCGACCTCTGGTTGTCTAGGTACCTGTATTGGGTGCTTCTCTTTGGGGGCTTCTGCTCCTTTTCTCGGTTTGCATTGGCAATTGTTAGGTCTCGGGGGTTTGTTCTTTCTCCTAGGGTTTTGTCTCTTTTTTTGGGAGGGCCTTTTGTCTGGTAGAGGTTATTTTTCTCTATGTTCCATCATTTCTTATTTTTGATGGAGCTTATGGACGTGTATATTATCCCTATCTTTGGTGGGGTGCTTTTGGCTGGGCTGAGTGTTAATCTTATTCTGTTGTCCCAGATGTTCTCTTTGATTATGGGTGTTTTTGTCATTCCTTCTTCAGAAGTGTTGTTGGTTTATTGGATGAAGGCCTTTGCTATTTTGGAATCTATTAAGATTAGTTTTTGCCTTGTCCTTTTAGCTAGGTGGTTCTCAAGTTTCAAAAATAGACCCTAGATGTTGATGGTTTCTTGGCTTCATGCTATTGTTTACTGCTTATTGGTTGGGTTACTTTTCATGCTTGCTTTGAAAACCCAGATGTAATGTAATTTGATTATTTTTATGGTGGATCTGTGGAGGTTATTTGGGATTCTTGTTTTGGTCCACAGTTTGTTCCTGGTGCAAAGTCTATCGAAGGTTGCTACGGTCGCTAGTTTGGTTGTTGTGTTGGCTTTCATCCCAGATCCTATGGAGGTGTATTTCCCTCCTTTTGAGGTGGAGAGGGGTGGTGAAGGTTTCTGGTTCCCTCAGTTGCTATTATTATTGAGGTGGGTAGTTCTCCTATGGAGGTGGAGGATGAGGGTGTTGGAGATTTCAGGCCATAGTGGGTTAGCTAGTTGTATCAACCTCTCTAATAGAGGGGAGCTCATTCCTTTAGAGGTGGAGATGGAGTTGGTTCCCTGCTACTAGGTGAGATTGTGCTGTAGGAAAGCTGATTTCATGCAATTTTCTTCTGTGTATCTCAAAGCCCCTATTGAGGTGGGGTGTTTGGACTTATTGGTTGTGTTGAGGAGTTGGGTCTTGTTGGTGGTTCACACCATTTTATTCTCTATTTTTTTGGGCTCAGATTTGAATGTTCTGAGCGGCTGGTTTGATGACGCCTGGTTGTTTTAGGCGATGCTCAAGTTTATCTAAGGGTTTTTGGTCCCTATCTAAACTTGTTTGTATTTGGGCTTTAGGCCCCTTCTTTTCCTGTTTAGTGTAGCTCATATAGTCTTGTCGTTTTCTTTATGGCTATTGTTGTTTAGGTTGTTGTTGGTTTGTGTCCATTTCTCTATGCAACTCTCTCTGTCTTTGGGTTTCAGGTCTGTATAAAACCTGTTTGTACTGGGTTTCAGGGCTCCATCAAAACCTATTTTTCCCATAGTAAAAAAAAAGAATGAATAAAGAGAAATCCCTAGTATACTATCAACTAGGATAATCCACTTTTTTGAAAGTGGGCTTTCTTGTAGAATAGAAAATACAAAAAAATGATGGTTCCCAAATACAAAATGAGGGTTTATCATCTTTCCTTTTCTTTTTAGGCGAAAGGTGATAGCCAATATATATTAATATAATAATAGAGGATTACAAAAAATAATTTCTTAGGCTCTTATCAGCTTGATTCTGCAACATGTTGTTCTTGCATATATGAAAACTACCTAACCCTAGTCCTAATAAAGTAGATTTCAACTGTAACTTACCCAACAAAAACCCATATTTAGCTGAGGGTACCATTTTATAGGATGTTTACACAATTTCTCAAAACATTTATATCCCCATTTTGTATCCATATTAAAAATTCTACAACATACAATCCTTATTCCTCCATGCCATCAATTTGTATTTCATTTTCTCCCTGTTGTTCAAGGAAACCTTCTTCATGACCTTGCCCTATAAATGGACCATTTAGATTTGGAATATGCCCAAGTTGAGGAAGAAATGAAGAACTAGCATTATTTGGATTAACTGGAATAGGACAAGCTCTCACCACTACCTGAAAGTCTTGAGTTGTCGACAGAGGACGAACAACTATCAACTCGTGATGCTCATTAGAAATGAGAGCCAATATGGAATTGACTATCCTCTTTATGATTTATGGCATATACTCTCCAATGACCCCTCCATGTCTGTCCAGGGCTAATTGTAGGTACCTAAAGCTCTGCATTTCTAGAGTATTTTTAATTGCATCCAAAATAGATATACAAACATTACCATTCAGGAGGAAATATCGTGGGAAAAAGCCACCAATGCAACCTTTCCCTTTCCACAAGTCGTAGGCTTGCACCACCTTCAAGAGCCTATTGTCCAACAAGAAAACATCCTTTACCACCTTGCGAGCAATTATTAACAACACTGGAAGCGACTGAAGTAGATAAAAAGTGTTTGACAAAAAGATGGATATCATCTATGAGGGAAAGATGCATCTTCTTGCATGGGGGTATAAAATTTCATCACCCAATACCCTCTTAACACTTTTGTGAAATTGGAAACAATGCATTTTGAAAACCTACCCAAGCTCAACGTCTCCAATTGAGTCAAAAAATGGAAATTCCCATTCAATAATAGATAGCCACACCCTATAGTTGCGTGGTAGATACTCCAAGGTGGCCCTCCTGCACCATCTACAAGCTTTCCAATCAAACTTAATTTCACCTACGTCTTCGAAGGAAGAGTCTTTTTGCATACACTAGGCATGAAGCAAACTGCAATCTTGAAAAACAATGGTAAAACAATGGTATACAATGCACCAAATTTAACAACCTGTTCACACATGCAAAAGGGAGGAGTTGACACATGTATGTCATCACAACCTTTATCCATGTTGGCTTATGTCTAGCTCATTCCTAAAAATCATTACCCTGCTGATGAATTAATGCCACCGTATCAATAGATGGAAGGCTTTGTACCATTCTTATCCTGCAAACATCAAAAACAAAGATTATCTTTTAAAACATGATCTCTTGCTTGCTTGATGCAATCCACCTCTCCTTGAAAGGAGCATCCTTCATTCGAAACAAAAAGCAATACGGTATAGAGCTCCCTTGGGAATGAGAATATTTCTGACAATCACACATGTAGCCCATAAAATTACACCCTTTTAATTATCAAAACACTCTCCTTTCGATTCTCATGTCTAAACCAGACAACCACCCTTTTATGATGGAAATCACTCAATAAATCAATGAGACTTCCAATGCTAAATTTTCTTTTGATGTTTACTTAAGAAGTCGAGGGGATTTCAATTAAGCAAAAACTGCTCCTACCGCCACATTAAAATTAGATGGAATAATGATTTCCCTTTCTATTATATCTGCTAAAATTGGGAAATCAATTAACTTGTTGTCATCTTCCATTAAGCATATTTCCTCCTTATCACACCCCAAATTGGCTAAACAATCTGTTAGCATATTACCTTCCCAGTACGTATGCGAAATCTAATAAGATTCAAAATCATCTAATAACTCCCATACATTTTGCAAGACATATCTTAAATTCCAACTAGAACACTCCCTTTCTTTGCATGCATTTACCACCATTAACGAATCACCTTCAATGTGGATTTTGTTGATTTGAATATGTTTTGCGAGCTGAAGACCATGAAGAATAGCCATTGCCTTTGCCATGTTGTTTGTACTTGGAGGTAAGATAATTGATCTAGCTACCTTTAATCTTCCTTTGTGGTCTCTAAAACAAACCCCTGCTCCTGAAATACCTAGATTCCCTCTCGATGCACCATCAAAGTTCAACTTATAGAAATCTAACATTGGTTGCTCCCATTTAACTGTGATTCTATCAACCTTCTCCTTATGAGGCAGCTTCAAACTTCCTTTAAAAGAAAAAATAAAAAATGTTGTATTGCAAATAGAATCTATCTAAGCATGTTGTATCAAGGGAAATGATTAGGCCTATGCGAACAAGGAATTTTAGAACTAGTGCTCTTTTGTGTAAATCCTAGGTGTCAAGGTATCAACTATTCATTGATCAAGGAATATAATGATGTTAGTGGTAATTCAACAATACCATAATGCCCCACTCTTTTGTTCTATAGTTGCAAATAATTTAAATGCATCATGGGTATATTTCTTAAATGATAATAGTTTGAGTTAAAACATTTCTTTAGAATTTGTCAAAATTACAATAAACGTATAATAGATTTATATATGTGCTAGTTGTATGTGTTGTCTTTATGTATACATTATAATTATTTGAAAATCATGATATTGATGATCCAAACAACTTGACCCAACAAGCCAACATGGTCACATTGGCTTTCTTTGGAACCGTATAATTCTTTTTGTCTCATGCCTAGTAGGTTTGAGGTACCAAGTCTACTAATGGTATCTAGATTCCAAATACTTATTCTATGACCACCTTGTGTACACACACCAATAAATGATTTAAATCCCATGTACATTAATAGTGTATTTCTATGGGTTTCAGGATACAAAGTTTGTACCTTAAGGATGTTATGGTATCTTAAATAAATATGCTTTTATTATTTACTATGGTCACAACAATAACCACTATATTGAGTCCTCCTTTAACGATGAAAAGGGGGTGAGATTACTCCCTGCCTCTTACATATGAGGATGAAATTTAATACTCGTTACCCAACATAGGGGTATCTGAATAAATTATTGTTGTCTTTATATGTATACAAATATATGCATATATAAATATAAATATACATATAAGACAATTGAACCAAAATAATATTGTCATGAATCTGGTGACAATAATATTAATACTAATAAAGTTATTATTTATTTAATATCTAAAAAATATTAATAGTATTATTATTCATTCACCCACTAATCAGTAATTATATTATTAATAAATCAACAAATAACTAATTATTATTAATAAATCATAAATAAATTTTGATGATAATAATATTATTGTTTAGGCTTTTGGAAATATCACATAAACTTTAGTGATAACCAAGTTAATAATAAATTAATAATCCATGATAATGATAAGATTTAATTATATTTCAAGATAGACTAGAAAGCTTGGTTAGTTGGCTTATTACCGCATAGGTATGGGCTAGGTGCATTGATGAGGATAGTGTGGAAGCGGTGCCTAGAAGTCCGTACTTGGCCCTTGATATAACTAATAGCCAACACTCAATACATAAATTTAATTCCCCAATGACCAACACTAGAAATGGAACTTTCTTGTGGAGGCATTAAAAAGAGGTTAGTTGTATAGAGCAAGAAAGAATGCATCTCGTGGAAGGAAGAGAAAATCATTGGGTTGTTCCTCTAGATTGGTCAATGGATACATGTTGCATTTCTCATCATCATATTCCTCTTGCTAAGTTTTGTGCAAAACAAATCCTTGTTGGTCAGCACCGGGAATGGTTGGACTAATGCTCAAACCACAACAATATGGAAATAAAATAAAATAAATATTATGCTCATAGCAACACAATTGTTGGGGGAAATTTTTGACATTGACATTGAGTCATCATATCTTGCACATAGCAGTTGTGACATTGGGGTTTCATAGCTCTTAGGTTGGAGTAGTGAAGTCATGGAGCTTTATTTATCTGTCATGCTCTCTTGGAAAAATTGTGGGTATTTCTCACACCAATTTATGTGCATATGATAAATAGGGTGTGTGATTTTTATGAGGATTATAATTTTCAAACATTCATATTCTACTAATGTATTTTAGGGATTGCAAACATCTTGTGTGTTAGCCTTGCTACCTGACATTATAAAATTTCCTGTAGATTTATCTCCACCATAATATTGGTTGAAAATACAATTTAAATTCCCTCTTCACCATTCTACCATATTATTTTCCAAAGCTCCCATTTTGGTGCAAGTAGGGAGAACTCTGGAAGAGTCGTGGTCACTACCCAATGCATTTTCTTGAAAGTTTTCTAAAGTTTTTTCTTTAAAAATAAATAAATATATACTTTGTAATTACAAGAGTGATTCAAAAAGCTTACACATTATATTTCTACATAGTTGCTTCTTCTGTGACCCATAATAATCAAAAGAGACTACAATACACTTTAACAATGGTTTCCTATGCAATTTCTTCTTCTACAACCCATACTAAATTAAAAGAGAGCTTCAGGAGGCTCACATGTTGGTTTTATATGCAATTTCTCCATTTACAATCAGTTTATAATTACCAAATAGCCTCTGGAAGCTCAATAATTAAATCTCACAAAAAGTTGCTCAAATACCCTTTTCCTAAGTAAATTCTTCTACCTCAAATAGTTGTTTTCTATGCAATATATTTTACCTCAAACATTTTTTTGTATGTAATTTCTTCTACCCCAATCTGTAATAATCAAAAGAAAGCTTCAAGAATTGCAAAAGATTATATTTCTATATAATTTCTTCTTCAAAGATGTAGTATATGTTGAACACCCAAAATACTGAGGGGGAGGGGGGTGAATAAGTATTCTTTCAAACCTTCCAAACATTTAAACATCCAATCCACATAACATATTCAATTGTAGTACATGAAAGTAAGCATGAAACATCAATAATATCACATAACACATGAACACCAAGATTTTTTATGTGGAAAACCCAAAATGGGAAAAACCACGGTGAGGATTAGCTCACAATATATTATAACTTGTTATAGTATATTTACATAAGTGCTCATTGCAGGTGGTCTCACTACCTATTGAGAGAAAAAGAGATAGAAGAGAGTTTTGGCTCATAGCCTAGATTGAACTATCACAATTTTATCTATTTTTGATCTATCACTCTGCTTTCCTCTGCATTCACATCACTCTAATATTATACTCAACATTCACAACTTAAATTTGCAATATATTTGCATCATTCGCATCACTTGCATGCATGATCTTTATCAAAACACCGAATTTTTTTTAGCTTATATATCCGCTTCAAGCATAACACCAATTAGGTTGGCCTAATTAGATGTATCATACAAAATAGATAATATATGACTTGTCGACTCAAATACTTCCACACATGCCTTGTGCCAAGATCTAATCCTTAAAATAGTTTGAAATAGGTTGGCATGGACCTATAATAGCTCCCACATAACTCTGCAATACTTATTTAACCTTCGCATATCTTCACACCTATTAGGTCGGCACTACAAAAGACCTAATACAAAAATTCTTCAACTGTATACCTATATTCGAATATGTGTAACTCAAAAAGCTATGCCATCTATAATTCAAACTCTATCAACATTTGTCAACATCTCCTTAAATCCATAAAACAAAAATATTATCCGTGGAGAAGTGGAGACTCTCCTACTCATAGGAAATGACTATAATTTGTCAAGACAAACGTCTATCATTCATATATTTCAAACCAAAAGCCAAAACAAGATAGAATTCTAGAATTAGATGCTTATATCAGCCAATAAAAACATACTAGAACCATGGAGTGAAAAGTTAATTCGCAGACTAGTGTGGACCCAAAAATTGGATGCTTTGTGCCCAAAAACACTGGTAAAAATACTTAGTCATTTTTCATCATAGATGCCTTCACTAGATCAAACCTTCTTGCAAATTTTACTTTCACAAACATCAAGGTACAAGCCTTCTAACATGTTTTGGGATGTTAGAGCTAGCCAAAATGATTTGCACCAAAGTCTTCCTGCCAAGATGCAATGTTGACATCAATGACAACACTGCGACATATAATAGTATATCTTGTAACTATCCCCCATGTTCATGTTTCCAACAACTTCGTCAATGATGAACTTCTCATTCTTCCAACAATCAACCCCTTTGTCATTGAAAAAATATCTCCAACAAATTCTCCCCCTTTGACATCAAGGTCAAAGGGCACTTAAAAAAACTATTCTAACATATACTGGATCTCTCCCTGAGAAATATATGCACATGTGCAGAGTGACAGATTGAATTGACTCCCCATAAGTCATGTACTATAGCAAAACCAAAAAAAAGTTATACATGAAACTACTCTATATACTTCACATATGTACAAAGAATTAGAAACTAAAAAATGGAAATGCATAAAGAATAAGGAATGTTGTCAACTAGAAGAGGTTGACTCTTGTAGCTTCTGCACATGGGTTTGCCACACCTATTTACCTTCTTCCCATGTCTTCTTGGTTTCCCAAAGCAATCTGCATTATGTTTCAAAATCCATTAATATCTCTTCTCCTTCTTCCAAAGTGATAGGTACATGATTCATCTATGTAGCTTTGGTAGCACTCAAAAGGGCACTTGAAACAAAGTATGAATTTGGGATTCACCAAGTCCCTTATCTCTCCAAACTACAAAATGATATGCTCCTTTTGGGCCTGTAATTGAAATAATTTCTTAAGAAAGTCCTCTATAACATTCCTTGTATCTCCAAGGTCAGGTCAAGTGTCAGATCATAGGAACTAGAGGCATTGTTGATCTGGGACTCAATGGAGTCCATTTCCTTCTTGATGCTCTGTGTGGCTCCGAGCCACTTCATGCCATATTGGTAAAGAGCCTTTGCCTCATCTACACATACTTGTGCATCCTTCAAATTCTCTTGAAACTTCTTATGTGCAAGAGCACATGTTTTTCAGTAATTTCCAACATCTTTTTATCATTTATCTTCTTTTCAACTTCCTTATCCACTTCACCTTTAAGACTGGAGGCATACTCTTTAAAAGAATCAAATAATAGCTTTAAATTTTCCATACCAAAAAGTGATGTGTCAATATTTGCACCAGGTATGGCCTCCTGCAATTCCTTTACTACTTCCATCATCTCTCCACTCTTTTGATGTGGTTCTGTGATCTCCTTCCAGGAAGATGCACGGAATACATCTCCCAACTATAGCTTATGGAGGGGGGAAATAATGTCTACATCTACATTTACCTATTGCATTTATAGTTGTAGTTGTGATCATACGACAAGCTAAAAGTTGAGCTGCATACTAAGTAGGTTCTTCAAGGAATCTTCAAAGGAGCCGAAGGATTCACTAGAAGTTTTTGTAATCTCAACAAATTTCTCTTTCAATTCCTTTTCCTTATTCTTTATGGAGTTTACTTGAGTCTCTTCTTTTGTTTTTGCATATTTGGATGCATCCTTATTCTTATCTTCATCTTCCTTATTATTATTTTCTTGTTCTTCTTCCTTCTCTGCATCAACATTCTCTTCATCACCATCCTTACTTACATTCTCTTCCTTTGTAGACTTATCTGTGTTATCCAGAAGAATAATATTTCCTACATCTTCCTCATCATTTTTCTCTACTTCATCTTCTTTTGTCAATTATTCCACATCCGTAAGAACATTGTCATGTGTATACCTTTCATCTATTATATGCCCATGTTGAGCATCAATGTCTCGTACTTCTTCACCTGTAGTTACTTCTAGAGTAGTGTTTTCTGAAATCATTCCATATTTCTGTGCTATATCTAAAATTTTGTCAACTGTCTCCTTCTATAGCCTTTCAAACTCATTTTTATCTCTACCCATAAGGGTAGTTACCCTTTGCTTCACTGTGAATTCTATGTTGTAAAGTTCAACCAATGTAGCATTGCTTTACTCAGACATAGGAGCACCAATCTTCTCTAAAGCATATTATTTTATCTTTCCTTCTTCTTCACTCTCTTCTTGTCTTCTCTTTACCAAGATATGCCATAGCTCCATAGGAATTTTATTCTCAATATTTTTCATATCAACTTCTAAAACAATTTAATGTACTTAATAATTTACTCAACAATGGTGGCCTTATCCACCTCATCTACTTCATTATACAAAGCTATAGTTTCTACAAGCATATAATGATGAATCATTCCATTAACAAGTGCACCTACCTTCAAGGGACTACAAGCTCTTACCAGAGGTGCTTGCTTTTTCTTCTTCATTTCATCAAGAGTCTTCTTTGTTTCTACTTTGATCTTCTTTTTTGGAGCCCCTTTCTTGTCAACTTCTCCTTTCTTTCTTCGCATGTGGATCGCAAATTCTTTCTTTTCTTTCTCAATTTCGTCTTCCTTAGATATATCCATTATATCTACTTTCTACCTTTTAGAACCCACTTCACTCTGTGAAGCTCCTTCTTTCCTCTTTTAGACCAAATGGGGTCCTTCTTCCACTTATCATTCCAACATGTTAGTCCAAACAAATTTATCATGAATTATGCTTAATGCAATCCTAACCCATTTATAATCAAAGAAAAATTTTAGAAACTATTTCCATACATTAAGTTTCTTCATGACTAGGTTTTGGTATTCTGGTTTTAGGGAAAGGTTTTCTCCAAAAATTTATTTCATCCATACATCTCCTAGCCTACTATGATCATAATACTCCATCTTTCCATGAATGTAAATCCTTATATCTTCGGTAGGAAAAACTTTGTATGGAAGATGCAAAAATGCACCTAATGGGTCATCTTCTATGGATTTAGAAAGGTATTTCTTGAACTTAGGTTGTGGCTTCTCAATAACCTCAATAACCCTCATTGTTTCTATTTCAAATGAATTCAAATTGATTTCAAACAAAGTTCATTCTGAAACTAGGGAAAACAAGGATTGTAAATACCTTTTCCTTCGCTCTTTTGATTAGGGTTTGTGTGCACCAAATCACAAATTGCCTTGGTCACTCCAAAACACTTCTTCCTTTCTTTTTTTCTTCTCAATGCTCGTCATGAATGATTTCAACTAAGTAAAATCACTTATAACCCTTTGAATATGACCTAATTAAGCTATAAAACCCATCATTGAGTGCATAGTTTCCTTCAAATGCTCCACAAATTTTTGTATTATCATATTTTCTTCCACAATCTTCGCCAATAGATAAAGCATGTTGATCTACATCACATATCTTCATGTTAAAGCATCAACACCACATTCTGTGGAAAAGTATAAAATATTTTTCATTAAACCTCCCTCGAGCCAAATCTTTCAACTTAATTTTCAAAGGAAATATCTGCACCAAATGTTGGTATAGATTCATCCTTAACCTCGGTCTCTTCCTTATTTCTCCAAATCTTATCCATCTTCATCTTTTTTTTTTGCTAGATCAATCTTTTGTATTGGTTCATTCTTCTTTACTAGATTATCCTTCTTCATGTTTTTTCTTTTGCAAAACTTAGAAATGTGTCTAGGCCAATTGCAATTGTAACATATGACATTCTTCTGAACAATATTCCTTCCATTCATTATAGATCTGCATTGATTAGATTTATGCCAAAATCCATAACATGTATAATATTATCCTTTGAAAGATTGAACCATTCTACCATTGTTATAGTGATTCATCATTTGAATTCTGCACTCATTAACTCTATGACCAAATTTCTTGCATGTAAAACATTAACCAGAGAAAGGTGGAACATTATGATTCATTTTGCTTCCACATTCCATTGCCTTATGTCCAAATTTATTGCAAGAATAATATAAACCATTAATAGATGGGTAATTTTATACATTTGGTTGTCTGATCAGTGTTCTTCTAACTTCATTCCTTTGATTTCAGATCATCTTGCCATTTTTTTTCTTATCTTCAACATTTGATGTCTGGTCTGATTTTGAACTTTCACCCTTTTCAAAGCCTAAACCTTCTTTACCTTTAGAGCCTTTTTGATTTGCAATCATTTCATCAAGATTTGTAGAACTCATCTTGAATTTGTCTTCATGACTCGTTTCTTTTTCTAGATCTAATATCAGATTCACAACTTCTTGTTCAAGCCTTGTACATTCTTCATATTTTCTTTTCACCATTGTATTTAGACATTTCTCAACTCTACTCTTTTCTTTTCTTTTCTTCAGCTTTCACCTTTAGACTGGTGATAGTTTCATTTGCTTGCTTCAATTTTTCATTGAATTCCTTATGCCTTTCTTTGAACTTCTTGATTTTCTCTCTCAATTTTTTGATGCATTCATTTGCTTCTTTGACATTTTATTTTAGATCTCTATTTTCACCTTCATTTCTTTCAAGATTTCAAGGGAAACATTGAGTTCTCCATCTTTTTCAAGCATGCAATCTTATTCTATGAATCCAACATCAAGAATCTCTTCCAGAGGAGTAGGCAACCTTCTAACATCCATGTGTTCAACCTCCAAGATCTTCCCAAGCGGCTAAGCTCCTTCCAAGTAACCATGATCTGATACCAATTTTTGAACACCTATAATATTGAGAGGGTGGTGAATCAATATTCTTTTAAATCTTTCAAACATTAAACATCCAATCCACATAGCATATTCAATTGTAGTAAATGAAAGAAAGAATGAAACATCAACATCGTCAAATAACACATGAACACTAGGATTTTTATGTGGAAAACCCAAAATGAGAAAAACCACAATGTGGATTAGCTCACAATATATTATAACCAGTTATAGTATATTTACAAAAGTTGTCACTATAGGTGGACTCACTGTCCAAGTGGACTCACTTCCCATTGAGAGAAAAAGAGAAGAGATTTGTGCTCACAACCTAGATTGAATTGTTACAATTGCATCTATCATATGTAGGAAATACAGTTCCAATGAAGCTTAGTAAACTAACTTTACACACTTCATCTATTTTTGATCTAACACTCTGCTTTCCTCTACATTCATATCACTCTAATATTCTACTCAACATTCATAACTTAAATTTGTGATATATTCGCATCATTTGCATCACTTGCATGCATGAGCTCTATAAAAACACCAAAAATGATCTAGCTTATATATCTGCTTCAAGCATAACATCAATTAGGCTGGTTTAATTAGATGTATCATACAAAATAGAGGATATATGACTTGTCAGCTCAAATTCTTCCACACACGCGTCGCTCCAAGATTCAATCCTTAAATCAATTTGAAATGTAACTCCCCACCATGAAACCCTAGAGGATGACACACTAAACACCTAAAAACAATTTTTTTTTTTGAAAGTGCAATATTCACACGATTATAAATGAAACATCAACTCAAATTCTAACCTAAGTCCTCTAAGGTTCACGACTACGCTACTTGATTCCCATGAGCTAACGAGTAAGAACAGAAAATCACTACATTTAATTAAACTCCATCTACAATATGAAATTACATTTAACCATCTCATTTTAAAATTGAACAATCAATATGATACAACCATAACTTGTATACGATAGAGATCATCTTGAATCAATCCATTTAACGACATATACAATAACATCTTTTACATAGTCCATTACATAAGAGAGTTCAACATCAGTTTACATCATACATTGATACATCTAAACAACAATGTCTCCTTGTAACATGTGAGGAGAGTACATCAAAATATGATACATGATACATTAAATTTATGGTTCAATACAAATACATGAGTAACAATCCATATGAACTAGTACAAATGCAAAATTCTTCAATCCAGGAGAAGTCACCACAATCACAAACAAGGAGAGGGAACCCAATGGAGTACAATGCACATTCCACTCGACCATGTGGAACCTTAAGGTCCACTCTCCGTGCTAGGAGATAGCAAAGGATCCCACCATCACAATAACAACAAGGTGACAATCAACTAACATAGCAATACTATAAAGGATTCCAATATGCAAAGGACAACATAACACAACATAATAGTAACACTCCCTCTAGAGGTACTCACAAATATAAAATGGAAATACAATTCAAGAGGATGTAAGGTTGTAGTAGGGGAGAGTGTCATCGCATGGTCCTAGCATGGGTTGTCCTGATAGTCTTTCTCTAGACGTCGACCCCCATCTATGGTTGTCTTGACAGTCTCACATTCGACGTCGGTCCCATAGGGTGACACATGTGGGGCCAATTATCCTTTCGTGGGGACAAGGAAATTGGTCTTGCTGATTAGGCCTTCTCAACCCATCCTTACCCTGAACTAGCACTACAGGCATGGTTGAGACATCCAATTATCTTAGTTAAGGTGAAGTTCTACCCAACCCCCTAGTTAATTAATTAGGTTATCACTTGATTAGAAAACTCCCACATGGGTTGTGCTAGACACCACTTTGTGCGCCGACCTCCATTGAGAGCCACTCCCCCTTCTACAACTAGAAACCCAACTGAAACAATAGGGCTACCAATATGCACAAGTCCCATATCCATATGAACATACACAAAGGAAAGGCATGAACCCTCCCGCACAAAATCAACCATGAAGCAAGTAAACAATGCATAGCTAAAACCCTCTCAATGAAACATTTCAATAATCACATCAACCCAAATTACAAGATCATCACATATACTTGGCCTACAACATGGTTTTTTTTTCAAGCCTTTGGAAGACTACAACATCTACCCTACAAAAAGTACCTCTTTATTTGAGCACAACGAAAACATCACATTAACTGACAATTAACTCATAATACATATTATAAGCCACAATTTCAACAATGCAACCATTGAATATATATAGTGAAGCTATTTTTTACTTCTACCTCATTAAAAGTAATCGAATTAGAAATTTCATTGTTCAACATCAAAGGAATTATCTAACTTCCTTATTATAAAATTTATAATTTGAAATAAACGATTTCATTCATTAATATGCACATGCACAAAAATACATATATGTGTATATATATATATTTATATAAATGTATTTTAAAGTAAGTGTTTTCACAAAGAAAGCCTGCCAAAGTAAAGGCCATCAATTCTACAGATAGAGCAAGGAATAAATATGTAAGGTGTAAGCATTTAACAATCCACTAGAATTCCAATACACAACAATGCCTACAACTAAATCAATTCCCCAAACAAACATCATATAGCGATGCAGACCAAGGACAATGCCACTAAATCCTATGATCAATATAAATTTGGAGTAATGAAAGTAGTTTGATGCTTCATTGTTTCTCTGCTGTGGGAGTGTAGTGATCAAATGAATCACTAGAGTTTCATGCTAACAAGATGACTATGACTGAAGAAGAAATGAAGATCAGAGCATTAAGTGATGAATTCAAATGTTAAGGCCTTGCAAACTTAAGTTGGAGTTCTAACATGAGGTGATTTCCACAAATCAAATGCATTCAATATGAAATAACATTTAAATATGTTACATTGTTAACTGACTCCTTCAATAATATCCAGATATTGATCAATGTATAAAAGTCAAACTATTACATGTTGAGGATGGGCGGACTATTGAGAAAAGCCAACATCATTTCACATACAAAAATCATCATTGGGTAACTAAATACAACGGATTAAGACGCCTAAGCTTTAGACGGCTATACAAATCCACTTGCAAAGCCGATTTCTCATACTTAAAGGACGACAAATAAGAGTGGGTGCATGTGTTTTTCAGAGACTTTATCATTTGAAATCTACAAATGACAAAGGATAATCAAATACATTTGAATACCCTTTGGGAGTTAAGTCTGTATATAGCAGCAGTTTATCAAAGATAGGAGAAGGAATGAAGATTCAAGCATAAACTCATAAAAAAATGAAACGACATAGAATTTATTCGTCAATACTAATAATATGAATGGAAATCGAATACCTTAGAGTTAATTTAGACTAAGACAATACCTAGAGCTAGCCAAAAAAATTCTTCATTTTTTTTTTTCAAATCCATAATCTAATAACCAAAAGAATTCTTGTTTTCACACAACACCAATATGCAAAATTTTCTTTTCCAATTGAATTAAAATTTAAGAGAGAGAGAGTTATGGGAACCTGGGGTAATTCGTTCACTAAGCTAGTTGAATCTATTGCAGGGTTTGAATTCCAGATGCAGCTTCAACTTTCTCTCTAAAGTTTCAAATTTTCTGCAAACTCCTCCACTCCATTAGAAAAACTCCAAAATAGAATAACTCCAAGCCCCAAAATCCAAAAACAAACTTTCAACAATACCAAAAAATTCCAAGAACCGGAAAAATCATTCATGCCAAGCTCCAAGATTCCTTTTTCAGAAAAATAACCAAAAATCCCCTCTCATAGTTATCCCTAACTAATTTATTTCCCACTCTCCATAACTGCATGTCCTTCATAGTTCAATTAATTCATTTAATTTTCATTCCACTACCCACAAATTCTTTCATTTATTATTATTTTGTAATTTTCACCATGCCTTATAATTTGCTCACAAAATTAATTCCACTATTAAATATTTAATTTATTAATTTAATCCTTTCATCTTAAATTGCTTGCACCATAAAATAATTAACATATTTATTTAAATATTTCTTTATCAAGCCTTATATTTTAATTTAATTAAATCAAACATAACATTAATAATATTTTATTTATTAAAATTATAAATTATATTAAATCATTTATTTAAATTATCAAATACCTTTTTAAACTGCAATACTCTTTCATTAATATAAAATCCATCAAAGCATCAATCAGGAAACTAACTCAAATGAACTGAATACCCAACGGTACTTGACCACAAAGCAAAATGAAAGGCAAAACAACAACGACAATGACAAACCAACTCAGATGGACCACATAAACAGGGAACGACAAACATACACTCATCCTTTTCAAGGATGATGGCTCAACATAGGGGAACCCAATGCTATCTCCAAATCAACTATCTCCATTGGGTATGAGGCACACTCAAACCTGGCGATTCAGGTGGAGGCAATGCTTGGTACCTGCAACTTGCAACAAACCACACGATCAAACATATACATAGGAAAACAGTCAATCACACTGTGAAGGGAAAATCGCTGCATCATAGGGCACTCGCAAGCGAGTGTTGCAACTCTATTCCCCTTCACCAATACATCAAAACACAATAAATAGATATCTAAACACGATGAGAACACACATCTAACAATCACATAATACTCATATCAATGATAGCTCACATAAACAATTAAACTGATCTACTAAGCATGTATAAGCATAAACATCAGATAGAAGAATGTCATTGAGTAACATCATAATTGTGCATCAAAGTATCATAATATCCAAGTATCATCAAACAAAATATCATGATGTCTAAATACAACCAAGTCACTATCAGAAGTAGAAAAAAAAATGAGGGGCACTACATGAAATAGGTTGGAATGGACCTATAATAGCTCCCACATAACTCCACAATACTTATTTAACCTTCACATATCTTCACACCTATTAGGTCAGCACCACAAAGTACCTAATACAAAAATTCTTCAACTATAAACCCATATTCGAACATGTGTACCTCAAAAAGCTATGCCATCTAGAACTCACACTCTATTGACATCTGCAAACATCTCCTTAAATCCAAAAAACAAAAATCCTATTTGTGGAGAAGTGTAGACTCTCCTACTCATAGGAAATGACTATAATTTTCCAAGCCGAACTTCTATCATTCATATCTTTCAAACCAAAATCCAAAACAAGATGGAATTCTAGAATTAGATGCTTCTATCAACCAACAAAAACATTCTAGAACCAACAAAAACATTCTAGAGCCGTAGAGTGAAAATTTAATTCGTGGACTAGTGTGGACCCATAAATGGGATGCTCTGTACCCAAAAACACTAGTAAAAACACAGTCATTTTTCATCATAGATGCCTTCACTGGATCAAACCTTCTTGCAAAGTTGACTTCCACAAACATCAAGGTACACACATTCTAACATGTTTTTGGTTGTTAAAGCCAACCAAAATTATTTTCACCAAAGTATTCATGCCAAGATGCAATGTTGACATCAATGATAACATTGCAATAGATAATAGTATACCTTGTACTTATCCCTCATGCTCATATTGCCAATAACTACATCTATGACAAACTTCTCATTCTTCCAACAATATAATTTAAAATAAATCTTTAGGAAATTGAACACATTGTCCTAAAATCATTCTCTTTTTGAAGCCTCCTAACTCTAGAAATAATTTAATAAATTTCTATGCTTAAGAAATATCTCAAATTTAAGTAAAAATACGTAAAATTAATCCCTTTATTTTACCTAAAATGTTGGATTTTCTACTCCATTTGCACCTACAATGAGGAAAAGCTTAACAAAGCCTTTGATTGTTGTGTTTTCTGAATTTCTAACCTGTTCTTCCGATTACATAGACATTTTATCTTTGATCTTCCTAATAGATAGGTCTTTAAAAATCCATTGGAAACTTCTTGTGAAGACACTATTTTATTTAACACGAATCTATCTAATTAGTTTTGTTTTCTTATCATGACCCTCAAACGAGCCGTTGATTTTCAAATTAAGATTATTTATTACCACATATTGTTTTGGGTAATCTAGTCAACTGCGTTGTAGATAAAATTGCTTGCACATGGTTGAGATTTTTACAATTATATTTTGGGGTTTTTTCCTTCATTCTTTCACCAAATCAACAAAGTGAAATCAAAAAATTGAAAATTGATAAGTAATTGTATGAGATTAATATGGGATTAATTTTACATTAGATCTTAGTTTTGAAATAAAATTTAAATGAATTATAAAAAAATATTAAATATCAACCTTAATGTAGAATTATATCATTAGTTGTCTTTATCAATTGATATCTTATGAAATTGGTGATTATTGGAAAAGTAAATAATTGTTAATCAATATTTGACTATAACTTGTAATTTATTGAGTATTACACTATATTGGATTTTAAATCTAAAGCTAGGATTTTGATTTATCATTATTTTGACATCTATGAAACTTCAGTTATAGGAATGAGTGGACACTCATGTATATACATTTTAGTTAATATTTTGATAGTTATTATCTTGTGAAATTGGGTTATTAATTGCTATCTAACCTTGGAATATGTTTTGAGATCGACAATTTAAATATAAATATCTTACCTATTATGATAGTAAATGCTCATCCACACTTTCTTGATGTACTAGGATAAAAGTTGATTCTAGGTGTTAAATAGATCTTACCTATCTCTCCATTTTTATTTAGGGTATTCCATTCTCTAAATGTAGGAAGAGCGTATAAGAGGAAAATGTGTCTAGTCATGTATTGAGAATTAGAATATTTGTTAATATTAAAAGAGATCCAACTTCACCTTTATTACAAAAAATAAATGTCTACAAATTAATTTGTGATTGGGGCAAAGTAAATATGTGTCTAGAACTTGGTCTT
Organism: Sequoia sempervirens; assembly: GCA_007258455.2. Taxonomy (NCBI): domain Eukaryota; kingdom Viridiplantae; phylum Streptophyta; class Pinopsida; order Cupressales; family Cupressaceae; genus Sequoia; species Sequoia sempervirens. Next base: position 237,835,617 of record VDFB02058242.1, read on the forward strand.
AGGGAAAAGATACTTTGAAAATAATATATATATTTTAGTTTATCTTTAATTATTGACACTTATGAGTCTAAAAAAAAATAAGATTTGAAAATTAAGAATGGTATTAGGAAAGTGGAGATTTGAATCTTGCTTGATGTATTAAATTCTACATTATGATAAATCTAATAGGATATTCATTACAACTGAATAATTTATGTACTTATTGTGCACTAATTATATGATTCTCATTTTAAATTGATAGCCATTCATATTGTTTCAAATAGTGATCAAGCTTGGTGAATTTAGACGAGTTGGTTTGTATTATATTGAGAGTAGGTTGCGAGGTAAGAATCAATGATAGGACATTATCATGTAATGGAGGAATTAACCACCTTAATTAATAGTTGAACCTATTATCCCTATTCTTGTGAGTTCTATTAATCTTCTTAGAAGGTATATAGACAAGGGGGAATGTTTAGATTTGATTTTTGTTCAAGTTTTGAGCTTAAGGAATAAAATATTATTTCTATTGATAATGCCACTTTATATAATTCAACATAGAAGATTTGGATTTGATTTAAGAATGATGTGAATTACTAATGTGATGGATTTTTTTGTAGATCATCATCAATCAAAGGATAGTCATATGTTGTTGTTAATTAGAAGAATAGCTTTGAGAAATCATTTTGTGTTATTAAAAGAATTATATTCATTCTCATAACATTCTGAAAATTATATATATTGTTATTCTAGTGATAAGAATTAAAAATGTAAATATATTTATATATATTTATAGCTCAGGTCCTATTATATGCTTAGTTGTTAAAGATACCAATTTGGTACACTATTGGGTGTAAACAAACACCGACTAATATTCATAGTATTGATTTATATACTAATATTGGACATATTTGATGATTGATTTGTATTAGAAGTCACTAGTAGCTTAGATATCATGTCACATACCCTTATCACCTTTCATCACAATAGGTGTGGTTTTTCATTAGCATTTCATACTTCAATCAATGTTAATATAGTCTTGGTTATCCTTTAAATAGTATATGTACTAATATATAATTTTTGGTTAAGTTATTACCATCATGGTAACATATTTTTCTCATCACCATTTAAGCCTTGCAAATTGATAGTAAACTTTGAACAATCCTATATGTGTAATGGGTAATAATTCTTATCTCAAAATTTTGTTTTATCCTCTTATTTTTGTGTTGATTAGTGTTAGTGGATTATGACTGGAATTGATGTCAAGTTATCATTTGAACCTATTGGTTATACTCTAGTGTTAACTAGCTAAGCATATGATGGTTAAAGCTTAAGGTGTTGAACCACGAAGCCTCTGCACATTACATAGGCAAGGCCATCAAACATGAGCCCCCAAGGAATATGTCTGCCCCTTAGGTCTTGTACTTTCATTATTACTTTGAAATTATTATTGATGCATTTTATTTGCATAACATGTGACTTGAATTATGTTTTAGATTAATAATGAGTTAGTAGAACTAATTAATTCTATCTCGATGATGTGAATTCCATGTCTCCATTTGAAACCCTACCATGATTGTCTAAGCAATTTAGCTATCTAAATAAATATTGTAATCTATAATTGGTCAAATGTTGCTATGATTTCTAGGAAATGTGTGCTTTGGAAACAAAATTTTGTGTGTTAGTCATGTGTTGTGGTTGAAATTTGGAATTTGTGTCATGTCCTTAACTATAATTTGGTAGAAAGTTCGGGCATTACAAATACCAAGGTAACTTTATCTAATGCAAGAATCAAAATAGGGGTACCATAAATTTATAGTCAACACTCCTCCCATCACACCATAAAACCATCATTCTCAAATCCTTAAACCAACCAATTAGGACCAATAAAAATATAAGTTTTACAAGGAAAAGGATCAAAGCCAATGTATCCAAAAATCAAAGTGGACATATGAAGTCAAAATAGGTCCTAAGGAAAATTGGATCAAGAAAGTTAAAATATCTAAATATAATAGTCAACCAAAAAGTGGAGCCACATGAAAAAACCTCACACAAATAATATTTATCCGCTTCCTTCAAAATAATCATTAATCCAATCAACCACTGTGTATAGAGTATTTTTTCTAAACATAATCTCAATCCAAAATCCAAAATCCATTGTCTACCATCCCATTTTTGGCAAATAAAAATATCCTAAATCTAAAATGCTAAATAATCCATCCACATTTGGATATATGCACAAAGATGGGGGACCAAAAAAAGTGGCCAAACCCACTTTTTATTTCATTTATCTTATAATGTGAACATGTTATAATTTTCTTATGTTATAATGTTCTCAAAAGAGATTGGTATAGGCCCAACGTATAATGAGCCATAACATGATCATGTTATAACATGAGCATGTTATAAAGCTCTCATGTTTTGATAACATAAAATAAAAATGAATAATGTTTTCTAAGATGTGAGTACACATACCATGGTTTAACTTTCTTTGGAAGCTTCCAACCCTTCAGGTTGGATTTTCCTTAGGCATCAAACCCAAAGGGTTGGATTTGCATGGCAACACTCAAAGACGTTTTTTTTAAATATAGAAAAAAACTAAAATTTGAGTATGCTCTCCATTAGGTTTACACATTTTTATATTTATCTAAAATATACCACAACTAAATTAATATATTGTAATACCCCTCCGTGTCGGTTGTTCTGAACTTTGGTGTGAGTATTTGTGTGTGCTTCATTGGTTACTGTGTTATTTGATTGTGTGGAAAATATAATATGTTAGTAGTCGTGTTTAAATAATTAATCAAATCATAAGTGATTTGCAAGGTTATTTAAAATATGATTAGAAATTAAAATAATAATTAATTAAATTAAATCAAATGATTTAGAGAAAATGATCAAATTAAACTAATTCATTAAAAGTAAAAGTGATATTATTAGATAAATTGATTTAAATTGTTGTGTTAAATTGAAGTTAATAATAATAATGAATAAATAATCTTGAAAAGATAATTATTATAATAAGAAATTTAATGGATACTTATTTAGAATCTTGCAAATGGTTGATTTTAATTATTTTAATGTGGAAGTAATTATTTAATAAAGTTTTGTGGAGATGATGCTTATATAATGAATATATATTCAAATAAAAGATTCAATTGTGTGCATGATAAAAGAAAATGAAATATAAATACTTGAAAGGGAAAAAAAAAAAAGGAATTAAAGGGATTAAATATTATTTGGATTTATTTCTTGAGTTGTGACTTTTGGTTTTCACTGGAGAATATGAAGAATAAATAAATAAAAAGCTCAATCGTTTGTGGATTCGATTGGATTTGAATTTTATTTTTTAAAAAGAAGTGACTTTTGGCATTCGCATGAAGAGGAAATGGAAGAGACTTCTTGGGTGTGATTTTATTTAGAGGATTTTTGTTTTTGAAAGGGGGGTTGCATTCTCTTGCCAACAGATTTTGGAGAATTTGGCAGTCATCTTTTTGTTATAGTATTGCATTCTTTTATTCTTCTGAGAATTCATTTGAGGACTACTGGAAGGATTGGATCAGCAAGAAGGATAAAGCTTCTACATTTATCTACAGGCGCAAGACGCCAGGTTCTCCTTCTTCTTTTAAATTATCTTCTTTCTATAGCATCAAATAAAATAAGAATTCTTTGTTCTGGATTTGAAATTTAATGCATGTAGAAAACTCTCGAATTCTTATAAATGTTTTGGACTGTGTTTCAATCAAGAAAATTTTACCAAGGGTCGGGATTTTAGTTGATTAAATGAAATTATTTGTTGGGTTCTTACTGTTGTTTATTATTAATGAAACTAGGATTGGAATTCTGGAAATAACCAGTAATACTTTAGTTTTTGTGGGGAAATATAATTAATAAATTTAAAATAATCTTTTTACTGGGAAAACTGGGTTGTGTATATTCTTGTTTACATTTAATTATGCACCGAAAAATTGTACAGTGTATATTTGTCTCTGTTTTCGAAGTATTTGAAATACAATATATATATATAAATATATATATGTATATATATATATATATATCTATTATGTTTGATATATACATATATATATATATACCCATATATATATATATGTATATATACATTGATAAAATATTGTTTGTAAATTTTTATATTTTCAAAATTTGCCGAATTCCCATCGAATTGTTGCATTGGTTGATATTATTTAACCACCGACTGAGTGGTGGTTCGGCCTCGGCCGTACCCACCACCCAGCCGAGGGTTGGTACCCGTGCGGCAGTCTGCGGACTGTCCGCAACAGTCCTACGGACTGTCCGCAGCCGGGCGTTTATCCCCGTGGCTGTGAATGGGTTTAAATACCCATTCAAAATTTTATTTGTTTTACTTTGTAAAACATGATTTTATAATTATATTTATTGTGCGAAATTATAAATATTTATATATATATATATGTTTATATATATATGTATATATATATATATATATATATATATATATATATATATATATATATATATATAGATATTTATATTTGTATTTAGATAGTTATTAACTTCCTTATTCAGATTTTTTTCTAATTATTTAATTTTGTCAAAACAAAACATTCTGTTTCTTTTCTGGTTAAAATAAAACATAATCTGTTTAAAATGGAAATAATAATAATATAGAAAGAAATATGTTTGTTGTTATTGATTATTAAATCACCAACTATAAGAGGATAAGTTAGTTGAAAAATCAATTTACGAATATATGATAGCATTGATTTATTTAATTCTTGTTTTGAGTGAATATTTTGGAATAGAAAAGAATTCCTTTTAATTTGTTAATTTGTGAAATTTGATTGTTTAATTCGTATTTTTAAATGTGTATAGGGTGGAAATAGAATTTAATATAGAATCGAGTAAGTTATCTTTTTGTGAAGTTGTAGTCGTGTAGATTTGTTGGATTCCTAGAAAAGATCTGTTCTCTTTCTACTTTCCCTCCTCAAAAAGAATTAAAATATATAGATTTGTAGTGGTTTTAAAAGGTATTTATGTGTGTAGATTTATTCAGATAGATTTAAGATTTTTAAGGTAGTAAGTTTTAATATGTGGTTTAAGAATTTAGAATATTGTTATTATGGTCATTTTAAAGTATAGACAATTGGTCTTAAATGGTTTTCACAATTAATTTAAATATTGGAAGTGAATGTTAAGTTAGTATGGTGAAAGAGGAAATTTAAATGTATGGGTATGATTAGAGATTGATTAGGATATTCTCGAATTGGATAGTTTATTTGTGAAATGGGATTTTAATCTTTTGGAAATTGACTTCCTTTATATTTATTTAATGGTTGATTTGTAAGTTCTCTTGATGAATAAGTCTTTTAGAATACTTGTAATGGTTATCATGAATTGTTTTATTATGGGTAAGTTGTAAAGTTATTTAGTTCTGGTCGCTAATTGATTGGCTATTAAATATTGTTCTTGTTTGAATTTTTGGTTGTTGTTTATTATGCGAATGTTTGGTGGAGTTGTGAGTGATTGAGTATTTAAGGTGTTCTTTAATTTGGTCCCTTGGATGCCTGGTTGCATGCTTTTACCTCTTTTATTGAAGGATTGTTTTTGGACATTTCCGTATTGGTATGAATGCCGTTGGAGATTAATTTTGATTCAAGGAATCCTTTGTCATTTAAATTTTGTTGCAATGTAATTGGGAACTCGTGTTTTGGTTTATGAGTTGTGGATGGTTGATCTTCTTGAATTTCTGATTTATTTTGTATCGAAGTTGATTATGTAGTCTGGATGGAGTTGTTGATCTTGTTTCAATGTTTCCACTCATTATATTTGAATTGAAAATAGTTCTTGTGGCCTTGCAATTATTGTGGTCATTGCTATGTTGTTGATTTTATGAAGGTGATTTGCGTACCACTATAAGGGGGTTCATGTGAGGAGAAAATTGAGGTCTCCCGTGGAATACCTAGTTGGTGGCTTTTGGTTTTATTAAGTGATTTCGTTGAATTAAAGGTTGATGTTCTTTTGCGTTTTTCCTTTTGAGGTGACACCATTGTTGATTTGTGGATGGGTCTTGATGAACCTTCCCTTTTTATGGCTTTTTGATTTACTCTCATATTTGATGAAATTTTATCCTTGTGTTGGAATTATTGGAGAAAACTCTTGATGCTTCGCTTTACCCTTGGTTGTGGGTTTTCATTCTTTTGGGCTTCCAGAGGCTTGAGATGATTGATAATTGATGTTCTCTCTCTTTATGTGCCTTGATGTGGCAAGTGTTTTGGTTTCATGATTTTAAAAGGGTTGTACGGGAATTGTTGAGACTTTGATTATGTATTTATAGCGAGATGGGTAATGCCTCGCAGGTTTCTCAGTTGTGATCTAATATTCTTGTTATATTGTACAACCCTTGGTTTCTTGGTTTTTATGTTGTTGGGTCTCTAGGGAGAGTGGCTCCTCGTGGGGGCCGGCGCCCCGCGTAAGGGGAAGAGCACAGGATAACCCACGAGTGAGTTGGTAATCAAGTGAAAACCTAATAATTAACTTAGGAGGGTTGGGTAGTAATATCATTATAAGATTAAAAAAATGGATGCCTCCTTCATTAGTGCTTTCACAGACTAATGGAAGGCTGAGAAGGTCGTGGTTGGCAAGGTCGTGACCTCGTCCTCACGAGAGGCCTACGGCTCCGCATGAGTCACCCTATGGACCAGCCAGTTGGGAGGAAGAGCACAGGACAACCATAGATGGGACCGGCGCCTCCAGTTGGGAGGAAGAGCACAGGACAGCCCATGTAGGACTATGCGATGACACTCTCCCCTAGTTGCCCATGTGTTTTACTTTATTGTGTTCCTCTGGAAGTAGGTTGTGGGAGTTGGTTTAGATTGTTGATATATGGATTTATTTTGAGTTGTGAATATTGTTTTAATACATCTTTAGTATATTTTGTGGTCTTGTATGATCTCATTTATATTTGATTTACGATCTTGTATTTTTATAGTACTGTGATATGATGTTATTGTATCGTTTAATTGCAATTTGGAATTGTATTATGTTTATTAATTCAGTTTGATTTGGAAGTATTTTATAATCATCCTTTGGTTACTTGTTACTGGTCATTGCTTTGATTTATGTGATGATATTTATGATTTTAAGTTATTTTAATGACTCTTGGATGTTGTTGATTATGTCTTTGTAATTCTTGAGTTTTATGATGCTTTGTATGGCGTTGAGTCTTGTGGTTCCCTTTTTGGATGTTCTTGGTTGCGGTCTCTTTCTTGTTAGCTCCTAGCATGGGGGGTGGGTCTTCGGACTCACATGGTCGGGTGGAACGTGCTAAGCACCCCATTGGGTCCCCAGTCGAGGATCGAGAGGTGCGGATTGGTGCGGTTGCAGCGACTCCAAAGTTGTATTTGTCTTGGAGCCAGTTATAATACTTTGTATTCATCTGTTTATTTGTATCATGTTATCTTATGTATGGTTTCCATTTATGTTTGGAAACACTTTTGTATCATTGTACCTCTAGAACATTGTACTGTAATGTAATGCTAACTCGGTGTGGTTATTGGCCATGGTAGTTGTTATTCATTGTGTTAAGTTAATCATGTATATGTTGTATTTATGTACTCAGATGGTTTCTTATCAATGATTATCATGTGTACATTTGTTAATGTTTACTTTGTTATGAATTATATCTTTGGTTTTATTCTTTATTGTTGTTGTGTGGATCTCAGTCTCGTAATGACTCCTCGTGTACCCCAAGGGATGTATGTGCTAATGAATCTTCTTAAATGAAATTCATGTTATGATTTAATGTGTATTACATGTATGTTATGTTTACTTTTAAAAAAAAAATTGTGCTGTAATTATTGTTTATTTGTCCTTTGGGGTTCGCACGACGGGGCATTACATATATCTATTAACTTTCTAACCATGCAATCTTTTATATATTTTGAATACATTAAGGTTTTGATCTTTAATTTATTTTAATAGTGTCTCTTTTTTTAAAAAACTATGGATAATATTTTGTGTCCTTTTTTATTCATTCATCCAAATTTTTTTTAAAAAAGTTTTTTTTACATTCTATAATTTATTCTATACATAATAACAAAAATGAATTTCAATTAGCTTTCAAAAAAATAGTGGGAGCATGCTCAATTTTTTATTTTTTTAGGATGCATCCACTGTGAAAATGCCTAAAAATTCATATACACATTTGAAAAAATAGTAGAAAAATAAAACATATACTAAGCTAATTTTCTACTAAAGTGATTTTTAAAATACTTATATAATCCTAAAATATAGCATAGGAACACTAGAAAAATATAACATAGCATAGTATATAATTTTCTACTAAAGTTATGGGCTACTTCGAAGTTTGGCTCTTATTCTGTTAAGGAAGGATATGCACTTCTAAGTCAGTCAAAACACTCTTCGCAGCCTCAACGTGCGTTTTCATTTTGTTGGAATAATAAAGTCTTGCCCAAGGTAGGTAGTTTTGTGTGGCTTGCCATTCAGAAAAGAGTCCTAACAAGTGATCGTTTGGTCAAGTAAAAAATTGTAGATCCTTTTAAGTGCCCATTATGTGATCAAGAGTTTGAAACAACTGATCATTTGTTTCTTCAGTGTAATTTTGCTAGTCAGTGTTGGGCTTTCATTAAAATCAAGTTAGACCTTAATATGCCTCTTCCAAATTCAATTTGGGACCTTTTTCAGAGTTGGCCAATACTTTACCAATCTTCTTTTTTCTCATGTATTTGGCATATTATTCCAGTGATTGTGATATGGAATATCTAGTGGGAAAGGAACATGAGAATCTTCAGGAAAATCAAATCACCAATAGAGCTGACATTGGTCAAAATTGAAAAAGCGATATAAGAAGGGGTAAACTCTTGTGTTCAGAAGGAGAAAACCACAAATTCATCATTCACAAGTTGGGACAACTTCATCTTGTCAAACTGGAAGAATATAAAGCTTCCATTTGATGGCAGTCTTCTTAAAAATTGTCCCAACAAAGTTGATAGGAATCTAGTCAAATGGGTCCCACCTCAAGAAGGATTTGCTAAATTAAATTTTGATGGAGCATCTAAAAGTGAATCATGAAAATTAGGAGCAGTTATTTGTATCAAAAACTTGTCAAGGGGTCTATTGGCAGCTTATTCATTCCATTTAACTCATTGTACAAACAATAGTGCGGAAGCACGAGCATTATTATCAAGGATGGAAGTGGCATCTCAGTTGGGGATCTCAAATATCCATATTGAAGGCGACTCTATGATAGTTATAAATGCATGCAGACTAAGAAAGATTCAGAACTGGAATTTGAATTATATTTTACAAAAAGCATGGGATTTAATTGACAAATTTAATGCCTTCATTATCACTCACACTTATAGGGAAGGTAACGAAATTGTAGATTTTCTTGCAAATCTAGGTTGTGAGGAAATAGAGATAAAAGCATTACATGATGTAAGGGAGCTAAATGCTTTTCCTCACTTAATTGATCTAATCAAACAAGAAGCCAACGATAATGTATGAGGAAAGCTCGCATCACAATTTTGGTTACAAGTACCTTTTTGGCGTTAACATCATATGGAGAAACTGCCAACGTGGTCATTATATGCCACACTAGCAAGGATCTAGAATTCAACATATGCCAAGGGTCATTTGGGGTAATGATGGTTAATTAAGTCATGTGTAATCATGCATCAACCTTTGAGGATGACTTGCATCAGCTCCAAAGGACTAATTCTTATCACTTAATGATGTTGGATTATGTCCATTTATTCCATTTGTGTCACTTCATTCAAATATGTTAGCAGCAAAAGATATGGTATTGCCTCATTGTACTGCTTAATCATGTTTTTAAGTGTGAAACCAGCCACCTCTCCTCTCGACTCTGCTCAAACACGAGCCAAATTTTAAAGTTACAAAGGATTATTAAATGAATAGTCCTTCACATCTCCTTGCATCATTTTTTGCATGCTTCCTAGATGAAATTTGCTGATAAAAAGGCTCTGTAGGAATTTATTTTCACAACAAAAATTGGTAAGTGAAAGGCTGTAGAAAGTAAAGTTGTTTGTAGAGGTCTAGAATATGTTCTCTGCCATTAAAGCTACAGATAAATGGCTCTTCGACCATGGAATATGAGGGTATCACTACTAGTCAGGCCATGGGAGCGACCATTGGAAGAATATTTCACACGAGATGCCCTTAAATCAATGTTTAAGATAGATAATGGAAGGGTTGAAGACTGCATTTTGTATCATATTGGGGCTTGAAGTCACTAGTCCACGGGCACAATGAATCATCTTCCCTTCAAAGGTAATCTCGATTTTTCTATCCAATGCTCTTGATTTAATTCAATCATTGAGGGAGTTGGAGGAATTAGCCAGAAAGTTTGTCAATTATCATTACCTGTTAGACAATGTGCTTGTTCGTGCCGTGCAACAATACAACTTCTTCTCTGGGCAAGGTTTTATCAGCGGTTTATTCCCAAGGGCATACATACAACGGGATTTTTTTTTTGAGATCTTCGATGCTTTAAGGATGGCTCTGCAATTCAATAATAACATTATTTTGCATCGTGCACTAAGGAAAAACCATTGCTTCATTTTCTCTGTAATGGAACTTGAAATCAAGGAAAACTATTTTTCCCTAGTGTTCCACATGTGTTTGTCCCACCTCCTCCAAACAATGGCTTACACCTTGACTTGCAACTTCGAGTAAATTCTCCAGTTCGGGGTCCGCTTCATGCTACAAATGCTTTGAGCCAGTCTACTAATAGAGTTCGGGTGCATCAACATATAGTGAATCCAAGGTCAGTTTCATACATGAAATTCAATATAGTTCCAGCTCATAGTAGAAGGTTGCTCGAGAGAGGGCTTCAACTGGCAGAGGGTTTAGAATTGCAGGATGAAAATTCAGTTATGGGGGAGTCAATGAAACAATAAAAAATGGTTTTTGTGGGTTTTTTGTTCAAAATTATCGGGTACATTTTGTATGTTGTAATGGGTTTAACTTCATAGTTTAGTCTTTGGGGAATGAATTTAGGGTCAAGTTGGATGAATTTTGAATTATCAACTCGCCTTGTTTTTGGGATACGTAATTAGGGTCTAGTTGGTTGGATTTTGAACTCTCAGCTCGGTTTCCATATGCTATGAAATTGATCAAAACTGTACTCTTTTTGGGCTATAATTGGAGGTTTTCTTACTGGTTCTTTCTTGCCAGTATGCCCTTTAGAACCAATTTTTGTATATATCTATTTATTTATAATAAAATATTATAGTGGCTTACCACTTTCGCTTAAAAACAAAATTTCTACTAAAGTGATTTATAAAGTGCTCCAAAGGAAATGATGATGGGATAATAGTAATGAGGTAGTTTTCATGAAAGAGGAGATTAATCTCCTCAAAATAATCCTCCAAATATGCAATATAAGACTCCACAAGTGATGACGATATGTATGATAAATATGAGACACAAGTAGCTGTATTTGAAAGAGGATGAATGCCCTATTTTAATGAATCAATAGGGGCCATAGATGTGGAAATACAAATATAATCAAGAACAATAAAAGATGTTGATTGGGTCTTGATATGAAGAGTGAAAAGAAAAGAAAAAGCAAAGGACCAGCAAGGCACATGTGAGTCAACCTATAGCAGGTCGTCTGCATCCCAATCTTGATCAGTATATGTGTAAGGTGGATAACTAGCCAAAGGGACTATATCAAGTACCAAACTAGGACAAGGCTATCTAACCCATTTCCCCCAAAGGGAAAAATGTGAGCTGAAAATGGATGATGATATGCTTCTCCTTGTAAAAAGAAAATATGATTACATAAAGCCAAGTTTATACCGGGTTATACATGGAAGTGAATATACTATGATACTACAACTACCAAATGACAAGGAGTAGCAACTAACTTTATTGATTATAATGAGTAGACAAAGTATCAATTTCATGCATATCTAATGAGATATTCCCACATGTAGTATCTATTAGTTTAGGATGCACCAAAGTTAAAGTTGGCTTAGAAGAATCTTTTGTAATAGTGTTGATATTGAGTGAAGGATTTTTTGATGCTTTTGTTTCTTTCAAGGGACAATAACCAAGACCACTAGTGGTTTCTTGTTTGTTAGGCTCTATAGGGACACAAATACCTTGTTCTCTAGTACCACATCCTTTTCCACTATACCCAAGTTGTTTCATAACTCCGTAACCTCTTCCATAAAGATTTTTCATCTCTTTTGGATGTTGTTCATAATCTTCATAAAAGCTTGTCTTGTAATTTTTTTCTTCTTCTAAAGTGGTTGAAGTGGATTCTTTCAAATTTTTTGTTGACATTACCACCAATTCTTTTCCCTTTTCAGAATTTTTTGTTATGATCTTGTATTCTCCCATGAATGTAGGTGTAAAATCTAAGGAATCCCAAATATCCTTCAGTAACTTTGTGACTTCTTCAATATGCTTTTCTTTTTCTTGCATGAGTTCCGCTTGTGTAGTTTGTGTCAAAGTTTTCAAAGGATTTTCCTTTTCTTTCTTAATGTTCAAAATTTCTGGTTCAGGGTCAACTTTGATTGTATACACTTTGTTGTTGTAGACATACTTTGTTATACGATGAAGAGTAGAAGGCACCCCATTCATTGCATGAATCCAAGGTCTACCCAAGAGAAGATTATATGAAATATTATTGGGCATGACATGAATAGGAGTTTTGCAATGTGGCATTTCCAACTATAATAGGTAATGTGATCACACCAAGCAGTTGTTTTCCTACGTTATCAAATCCACTGATAGATAAAGAACTAGGTTCAATCTTAGTCTTAACCACTCCAAGCTTATCCAAGAGTCTTACAATACACACACAAAGGGCTGATCCATTGTCAACAAGGGTTCTCTTTATCCCTTTCCTATTAATAATAACTATTATCGTGAAAGCTTCATTTTGATTTTGCACTTTCAAATGAGGGAGCTCACTTTGGTGGAAAATAATTTCTGCATTCATTCCTTGAATTAGGGTTGCTATATCATTTGATTGCACATTAGGAGGGATAGGAACTTGTTGTAAAGCATTTTGAAGCTTTTTATGATAACTAGGTGATGCTTGAATAAGTTCCCATAAGGATATCTTAGTAGGAGTATTCTTAAGTTGTTCAACAAGATCATACTCCTTTCCAATATGTAAAGGCAAACGAGGAGCACTAGGCAAGATAGGTTGAGGCAATGGTAACGAAGTAGGAATAGTTTGTGGTTTCCTATTGTTCCTTGTATTATATGTGTGAGCAACGGTATTATAACTCGGTTGTTGTGAAACATTTTGTTGAGGTGGTCTTAGGATAAGCACATGTTTGTTTTGAGCTTGTGGTTGTTGTGAGGGTGGATAGAGAATAAGTTGAGGCTTAGGTGGTCCAATAATTAAGGGATTTGAAAGAGGTTTAAGAATTAGAGGACTCGAGGGAGATATAATGTTCATAACTTCAACAAACGTATCCTTATTTTTATGATCTCTTAGTGAAGGGGAGTCTAATTTCACTTCATCATCTTCATCTAAGGAAGCCACATTACTATTTTTTGAAAAAAATGTGTCAATGTTGTCATTTTCTTGCACCGTGATATCTTCCCTAGTAGGAGAGTGTTTAGGAGAGAAATAAATTAGATGTGCATGACTTTCAATGGTTGGATCTTCTAAAATGACTTCATCACAAGTAAGTGAGTTATCAATGGTTGGATTTTCTTTCTTACCAATGATGGTATTCTCTTGTATCGAATCATTCTCACAAATAGAAGGAATAGTCAAAGTGACATTAGGGGACGTGTCAATTATCTCATCCTTGTATCCAACAATGTCTTCCCTAGGAGGGGTAGGGGAAGAGAAATAAATAGGATTATCATAACTCTCATTGATTGGATCTTCTAACACCAAAATGTCTTCTTCACAAGCAAGAGAGATATTGGGAGAAGACCAAACTTGATTGTCGCGATTGTCCACTATTGTATTCTCTTTCATTAAAACATTGTCATAAGTGGGAGAGATGAAATTTTTCTTGGCATGCTTAGAAAGGTAAGATACAATCATTATGTGTCCAAAAATGAAAAGTACTTTTATCCACCTTATGCAATGCTTTAGGAATGTAAACAATGTGTAGCCAAAAAAAAAAAAGTACTTTTATCCAACTTAAATGCAAAGCTTTAGGAATCTAAACATTGTGTATCAAAAAATGAAAATTAATTTTATCCAACTTATGCAAAGGTTCAAGAATGTAAACATTGTGTATCCAAAAGTGAAAGGCACTTTTATCCATATTGTGCAAAGTTTTAGGAATGTAAACATTTTCAGATCTGAAAGCAGTAATAGAAATGCAAAACAAAGACTAAAAAGCACTTAGAAACTTGTCAAAAAGGTCTATAAAGGGACTCATTCACCTATGGGTGAATGGGTCCTAGGTTAGGGTTTTTTAAAGTTGAATTTCCTGAATCTGAGGTTATCGTATGTGATTTCTGTTTCTGACTTGTAACGGGGATTTTTGTGACATATTTTTCCAGAATAATGTATCTATTTGCAAGTTTAACTAAGGTCAAATGATGAAATATTTGACTATTTTTAGTATGCACTATGAACCTAATTTTGAATTTAGATGATTGAATGATGATCTTAATGTGAGTGCAATGCAAAGTAAAGTTAGATCTAGTGCAAACATACAAAATTAACTCTAAATGAAATTTTCACTAATGCAAGATTAAAGAAACCTAAATGTAATGCAACTAATGCAAATATAATGCAAACTAGTGCAAAACTCAAATCTAGGGTGAAATAGACTCCAATTTTTAGAAATTTTTTGTACAATGTCAGGTTCACCAAAATGAAACATAGGAAAAATAAAGGTGGGTTACCAAAATGGGATTGTTGAACCACATAGGGATCTATTTCTCACTCCATTTCATTAGGAAATGAGATCCACACAAAGAATTGTCTTACAACCCTTAGGTGAGTCAACTTAAGGTGTGAATCTACAGATTTCCTTTTTGTGTTAGGACAGGGGTCCTAGTCAAACAACACTTTGGGTCCTTCACGTGATGTGAAATTATTCTACATCTACATAACATGTTCTCCATTAGGAACCTTCAACAATTTTATGATATTTTTTAGAGATGTCCCATGAAAATTTTAATTATTTTTTACATATATAAACCAATTCACTAAATTGTTGAATATGAATTTAGGTTGCACCAAAAAAAAATATAACTACACTAGTTTATCTCCTACCAAAATCTTTATAACATTTCTCAAAATTTTGTTGACTTTATCTAACCATCTAGGGTAATAATTCATGTGAATGCTTGATCTAGACCTGCACAAACACAAACAAATAACAAAATATTAGTCCCTTATGTAAATCAAAACTATCATTCCCCATAAGATTCATTTAAATGTTAAGAACAAGAAACAAAACAAATAAACCAATTGAAAGCCATCTAATCTTGCTCAAAACAATCAAACTCTCAATCCCATGGGGGAATTGGTGCTATTTTGATGTGGAAAACAACCCTTTCCCAATTCCTTGCAAGCTTGGTGACAATCAATTATGAAGATTTGATGCTCCTTGATGAAATTTCTCCATAACCTAGCTATGAAATGATGAAGAACTATGAAAAATGGATGAAATTGATTCAAAACATGAAGATGATAACTTTGCACAAGTTGTGGATGAAAATGCCTAAGATTGTGAATCCCAAATTAGTAGAAAAGCCTTCTATTTATAGAAGAGAATGATGGAAGAATAGGAAAAATGGATGAATGTGGGATCAAACACCAACCAATAGCACAATGCCACTTGTCAACATGTGAATGGACAAAGGTGGAGCACATTTTGATGAATGTGCACATTAATGCAATTAGGTGGAAATTCAAAATAGAGAAGTGACATGTTGGAGGGAGAGAAAAAATGAATTAAATGCCACTTGGCTCAAAAAAAGGACACGTAAGAGGCCTTTAATGCCTTGTTGGATGGACAAGTCCTTTTTGGGGGAGATTTTCAAATTTGAGGAATATTCCAACTTTATGCCTTTTTGAATGAAAATGGATGATTTATAAATTAATTAAATTGATTTTCATGAGCAAGTTGCAAAATCTAGAGGATTTGAGGGATTAGTGTTAGCATTAATCATGATTTGATTAATTTTAATGGAGATTAGCTGATTTGACATTGTGATTTAGATTTTAGGATTTAAATAAATCAAAATGAGAGGAATAATGATTTTAGACTTAATTTAATAAAGTTTGATTTATTTAATTAAAGAGGATGGTGTTAGACTTAAACCAAATAAAGATTAATTTATTTAATTTAAAGGAGATGACATTAGAACTTAATTAAATAAAATGAATTATTTAATTAAAAGGGGAACTATAGGATTAATTAAACAAAATGATTTATTTAATTAATAGAAGAGAATGATCTAATCAGATAAAATTAATTTATTTGATTAACATATGGAATATGATGAATTTAATCAAATAAAGATTATTTGATTAAATGGTTAGTAAAGAAGATGATTTAGGACAAACTGGTGTTAGTAAATCAGGATCAAGTGTATAGGATCAATTAGTATATTTTACATGTCTACACTTCAAAATCGTGTCACATTTTGATAAAGGAAATTGCCAACAAAAATATAGTTTTTAACTTAGACCACCTAAAAGTGGAATTTAAGAACTTTGAATTTTAAAAGTATATAAATTAATGAAATGTAGAATCTTAATTAGTTTATTTCCATATTTTTTAATTTTTAAAAAATTAGTTGGATATGTTTTTTATAAATTTAAGAGAATTATTAAATAATTTTTTAAAATTTTGAAAAAAGTGAGATAGATGGGATATCACAAAATTTTTGGAAAAAATATTTATTTTTCTTTGATTTTTTCCCACTTGGATAACTTGATCATCTAGTGAACGGAGAAAAAATCATTTTTTGCTAGATGTTTAAAAAAAAATTAAAGTCAAGTTTACCCAAAATGTCATATTTTGATGGGATGTTAACTTTTGTCTTAATTTTTATAATTAAAAATATACCATCTTGGAGAGGGTTCTCTCCTTTAGTGTACTATGTATTTTTAAAAATTTATAATATATTTAATACTTTTTTAAAATTCTAATTAGCTTGATGTTTGATTATAATAACCTACTAAAATAATTATGTTTTTTTGTTGTAGAAATTCTACCACAAAAAATTACCAATGAGTAGAAGTGAAACCAATAAAGCAACCTGAGTTGTAGAATTTGAAACTTTGAATGTCGCTCTAAACATGAATCCTCTATCAAATGTATGGCATTGAGTTGGGGCCTTGAGGAGGATGGGATACTCATGGGTAAGGTGGATTGTGGATCATGTGAAGAGAGTGCAGCCTCTCAAGGTAAGTCTTTCAAATCTTGTTCTTCAAGGGCTTTGGATTTAAGAATATATTTGGGTTCTAGTTTGCTCTTTTGAAATCGTCAAGTGGATCATGTAAGTTGAAAGGGTTACACGTGAATAACCTTATTTATCTAGTTAATGGAAAGAAGGAAGGTGATCTTTGCCTTAGGGCCCCTAATTTAATTATTGATAGAGGGATTTCAAAGATGGAATGTTCTCTCGTGGGAAATTTTTTGGAGGCCTCACAATAACATTAGAAATGTTAAATCTTGGGTAGGAAGAAGGTGGATGTTGAAAGGTCATTATAATTTTTTTATAATGGTAAAGGGCTTCTTGTCTTTCTCCTTCTCTACTTTTGAAGACCTCCAAACTATTTTGCTAGAGGTCTTGCTAGAGGACCTTGGTTCTTTCGAATTTCTAACTTGGTTTGAAGAAAATGGAAACCAAGTTTTAACCCAAATACTAAATCCTTTAACTTTACCCCAATTTGGATTTGACTTTTGGGTTTTCCTTTAGAATGGAAGGAATAATTCTTTTCTAGAGTCACTAATTTATTTGGAATCATTTACCTATTAGTCTAGTTACAAGGTTTACAAAATACCTGATCTTTTCCAAAATATGTGTAGCTTATTCATCAATTCACCTTTTCCCTCATGGATTGATTTTGCATCTAAACTAGGAGTATGGAAGCAAGAAATTGAATACAAGAAGTCCCCTATGGTGTGTTTCAAATGTAAAATTTGGGGCACTAGGACACCAATTTTTTAGAGGGAAAGGAGTGGGATGGTTGGAGGTGGGGTTACTGATTGCTAAACCTAGTCAAGTTATTGATGACTCTAATTTTCTTCACCCTCCTAACGACTCTTTGGTTCATCCTTATATTGATCAAAACACCTCCAAAGAAGATGAGGGAAATTGGGCCCTCATTTAAAGTAGATTGATGACATAATTTTGATGATAGTTTGATAAATGTTTCAATGTATGATGGTTGAAAGGAGGTGGATAGGGTCGATTGTTCCCTAAAAAAAGGAATAATGGATCCTAGAGTGGTGAAGTGGTAACGAAAGAATATTTAGTCTTAAAGAAAAACCACCCAATGCAATAATGAATAGTTTCAAGAAGCTTGGTATCTTTGAAGATGAAGAAGAATACTAAATGGGACAATCTCCCATTACATAAATAGGCTAATGTGACTAGTCCAATCTCTTCAAATTCATTGAAGAATAGCAAGAGATTATAGAACAAAATATAGGATAAAATAGATGATAGCAAAGAGTTGTATAAGAAATATTATACAACTTAAACACAGGCTCAAGTATTATTTTTAGAAGTAATACCTAGTAACCTCTAGGTTCAAAAACATAGACAATTATCACATCTTTGAGATAATTATGACCACCTAAGAGAAAAATAAATGATATTTTCTAGATGATAAACATTCATGACATTATTTAGAAAACTAAACACAAAATTGTAAAATATGACCATGAATGTTAGGATTGAGCACATTAAGGAAAGTATTTGTTAACATGTTTCTTAAATTAAACTCTTTTAAGAGATCACACTTTGAATAATTTCATATATTGAATACATTTTTTTGGAAAAATACATATATTAATAATAAAAAAGAATGTACAAAGACTGAAGAAGTCACTTTTCAAGACAATAATCTTGAAAGAAAGCACAAAATAAAGGATTCAACAACAAAGAAAATCAGCATGAAACAACTGAATGTGACTATATAGCTACAACTTGTAAATTACAATAAGATAGATATCATTTTTCTCCAAGAGTATAAAGAACTTTCTCCTTTGTAACAATTTCCATAAGGGTGTGAGTAGAGATCTTTGATGGTTCTTAGCAATATATTGAATACTTAATTAGTCAAAATGCTTTTATCTATGAAATTTCAAACCTCAAAAAACATAAAAAAAAATTACTTTGTCAGAAAATATTATTTATTCTTCAAAAAATATTTTCCTTTTATACAAGGAAAGAGTTTACATTACCATGTTGAAGGCATTCCCTTTGTGAACTGAGGTGATCTAACTAAAATAATCAATGGTTCACATTGTCTACATACCATGTAAGACGATTGAACCATTTACAACCATTGATCTTTTTGTAGGTTTTTTGTCGTCAAAAAATAACAAGGGTTTCAGAATATTTTTCTTGCAAAATCTACCCATTTTTTCTCTCGGCATCATTGACAACTTGCAATACAATTATTTTTCCCTAAATATTTTTTCCCTTTTCCCTTTGTTGCACCCTCTACTAGACTCATAGTATCATAACTGTCACAATATTAATAGCTTGTTTTTAAGGCATTTTATCTTCTATCATTTAATTTAATAATTATGTATTGTTCTATGTGCCTACACTAAAATCAATTTTAAATTATTTAAAAAAAAAAATTATTATTATTTTATATATACTTTTTATAAAATATTTTTTTATATATAATATTGACAATTTTTTAGTTTATATAAATTAAGTTGAATAATTGAAAGAAAAATATAAAATTATTAATGACATCAAGTTTCCACAATCCATTTTTGTTGATAGATGTTGCTTTTGGGTTTGATTGTGTTGGAGTTTTTACCATCAATATTCCAGATCACAATATGTGATGGTAGAAAGCTGGAAGAAAATAAATGATTAGTTGTTGAGCAAGCTAAAAAGGAAGAGGGGTGAAGAGAAATGAAAGAAAAATGAGTTTAATGATAGAGGACAAAAAATAAAAATAAAAATCCAAGTGAAGGGAAGGGAATGACTAAATTAGTTATATTAACTAATATAAGAATACACTAGTTATAAAAAGATATGAGAGCTATGACAATATATAATTGCAGCTTAACAAGCAAATAACATATTGATATTTGTAATAAAATTAAAACAAGAGATAAAGAGTTTAAATAGGAAATTTTTAAATTAAAACAAAGTCAACAATAAGTAAAGTAATCATAATCTAAATACACGAAAATAATAAGCAAAAAATTAGATTGGCTAAATCATAAAATAATTTTTTTCTCTAAAAAATAGAAGACAAAATATATTGGAGATTTAAAAAAAAATAAAATCTAAAGAATGAATAAATAAAGCTTTTATGATATATTTTTAAAATATTAGAATGGACAAAAAATATCTATCAATATTAAATAAATTTTCTTTTGGTTTTCAATAATGATTGATTTTAAAATTTGATCTTTGATTAAAAAATAATTAAAATACATTTATTTTCATTTATATTTTATTTACTATTTTATATTATAATTTTATTATAAAGTAGTTTTTTTAATACGTAATAATACATTAAATCAATTTTAAAGATAAATTTTTAATTTATATAAAATAATTTAAATAATTGAAAAAAATTGAATATATATATATATATATATATATATATTTGACAAATAAATGATTTTAAAATTTGATCTTCAATTAAAAATCTTTAAGAATATGTAGAAATCTCATATCTATAATTTATAATTTTATATTCATTTGAATAAAATTAAAAATAATAATTATTATTATAATTATAAAAAAATTATTATTATTTTCCTTATTTTTTAATTTTCTAATTATTGATTAAAAAATTTAAAACAACTATAATAATATTTTACAATAAAAACAGGTAGTTGAGTTGGCAGGTTTGCTCCCCATTGGTCATGGGTTCGACTCCACCTTCGGGTTTAAGAGGTGGGACTTCTTGTGGGTGGGGGATCTCACCCGTAAGGGACTAGTCTCGCCCCAGGTACCCAAGGTACCTACATGAAACTTCTAGAGTCTACGATATCAAAAGATGATAAAAAAAATACATAATTAAAATTTAAAAATATTCTATTTTTTATAGAAAAAATGAGAAGTAAAAATAAACTAATTTAAATGTAATATAATTATATAATAAACAATACTTATTTGATGTATACATTAATATATAATATAATAAATAATATATAAATAATATAATATAATATAATATAGAGATAATGTAGAATTTAATATATATAATAATAATTATTAATTATTTTGGGAAGGCTGCCTCATTTAACACATTGTTATTCTCCTAATTTATCTTGTAGGAAAACTTGACCTCTTGTCTAGTATCAAATTTTCAACTTGTTCTATTGTCTCTATATTCTATGCTAGGAATTGTTGAGGTTTTATACTAATCATACATCTCCATAACAATAGATGATAATGAAATATGGTACAAATTGAAGGCCAAGTAGCACACTATAGAGAGTTTGCAGCAAACAATACATTGAAGAAGACGGATATCGACAATATGTTTACTATTTAACTTCTGTTTACTATAAAAGTTATGATTTTTATTTTACTTCTACACATGTGCTATGGTAATGGTTAGTAATGTTTGCTTTAGAGGGCTTGCAATTTTTTGAACTTTGAATTTTTTTCCACACAATAGGTCATTATAACTTTTTATGTTACCTTTCTTAAAGAGTTTTATCATGGTGAAATATCTTTGGCAATTTGAATTCAATATCTAGCTAAATCTTGTAGATATTAGGTGCTTATTGCTTAATGATTTCTTTAATTGTAATTCTTATGATAAATTATCATATCCTTTAGCATTTTCATCTTCTTCATAGAAAAAGTAATTCTCAAAGACACACCCAATGGAAAACCCTTTGGAACTGCAACCAATATAATTGTCACTACAATTGTAAATAAGTTCACTATAGAAATTGCATCAACTCCTGACCATACAAAAAAATGGATACTTAAGCATGATACATGAGAATTTTCCTTGGTAGGTACTTGAGCATGATACATTGAGAAGGCCATGAGGCTTGCGATTAAAATTTCTATTTTTGGTTTTCAACCTCCATGTACTTAAATTTGCAACCATGATCATGCCAAAGAGTCATCATATTGGTGATGACTGATCAAAAGAAACTTATGTTGTCATATTCCAAATACTCCACCCAAGTCATATTAGATTATTTTCCCACTATAGCTACCATACACATGGAATGCACCAAACTTTGATCCTCCATGACTAGATTCAATGTAGACTTTTATCCATTTTGTCATAGGTCCAATGCACAAATTCAGATAAGATTTTCTAAATTTCCAATAAAAAAACACCCTAAAAAATCTTTCTTTTTATTCTTTTCCACTTAGTGATGACCATTACTCCATTTGTATCCCAATAAATCCGGTTGGCACTTGATACAATTCTAGAGAAACATCATTCTTAGCACCTAAAGTATCTTTAATTAATCATAATACCATTGTATTTTGAGAAACGATAACAAAATATGACATAAAAGGGTAATAAGGCAATATCTCAAAGAAAAACTAGCTACAATATATCACCTAAATGTTAGTCACAATATGTTTCCAAACATTTTATGTTATAGATTATTTTCCTATATGTCTTAAATCCTTATTGTAAATAATATAACCAAAACCTTTTGAAAGTTGAAAATTCAAAATACTATGTAGCTAAGTGAATCAATGGATCTTAAATTGACAGTTCATTAAAATTTAGCAAAATATCAAGTTTATGATTTCACTGATTATTATGAAAAGAGGAACATATATAATTTACAATGTTTAGTCTCCATGAATAGTTCTTTGTTTAGGTACAACCCTTCCCATTTTCAATTACAACAAATCATGTACAACATAACACATCTATTTTATTAATTTTTTTTCAAAATGTGCAAAGATTAAACAAAGCCTTCTTGTAAAAGGAATGCAAATGTAATAGGTAGCTTTCCCATTTCTGCAAGTGAGGGTTTTGAATTGAGCTTACTAGAGTATCCTTCATGCAAAACCTATTACCATTCCCTTTTCCTTTTGTATTTTTTGAAGATAGGATTTTCAAGAGATTCACAAGCCTGAGGCAGAATTCCTTTGTATCCTCTGCATATGTATTCTTCTAAATTACCATTTTTCTGCAAACAATGCAAGCAAAACATTTAGTTGGTAACCTTAAAACCAAGAAATTGGCTTTGTAAAAGAAATCCTAGAGTAAAATTTCATGATAAAAGAAAAACTTATACAAATAGACAACTTCATTTATCCATAACCCAATTTCGATAGACTGAGATAAATGTTATGTTGCTACTTTGTAGAGGTTATGGATGTCGATCTGGCTAGATATATCAATTATCTAGTGATGTGGTCATCATTTAAAGTCTTTTATTAAGGATTGACTAGGGAATGGTAGAACCCTTATTCAAACAAACTGTCATGGAAAATCCAAAAATGCAATCAATGGTTAAAAATTGTGAAGCGTTAAGAAGTGCTTCATGGTTGGAAAAAGTGATCACTAATTCTCTTGCCAAGGTGTCATCAGATGCATATTATACTGTTGTCCCATGAATCAAGTCAATAGTTAATCTAGGTCATAATTTTTTGTGGGATATCTATCATTCTTTAGTTGACTTGGCACAACTACCATATATGTCATAGACAAACCTATATATTCATCACACTTGGATTCCAAAATCCTATGGGAACAATTCACTGTAATTGTTACATTAGAAATAATATTTTGACATAAAAAGGTGACACTCAAACTCAAATTAACTTTCGTCAAACTTTAAAAAACATTTGTAATGTATAACCAATTAAATAGGATTGAAAATTATTAATGAACTACACAAACACATTACTATCAAATATTTGAATAATTTTTTTGACTAGTCAATGCACCTATTTTCCACAAATGAACTAGTGATGATACACACCAAAAAATGCTTAAACTACTAAATCTTCCTATTGCACTTAGTTTTGCAATTAAAACACACACACAAGATAAAACATGGATAATGATGTTGACCAACTTTCACAAGAGCTCCTGCTATGTAGAGGCCAACACATCATGTTAACTACACACCTATGGATTCAAACATGGCTTATGAATGAATCTCTTGGAGGGCTGATGCAAGAAGTTGGGTCCACAAAAAGCTCAAAAAGTGGAAGTGTTTTTGCTGTTTTTCAAAATTTGTCACACTTGGACTAAAAATTTGAGGCACTTACACAATGAATCTTAAAAAAAGTCAGTAATATGAAATTTAGCATTTTGAATCTAGTTTCCAAATATGTAATTTATTCAAATACCCAGATGATATAAATTAAATTTTAATAGGGATGTATAAAAACCACTTTTTAAAAGTCATTTTTTTAATTGTTGTTTTTAAAAACCAACGTGTATAGACATCATAATTGGACCTAAACTAAACATTTTTTCAATATTTTTTCTCATTGTGTAGAGAATTGTCTGAAGATTGATGCCATATAATTTTTTTTACAAGAAACTTAACCAAAAACAAGTTATTAAAAAACAAAAAAGCGTAATATTTCAAATTTATGGACTAGTTTGCTTAGAAATTAATTAAAAAATAAAAAATATAATCCAATATTAATATAAATTATATATTTGGAAACTAGACATCGTGTTCTCTAATGGGTTTTAATTTCATAGATTGATTAAAAAAAAAGTCCATCAACCATATTGTCAAAGTTGGGCATTCCTCTTCAATTTTCCTTCTTTTTTTAGTTGTAGGTCAAAGGCTAAGGGTCAGGTTGCCAAGCCTTTCCTAAGCATAAAACCAAGGTTGCATGTGGGTTGGAGATTCAAATTTTTAAAACGCGTACGCATTTTTTGCTTGATTATTTAAAAAATTAAATACTTTTTAGAAACGCATACGCATTTCTAAAAGGTATTTAATTTTTTAAATAAATGACTCGTACGCGTTATATAACATGCATGCGTTATAACGCGTACGTGTTAAACCACGTACACGCTTTTTAGTGCATACGCATTTTTTTAGTCTCGAGTACCCGAAGCATAATGCATACACTTTTTTTTAATAACACACTCGTTTCTTGCCAGATTTTTTTTTTGACCGAAACTTCCCCTCTTCGTGGACCCAACTTCTTACTTTTACCCTGGAGAGGTTCTAGATATTGTTGTGTCAGGGGAAAAATCTAAGAGTGTAAAAAAAATAATTGCAATGAAATAGAAACTAATCTAATTCAAAAACAAGAATCTAGATCTATTCCTTCACTCACAAAATGAAACTATAAAGCTAATGAATTCAAGAATATTATTGAAAGAAGACAATAAACATGAACTCAAAACAATACAATCTTACCATCCTATTTCAGAGTGTATTCGCAAGATGTTAGGTTGTTCATATCATTGTGAAGCCTCCATTGGTGCGTGCGAGAGCTTTGAAGAACGATGTGTGTGTTTGATCAAAGAAGTGTACTGAAGCGTTGTCAATGTGATCTCGATAGTAATTTGTTGTGCAAGATAGGTTGATTCTTCAATCCTTTTTTGTGAGGAAAGAGGTTTGTTATATAGAATTTGTGATTTGAAATGGATTATCAGGATTGTGTAGTAGAATATCTTGATCGACAGTCAAAAGATGTTGAGAGGATTTAGATGGGCATAATCTATGCAAATAGATTATGTAATTAATGTGACTGAAGAAATAGATTGAATAACCTATGGGATTGAGAAATAGATTGATTAGTCAGAGATTTAAAGATTGATTAGTCAAGGATATAGATTGAGAAATCAATGATTCGTAATTTACTCAATTAGGAAAGTGGTTGATAATGATTAATTAATTGAATTATTCTCTTGGAGTTGAACATGCAAATCAAGTTTGACTTTTGCAAGCAAAGTTGCATTAGTTTGATTTGATTTTTGATGATGTTTTGAATAGTTTATTCAAATTATTCAAATTTGGAGGGAAAGTGTGTTAATTAAATTATTATGATTTTAATAATTCAATCGACTTAGGGAAATAAAGTGAATTAGCGATATATTTAAATAATTGGCATTATTTAATTAATTAGGAGGAATAACTTTAGATTAGGACTTTATTAAATAAATGAAATTTATTTAATTGGTCAAAATTGATGAAAAAGTGAATTAATTAAATAATGTTGTTTTATTCACTTAATAGCAAAAAATTAGGGTTTTTGATGTAATTGATGATTTTGAGGATGAATTAATTAAATAATGTTAAATCACTTAATTAATAGACAAATATGAGAAATGATAATAATTAAATAATAATTTGTATCATTTAATCAAAAGGGTGAGAGTTAGTTAAATCGTGTTTTTTGCCAGTTAGGACAATTTTAGGTGTACATTTTTCCCCTCTTTGATACAATGCGATTTTGAGCATTGTGTCAAAGAAAAATAAAAAATTCCTGCTGAAAAGTTGCCCTAGTATGCCCCAGACAGGATAGCATGCATGTTGCCCCCTCAGAAAATTTGGTGAAAATTGTGGATAATGAACCAAATTTTCTAATAAGCTGATGTGATGCATTTAAGTGCAAGGACTAACAAAAAAAATGGTGACAAGAAGAAAATGTTAATAAGAAGTGAAGAATAGTTGATGTTGTTAGTCATTAATGAGTTTTCTTTAGCTTTTTTTGGAGACTTCACAGTTTGAATAATCATTATTGATGTAGCAAATAGACACGATGCACCAGGGTATTGAAGACCAAGGTGGCTTTGTGTCTATTGTGTGTACTTTGACTCTACAAACAAGGAGTATTCTTGCTCATACCAAACATACAAAAACCCTGTTAGAGTGTATAGGTGAGAAGCTTTAAAACATGTTAGACCAGTGACACAAGAGGTACTAAGAACCTAACATTTCGTTGCTACACGAAATGCTTCAAAACAACTTCCACACATAGAACAAAGCAAGTATTTGCTATGGTAGTAGAAAAAAACTATCCAACAAATAGCAAACTGAAATGATGCTCAATTGTCCCCATTCCTTCTTCTCTAAATCCTGATGGACATCCTCGAGAGATCCTGAGAATGAGTCAATAAGATTAATCGAAAAGATAAGACTATAAAAAGATAAAACAATGTTGCAGTATCACTTGCCATATTTGTTTGGGGGTAGGGCTATTATCTGGTGTTGATCATGTCTATTTGCATCATAGAAAAAAGGGACCTCTTGCTTGACATGGGAATAATTCATGATAAAATGGACTTAATGAGGTCTTAACCTAGTGTTGTGAGGAATTTTATGCATCCACACTAGGTCTTGGACCCTTTCAAATGCATTTAACATCTTGTAAAGGTGTTGTAAGACTTTCACGCTTTTCTAGACTTAATGAATCCATTTCTCCCTAATTCAACATTATAAAATGTGTTTAATAACATCATCACATCAATCTAGAAGGTTTTTGAAATAAAATTAATGTTAAACTAGTATTGTAATGTGTCTTGCACATTCACATTGGTTCTTGTGCCTTTCCAGGCTATGTGGACCTCATTTTAGTGTTGTAAAGTGTACTTAATCATACTTTCACATTGAATTCTATGTCCCAAGCCCCAATTGACATTCACATCATCATTAATAGGTCCCTATTAACCCATATTGTGCATCCCGAGGCTTAAATTGCTCAAATACTTGACAAAGTTGCAATTTTACTCTTATTTCCTTATCTCCTGGCATCCTAGTTGTAAAAATGGCTCTTGTGGGATCCATTTTCCATGAATGGTGAATTAGTCCCATCGAGGTGGGACCCATTCACCATGGGTGGCAAATGAGTCCCATTTGGCCCATTGTTGACCTTTGAGCAGGAAAATTTGAAATTTAAGTTTATTATTTTCACATGTCGGCCTTGGGGATCCAATTTTTGGGCTAATAAGGTGAAATGCCTATAAATATAAGTCTTTTAACCCTAATTCACATCTCTTATCATTCATTCATCCACCAATCTTCCATCTTAAGTCAAGCAACTTAGGGTTTTAACATTACAAGCCATTTAAGATCAATTTTCAGATCTTCAAGGGAAAATCCTTCATGTTTTGATGTAGAATTTCAAGATAAAACATCATGGAAAGGTAATCAACTCCACTATTTCATGTTTCATTCCATTCTTTCATCATTTTGGTTTAATTACCTAAAAGGGGTTTGACCAAGGCAAACCCCCATGCCCTAACATTCAACATTTCTCTTTCTTGTCTTGTGTGTTTGTAGATTTAGACATTTTGGAAGCTTGGAAATCATTAAGAATCAAGTTGAAAAGTTGTTTAGGTCTTCTCTTCATTCAAAAAGTAAAAATGTCAATAAAAACCCATTTTCAGGTTCATAAATCAGAGTTTCAAAAGCGAACACCTGTAGAGAATCAAAGTGTAGAAAGAAAGCTCTAGATTCCACTTTTGAATATTCAAAAATTTAAGAGTGGACTCATTCACCATGAGTGGAAAATGAGTCCCACTCTAGGGTCATTTTTTGGTTTTTTGCATTTTTAGATACCCTTTTGTCTTAAATGGGCTCCGGTTCAGTTTTGCAGAACTGGGACCGATTCGCCCAGAATGGCGAATGAGTCCCTCCAGGCCTGAAAATCAGCATCAACAGCATTTCAAATGTCATTTCCAGTCTTCATCCATATTCCAGGTGCACACTTTCAATTTCGTCAAGTTTTATTGCAATTTACATTCATTTCTAGGTGTTTTTGCATTACACAGTGTGTTTTCAAACAAGTCAAATTTCTTAGGTTTTGCATACTTAATCAATCAATTTCATCATCTAGTTGCATTTAGATCATTTTATTTAGTCTTAAATTCATCATACATATCTTAATTTGAGTGAACCTAGCTAGATCTTTTGAGTGGGGTTTATCTCTCTCCTTTTAGGTGAAACATCCCAAGAGCGCAAGAGTAGCCTATAAACCCTACCCAAAAATCTACGGTTCACTATCATAGGAATGGATCCTTTAAGACATATCTTAGGATGTTGTTGGTGAATTTTCAAAAGATATGTAGTCAATACTTTGGCATTGTTTTTGTCTGTTTGCAATCAAATCTTTGTGATTGTTTGCTTGAAAGTTCTAGCTTTCGATGTTTGCTCTATTTGTTTGTCTATTTTTTCAAAGGGTGACTGTGACAATTTATTTATTATGGATGATGTTTTATTGTGGATAGGCAATGAAAAAGATAGTATTTTTGGAGCTTTTTTGAATATTTTTAGATTTTAGATTTTATCTAATGTTGTTTTTGGTGTTTTCAAGGGACTAACCTAGGGCCCAGGGGGCTCATCAAATATAAGCCTTACCTATGTTGTACATGCAAAGACCACGTAGTTCAACTAGTTGACTCAAAGCATAAACTTGTTTTTGGGATTTTAAACAACATCGATAACTTGGATTGATATTCTACTTCTGTTTCTAGAGGATATTGATGAGGTAAAAATAACCTCATTAGTATAATGGGATCAATATGTAAATCTAAACCTTTTTTCCTTAATAACCTTGCCAATTGATTACCTTTAGAAAAAATAAGTGCTCTCTTTCTATCAATAAGCATACAAACTTTATTTCTTGAAGTTGATCAAATTAAACTAACTTATGCTGATTTAATGGTTTAGTCTTCGACATTTCGTAGGTCAACTCCACTCCCAATCACCATTCTAGTCAGAAGGGAAATGAATGCGGATCTTAACACTTTTGAAAACCAGCGAGCAGGTGCTGGAATTCGAGGAGCACATGTTTAGGCCGAGTCTTTATAATTATGTTATTTTTTAGTTTCAAAAACTTTATGGCTCATGCGAGCCTCTTTAATATTGTATATTATCATGGGCTTTAAAGTCCCTTGGCTATTAGAAATTTGTTAAGAAGACTTTTTTGACTGAAAAATAGGATTTTTGTTAGTCGTTTTTCATATAAATATGTAACTGTTACAAATAATAGAGAGAGAAGAAGATTATTGTTATGTTGCCAAACTGTCTATTGAGTAAAAACTACCATATGAATATGAGTTTTCCCGCCACTCTTTGAATTACTGTGTAATATGGATGCATCTTTGGAATGAAGTAACTTAGAGATTTTTCCAGTACATGTGATTTGAAGTAGCAGTAGACACGCCCGAGAGCTGGCCACTCAAGCATTATAGATAGATAAGTATACTATTTCCTATTCTGTATTTTCTTTTAGTAGTTAATAGTTGAATTTTCATTTCATTTCCATGAGTATATGTTATGCTGTTAGTGTCAAGCCTGCAGGTTGTAACTAAGTCCGTAGTTTCTGAGCTTAACATTTGAATGTCCAAAGCACCTTTCTTTAGTTGATTCTGATTAGTGGTTTTATGATTAGTAGTTGGCTTGTTATCTTTTGCATTAGATAAATGTTTCCTAATTTATTTACATGTTTTACAAGTCTTCAGCAATTTATACATTCTTTAGAGTAATTGTTTCCATGCTTTCTAGTTTAGTGGTAATGCTTTTTAGATTCTTAGTTTTCTTTTTTTTGGGTTGGGTCATTTTCTCGCTTTCTAGATAGATGATTTATTGCTTTCAAGATTAGAGGCCCTTTAGTTTATAAATTTTATTTAGTTGGTTAGTGTTTTAGAAGTTTGAAAGAGAGAATTTGAGATGTCCTCTATTGCATACAACCATTGGACACTGCCCATTCGACATATTGATGTGATTATTCACTAAAGTGTTAGGACCTAATGGCAAATGTCACTTTTTGGCGTCGTTGCTGGGGACCCCTTTTTCTAGTTTTAGTAGGAGATATCTTGAATACCTCTCTTAGGGATAGGAATAGTTCTTTGGCTTCCTTTCTACATGGTCAGGAAACAAGGCCCCCATGGAAGATTCATACCAAAACCCCCCCCAATTGACATACCAACAACAAGTAGGGAGGAAGAAAACTCAAACCAAGAACTTACTGAGGAATTGACTGAAACGGGTCAACCTCAGACCTTCCCATATACCTCAGAAAGAGAATGGATAGTGGTCGAGGAGCATATTCTTTCGCAAACTTTTGAACCTCGTGCCACTGAGAAAATTTTGGAAGAGGATCATATCCCCTCCAACACCATGGGTGACTGTAGAAATGCTGCCAATAACCACAACAATGATAACCCTCCACCATGCACATTCACTTATCCTATTGCTATTGATGCAGATGATGACACCACAATGAAAAATATCTCACTGGCCTTCCTGCCAACCTTTCGAGGTTTGTCTATTGAGGATCCTGATCAGTTTCTATTTGAATTCAAAGTCTTGTGTCAGACATGTGACTACAAGAATGATAATCAGAAACTAAAGATTTTCCCTTCCACTCTGAAAGACTCAGCTATGCGCTGGTTTATGGGGTTAGCTTCTTAGTTGATAACCTCTTGGGATGAAATGGAGTCTATATTTTTGGA
This sequence comes from Sequoia sempervirens, assembly GCA_007258455.2. NCBI lineage: Eukaryota > Viridiplantae > Streptophyta > Pinopsida > Cupressales > Cupressaceae > Sequoia > Sequoia sempervirens. Next base: position 237,867,169 of record VDFB02058242.1, read on the forward strand.
GAAATACCAAATTTACTGTAGGGTGAGCGATAGGAAAGAACTATTCAAAATAAGGAAAAATGAGGATTAAATAGAAGATTACATAGATAGGTTTATCTTCTTGTCCAAACACTGTGGTGGAGAAGTCATAAGTCTCGATATTTTAAAGGCCTTATTCCTTAAAGGTCTCGATGATGAAGCTCAGAGAAGTTTAGACTTAATGGGAAAAGGAGGCGTGTCCCAACTGAGACTGGAAGAAATAATAGAATTATGTCAGAATTTCTCCCGTACTCGTGGAGGTATTAGGAAGTTCACCCCCTTAAGTGGTTCTAATGACATAAATAAACTTCATGAGGAATTGGCCAACTTCAAGACCAAAATTATTGTCCAACTAAACACCACCTTAGATGGAATATAGGCTAAAACTAGAAATCCTAAGACCTTGTCTATTTATTTCCCTAGGTACCAAAATAAACATTTGCTAAGAGAATTTCACTTGGAAAAAGTTGACAAGATTGATATTGTCAAGTGTGTGACAATAATCACCCAACCAATCAATGTGAGCTATTGAATTCCATCAAAAATTGCAAGAAAAGAACAAATCCGGTTGAGGAAGAGGTGAACATTGTCAACCAAAGAACTGGAGGTAATTTTTCTTATGGCCAAAATTCCAATCTTAACTAGTAGCCCCAACCAAATTGGAACAATAATCAATGGGTAGCGCACTGGGCCAAGGCACCACCTCCAGTACCCTCTAATTGGGGAACCTATCCTTGGGGACCACCAGAATGGAAAAATCAATCTCAACAACAATGGTACCCTCAAAATTTCATTCCCCAATTGCATCAACCCCAACATCAGTTTTATTCTGGTCCCAAGAGGATACTTACTCAACAAACTGAACAAGTTAACCAACCACCACTTCCGGCCCAACTAGTCCCTAATCCAAAGAATAATCATCCAAATACTCTAGTGTGTATTCAGCTGAACAAGATAATGTCACTGGAATTAATGCCATACACTGTGGAAATTTTCAATTGAGGTCTAGTAAAACACTTTCACAATCGACTATTGAAGAAATCATAGATGAACCTGTCAAGAATTCTGCAAAGAAAACTACAATAACACCCATGTCCATAGAACAAATCCCGGACACTACGCAACATAAACCTGACCCACCATCTTCAACAGGAGTTGCTGACCTACCTCAGGAGGAGGAGGAGGGTCAGCCTCCAACTGAATTTATCAAGGAGGGTCAGTTTCCAACTGAATTTCTCAAGAATCCCACGCCTAAAGAAAAAACCAAAGCCCCTTTTTTAGAGCGACTGAAACCAATTTTTGTGAAAGATGCTCCAGAAACAACTTCACCTATAGAAACTGCATTGATACAAGAAATTAAATGATTGCAGATTGAAGTTCCCTTGTTATAGGAAATTAAAGAGATCCATGAGTTAAACTAGTTGATTAAATAGTTTTGCATTAAAACCCCAGGGAGGAAGCCAAAATGAATCAACACCTTTCATATAAATGGGTACCTAGCTGATTTGTTAGCTGGAACAGTCACTGCTCCAAAATATGATGACCCAGGAAGTTCACTCATAATAGTAACAGTTAATGAGGTAGCAATACCCAATGCTTTATGGGACCTTGGAGCAACTATTAACGTAATGACTGTTGATGTGATGGAAAAATTGGGACTTACTGATCTACGCCCCACAACTACAATCCTACAAATGGAAAATCAATCCATAGCTATTCCCAAAGACATCATTGAAAACGTTCTTGTTAAGGTGGATGGATGGGAATATCTAGTGGATTTCCAGATAATTGAATCCCTTACACCCAAAGATAGTTATCCAATAATTCTGGGATGACCATGGCTGGCTACGGTTGCGGCCAAAATTGACTGCAGGGAGGGAGGTATGACCATCTCCCATGGATCTGATAGCAAATAGTTGTTTTTGTATCCTCTTGCCAAGCCTGCTAAACATAACAAAGTGTGGGTTGATGAACCAGAAAGTCCTACTGGACAGGAAAATTTGGCTTCACTGGCCATGGTAGTCATCAAAAAACACAGTGAAAAATTAGAGGATGAATTAGAGAATGACGTGGAAAGCCTTGCAATAGACTTCAACAGTGAGGAGATGTCAAATGTAGAAGAAATCCTAGGACACCTAATCAACATAGATCAAGCAGAATTTGATGATGCTAGTTTTATTGGATTACCTTTCCCTTTGATGAACTTAGTTCCAAAAACTTACCATTTCTTTACAGATGTTGCTCGGCTTCATAAAATTGTACCGCATAGCTATCCACTTAACACTCTGATAAGGCCTATCTATACCGTCACATCCAACTATCCTGGAGTCAAAACCATTATGTTGCTGCCAAGAAAAACTTTGAACATCAATAGCTGCTTGACTGAGATAGAAGAACAAAGATTGTTTGATACCCTGGTGGGTAGGTCTAAAGCGTTCACTTGGGACTATAAAAATATGAGAGGAATACACCCTAGTGTGTGTACGCACCATATCTATATTAAGGATGTTTGACCTGTTCGCCAACTACAACGGAGACTCAATCTTGTCCTTAAAGAGATCATTAAAATTGAGATTGAGAAACTCTTGCAGGTAGGATTCATCTACCCAATTTTTGACAGTAAGTGGGTGTCACCCCTAGTTGTAGTTCCAAAGAAGAATGGGAAGTGGAGAGTGTGTGTATATTATAGGGAGCTTAACAAAGCAACACACAAATATTATTTTCCCTTTCCATTCGTGGATCAAGTGCTGGATAACTTGGCTAGGAGAAAATATTTTTTATTCTTAGACAGATTTAGTGGATACAACTAGATATAGGTAGCAGCAAAAGATCAGGATAAGATGCCCTTTACCTGCCCTTGGGGGATATTTTCATATGGGGTCCTTCCCTTTGGGCTATGTAATGCTCCTGCCACGTTTCATAGGGCCATCCTGGCCATATTTGTTGAGTTGGTAAATAAGTGTGTGGAAGTCTATATGGACGACTTCACTGTATACGGTTCAAATTTCGATGAAGCCCTCACAAATCAGGACAAGGTTTTAAAACAGTGTGAGGATCATCGGTTGTCCCTCAGTCATGAGAAATGTCTGATCATGGTGGAACAAGGAATAGTGCTAGGACATCATATCTCTGCCAAAGGGATTAAGGTTGACCCCAAGAAAATCAAATTCATACAACAACTTGAGATTCTAAAAACTCAGATTGATGTCAGGAGTTTCTTAGGGCATGTTGGATACTACCAAAGATTCATAGAAAACTTTAGCAAAATCGTAGCCCTGATGTTTTCTCTCCTTCAGAAAAATGTTGACTTCATCTGGATGCCTGAGTGTCAGTCCTCATTTGAAATTATCAAGGAGAAACTCACCTTTTCTCCTATCCTTCGAGGACCTAATTGGAACCTTCCATTTCACATTTAGGCTGATGCGTTTGATGACACCTTTGGAGAAGTTCTAGGGCAAGAAGATGAGAATGGAGGGAAATATGCTATATATTTTATCAACAAAAATTTGACGCCAACGGAGAAGAATTACACCACAATAGAGAAAGAATTCCTGGCTGTAGTGCATGCAATCAAAAAATTTACACATTATGTCACAAGATACAAAGTTATAGTGCACAAAGACCATGCATCCATCAAGTATCTCATGAATAAACCGGTGGTAAATGCAAGGATAATTAGGTGGTTACTCCTCCAAGAGTTCAATGTGACAATTTTTGACAAACCAGGGAAGTCCAACGTAGTCGTAGACTTCTTATCCTGGATTAAACATGATGGCAACTGTGCTCCAGTACAGGATGCGTTCCCAAATGAAAATCAGTTTTCCATCTCCATTAAAACTCCTTGGTTTGCCAATATTGTGAATTACTTAGCCACCACAAAAGTACCACCTCAATTTTTGTCAAAACAGAAGAAATGCCTTGTAAGAGAGAGTGCCTCTTTTAAATGGATTAATGGAATCTTGTTTTGATGCAGACCCAATATGGTCTTGTGATGGTGTGTTAGGTTAGACGAGACCTATAGTATCCTTAGGGCCTTTCATGATTACCCTTCTGGAGGGAATTAATCTGCTAAAAGGACAACTCACAAGATTCTGGGAGCAAGATACTATTGGCCTTCAATGCATAAGGATATCAAGAAGTACGTTCGTAGGTGTGATGAGTGCCAAAGGGTAGGAAGACCAACCACATCCAATGAAATTCCCTTGCAGCCTCAGGTAGTCCTTGAACCATTTGAAAAATGGGGATTGGATTTTATCGGCCCTATAGATCCTCCTTTGCAGGGAAAAGAGTATATTCTGGTCTGTACCGACTACATGACTAAGTGGGTGGAAGTGCAAGCACTACACATTGCTAGAGAAGAGCAGGTAGATGGATTTCTTTATAACAAAATCTTCCTCATATTTGGGGCTCCAAGAACAATTGTCACAGAACAAAAATGGTTTCTTCGGGAAGGAAAGATTGGGCTAGGAAACTACCGAAATCTATTTGGGCCTATAACACAACTTGGAAGTCAACCACTGGCTATAGCCCCTATGAGTTAGTCTTTGAGAAGAAGCACCTCTTGCCCATTGAATTTGAGCTTCAAACCCCTAGGACATCCATGGAATTGGGCACAGATCTTAAACGAGCCCAAATTGAGAGAGTCTTACAACTTAGTGAACTAGACAAACTCCGTATGGACGTCGTCCATTAAACTGAATTGGTCCAACAACAACGTAAGGTCTGGCATGGCAAAAATATCAAAGAGAAAGAATTCCATACTGGGGATTGGGAATTATATTTCAATTCTAGATACAAGGATCATCAAGGGAAACTCGGGATACACTGGCTTGGACCATACGATATTTCTGAAGTGTTTGCTAATGGTTCAGTCCAGTTAAAACCAATTGATGGCGACACTCGAACTCTTCTGGTTAATGGACACCAATTGCGTATCTACCATAAACTTGTTAACAAGGAAGCGTTTATGAAAATGGTAGAAACACAGGGAGAAATCCATTGCATTGACTCTGTCGTGGTAGAGTCAATATAGTTGTTAAACAAATAACCCCATTAAAAAATAAAAATAAAAAAAATCATCATTTCATTTCTGAAAAATTTCTTCAATTTCTTCATCAACTCCACCATTTGGACTTGGCTAAAGTTTTGTCTATATTTTGCAAGACTTCATCTTTTGACAAACCCAATTCTGGCGCACCCTGTTGCGATGCTTCAGAATTGTTGCTGCGATGCTTTGGAATTGTTGTTGCGATGCTCCAGAATCTACACATCAGATTGGTTCCACTTCTCGTCCTGATCCTGCATTCTAACACATCACTCAATAGTGCTTTGGGAAGTCAAGGCCAAAGTGTCACAATTTTCTTCCTTTCGGCTGCATTTTTTCAGTGATGCTCCAAAATTCTGTTGTTCCTCTTCCAGTTGCATCTTTTCAGTGATGCTCCAAGATTCTGTTGTTCCTCTTCCGATTGCATCTTTTCAACGATGCTCTGGAATGTTGCTTAGATGCTTCGGAATCCTGCTCGGATGCTCCAAAAATTTTGGTTGTTGCTCTGCTGCATCTGTCCAACAATGCTCCATAATCCTCAATCTACTTACTATGTTCCGATGACATCTCTCTATGATAATTACATAAATCTCTTCTTCTCTATTTCGGTTGCATTACTCGATAATGCTCCAAATTTTTGTATAAATTTTGTCTTTCCAAGTTTTTTTAATTTTTGCTAAGTTCCGTGCATGCTTATTCTTTAATGTCGCTTCGAGATCTGCTCCCTTATGATTATTACGCCACATCACATCAAATCTTTCCATAGTAAATACGATTATTATGACACCTTTTTTTCATAATAATCTCCGCCATCACTTCAACCATTCCATCCATGCGATTATTATCCGCTACCACCCTCGCCAACCATATGACTATCTAGTTACGTTAGCACAAGTGACGTTTGATCTAATGACAAGACTTAAGGTATGTGCAAATTTATTTATTAAAATGGTTAGTATTTATTTTGAATAAAGGTTAATTAATTGGCATGATCCGTTCCCCTTGTAACTTTGAAACTTGTGCCCTTTACACGATTGATAAGAGTACAACAACAGTTGTAATTCCCCATGAAAGACCATCATCATTATGCAGTAAGGTGACAAGCAAGCTGGTAATTAATTCTTTCCTCATAGAGTATATCGACACAAAACTCTTTTTCTTTCTATAATCTAGAGAAGCAAGTATTTCAGAGTTCTGTAAAATTCATCGAGAAACAAAGGAAATGGGAGGTGCTAAGAAAAAGTTTGAGCCAACCTCTACATTGCAATTGCTGACATTAAGCAATATAGCAACTTTATTTCAAAGGGTTGGATGGCTGGACTTCATGATACAATTTGAAGGGTACACAAAATAGCTAGTGAAAGAATTCGTTGAGAATTTTGCAGATGGGAAGACTGTGGTGCGCAGGAAACCATTCCGTGTAAGGACGAAAATCATTGCTCATATTTCTGGTCTTGAGAATAAATGAACTCATTTGAATGAAAACATCCACGTCCCCTATCAAATATTAATAGAGTTGTTCCATAGGGAAGGGGCACCCAAACCTGTAATGACCATAAACACCAAGGGAAAAATAAGGGAATTCATAAAATGTCTATTCCAGAATCCTGGAGGTTTGTTGTAGCCTGGATTATTAAATATTTCACTTGTGAGAGACAAATGACTATAGTAGTGGGACCCGCTTTCCACCTCCTGACTCATTTGTGCCATGACATTGAGGACCCTACACTTAGGGTAAATTTGCCAGCTTTTCTCTGCCACTCAGTCACTTCTATGATTGAAAAGTATAAAATTGGGATGGGACCCCTTAAACATCATGGTCTGATATAGTTAATATGTAAATACCATTTCCACAATAAGCCAGAGAAGAAGTGGCAAAGGTTTCTACGAAAATTTGAAAATGAAGAGCTAGGAAGGTCACTTGAGGAGGAAGAATCCTCTAAACAAAAGGAGCAGTCTGTAGAAGAACCCTCCTCAGAGGCATTAGGTGCCCCTGAATCCCAATATATCTCCATGGTTCCCAGCGGTGATGTGCCAGAAACCTTGCCAAATGAATTACAAACCCCAAGGCAGGAAGGGGAGGTGGGAATTGTGCATTCCAAAGAAGAGGAGGAGCCTCCTCGAAAGAAACATAAATGAAGCAAAGTTGTTTTTCAAAAAACTCCTCCTCTATGGAGGAGTAAACGGTTATCTTTAGGGGCTAATAAAATCGAACCCCAAGATGTAGGCAGTACTTCAAAGAGGAAAAAGGCCAGGACTCCAATAAAGGTGGTAGAAATTGATAGTCCACCTGATAATGAGGAAATAGGTGAAGCAGGAAAGCAAGGGGATGAAATTCCCAGGGAAAAGGACAAAGAAACCCTATCACCTGAAGAACAGGAAGGAGAGAGAACACAATCGCAACACTCAAAGCAGAATGAAGATGAACCTGTGGGAGGATTCTCTCCTTTCCATGATAGACTGGGAAGTATACTTGAATTTGTGCAAAAATTGCCTCATGCAACTCCTCATGCATCCTTCTCTATGGATACTGATGAAGAAGAAGACATACCTCATATTGATGGAGAAATTCCTTGCTCCTCCTTACCTGAAGACATTGAAGAAGGAAGTATGCCTCATATTGAGAATACCAAAGAAGTAGAAGAAGTGCTTCCTAAGAACACTGAGGCAAAAAATGTACCCCATATTGATGAAAAAGTGGAAGAAGTGCCTCACTCATCCCTTCCTGAGGACACTAAAGAGGAAAATGTGCCTCATCTTGATGAAGAAATTCCTCATGCATCCTTCTCTGTGGACACAGGGGATGAAGAATCCATTCAGAGAAATGAGGAATTAGAAAATTTAAAGATAGAAATTGAAGGGTTGAGAGCCAGGTTGTAGGATGACGAAGCACAAATTAACCAACAGAAAGAAGAAATTGGGGTGCAAACTGCCATTGTACATAAAAGAGATTAGAAAATTTCCAAATTGACTGTGCAAATGGAGGAAAAAGACAAGCTTATTGAGCAGCTACAATACCAGATCCAACAATGGAATCAAAGGGAAAGCAACATCAGGATGCTCTGTGTGAAAAAAAAGAAGTGTATTCAAGATTTGAAAAGAATTTTATGCAATTATTCAGTGCTTTTGAAGAAGAAAAGAATTGACAAGAAATCGAGTTAAATGCCTCTGTGAGTAAAATTGTGGAGCTAGAAAAAATTTTGCAGGAGAGTGACACTCAACCAATCATGGAATCAAAGGGGACACAAACTAAACCTATTGTTATAGACTAGTTCCAGGTATGTATTCCCCCAATGTTAATGAAATGGATAGAGCATTGTTACCTCTTGAAGGATGTGGAATTTGAAAATAATAGGTTAAAGAGGGAATTAGTCATGTTAAAAGAATCTTGCCATCAGGTATATAGGGTAAGCAAGATGCCTATGAAATTGGTGAATTGTTATTAGCCTGTAGAAGACCATCTAGGTTGTACTCCATGTTTCTTAATGAGTAGCTTTTAAGATGGAAATTGCAAAGAATTCGCCAAAACCAACCTCATAACCTCCATGACAAGGAATTTGTAAAAGTATTTGTTGAGTCACTCCCTGAACAACAAAATTTGTTGTGTGAGTTATTTGTTCACAATTTTCTCTTAGAAAAGTACCCAAATTTCTTTATTAACTTCTTTGTGGGAGAAGTAGAATTAGAACCATTCCTGTCCACTATGAAAAATAAAATTTACTGGCAAGAAAAATCTAAAGAGTATGCTTAGGCAGAGAAGACTGTAGGGTTGCAGATGAGATACCCTCATAGGAAGCCTCTCTCTTTCAAGAAACAATTTTTGGGTGTCAAACTTAAAAAGGAAGTATAGGTCAAATACAATAACAATATTAGGTTGTGTCATAATTACTTTGAAGAATAGGGGCCACATTTAATAGGACCAGCATGGCATGCATGTGAAGAGAGGTATACTCCTCTCCCTATGCATCTCAAGAAAAGGGAAATAATTTCACCCCTTAATATTAGATGGTCCTACGGAAGAGCGGTAGCTTTAGTCAAAATTCTTGAAGAATTAAAGATCAACTTGATTGGTATGAGGTACATACCTCCCTTGCTTCTTTCACCACCTCCTTCAGTGTATACCAATCTAGACTAGAGTGAATTTTTTTTTTCCAGATGGAGACAAAGAGTTACTTTTTATCAGGGATTCTTGAGGAATCCAGAGGTATTAGACACAAAGGCAGATTATGTGTATGATCTCAGTGCTAAGTATGAGGAAATGAATAGAAGGAATGATGGACAGGGGACACACTAGAGAGCAGGAGGACCTGCTTGGACTTAGGAAGGGGATGAAATGATGAGGTAAAAATAACCTCATCAGTATAATGGGATCAATATGTAAATCTAAAACCTTTTTCCTTAATAACCTTGCCAATTGATTACCTTTAGGAAAAATAAGTGCTCTCTTTCTATCAATAAGCGTACAAACTTTATTTATTGAAGTTGATCGAATTAAACTAACTTATGTTGATTTAATGGTTTAGTCTTTGAGTATTTCACAGGTCAACTCCACTCCCAATCACCATTCCAGTTAGAAGGGAAATGAATGTGGATCTTAACACTTTTGAAAACTAGCGAGCGGGCATCAGAATTCCAAGAGCACACGTTTAGGCCGAGTCTTTATAATTTTGTTATTTTTCAATTTCAAAAACTTTATGGCTCATGCGAGCCTCTTTAATATTGTATATCATGGGCTTTAAAGTCCCTTGGCTATTGGAAATCTGTTAAGAAGACTCTGTCGACTGAAAAATAGGATTTTTGTTAGTCATTTTTCATATAAATATGTAACTATTACAAATAGTAGAGAGAGAAGAAGATTATCGTTATGTTGTCAAATTGTCTTTTGAGTAAAAAATACCATATGAATATGAGTTTTCTCGCCACTCTTTGAATTACTGTGTAATATGGGTGCATCTTTGGAATGAAGTAACTTAGAGATTTTTCCAGTGCATGTGATTTGAAGTAGCAGTAGACATGCCTGAGAGCTATCCACTCGAAGGTTATAGATAGATAAGTATACTATTTCCTATTCTTCATTTTCTTTTAGTAGTTAATATTTGAATTTGCATTTCATTCCATGAGTATATGTTATGTTGTTAGTGTCAAGCCTGCAGGTTGCAACTAAGTCGATAGTTTCTGAGCTTAACATTTGAATTTTCGGAGCACCTATCTTCAGTTGATTCTGATTAATGGTTTTGTGATTAGTAGTTGGCTTGTTATCTTTTGCATTAGATAAATGTTTCCTAATTTATTTACATGTTTTACTTCTTCAACAATTTATGCATTCTTTAGAGTAATCGTTTCCATGCTTTCAGTTTAGTGGTAATGCTTTTCAGATTCTTAGTTTTCTATTTTCTGGGTTGAGTCATTTTCTCGCTTTCTAGATAGATGATTTATTTCTTTCGAGATTAAAGGCCCCTTAGTTTAGAACTTTTATTCAGTTGGTTAGTGTTTTAGAAGTTTGAAAGAGAGAAGTTGATATGTCCTCTATTGCATACAACCGTTGGACACTGCCCGGTCGACATATTGATGTGATTATTCACTAAAGTGTTAGGACCTAATGACATCCTGTTAGATATGTTGTGGGAAATCTACTTGAACTAGCCATGAGGGTCAAGCAAATGTTGATACCTTAGAATGTTGAGTGAAGGAATAATCCAATGATGTTGTTTTGATTTTGATTGTTTTTTGGATGTTTTTGATTTTTGGTGTTTTTTAGATGTTTTTGTTTTTTGTTGTTTTTTAGATGTTTTTGATTTTGATAATTTTGAAGGTTATCTTGGTAGTTCATTGGTGGTAAAACTTATTGTTGGGACTAATTGTTTTGAAGGTTACCCTGGTAGTGTGTTGGTGGGATACTTTATTTTTGGGACAAACTATTTTGAAGGTTACCCTAATAGTGTGTTGGTGAGACACCTTGTTGTTGGGGCAAACTATATTGGAGGTTACCCTGATAGTGCATTGGTAGGATACCTTGTTGATGGGATGAATTGTTTTGAAGGCTACCCTGATAGTGCATTGGTGGGATACCTTTTTGATGGGATGAATTGGGAAGGGTACCATGTGGCACACCTTGTTATTTGGACAATGCCTAGATCACAACGTGAGCTAGAAGACATAGATCAAGATTTATTCTGAAGCAATATATAAGTACTTTCCCCCCAATGTCTAGCAATGTAGGTGATGGAGTATCTTGTGATAAGATAACATGTTTGGATAGAGTATTCCCCTTTGGATAATGGCTCATTGCTCAGATAATGCTGCATAGGATAGGATCAAAGATAGTGACCCATGCCAAGATGTTTTCCATAAGCAAGTGTAAAGTATACACTAAACATTTATCAAGATCAAGGTAAGTTGGATTTGGATAAAAATGGATTGGATTTATTATGGATAAGCTGAGATGCTTCCACCTAAAATGGTGCATGTAGATGCTCGATTCTACACATGACGCCTGTTTTCTAGGTTTTCATCATGGTACTTTTCCAAAGTGCCACCATAGTGGTTTTCACTAGAGGACAATTTTTCTCTTGATTATTTTCTTGATTTTTTTGATGTCACACAAGATGCATGTTTACTAGGTTTTCATCATGGTGACAATTTTTTGCTCATGTTGAACCACCTGGTGATGTTGATGTAGATACTACTGGTGCTAATATGGGTGTTGTTGTTGTCATGATGTGCCAATGATATCTCGCTTGAAGGAGTTGTTTTGCTAAGATACAGGTGCTTGAATGTAACCCTTGACAATTCTTGTTTTCTTTGTCGCTACTGAAGTCAAACTTCCCTTGATGCACACATCGCGATAGGGTGCCTTTAGAGTCCTTATGATAAAGAGTTACAACCAATACATGGTCAATGCGAGATTTGGATATCATGGGTGGTGAAATGTGTTGAGATTCAAATGGATTGGTTGATCGTTTAAATTTTTTGACTCTCCTATCTTGGGATGATGAGAAATGATGGGTGGATATGGATATTTGATTGGGACCAACTTCTTGATATACCTTGTAGGTCACTCTTGAAGCTTTATTTTGTATTGTTGGACATCTTTGATGAATGAACTTCCATTTTTTATTTTTCCCCATAGTTTCTTTGACTAATGGAGTTTGATAGGGATGTTTTTCTTGCTTTTTCTTTTGTATCCATTTGTATTTGTTTTGTCCATTTTGCTTTGCTGATTCTTTTGCTTTAATGATTTCCTCTTTTATTTGATATAACTTTTTTCTCTTGTTGGTCCCAATTAGAGGGTGGAAAAATATGTGGATAATGATTCATGATATGAATGGTTGTAGCATTGGTAGCAATTTCATTATAAAGACTCTTCATGCTCTCTATGTTGATGCTTGCATTAGATAAAGTTGCCCCCAGTTTTATAAAGGCATCACTAATTTTTTAGATCCCTTAATTGCTAAATAACCAAGACCTTGATGCTTAGGATTGCCAATAATCTGCATTGGTTCCAGGATACCCTGTTCATGTAGGCCTAATCCTTTGCCTTGATAATTCATTTGTTGAAATTTTACTTGCAATAGGATATGATTTACCTTGGAAACAAGGTGTTAATCCTTCTCTGCTCTATTGTGGATCTTCAAAGGTGATAGCTTCTTCATTTATAAGAAAGCTTGCCCTGACAAAGGTAAGTGGTCCAAGTTTATAAGTGATAAGATCCTCCATATGTGGGATAACTTCCTGATTTATATCTTCATCTTGATCTTGGGAAATATTAGGTTTTAATGATTCTTCAAGAGGTTTTGATGATTCACTGTCCACGTAAAAGTCTTCCTCATGATTCATTTTTGATATGCCTTCACGTGATGTATATGAGTTACAATTTATGTAGAAGTCTTCTGCATGATCCATTTCTGATGTCTCTGGATTTTGCTATATCTTGACCACGTGTAAAAATGTTAGGAGTAGGAGATTCTTGTTCCTTGGTAAGGATATCAAGAGTATGAGACTCTTGTTTTGAATGAAGATCATCTACATTTCCATTAGGAGTAAGCATCTCAAGGGTAGGTGTATGTGTGCTTGGTGTATGGATTTGTTCTTCTTTTGGGTAACATTAGATGTCTTGGAAGATATATGCCAAGTCATTGTAGTATTTTGATGATAGGGATTCTTGATCTTGACTTTGTGTGGTATTATCTTCAATATGCTTTGGTTCATGCTCTTAACATGAATCAATTTCAAAGAATGGATTACTTGTAAAGGATCCTTGGATTTCCTTGAAATATGGACATATGGGTGATGGCTCTTGGATTAGATTTTTTGCATTGGGTATAAGTGTTGGATTAAGAGTCCCTTGATCATCAATATGTACTATCATGAGGTTGGATGATGTCAATATATCTTGGAATAAATCATTGCTAGACTTGGGTGATTGATTTTGATCATGCTTGGGATGAAATTCTTGATGTATGTCCTCTTTCTCATTGGATGATGTAGAGAAATTTTCAACACAATTCGTGATAGATAGCTCTTGATTGTTGTTTTCAAATTTGGAGGTTGAGATATTTTCATTGTTGTCATTAGTGTTTGAACCTTGAATGTCATCTTCAATAGCTATTTCTCTTTGATCAATAAGATATTGGATGATATTTTTGAGTTCTATGCGTTTTTTCATTGTGTGACCCTTGATTTTGTGGATCTCACATAGTTCGTACTTGTTATACCAAAGGAGTTTAAAGTTTGATTCACCATAACTTGGACTGTCATTGATTTTGATAAGGTCTTGTTGTACTAGTTTGTGCATGATTACCTCTAAAGTCTCTCCCAATGGGGTGAATTTCCTTCTTGGTTGATCCTATTTCCTCTGTTGCCCTCCTTGATTTGTTTGCTCTTGATTTTGTTGTTTTTTGATTGATTGTTTTGGTAACCGAGTTGATTATTATTTTGTAACTACAAGGTTATGTTGTTAGTAGGTGTGTTCATTTGGTTTGGAAGGATATTATAGCCTTGTTGTCTAATGATGTTTTTTTGATCATAGGTGGGTTTTTTGTGAAGTCCTTTTTGTGTGTTGTAGGTACCTTGAGGGTGGGGTGGACCTTGATATTGAACTTGAGGAATCCTTTGATCTTGAGTTTGAGGTGTGTCTTGATGTTGCAAAACTCCTTGATACTATGTTTGAGATACATTTTGGGGTTGTGGAACTCCTTGATATTGTGATTGAGGTACATTTTGATATTGCATTTGAGGTACACCTTGGTATTGTGGATTTTCTTCTAGCAATTGATGTTATCAATTCACTTGATGTTGTGGAAATAGACTTTGTTGTTGATATGAATCAATGTTTTGATGAGCATTATGAAATTTTTGATATTGCGACCCCTTTTTTGGAGGGTGTCCAAAGCATTGTTGATAAAGTGCGTCAATTTTTTTCTCAAGTGGATCTATGACAATTTGATCTTGGTGTTGTTTCAACACTACTTGTTGTTGTTGTAACTCTTGATAAGTTAGATTTTTATATGGATGGGGATTTTGATTGACATCACCCATGTGATAAGATGCTTTAAAACCTTGATTAGAGGAATCCATAGTTGATATATCATTGACATTTTTGGCATAAGATGTCCCCATGGGTGTATAGAGTGGAACCAAATTTGGGCAATAGATTGAAGTTGAAATTTTGTTAGGGATGTTATGGTTGTGTGCTTAGGATGTCCTGATGCTCAATACCCTGTCATAAGGTCACTCAGTTTATATCCCCATGGGTTACTTCGACCGTTTGTGGTTTTTGTTGGGGGTATACTAGCACTGCTTTTGTCTGCTTCCATTTTTCTTCTATGTTGTGAATGTGTGGTTTTCATAAACAAGCTTCAAGATCTTTGTGAATGTTTTATGAATCTTAACTATGGAAAAGGTTGAATTGGAGCAACTGGTCACCAAATGGTCATAAGGTGAAAGTGTTGGTGTTTTGATATGGTTGTTATGAAGCTCAAGACCCTAAGGTTTGAGTGTTGTTTTGGAATGGTACTACTTTCATAAATCAAAATGTTGAAGGACTTGGGTCGATATTTCACTTCCTTGTCTAGAGGATATGTTGTCGAAAAGCTTACTTGAACTAGCCGTGAGGTTCATGCAACTATTGATATCATAGATGTTTGAGTGAAGGAATGGTCCAAGTGGTTTTTCTTGATTTTGATTTCTAAAAGGTAGGATGGAAATAATGGATGAAGGACTATATGAATTTCTTGGTTTCCAATTGCTTCATTTCTAAAATGACCTTGTAACCAGTTTTGGATTGTTTTGTGCAAAGGAAACCTTTGTGTAATTTGTTTCCAATTTGAGAAAATTTTCTCCCAATTGTTTGCAAGTTTAGGCTTTGTTTTTCCTCAATTCCTCTATGTTCTGAGTATGGAAAGTGACACATCAATATTTATCTGACTAAAAAAAAAAAGAATACACCTATGTGACCGGTGTGTCTATGGCTTTAAGTTATGAAATCATGATACCTAAGCCATAGTTTCCAATGTTTATTTTGAGCCAATGTAGCCTAAAATTAAAGCCTGAATATTCAAAAACCTTTAAGGGGATCCTTTAAAGAGTGCAAATACATGACTTCTCTTAAAATCATACACTAAGTTAAAGGGTTTGTGATTTTGATAAATATGTTAAGTGTTTGTTTTTATGTGTGCATCTTAGATCAAGCACAATGTTTGATGTCAAATTTGTTTTGAATGCTTTTGGAAAGTTTTAGATAAACAAACATCACAATATTAGAGATAGAAACCGTTGTTTTAGGTAGGTTTTCCTCATGCCCCGAAGGGATTATTTTACATGCAACTTATGGCATGGGCCTGGAGTTAGACATAGAAAGTAACTTCTCAAAAGTAAATTTTGATGCACCACTTTCAAAGAATGTTTTTGGATAAAAGGGTAGCTTCTAAAAATATTGGTTCTTAGTCATGGTTTGGGATTATTATTTTTGGATCTCTATACATGAGATGTTTTTCTCAATTAAGAGGCCTCCCAGCCCTTATGGGTTTTTATGTATCACACAGATACTGGGGGAGGCTGACATCGGTATATAACAACAACATCTAATGGATGATGAACTTTCCTCACACCCACAATAATTTATATATGGGACCAAAATAGAGTGCCGCTTGGGATGCCTTTGAGTTCTCAAACATGGGATGTGTCTCAAAAGGTAGGCCCTTTAAAGGTATTCTTTGAAGTAAAAAGTTTGAAACTCAAGATGATTTTTGTCACCCAAGATTTCCAAAGAGGCGTGATGGGAGAGGATAGTCACCTAGTTTTCCAAACACGGAATACACTTCATTGCAATTTGATTCTTTTTAAGCACCTCAAGCGGTGCTATCCCCAAAAAGTGTGAATAAGATAGCAATGGTTCTTTTTAAAGCATCCAATAGAAGTGTTCTATATATCAATCAATGAGATAGCAAAGGTACAATACAAAGATTGATTTGTTCATTTTAACCCCAAAACTAAGTGTTTCTAAATTGATCCTTGTCTTACTTGGTCAAAAAATTTAAATCGTGTGTTTGTCAACAAAGGGAAATCACTAGTTCAACAAAAGAATCAAACATTCAGAGAAAAATTAATTGAAAACTTCAAAACATCCATTTTAGAGCAACAATTTGAAAGCATTTCATTTGTGGGATTCCTTTTAAGCACCAAATTGAAAGTATTTTTCTAACTTAGAAAGATTGAAAAAGATTCATTTTTAGAGCACTAAATTGAAAGCATTTTGTTTATGGGGTTCATTTTAAGCACCAAATAAATTATTCTCTAACTTAGAAAGCTTGAAAATTCAAAACTCTTTGACAGTTTGTCTTCCCTGTAACAAATGTGTTAGTTGTTTTTGAGATAACCATCAATCATACTCTTGAAAATCCTACATAAGTTACACCATTAGTACCTATCACACATTCAAATTAGGCACTTGTTAGCATTAAAAATCAAATTTTAACCTACAGATTTCAGACATAAATTAACAGAGAAAAATCATAGGAAAAATAGTCAATAGTGCCCTTTGTCAAAGAGCAAAGTTGCCAAAAAAAGTCAAAAGCACCGAAAAAGATCAAGTGCTAAAATAAAATGCACAAAAGTATGTCAAAAGCGCCAAAACAAAGCAAGTGCTAAAATTAGATGCACAAAAGTATGTCAAAAGCACCAAAACAGAGCAAGTGCTAAAATTAGATGCACAAAAGTATGTCAAAAGCACCCAAATAGAGCAAGTGCTAAAATCAAATGCACAGGAGTAGGTCAATAGTGCCCAAATAGAGCAAGTGCACCAGAATCAAAGTCAAAAGCACCAGAATCAATGTCAAAAGTGCCAGAATTAGTGTCAAAAGTGCTAGAACCATGAAAGCAACTACAAAAATCTTCTAGAACCTATGCGTGAATATTTTTCCAAAGCGCCTCCAGAACCTGTAACTTTAATTTTTGCTCAGAAAATAGTTAGTGTTAAGGACCGGGGTCCCACCAGGCATGCTAGAATGTGTGAGGGGGAAAATATGAGAGTGTAAACAAGATAATTGCAATGAAATATAAACTAATCTAATTAAAAAAAAAGAATCTAGATCTATTCCTTCACTCACGAAATGAAACTATAAAGCCAATGAATTCAAAAATGTTATTGAAAGAAGAAAATAAACTTGAGCGCAAAACAATACAATCTTACCATCCTGTGTCAAAGTGTATTCGTAGGATGTTGGGTTGTTCATATCATTGTGAAGCCTCCATTATTACATGTGAGAGCTTTGAAGAACGACATGTGTGTTTGATCGAAGATGTGTGTTGAAGCATCGTCAATGTTGGTTATGATCTCGACAATACTTCGTTGTGCAAGATAGGTTGATTCTTCAATCCTTTTTTTGTGAGGAAAGAGGTTTGTTATATAGAATTTGTGATTTGAAATGGATGATCAGTATTGTGTAGTAGAATATCTTGATCGACGGTCAAAAGATGTTGAGATGATTTAGATGGGCATAATTTGTGCAAAATAGATTACGTAATTAGTGTGATTGAATAAATAGATTGAATAATCTGTAGGATTGAGAAATAGATTGATCAGTCAGAGATTAGATTGATCAGTCAAGGATATAGATTGAGCAATTAGTGGGATTGAAGAATAGATCGATCTGTTAGGAAATAGAGTGAGCAATCAATGATTCGTAATTTACTCAATTAGGAAAGTGGTTGAGAATGATTAATTAATTAATTTTTTTGGAGTTGAATGTGCAAATCAAGTTTGAATTTTGCAAGAAAAGTTGCATTAGTTTGATTTGATTTTTGATGATGTTTGGAATAGTTTATTCAAATTATTCAAATTTGGAGGGAAAGTGAGTTAATTAAATTATTATGATTTTAATAATTTAATCGACTTAGGGAAATAAAGTGAATTAGCGACATAATTAAATAATTGGCATTATTTAATTAATCAGAGGAATAACTTTAGATTAGAACTTTATTAAATAAATGAAATTTATTTAATTGGTCAAAATTGATGAAAAAGTGAATTAATTAAATAATGTCGTTTTATTCAATTAATAGCATAAAATTAGGGTTTTTGATGTAATTGATGATTTGAGGATGAATTAATTAAATAATGTTAAATCACTTAATTAATAGACAAATATGAGAAATGATAATAATTAAATAATAATGTATTATTTAATCAGAAGGGTGAGAGTTAGTTAAATAGTGTTGTTTTTCCAGTCAGGACAATTTTAGGTGTCTACAATTGTCTATGGAGTTGGCTCTAAACCACCAGATTTACATTTGTATATAGTAGTGTAATTTGATACTTACTACGACCCACCTTGGAACCAGGCTACCCCAAAAAATATACCTATAACACCAATATCTCTAGGTAATCATAGAAAAATACCACTATCCATGGCATGGGCAATTGCCATACATAAATCCCAAGGACTCACGCTCAACAAAGCAACAATAGCATAGGTAAAATAGAAAGATAAGTCTTAAGTTTTATAGCTATATCTATATTTAAATCAATACAAGCCCTTCAAATATAACCACCATTCTCATTCAATTGATATTCAAGAATGAAAAATAATCTATACACAATTATCAAGAAAAAGGAAGATCCCCTGACTACAACTGATCTCTTTATGATGAGTACATGTACACATATTTAATTGCACCCTTCTATAAATAAACTATATTTTTTCTTTTTCTAACCATCTTCATATTATACATGTTAAAAAAATGAATACAAAACTAATTTACTCACAACTTCATTTGTAATAGGTGGTTGCTTTATATTTGTATATATCTACAACAAGTGCATTAAACATACTACCAATTGCTCTCCTTAACACCTACTTTCATTTTTTCTACAATTCATACCATTTTTATAAAAATACAATGCATTTATTATGTAACTCTACTAACTTCTTCTTTGATTGTGTAGGAAAAAATAAATGAACAACCAAAAAACTGTGTACAGGGAATTTCTATTACAAGCACATGAAATCATTGACAACAAAATCGTCACAATTGAAATAGTTACAAAATATTCATTCCATTTCCTATGAAAAAAATACATGAACAACAAAAAAATTTAGAACCACATGTTTCCAGGTGGCTACTTTATATTCATATGTTTTTGCAACAAGTGCATTATACATGCAACCAATTCCTCTTAACAAATTTTTTTGGAACTTTTTTGCACCATTGATATGCAACCATGAATATAAGTATTATGTAAATATTCTAACTTCCACTTTGACTATGTAGGAACAAAATACATGAACAAGCAAAAAAATTTGTGTCGACTCATCTCAATTAAAAAAAAAAGAATCAACAACAACAAAATCATCATTGAGGTGTGAAGATGGAATGCCAATTTGAAATCCAAGGAAAATATTGGTGCACATTTGCATGTAATAGAAGTCAAAGAAGCAAATATTAAATGTGCATCAACCTTTTGTCACCTCAAATATGATCTATGAGGAAAGGATATTTTAATTTTCTAGATATAACATTAACTATCCCCTATAAAGGATGATAATTAGTAGGGAACATGTGTTGATATGATGTAATGATCTAAATGGGGTGATACTCAAAAATTCTAGATGGATAAGAATATGGAATGTAGCATGACCATATAAAGACTCCTTTCGATTACAACCAAATGGAATCATTGACAAAAAAATTCCCACAATTTTAATTATTATGAAAGTTTCATTCAATTTTCTAAAAGAAAATATGCATTACCAATGTTTTGTACATTTTCCATACAAGATTGTATATATTTCAAACTATACTTCAATATCATATTTACTTACATAGAATTCTCTATCGGCGTAACCATTGCACCCCCCAATACAAGTGCTAGTATATATAAAGATAATATAGAATAATAATAATAACTATTAACTATAATACTTACATATTTATATTTGATGATTTTTATTGTATAATATAATATATAATAATAGTATATTTTTATATATGTAATATTATATATAATATTAAAAATATAATTATACTAGAGAAGATATATTTTGTATATTAATTATATATTGTATTATATTTAAATGTTGATTTAATTTGTACTATGTAAGAATACATTAATTACTAATTATAATAGTTTTAGATTTGTATTTAATAATTTTTATTATAAAATAAAATATACAATAATAATAATTTTTTTATATATAATAATAATACGACTTCATCATTTGATAAGGTATGGTTAATTAATTATAATAATTTTAGAAATTTATTTAATACTTTTATTATAAAATATATAATAATATAATTTTTATATAATAATAAATATAAAATTATATTATATATAATTAAACTTATAATATATAATATATAATATAATATATATTATATTATATTGAATGATTTCTAATATAAAATATAATATGTACCAATATATATAATTTATAAATAAGGGGGAAGGAACTTGTGGGGGCTTGGCAATGCTCTGGGAGATGAAAAGACATCTCCCTCTCTGCTCTGGAGTCCATTGCCGCCAAGGATACAATGCTTTTAGTTCTTTCTGTAGTCTATGGTCGTGTCCTTTGTCTTGCTACTATCATTTTGAGGTGATCCTAGGTGTTGATCTTTGATTTGCTTGCTTTGTTTTTGCCTTTTTAAATTGGGATTCATGGGATCTTGGGTTGGTTTGGTACCCGCTATGGTTTTGGTCGGCTTCTCACACATATGTGATTTTGCATCTATGTGAGAGTGTATGGACGTGGATATGATGATTGAGAGTGGGGAAAACATTAAAGTAAATAATGAAAGTTGCAAAACACTCAAAGAAGTTGTGCAAATAGAAGAAGCTGAAGCATTGTGCCCAAAAGTTGCATTCAATGTGAGAGTCAGAGACTACAGTGGAGGGGTCAGGGGGAAAAGGAGGTGAGGGAGGAGAAGGAATCGAAGGAGGTAAGGATCCTATGTCGCCTAGGGTTCTGAGGTTGTCTCCCAACAAGGAAATGGTTAATGCTATCCAAAAAGAAGAAAATAGGTTTTCTTTGCTTGCATGGATATTAATAACCTCCCTACTAGAAATTTCTTTGATAACTGGCTAAATTTGGTTTGGGGGAAAAAGTGTGGAATCCATGTTACCTTTTTTCGCATGATTCAAAAAGGCATGTTTGTTGTTTTTTTTAAAGTAGTGCAATGCATAAAAGGGTTTTAGAAAAGGAATATTGGAGTATTGGTAGGTCCTTGTTTAAAGTTATTCCTTGGTCCCCTGAAGCTACTTACAAAGAAATAATAGTCTATTCAATTCCAAGATGGGTAAGCGTTAAAAATGTTCAACCCCAAATGTGGTTTTTGCTTATGCGGTTGCTTCAGAACATTGGTAAAATATTACAAATTGAAAAGTCTAGAGTTACTTTGCCACATTTAGATGCTCGGTTACTTGTTTCTTTTCATACTAATGTAGAACTTTTGGATTCCATAAAATTTGAATATAATAATAGAATATTTAGATGTGATTTGGAACCTTTGGGTGGATTGAATTCTTGCTTCCTTTGTAAAATAGATGGATACCAAAAGAGATATTTTCCAAGATTTGTCTATAGAAAAAACAAAGATAGAGACCCCAAAGCTACCTTTAACAACCAAAAATACCATGGAGTGTCTGTAAATTAAAACACAAAAAATGGAAACGTTGAAAACCCTAATAACCTAAACTCTCTTGGGGGCACTAGCAACCTGACACTGGGGAAGCAACTAGTTGATCAAAATAATAACAACCAAGAACAAAGTAGAGATAAAAATGATTCTCCAAACTCGAGTAACATGTTGGTAGACTCTGGAAACAAAAACTCAAACCCCACACCTTGGTGGAGGATTGTAATATGGATAGTAACCAAATGAAAGATGATGTGTAGAATGAAACTACAAACGAACTTGAAATTGGTACAAAAAAAGAAAAAGGAATGCTCAAGAACTGGCTTTAGAAATATTGAAAGAAAAAAGAAAACTAAGGGACTTAGAGAAACCCCCAGACCCCCTCGAGGCTGGAAATGGTGTGGAATTCGATGGTTTTCCTTATGATGAGGATTATAAGAAAGAGAACAGAGAGTCAAATTTTGAAAATCCACTATTTGAAGAAGTGAATAGTGAGCCAAAGTCCAAGAGTAAAAACCCTAACAAAACCAAAGATAATAAGAAATGGAAGGAAGTAAGTAGGATTGGGAGTTCTTTGAAGCCAAGAAGGAAAGGGAAAGGTGAGGACATCCTTGCCTATTTTGACAGGTTATATAAGAATCATAAGCCCCCCAATAATTGGTTAAATAATGACAATGAAAATTAAGTGCATAATTTGGAACATTCGGGGTCTTGAATCCCTTAATAGGGAGTATGTTCTAAGAGCCTTTTGCAATAGGAAGAAAGAAATGGACTACCTCCTTCTCCAAGAGGTGAATCCTATGGAGTTCCAATTGCATAATGCCGTAAGATATTGTTGGAGGCAAGCAGTTGCCTTCACCACTAATCATCAAAAGGGTAAAGGTGGATGTGCTATTTTGATTGGGCCTAAATGGAAACCCTATATAACTGCTAATGGGTGCTCTCCCTGTAATAGATGTTGTTGGGTGACCTTTGATAAGGATAGAATTTTTTTTTGGGGTTGTCATAGTTTATGCTTTGAATAATTATAGGTAGAGGGTTGAAGTTTGGAGGTGGTGTGTGAATAATCTACCTAAGGTCCCATGGATAATGGGTGGAGATTTTAACATGAAAGAATCTAAGGAAGAGAAGAGTGGTGGACACCCCTAGGGTTGGAAAGGCAATGAGTTTTCTACTTGAACATATTAAAAAAATTGTTATGCCTCTTTGACCCCTCAGAAGGAAAAAAAAAGATAGTAAGAGCATTTGGTTTACATGGTGCAATAACTAGAATGAGAAAAGAAGAGTTTATAGTGGGTTGGATAGAATCTATGTGCATGAAAACTTTTTCATCTTCAAGACTAGGAGGGAGTCTAATTGTATTCTAGTTGAGCCTTTAACATTATCTGATCACTATCTCATTAAGGCAACCATCCTCTTGAAAGATTGGGCTGCCACAACTAAGGGTATAACTAATGTCCCCTTTAAGCTTAGCACTTCCCTCCTTGACAGCCTTGATTGCTTGGAAGGAATAATAATGCTTAAAAGAATTAATACAAATCCGTTTCCAAGTAAATCTTCTATCTCTTCTTGGAACAAATTCACTTGTGGTATAAAGAGGCTTCTAAGAATTGTCAGCAAGAATATTGCAATGGATAGTAGAAGGGTGGAGTGCTCACTAAATGATGAACTATTGGATTCAGAAGAAAAAAATCAAACAAACAAGGATAATGAGGGGTTGATAAGCATGGTTAAGACACAAGGCATCAACTCATGAAGCTTCGAGTAAATAAAGCTCAAGATGTAAGGGTTAGAGAAAAATTGAATTGGGTAAAGGATGGTGACAAGGGTACTAAGCGCTTCTTTAATATGTTGAGAACCAAGCATGCTATTGAAACAATAGGCCCAATCAAAAATAATGATCAGTAGATTCAATATAATAATGAAATTCAGATGGTTTTTGCTCAATTCTATAAGAACTTATTCACAGTTGAAGATGACAATCCTCACTACAAAAAGGCTCAAGAGTTCTATAGAACTCTAATTCCAAGAAAAATTACTAATGAGATGACTAGCAAGCTAATGGAAAGAATTAGTAAGGAGGAAATTAAGTAGGCTATCATGTCATTCAAAAATGAGAAGTCCCTTGGTGAGGATGGGCTATCGGCTGAATTCTATAAAAAGAATCTTGAATTGTGTTGTTAAGGACATTTTTGATGTCTACAAGGAAGCAATAAACAAAGGTATCTTGAGGCCTGAAATTAACAAGGGAATCATTAAGCTACTACCCAAAGAGGGGGATAACTAGAGCAACATTAAAAATTGGATACCTACCACTTTATTAAATGTATCATATAAAATTTTGGCCAAGGTACTTGCAAGAAGAATGGCTCCTATTCTCCCCAGCATTATAAATACACTCAAACCGAGTTTATTAAGAAAAGGTATATATTGGAGAACTTGATAACTAGTTGGGAAGCCTTAGATTGGGCTAGAAGAAGCAATCAGAATGTTGGTATCCTACTTCTAGACTTTGAGAAGGCCTACGATAGAGTTGAATGGTCATTTGTGATTGCTATGTTGGAGGCTTTTGGATTCCTTGATGCATTTTGTGATATGGTGAGAGTATTTTTTAGAGATTCTCATGTGCAAGTTGAAGTCAATGGTGCACTATTTGAGGTCTTTCCCCTAAGAAGATCTATAAGGAAAGGGTGCCCATTGGCCCCCTCATTATTTTTGGTTGCTGCTAAAGCTTTATTTTATATCATAAGGACTAATATATTGGGACTTGAACTTAAAGGAATAACTCTCCTTGACAATTATACACTGCTAAATATATAGTTTGCTGATAATACAACCTTTTTCGCTAAGTTAGAAGAAGAGAATATTGACAACCTGATTAGGAGGCTTGATTTTTTTTTCCAAGCCTTGGGCTGAAAAAATTTAGAATCAAAGTCTATGCTTCTTAGTTGGAAGCAGACCCCTCCTAACTGGTACTCCAAGATTGCATGGCAGTGGCATGGGCCAAGTAAGATTGTGAGATATTTGGGGATCCTATTTTATGTGGAACCCTCACTAAAGGAAATGTGGAATTGGATGTTTACTGAAATTGAGAAAAAGTTAAAAGGTTGGAACAATAGTTACCTTTCACTTTCTAGGAGGGTGTAGGTTTTTCAAAAGATCCTTGCTTCATACTTTATCTACTATGCTTTCGCTTAGTTTATTGCAAGTTATCAAATTAGCAGGGTACAAAAGCTTATTAGGGAGTTTTTGTGGTTGGATGGTAAAGGGAAGAAGAGGAGGCATGATATGAACTAGCAATGGTGTTGTATTGGGAAGTTGGAGGGGGGCTTGGGGCCAAAAAACCTGAAAATTCAAGGTATCTCCTTAGGTGTAAAGTGGATTGTGAAGGCTTTATCAGGAAATAAGCCCTAGAAAATTTTAATAAGGAACAATTTAAAAGAGTTCCTAAGAAAGCTAAGAAGTGGCATGGTCTACATCTTCATGATATGTTGTTTGGGAATCATGAGGTGAAACCAGTTGGGTCGATAGTTTTTGCCAACATTTGGAGGGCCTGGGGGGCTGCAAGAGTCTTCTTATGTTGAAGAATGAGAATGGGGGTTTGTGCTTTGGTTTTAGATCAATATGGTGGAATCTTTATACTCTTGGCAAGCCATTGGCTCGGGTTAGAGGTTGTGCTACCCTCAAATGGGAAAGAAAAGTGGTCATATTTTTCAGTGATATTATGGACAGAGATGGTATAAAAAAAAGGGAACAATTAAAATGTGAATTCAATCTCCCAAAGACTCAAAAAAGAACCAACTCTATGATGGTAAAGGAAATGAGGCAATGTGGAAAATTTAATAATGATCAGAGATTGGAAAACTGGATATGGAAAGATGGCTCCCTGCTCTTTACTATCAAATCCATTAGTCTATATAGAATGCAAACCAACCCTTCTGAGATCCTAAACCATGTGAACAAGGGGTGGAACCTTAACCTTAGTAAACCTAAGTGGAACAAGTTTTTCAAAGTGTGCTGGTCCAGATACATTGAACCTAAAAGGTGTTGTTTTAGATGGTTACTTTGGTTAAAAAAGCTACTTCTTGGTCCTTGTATGACTTCTTGTAGTGTGTGCAATGAGGTCGAGAGTATTGATCATATTTTCTTTTATTTTCCTTATGCCCAGGCTATTTGGTCTATTTTTATGGGAAACTTGAGGGGGTGGGACAATCGGGTAAACATCTCTTGGTTTGAAATTTTGTGTGGGTATGTCAATGGTATGAAAAGTAAGGCTATTTTTTCCTGGTCTATTTTGTCCATTGAAATCCTTTGGTATCTATGGAAAAAAAGGAATGAGCACTTGCACCAAGGTAGGAAGAGGCTTCTTACTAAGTCAAGTAGACTCACTCTTTTGTTAATTGTGGAATAGGTTATAGTGCTTTGAATTTGCTTGCAGATAGATTCATGAAGGTATCGAATGAGGAGACTGCTCCCCTATTCAAAAATGATGTTAAGGATTCAAATTATTGGCCTCAAGATCTGGGAGATGTGGAAAAAAAAATCAAGAATGAATACATAAACTTTCAAAACCAGTACTCCAAGTAGCACTAGTATGAGCTTAAGAGAGATGAGGTTGTGAGACGCATGGAAACTACTCATTAGAACTTTGACACGAGCAGTTGGGAACACATTTCCCCTCCTATTGGCTACTTCCCTAGAATTGGTTCCAACAAGCTGAGTAGGAATGTGGACAAAGGAAAAGAGATTGAAAAGTAATTTTGATTATCTATGTATGTATTAAATGTTTAAATTGTGGATCTAGTGATCCCCCTGCGAACTATACCTCTTTTGCTATATTTTTTTATTTTGGTGCTTGGTTGGATGATCCACTTTCTATGTGACCACCCTAATCGCATTCATATTGTAACCAACTTTTGATGATGACTAATATACTTGGTAAACGAATTCCAATTTAAAAAAAAAATATAAATAATATCATATATAATTTAGTTTATAATATATATATTATAAATATATTTGTCATTTATATATTATAAAATTATATAACATAGTTAATAATCTATAAATTAATATGTGGGCATGGAGCAAGAATGGGAGCTAGGGTTTCAGCGAGCTGCGGACATCAGGCCAGTTTGGCATTACAGGGGTCGAAGGATTGAGGGGTACCAAAACAAAGCGTAGTAGCCCCTGTATCGTGCATGGAAGGATCTGGAAAATAGAGGGTGGAATGATTTCTGTTTTCAAAATAAGTTTTTTGCAAATGGAAATAGTCAAGGTCAAAACCATTGGGGGTATGCAGCAATATGCCCAAGCTCGAAGTTCAAATTCAAAACCATCGAGAAAAAGTTCTGGGAGCCGAAACAGCTTGAAGCAGAACCACAAAAAAAGAGGTATGTATTGGTTTCGACCATTCTCTGGTGGTGTCTCTTTTAGTAGATAATGAAGATTGGAAAGTCTTGGTTCAAATGCTTAAAAAGAAAGATTTCTTTATGAAATGGAATGGAAAATGGATGACTTTTTCAAGAATCAGAAATTGGTGTGATGAAAATTGGGGGAAGGCGTGTATTCTGAAAACTCTACCAAATGGGTTCTATTTAGTGATATGCCCTTTAGAGAAGGAAAAAGAATGGATTATGAATAGTGGGCCTTTATTGATGGGAGGAAAAGGATTTTTCATCAAGCATTGGACTCCACATTTTGACCCTAAAAAGGAAAAAATAGAGGATGTGTTGATTTGGATTCGGTTATATAACCTGTCACATGAGTATTGGGATGTTGAAACCCTAAAAATGATAGGAAATATGTTGGGTGTTTTCTTGAAAGCTAATGAGGTGCTAGAAACCAATGAATACAGTATATATGCTCACATATGTATTATGTGGAAATAAATGCATCCTCTTCTAGAGATAGTGGAATTAAAATTTGGGGAAGGGGTTTGGAGATAGTTGATTGAAGTGGAGGAGTTGATGGAGAAGTGTCATGTATGCAAAGACGGTGGTCATTCAAAAGGGGAATGCTTAAAATATTTGAAAGGAAAAGGGTTAGCACAAAATTCCTTACAAGACCTTTTAATCAAATTAACTGAAGAGAGGATCAAAGAGTTTAACTAGGAAAAAGAACCACCTTTGGTTCTGGTCACAAATTTTGATGATGTTGCCAGTGATTCGTTGGCCAAAGATGGAGATCAGGATGGAAGTCAGCGTTTATTTAATCAATCAACAAAAAACATTGGTGGTGTTTCAAAAGGAGTTCTGGAGGAGGTTCCTTCAAAATCTCCCAGGAAAACCCTAGATTCTGAAGGTCCAAGATGAGAAATTCCTTTAATTACTGTTAACAATGTTGAAAAGGAAGGTCAGGTAGAGGGAGTGGAATCCCTAGTAAGGGAGTTGGCATTTGAAAACAAAAGGTTAGAAAGTAGTGGTGTTGCAAAATAGGGTAATCTTGGAAATAGATTCTTGGTTCCAACTACAAATGAACCAATAGATGTTAACAAGGAGGCCCTTGTTCTTAGCATATAAGGTGAGGAGTTAGACTCCCTGGATGAGGATTTGTTTAAAGATATTCAGATCTCCCCTATTAGAATGCTTAATTTTACAGAAGAGGAATTGAAATATGAGGATTCCCCTAAAATTGATTTCTCAACCTTTCAAGAGGAAGCTGATACAAACAAAGAGATGGATGTTTTGGGTGCAAAGCTGGATATAGGCTTGATTGAAAAAAGGTCTTTGAACCAATCAATTTAGTACAATAGAAAGTGCAAATTGGTGAGAAAAATTCAAGAGGTCCAAAACCTAATAGGGTTCATCTTGAATCAATTGGAAATGCTAAAGGTCAGACAAAGTTGAGATCGATAAAAGACTATAATGCCTTTTCCCGGGGGAAATGAAGTTCCTATCTTGGAATGTCAAGGGAAACAATGCCCCTGACAAGAGGTGATTGATCAAAAGATGCCTTGATCAATCACGACCTAATGTTCTAATGTTGCAAGAAACAAAATTAAAAGGTGTAGACTTAACCTTTTCCAAAATAACTTTGCCTCATGGGGTAGTGTGTGTTTTGAGGAGGAAGGAGCTTCGGGTGGACTTGGTATTCTGTGGAATGTCTCAAGTGTTGGTGTGCAATTGGTAAAATAGGAAAGGTACTGGTAGTGGGTGAGGGTTTTCTCAAAAACTCTGCACAAATCTTTTGATTTGTTTAATGTGTATGGGCCTACAAAAACACAAGAGAAGAAAAATGTGTGGTTACAAATTTTAGGTTTCTTGGGGGAGTTAGAGAAGGAGGTATGTGTGTTGGGAGGGGATTTCAACGCAACCCTGAGCTCAACAAATAAAAAGGGAGGTTCGGGTTGGTTTGGACCAATTTAGAAATATTTCAATGATTTTGTCACTAAAAGCGATTTGTTGGAGGTGAAATTCAAATCTGGCAGTTTCACTTGGACAAGTAGACACATTGGTTTTACCAATATTGCAAAGAAGTTAGATTGGTTCTTTTTAACAGGGGATTGGGTAGCTCAACCTTGGGTCTTTAAAGTTGATATTTTACCCATCCATGGCTCAGACCATTACTCAATATCTCTCATTTTACAAGATGACTATGTTCTAGTACACTACCCTTTTAAGTTTGAGATGATGTGGCTTTGGGAGGAGAATTTTAAAACTCCAATAGAAAGTTGGTGGTTGAATTCCCTTGTAAGAAATGGTAATAAAGCTTTTTTTTTCTTCAAGAAATTAAAATTTTTAAAGAAAGTCTAAAAAATTGGAATAGAGAACATTTTAAAAACATTTTCATGGAGAAATTATGGTTAGAAAAGAGTCTAAATGAGCTTCATAATAGGGTCATTCAATAGGGCATGTTTGAGGCAGATTGTATGGAAGAAAAGTGTTTAAACCAGGAGTACAATGAATTTTATGTAAGGAAGAAATCTTTTGGAGACAAAAGTCTCGTGAAACGTGGTTGAAAGAAGGGGATAGAAACACAAAAAAAATTCACAACTCGGTCAAAGCAAGGAGGTCTAGTAATAGGATTTTTTCCATCAAAAATCATTTGGGAGAAGTAATTACAGATGAAAAAGGTATACAAGAGCAAGTTGTAAGGTTTTTTCAAAACCTTCTGAGTGATGATGGTGTTGGGGTAGAGGATTCTAATGGGGTGTGGAATGTGATTCCTAAATGTATCTCTCAAGCTCAAAATGAGGTGTTGATGAAGGAAGTAACCAAGGAAGAAGTGAAGTGTGCTCTTTTCGGCTTAGGAGATGATAAAGCTCCTGGGCCTGATGGTTTTCCAACATCCTTTTTCCAAAGGTTTTGGGAAATCATAGCAAATGGTTTGTGGGGTGTGGTTGAAGAATCAAGAAGTGGAGTCTTTATGTTAAGAGATTTAAACAATACCTTCATCGCTCTCATTCTGAAAAAGAAAGAGGTGGAATCCTTTGAAAACTTTAGACCAATCTCACTTTGTAATATCATAAGAAAAGAGTGGTTTTTATCCTCATAGGTTTATTATTGAAGGCATCATAATAGCTCACGAGGCGATCCATTCGGTTCGGGTGGCTAGAACAGAGAAGATGTTGGTTAAATTGGATATAAAAAAGGCTTATGATCAAGTCAGTTGGAATTTTTTATTCAAAGTGATGGAGAAATTTGGTTTCTACCAAAAATGGATTGATTGGGTCAAAGGATGTATATGTAACCCCAAATTTTTGGTCTTAGTTAATGGAATACCCCAAGGATTTTTTGAATCATCTAGAGGGTTGAGACAAGGGGATCCAATATCCCCCTTTTTGTTTATAATCATGGTTGAAGCTTTGGGTAGGTTGATCTCAAAAAAAAGAGATGATAGTGTGTGGAAAGGCATAAAAGTGGCACAAGGGTTGAGTTCTATGTCTCATTTGCAATTTGTCGATGACACAGTTCTAATGGGGGAGGATTCAATCAAAGAAGCTTATATAATGAAGCAAACTATTGACTTGTATAGCAGGGTGTCAGGTCAGAAAGTGAATTGGAGAAAATCTGAGATTTTCTTCTTTAACACACCAGGTCATAAACACAGAGAAATTTTTAGAATACTAGGAATGAAGATTGGAATGTTACCAGGAAGGTATTTAGGCATCTCGATCTTTGGGGGGACGAGGAGGTCTAATTTGTGGAAGAACCTGGTGGATTGTTGTTTAAGCGGAATGGATGGATGGAAAAAGTAAATGGTTAATGTCGGCTGGTAGGATTCTGATGTTAAAATCTATTATCTCAGCTATCCCTTTGTACTCCATGATGTGTTTGAAGATCCTAGCTAAAGTTATTAGAGTGATTGAGTAGAAGATGCGAAGGTTCTTTTGGAATGGTGCAAAAGAAGAAGATAAAATACCTTTGTTAGCATGGGATAAGATTTGTAAGCCTAAACAAGTAGGTGGGGTAGGGTTAAGAAGTTGGCAGTTGATGAATGAGGCAATGGGGGAATTTTTTTTTGGGAGCATTTATAAAAATCCAAACCAATTGTGGGTTAAAATTTTAAAAGCAAAATATCTTGATAGTTAAGAGGATCAATGCATTTTTAGTATTAAAAATCCCCCAAAATGTTTTGTAATTTGGAATTTCATTGTTTCTTGTCGAAAGGTAATTCTGGAACACATTACATGGCAAATAGGGGATGGGAGATCGATAGATTTCTAGTTGGATTCATGGGATGGCTTGGAGACTTTGGGAAACTTCAGAGAGTTAGAAAAAGTAAAGCATATATTATGTGTGAATTGGGGGTCAAAAGTTAGGGATTACTTTGAACCAAAGTCAGTTGATAGTGTAGTTGAGTGGGGATGGAAAACAATAGAGCAAGTTCTTGTAGATGATCAACATAAATTTATGGTTGAAATGATTTTCAGTCAAAGAAAGATTCTCTCGACAGAGAAAAATGATAGGGTGGTTCCGTGTGGGGCAAAGAATGGAAACTACTCAGTTAAATTAGGGTATCAATTTTTGGACAACAACGAAAGGGAATCCTCTTGGCCATCAAATATTTGTTGGGGGAAGGAATGATTACCAAAATTGAGGAATTTTGCATGGCTTGCACTAAAAGGTAGGATTTTAACAGGGGAAAGAAGGAAAAGTTTGGGTTTTATGGGGCCCTCAAAGTGTTTTCTTTGTAATAAGGCAAAAGAAACAGTTGACCATTTGCTCGTAAATTGTGAGTTTTCCAATACATGCTAGAGGATGGTAACAAAAAATTTAGGATGGGTTGGACCTCTCCCAGAGTTGCTAAAAGAGGTTTCTATTGGGTGGCCTCTAGCCAAAAGGAAGTCAGCTTTTTCTACTATCTGGAAAATTACCCCCTCGATGATCATTTGGGAAATCTAGAAGGAAAGAAATTGTCATATCTTTTAGGATAAAAGTGAATCTATAGAAAGGTTTTGTAACAGGATCAATTCTTCAATTGAGGAGGTAGTGGGAGCAACTGATTCACAGCAAATCAAGGAAAATGTTTGATCTACCAAGGAGGATAGTCATATTCAACATTTGTGGCTTAAAATCAAATTTAGGCTCGTAAATGGGCCTTGTAGTGTTAATATTGTTAAGGTTCAGAGGGATTTTGTGAAATGGTGTGCTCCTCAACATGGATGGTTGAAAATGAATTTTGATGGGGCTTCCAAGGGAAACCCAAGTTTTTCGGGAGCAGGTTTCGTAGTTCGTGATTGGAAAGGTAGCATAATTGGTATGGGTGAAAACAAATTACCAGTAGGCACCAATAATGTTGTGGAGGTGAAAGCAGCTCTACTAGCCACCCAATGGGGGGTCAAATTAGGTCTAAAAAATCTACATTTGGAAGGTGATTCTTTGGTAATTATAAATGCAATCGAAAAAGGAGAAGCTCAAGCATGGCATTTAAATAATTATATTTTTGCAATTTTAAAAAATCTCAAAAAATTTGATAATTACTGTATCACTCATGTATTGAGGGAGGGGAATGAAATTGCTGACATACTATCCAAATGGTCCCTATCCTTTCATGTTGTAAATGAAATGTGTTTGAGGTAGGCAGTAGAAGTACGCTAGCGCCTGTATGATCACTCATTATCTCGCGTGGAGGACCCAATTTGGGAAAAGAGCACATTTGGGTTATTTATAGGTGGCACCTGTGTGTTTTTGTTTTGTGTGAAGAAGTTGGTGTGAGGTTTTTGCAAACATGGAAGCCACCTTCACTTTGTTTATTACGAGGAAAAAATTGGCTTTTTTTGGTGACATTTCTGTGAAGCATCTGAAGTGTATTTTTAAATACAACGATGTGGTGTGTGTACAAATTGCGTAGACATTGTTGGGAAACTATTTTATGAGAACAAGGAATAGATATTGAACAAACATGGACATAGTTTCAATGCTGATGGTGCGGGGGCTTGAATTGTGTGAGAAGTCAGAAGTCGTTATGCGTGTTTTGAATGGGTGTGTAGAGGAAATTTGGTTGTGGGGAATGGAGTTAGTTCTGGAGCGGACGATTCCTGGTGTGGGTTTTGATGTGAGTGAGGGTGTAGATGAGGGTTATGAAGCCATGGAGTTAATTCCTTTCTTGAGATGGTCATTGGGTGTGAACCGAGATGAAAGGAGAGCGGAGGTGTTAATTCGATGGGACTCCTTGAAAAAATACTTGCAGGAGAAAGAGGTGGAGAAGAGGGCTGGGGGAGACAATGAACCCTCAAAGAATGCAGTGGGAGGAAAAAGAATTTGGATGGAGGAGGAGAAGGAAAAGGCGAGGCGTGAAAAGAAATGAAAAATGTGGGATGGCGTCGTGTATTCTGCAACTGGGGTTGATGGAAGAGGATGACCCTCTGAGGTGTTGCACGGTCGTATACAAATTCTTCCTTTTTGAATTTTTTTTGAAAGAATGTTTTGTTCTTCTCGATGAGCTAGTTTTTTAATGATGCAACCAATGGTCTTATTTTTTGAAAGATTATACATGTATGTAAGCCCTGTGTGGGCATGGTGTTAGGGCTCTAGGTTGTTCTATTTTGTATAGGGTATAGGGTAGATGTAGTGTGCAAGGATGGTGGCATACAAGAGTTTTTTAATCTCTATCCTTTACATGTTCAAAGTAGTATTAGTATAGGTAGGCTTAGCAGTTTAAAAAAAAAACACAGAAGCTGTGTTCCCCAAGGTATGGTGGGCGTAGATGATAGTTGATTTTTTTTGGCTATGGATGGTTGTATATCAAAATTCGCATGTATCTCTCTTTTTATGAATAATTAAAAAATAATGATTACCAACCAAAAAAAAATCTATAAATTAATATTATATATTATTAATATATATTATGTAATATATTTATTATAAATAATTATAATATAATATGATTAAATGTATCATATTATATTATAATTTTATCATTAATAACTATAATATTAATACATAATTTAATAATAATTATATTATATATATTATTTATAACATTATTATAGTTATATATAATATAATATTTTTATATAGCTAGTTTTTTTTCCCGTTCCTCTCTCCTTTGTCCACATTTGAACAGCCTGTGCGCATGGTGGAATCTTCCCTGGGGGTACCCCACGGTCCCCCTCTTCCCTTTGACTCATGCCTTTCCTTGTCTCATGCGAACTCGTGTCCCTCAGGAGACACTCCTGGAGGGTCCAGTCTTTTGGTTGTGAATCTTTCGGTGCCTCCCATGTCTTCGGACGGTGTGCTGAAAGTTGTGTTTATTCCTGGTTCTAATGGTTGGAAGGAAATTCTAACCAATGGTAAATAGAGCTCAATCCCTCCTACTCCTCAAGAGGAATAAGTCATTGTGTCAGGAACAAATTTTTCTATCTTGGATATAGTCAGCGATAGGATTCTCTCCTCCATGGAGAACGCAGTTGTGGGTCAATTTTTGTCTTTTCGCCTCACTGTTGATATGGTTCGAAGATGGGCTACTGCTAAATGGCGCCTCAAGGGAAGTGTGGACATCTGCACTATGTCGGGTGGTCTTTTCCTATTCAAGTTCACGGCCTCGAAAGATCTGGTTTCGGTCCTTTCTTCTGGACCTTGGGTTTATGGAAAACACAACTTGGTTTTATGTCGCTAGAAGTCGGGGTTTGACCCTACTATAGGTCTTATTAAGTCAGCTCTAGTTTGGATACACCTGCCCGGTTTACCTCTAGAATATTGGGATGCATCAATCTTCAAAGGAATTGGTGATTCCTTGGGACACTTCGTTTCTTTTGACTCCATCACCAGATCGAAGTCTAGGTTAGTGTTTGTTTGCTTTTGTGTGAACATTAGTGTGAATAAGATACTCCCTAACTCTATTAAACTTTTCCTAAGTTTGGTACCTGGGTCTAGCCTGTGTGCTATGAAAATGCTGTGGTTTTCTGTCAAAAGTGTGCCAAACCTGGGCACCTTATTTCTAATTGTAAGTCCTCCTTCAACAAGGAAACTAACCCGAGAGATTATGCTACTACTGATAACCCTCCTCCTGAAATTGATAATCTGATTAGTGGCGATCCAAAAAAACCTACCTCGCCAGACTTATCTGATCTCCCTAACTTTGGTATTCCTATTCCTAGGTTAGAGTCCAATGTGGATCCGGTGTCAGGTCTTGCTAATCTTTCCTTGACTGATAATTTGGCAGGTGATAAGGTGTTGGAGATAGATAATCCTTCCTCTAACCTAGCTCTTGGGGGTGATGAGCTTGCTGGTGGTTCCTAGTTGGAAGTGGCTTCAATGGGGACTAGTGAGAATATGGGGGAAGAGGGTGAAATATGGGAGGACATGGGTAATGGAGATGTGACAACTTTCAACTCTAAGGATTTGAATATGGA
The DNA here is from genome assembly GCA_007258455.2 of Sequoia sempervirens. Taxonomy (NCBI): domain Eukaryota; kingdom Viridiplantae; phylum Streptophyta; class Pinopsida; order Cupressales; family Cupressaceae; genus Sequoia; species Sequoia sempervirens. The sequence continues at coordinate 237,903,162 of VDFB02058242.1, forward strand.
GAATGCTACTGGTGAGGATAACTGGATAACCCCAAAGAAAAGAGGGAGGAAGAAAAAGGCAGATGTGGGTGGCGAGTCCAAGCCTGGAAGACCAAGTCAAAGATTTACGAGACTAAGAGAAACCAAAAATGAGATTGTCATGGGTAAACAAAGGACATTGGACGTGTCCTCCAAGAAAGGTAAAAAATGAAGGTCATGTCATGGAATGTGCGTGGGCTGAATAGCTCCCATAAGCAACTTGCTTTGAAAAACTATATTTTAGAACATAAGATAGATGTTTTACTATTACAAGAAACCAAGATGAAAAAAGCTAATTTTGATAATGTTGCTAAGTACTTATGGCTAGGGGCCACTTACTCCTACAAAGATGCCGAAGGGGCTTCGGGGGGTCTTGGTGTGCTTTGGAATCCTTCTAGATTTAATGGCTCAGAACTATTCTGCTGCCGAAGTAGTGTTGGTGTTTCTTTTACCTTCCCGGGTGGCTCTTGTTCACTTATTAATGTTTATGCACCCAACTAGAGGAATGCTAGATTTTATCTATGGAAGACTCTTTCTAATTGGATTATAAAGAATAGTGGTTATCTGTGGCTAATGGCTAGGGATTTGAATTCCCCCTTATTCCCCTCAGAGAAAAGTGGTGGTTTGGTTGATTATTTTGACATGGCAGACCTGGAAAACTTTCTGAGTTCTACTGGCCTGATTGACATTGACTTATCGAGCTAAGCTTTTACCTAGACCAATAGACGGATGAGAGAGGATTTGATTCAAGTTAGATTGGATAGATTCCTTTGTTCTAGTAATTGGACTAGCCTACTTAGTGCCACTCTTTGGGCTCTGCCTAGGACGGTTTCTGATCACAATCCTCTGCTGCTGACCTCGTGTGACCAGTTTGCTGCCAGACCTTTCCCTTTCGGGTTTGAAATTATGTGAAATTCCCACCCTGATTTCAAAAACAAAGTTGTTGAATGGTGGAATATTCCTTTTCGTGGTTCTCCCATGTTCAAAATCTTTTTTAAACTCAAACACATTAAATGTATGGTGAAAGGCTGGAACAAAAGGGTCTTTGGGGATGTTTTCCAGCAAAAAAAGATTGTTGGGGATAAATTGAAATGGATTCAAAAGAAAATGGAGGAGGGAGATATTAGATTTTCTACTTGCAACTAGGAGAAGGAAACTCGAAGGGAGTGGGAACAAATTCTTAAGAAGAGGAGATTTTCTAGAAGCAGAAATCTAGGGTCAAATAGCTGAAAGAAGGTGACAAAAGCACCTTTTTTTTCATATTTTTGCTATTAAACATAAGAAAATCAATCAAATAACCAAGTTACACAATGCTCAAGGGTAGGTTGTCAATTCACCCCCCCTAATTGGTTTGGTGGTTGCAGATTACTTTCAGAAGGCTTATGCAGCTCCTATTGAGGCTTCTAACCTAACTCTTGACAGGTTGTTGCTTGACCCACTTCCGACTATTATATCACAGATTGATAACCTTGGGATACTCGGTCCTGTCACTCCTGAGGAGGTAAAGTTGGCTACTTTCAGCATGGAGGGCTTCAAAGCTTTGGGCCTTGATGGTTTCCCTCTGCCCTTTTTTCTAGACCTTCTGGGAGATTGTTGGTGAAGACCTTGTCCTACCTGCTTGTGATTTCTTCAAATATGGTAAGATTCTTAAGCAACTGAATCACACCTTCATAGCTTTAATTCCCGAGGTTGTTGACCCTCAATCTATGGTCGACTTTCGCCCCATTAGTCTATGCAATACTTTTTATAAAATCCTCTCTGAAATTCTGGTGAACCGCATCAAACCTCTCCTTGATAAAATAATCAGCCCAACTCAAAAAGGTTTTGTTCCTGGTCATCATTTCCTTGATGCTACCATAACCACACATGAATTACTCCACTCTATGGATAGATGCAACTATGTTGGTATGACCCTTAAATTAGACATTTCTAAGGCATATGATAAGGTGATTTGGAATTTTGTCCCTAAAGTCCTAGCTAAATTTGGGTTTAACCAATCTGTGATCAATCTCATAATGGAATGTGTTACTACAGTTAAGTACTATGTTCTGGTAAATGGGTCTCCCTTTGGGTTTTTTCCTATTGGGAGAGGTATCAGACAGGGAGACCCCCTTTCACCCTATTTATTCATAATGGTGGCGGATGTCTTGATCAGGAATTTCTCTAATATGTTGTTTGAAGGATCCATAAAGGGAATTAAGGCTTCCTCTTCCTTAGAGTCGACTGTAATCCAAAAATTTGTGGATGATACCTTTATTTTTGGTAAAGCCTCAGTGATTGAAGCTAGGAAATGGAAAAAATATCTCAACAACTATGTTTCTTGTTCTAGGAAATGCATTAACTATAATAAAAACATTATTTACTTCTTTAACAACACTCCTAACCTGCAAACTCGGGTGACTATTGTCCTGGGTTGTTTGAGTGGTTCTCTTCCTTTGGTTTATCTTGGGTTACCCCTTACTGTAAAAGAAGTCACTCCTAATTTTTGGAATTCTATTCTGGAAAGGATCCAAAGAAAAATGGCTAGGTGGAAAGGCTCCCTACTTAGCCATGCTGGTAAATTGCAGCTCATATATGTTGTTCTTCAAGACATCCCTATCTATTTTTTATCTATATTCAAGATGCCTAGATATATTGCTGAGAAATTTGAGAAAATTCAAAGGACTTTCCTCTGGTTGGGGACTGAGGAAAAAAAGAAATTTGCTCTGGTTAAGTGGGACAAGGTTTGCCAACCTAAAAGTTGTGGTGGGCTTGGGATTAGGACTATTTGTAATACCAATAAAGCTTTAATGGCCAAAGTGTGTTGTGATCATCTGAGGGATAGGAAGGATTGGTGTAAGATCATGAATGCTAAGTAGCTTCAGAACAGACCTTTGATTGACTGCCTATTGAAGATTCACCCTTCAAGGTCCTTGGTTTGGAGATGTATATGCAATTTGTAGGACCTTTTGAGAAGTGGGATCAAATGGAAGATTGGTAATGGCAATACAATTAGATTCTAGGAGGATGCCTAGTTACTTGACATTCCCCTGGAAAACTCTGAATTCAAGAATCTTATGAGATTGGCTCAACGATTCTTTGGCATTTATATTAGTGATTACCTCCTAAGGCCTCTGGGTGTCAGAAAATGGTATGACCTAGGCCTTTGTTGCCCCTTTTCCCCTGTTTTGTGCCTCCTTGCTAAGACCTTGCAGGAATTTCTCTCCCTCACCAAGCTTCATGCTACTTGCAGGGGGGATGAATTTTTCTGGACTCATGATAAATAGGGTGATCTCTCAGTTAAATTGACTTACAATATGCTAACAGACCAGGGTGTTGTCCTTGATCTATGGAAGAAAGTATGGAATCAACACATGATCCTAAAAGTTAACTTCTTTTGGTGGACGAATTGCCATAACAAGATTTTTACTCAGGACAATCTAAGGAAAAGGGGATTCTAGATCCCCAACAGATGTTTTTTATGCAAGTGCAATGAGGAATCGATGGATCACTTGCTATTACACTACCCATTTGTTGTGGAGGTGTGGGAGCTGGCTTTAGGAAGATTGGGGATTCATTGGATTATGTGTAAGGATATCAAATCCTTTATCTTGAGCTAGTCTGGACCCTTTATCCACCCTCTACCTGGTGAAATTTTGAACCAACTCCATCCTATCATTTGTTGGCGTTTATGGAAAGAGAGAAATAACAGGATCTTCAGAAACATGGAGATGAGTTCGAAAGAGGTGTTTGGTATTGGGTCTCAGCTCATTGCAGAAAATATCTTGCTTTTCAAAGGGAAAACCCTTGACAAAGGTCCAACTGAGGTGGAAATAAGTATGGCCAAAGCTTGGCATCAGAACTTGGATGCTAACTCTTATGACAACTTCAAATCCCTGGCTCAGAGTGTCACTATTTGGAAACCTCCTGATAGAGGTTAGTATAAACTAAATTTTGATGGAAAGGCAACTCGAGAGAGCCAATATAGGAGGTGTGATCAGGGATTACAAAGGAAATTATGTGGTTGGTTACTCCAGGGGGATTGGTGTTCATTCTTCTATGATTGTTGAAGCTAGATCGATGTTGAAGGGCTTACAGTTGGTTGTCTCCATGGGGATTGAGAACCTTCATATTGAAGGAGACTCTAAGTCTATTATTGATGCTATTAACTTTGACAGGTTGTTGGGGTGGAGTACTAAAGACATTCTTCTAGACATTAGGCTCTTCGTGTCAAAGTTAAAATTCAAAGTTGCCACCCACATTTACAGGGAGGGAAACCAAGTGGCCGATGCCTTAGCCAATTTTGGCACACACTGGAAATTATCCAAATGGTGGAGTTCTTTAGGGAACCTACCTCTTGATATTCAGGGTTTAATATTGAAAGAACAAAGCCCTTATTTGACCCATGACGATAACTAATCAAGTGCCTTGCTGGATTTTTTGGGGGGTCCACATGCTTGTCTATTGGGCTATGTGGACGAGTTTAACTGATGAGATGGATAACAAGTGGTATAATTCAAATTATGGGAAGGAGACCATTTTGAAAAGGGAAATCATGAGATGTTGCAATAAGTACTTGATGATTAATACTAAGCTGGACCGTACCCTTCGTAATCTCCTTTTGGGGACCATGTTAAGCTATCGTATTCCCAAGTTTTTTGATTTTGAGTTTGATGTGACTAATAATTATGAGATCAATCTCCTTATTGGCTCTAAATTGTCTGTTATTTTGTCTCTACGTTTGATAGCTAACCTTTTTGGTTTTACTAAATTTGGCTTGCCCCTGAAAGCTAACTTTCTTGGTGTTTCTAATTTTAGCCCCGCAGTCATCTTGCCTAGGTTTCTGTGCATCTTTTGCGTGGAAGGAAAACCTTCCTTTCCTTTCATATCCTGTTTACTTAGTCGATTGTGTGTGGAGATCCTCCTTTATGATTCCGCTAAGATTGCTTTTTGGAAATTACTTATTCATGTGTGTGACCTATCCTTTGCCTTGATTATCAAAGACTGTCGTTTCTAGCTTAAAATCCTTAATATGCGGGTGATTTTTGACCTTTCTATTATCTCTAACTTTTTATTTTCTCAGGGTTCTCGGTTATCCTGTGTGCAGAGTGACATTATGGGTGGTGATAGGGTGCAAACCGAACCCGATAATTGCAATGAATTTCGCAAAGACCTGCTTGTTTGACATATTTGTGTCGAAGGTGGTCTTGCTCCTCTAATGGAGAGACTGGTGGGCCATGACCGTAATCTGTTTGCTCAGTTTGTCAATTGGTGGAAAGATTGTCGTGTGACTTTGGGAGGCATTTCCTTTACTGTGGATGAGTAAGTGATTGCGCAGGCTATAGGGCTCCAGTGTGCTGATATGAAGCATCAAAACACACCAAAACTTAGGACAATGAAAGTATGAACAAGTTTTTTGTGGGGAATGAGGTGTCAGTGTGCAACTAGTTGGGTTTTGACCGGGAGGCTCTCCCTCAGCTGTGGAACCAGGTTTGCCTTGCTTTGATGAAGTATGTGACTCTGGAAGGTAGGTAGAAAACCTATTACTTCTACCATTTCCCTCTGTTGAATCACCTTAGGCATAAAGTTTTGTTAAGCTTTCCTTTTTTCTTGCTTATGGACTTAGAAAATTTAGTTGAAAAATGTGTTGAGCCTATTGGAAAGAATCCTAATGACCCTACTCCCCTGCTGCTCCACTAGGGCCTCATTTTGAGGCTATACCATTTCCACCTTGCCTTATGTTCGCCAAAACCCATATCGGCTGTCCACATTGAAGAAATTGAGCCACCCACTATTAGCAATTTATCTTTGGCTGAATCTTAAGGCCCTGTTAGAAAAAACTACCCGGTTCCTGCTAACACACATAAATCCAAACCCACTGCTAAAAAGCTTAAAGGGAACGAGGGAGCGGCCCAGACTAGTGTGACAGCTAGTTTTTGTGAACTCAAAGCAACCCCCGCCAAGACTACCAGCAAGCCTTCCCAGAGAAAGAAAGGCAAGGAGGAAGGTAAGAGCTTGAAGGAGCCTCCAAGCAAACGAAAAAATGTGGTGAACAAGGACTCTATGGGGGATACGGTGGTTGTGGAGACGGTGGTTATTGGTTGTGATGCCATCATTCAACGCTCTGGTAGGATGGCCAAGAACAGGAAAAAAATGTAGGTTAAAGATTTGGATACGGAAGAGGAGCAGTTAGACAACAAATATAGTAGGGTTGAAGAGGAGTTTGAGGGTGAGGAGGAGGAGCATGCTAGAGGTCCTTGCTCTATTCCTGACATGGGAAAAGTTCAAAAGGAGGTTTCGGCTTCTCAGTCATCGGAACCGCTGGATGCTGAGCATACTAATATTAGCAAGGCTGTAGTTGGAGGGGAGGAGCTCTCTGTGCTAAAGGAAAGATTGGAAAAACTTGACAAAAAATTATGTGGTTTGACTCGCTTCACGGTTAAGCTAGTCCAATGTGTCACCAGTACCTTGTCGGTAGTGATGAAGGATGAGATGGACATGAAAAAGACTGAAGACCATCAGGAGTGGGTCGGAGATGATGTTGTAAATCTCCTGTCAAAGAACTGGGAAGAGGCTAGTTAGTCTGTTGTCAGTCTGTTGTTTGTTCGTTTGCTGTTTATCTGTGGTGTCTGTTTTTTGGCTGTGTTTTTTGATGCTTTTTTATTATCTTGAACTCTATTGGCCCTTGTGGCTCTATGTGAAGGGTACAACACCTTGAAAAATGTTGCTTACCTAATCAAAAACATAATATTATATATATTACATCTATATATTATTAATAATTATATTATAAAATAATATTACATATAATATACTTATTAATATATTAATAACTATATAAAAAATAGTTATTAATAATATATCATAGTTATTTATTATATATGCTTATATTATATATTATCAAATAACATAATATGATATATTATATTATATTATTTATATATTAATATTCTATAATTATTAAATAACACATATATAATAATTATAGTTATTTTATTATATATATTAACTATATATAACTATAATTATAATAATAATAATAACTATAATATATAGTAATTAGGGAAAATTTTGGTCTATTTTTTAGCATGCATTGTGTAGTACATGAGGTCAATTCCTACGCCATTTATCAAATGATGCTTCATCTCCATCTCCATCTCTATCTCTATCTTCCTCTCTATATCTCTCCCTTATCTCTATATCTCCCTCTCACTCACACTCACACACACACACCTTGTTTCTCCCTCCCTATATCTATCTTTATCTCTCCCCCTCTATCTCTCTCTTCCTCTCTCTATCACTTGTCTCTATCACCTCCTTTATCTCACTCTACCCCTCTCTTCCTCTCTCCCTATCACTCTTTCTTTCTCCCTCCATTTCCCTCCCTCTCTTTCTCCCTCCCTCTCTATCTATTTATACATATCCATCTCCCTCTTTGTCTCTCAATATCTCTCTCATATACACACACACTCCCTATTTCTCCCTATCTCTATCTCTATCTCTATCCCTTTTTTATACCTCTCTCTCTCTCTCTCCATATATTTCTCTACCTCTATCTCCCTATCTCTCAATCACTCTCTATCTCTCTATATCGCCCTCTATCTAAATATCCCTCTCTTCCTCTTCCTCTGCCTCTCTATATATTGAGTTCGCTCTCTCTCTCTCTCTCTCTCTCTCTCCTTTACCTATGTCTCCCCCCTTTATCTCTCCCCATCTCTCCCTCCCCATCCCCATTTCTATCTCTCTATCTCTCTCTACCTCTATATTTATTTGTACCTCTCTCCTCTCTTGCTCTATCTTCATCTCTACATCTATCTTCCTCTTTCCCCCTCTATCACTAGACATGTTTCCATCTATTCATCCATCTCCCTCCCTTTGTATCTATATCTATTTGTCTCTCTATCTCTATCTCTCCATATTTATTTTTCCATCTCTCCCTCTATCTCTATCTCTTTATCTCTCCATCTTTCTCTACCCCTATATCTCTCCCTCTCTCTACCTCTCTCTATACATAACTTCCTTTTTTTTAATCTTTATCTATCTCTTTGTCTCATTTTCTCTCTCTCCCTCTACATATTTATCTTTTTCATCTCTATCTCATTCCCTCTCCTTCTCTCCATATCCCTTTTTTTGTCCATATCTATTTATATCTATGTCTTCCTCTCTATCTCTATCTCCTTACCCCCCTCTCTTTCTCTCTCTTCCCCCTCTATCTCTCCCTCTAAACAATAGACCTATTTTATTCCTAATTGACCTTCCACACCTCTTTGACATACCCATTAGGGGAGAGGACTCGATAGTTGAGCACCCTAGCTTCGCGGTTCTCAAAATCCCACGTGGAAATTTCAAAAAAATTCCAAATTTTTATAGCAACTTGCTTGGCAACGCCCCTACTTATAACTAAGGTTTCAAGGCCACATCATCAAATATGATGCCACATCGGCATGCTTTTTGTTGAGGTGTCCAAAAAGGTCCCAAAAAAAAGTGAGATTGATACTTGTGCACTAAATCATGTTTTATTGGTGTGTTGATGTGGCATCACATGATTTGTTGCTTTTTAGATCTAAGGTATACATATTATTCAATTATTGGTAGTTATCATCAACACAAACAATTGTAAGTCACAACTATTGGTTCAATACTGTCAAAAATATTAGACATAAAATCAACAAATGCTATAACAACTATTGGTTCAATATTGTCAAAAATATTAGACAAAATCAACAAATGCTATAACAACTATTGAAACATGCTCAACTTCGAAATCCTTTCCCCTACACACCAAGATGTGATTGCACTTATATTTCCTATAATAAACCCAGTACATTTATTTTATATTTTATTATATATAGCTGAAAAAAAAAAAATACCAGACAACATTCCACAGCCATCCATTGGATTTACAATCAAAAGGTGGAAAAAAAATAGTTGATCCAAAAAAGCAAACAAATGGAAAGTTGAAAAAAGTTCTCGTACACTACTATAATATGAAATCACTCTTTTCCATGCACAGATGGAAATACCTCATAAAAATGGCAATGCATTATATTCGCTATTATTACAGTCAAAACAAAACAGATAACAAGCGGAACTCCTTTGTAACTGCATCTATAGGCGAATCTGTAAGGCTATAGGCTTACAAAACAGACACCCCAAATGCAGAATCCTTACATTTATGCAGAGGTCTCGTTAGACTGAGACTCTGGTCGAGACTTATCTTTCTGGTTATGGGACTGGTATTTGGCATAGAGATCCCCTTTGTAAAAATCCTTGGTTCTGACCACAAGAAACCCAGATATAATCGCCCCTAACAGAGATACCAATGCCATTATGATGAACGTTAAACGAAAGCAGCTCACTCCTGTGCAGAGGAGGTCATTCCTGTGAGGGGCAGGAGCTTGGGCATTACCTCTATCCGCCATTATGTTATTTTGTTTGCTTGCTTCCAAATCATACAAGTATCCAGCAACTCTCACGGATAAAATGTAAGTACCAAGAGGGCTAGCAGAGCCTGCTAAGTTAAAGAGCGTAGAATAGTACTTGAGCCCAAAAAACTCAGAAATTATGGCGAAAATCACAGGCCACTGTGCCCCCAAACTGAAGCCCAGAACAATGGAAGCTACATAGAGAGACCCCGGCAGAGCAAATGCGATGAAGAGATGTCCCACGCAGGCAAGCGACAGAACAAAGGTTAAAATGACAGGACGGGGCAGACTGAATTTCTGGAGAAGGATTTCAGAGGAAAAGCCCGATGTCACCCGACCTAAGAAGTTCCATATGCTCACGAGGGACACAAATGTGCTGACATCGACTGGTGAGTAGCCTAAAGCATGACCAATCTGTCCCATATTGTCTATGGCCGTTAAGGTTGCCCCCACACCGCAGGTGGTTGCAATGAAGACAATCCACATGTCCAAGCTCACCATGGCCTGTGGTATTGTGAAATCTTCTCCTCTCTTGGGTCGCACGCACCAGAATTCTTTGATGTTAAAGATCAGACGTTTCTTAGAGGAGGCCTGGGCCTTCGGTTCATCTGTGGCCACCACAAGCTTTGAGAGCTGATTGTGAGCTGCAGTTACATTGGTGTCAATAGGTGGAAAGTTTACCTGGGGAGTTGAGCTAGTGGTGCTCTGTATCTGTTGATGTTCATCCTCCTTTAGATTGGCTTGTTCAGCCTCTGACAGCTCTCTATCTGCCTGCGGTTTACCCTGCTCTGCCTTCGCAAGCACGGGCATCGATGATCCCTGATCGGCAGGCCCACGAGGACCCGGGTCAATTCCGTCAGGATCCGGGTTCCCATGTGAACCGCCAGTGCATTGGCCCTCCTTATCATAAGCCTGCCCTGCCTCGCTGAGCTCCATGGCGGGCAGTTTTTGATCTGCCTTAACTTTATCCCACTCTGCCTTGGCAACCACGGCCAGAGGAAGCACCAGGAAAACCACAACAGAGGCAGCTACAACCTTAAACCCCACTGGAGGGAACTTGACATGGTTTTCTATAATGATGATCACCATGAGAAACCCAGCCAGAGCCAGGGCAATGTAGAGAAAGTAATAAAATCTATTGAGCTCTTTAAACTCTGCGGTGGAATTCATGGGACGGACGACAAACATAAAAGTGAGGCAGACCAGACAAGGCAGCCAGCCAATAAGCAAGATGACAGAAGTAGCGTCATTCCCGTAGAGGGCATGATATATCTGAGTAAAAATGGCGCCACTGAGCCCTGCAAATCCTTTGAGTATCCCCAAAACAATGCCTCTGCTTTGGGGGAAATTCTTCACACAAGTGACCAGAGCTCCTGTGTTGGTAAAGGTCTGAGAATTGGAGCCGACGGCGATGTAAGTGAACATCTGCCAATTCTTGGGCTTTGCCATACGGCCAGTGACAGAGAGCCACACCAGAAGAAATCCCGTTAGGTTCATGACTCCTCCTACAGCCAGCACAAACCATGCAGGGGTGACTTCATTCAGAAGGCCTGAAATGATGCCAAGATTGGCTCCCAGGTCCTTGAAAAACCCCAGTGTGTTCAGTGTCTTCTGGTCATATTCCAAAGCCGATTTAATTGCAGGAGAGTAGAGCCCAAATATGTACGTCGCTCCAGAGAATGAGATTATCAGAAACGACGCAAACAGAACAAACCATCTGCTCTTGCCCACCACTTTCCCGAACACCAGAGCCTCCTTCAAACCCATATCAAAGAACCGATTTTTAAGACTTATGGGAAAATCTGTGGAGAAATTTTTATATCAACCTTTCTTATTAGCTACAGGGCTTCACAACTGTGACAGACTTTTGCAACCGCCTCTTCACAGAAAGCTGGATACCATGCATACCATTGCTGCCGGCTGGGCTTAACCAGCACTCACTAAGCGTTGATCCCTAGGGTGACTGATGTGGCCCCCTTAATCCATTCACCAACGCTCTTTCCATTTTTTTAAGCAATCCCGATCACTGCTACAGTCAGCAGTTAGTCGCAGTTAGCAGGCCAGCGCATACACCAAACCAAATTTAAACTCACTCTTCCTTGCGCAAGATTGGACGCGCTTCATCATCCCCATGAATGTACATGGTCACACTCATTCTTAATGAAACTGCGATCGCTAAATTTGAATTTCAAATTTGAATCTGCAACTCCCGCCCAATCCATTGAAAGGAGCTACGGGAGGATTTCTTCGACTGGATCAAACATCACAGACATAAGAGTTGCAGAAGTAAATAGGTCATCCTCAGATTTGTTGACGTTTGGAATGGTTTTCATTACAGAGATAAAGGCGCTTCTTTAACTCTGGCCTTGTCTGCTGTGTTTGAGAACTACCTAGAAGTTTAATGGAAACACACTTCAATTACAGAGAGTGGATCCTGTTTTTTCAAAATCGAAGGGAGTTAATTATGGTAGGAGGAACTGGTCAGTTTCGATATGCTCGTGGGTAAAGCAGCAGTTTATGATGCTCGCATCACCGGCTTTAACACCATTGTGATGTTTAGTATTACACTTGTATTAGATTAGATTACCTACCTAGATGTTCGATAAATTTAGAGATATTGATTAGGGGAGAGGGGCTGGTAGTCGTGTGGGCTAATTTTGTGAACATGTAGTGATTGTTATGGACTACGATAACAATACTTGTTTAAATGAGTGTCTTATTTTATTAAATGAACATTTTATTTTATAAATGGCACACTTATAGTGGATAGTTTGATATTTTATTTGAAATAAAAAAATATTTATTTCACTTCTTCATGAATGTATTTATGTTTTTTTTATATAATATTCTTAGGTTCTCATGTGTTCAAGTATGGGTCCTTTTGACCAACATTTGGTTATTTATTCTATTTACATGTGGACTATTTATTTACAATATATAGTATACATATGTGGTAAGACTGAGTATCATAAGCACAAGTGTTATAACAACAATTGGACCCTACACAACTATTGTCCCCTCTCCCCTAGCCATGAAAGTCCCCAATTTGAAATTTGATTGTCATTCACTATGATTATTAAATTTACTTAGGTTTCTTTTTAAGGCGGGCCTTAAACTTCATGCATCTTTTCATTCGATTACATTGTTACCTATGCAACATAAACTTGAGTGATTTTACTAAACTGTATTGACATAGATAATAGTCTATTATTGATTGTTGCATTCATTTTTGTAGCTCTACGCTTACGTTTAGGATTGTTTAGGTTTTTGGACCTTTTGTTTATAAGGATTGTTAGTTTAATGGAGAAGAACTTGTACTATTGAAAAAGAATTCACAAGTTCAAATCCTGCAGGGGGTAGGGTATGTATGCCTCGTATTTGAAGCATAATTAGATGCCTCCTACATAATAGGAGTACAAGGTAGTCTCATATACTTAAGTCATTTGTAAATCCAAAAATAGATCACCTAGTAATGTGGACTATAAAACAACCTTTCATTTCCTTTTCTTTTCCTGAAATGCAGTAAATGTTAGGGTGACATCTGCTTACTTTTCCCAAAGAAATGTTAGAAAAGGTGAAGGGCTTTTATGATTTTATTAGCATTTTAACCATTCCACAACATTGTATGGAACTTTCTTCCTTTGTCTAAAATTCAACAACATTGTTAAAAGTTTATTCTTGCCACTTCATGGCCATGTCAGGATTATTTTCTAATCTTTTGTGACCAAACATGTAAAAGGTGTTGCAAGGTGTGCACCCTTGGTCTCCTTATGTTGTGTAGCACAACGCTTGGGTTCGTGACATGGCTTAACCACCTCCCATGGATTCATTAACTCAGATGGTTGTATCAAACTTTAACAGGTCGATCTTTTGGTGCAACAACAACCATCTATGCAACAATTGGTATCAGATCCTAGGTCATAGGTTCAAACCCCTAACTTCTGTTGGGAGGGATTGTTGCAAGGTGTGTGCCCTTGGTCTCCTTGTGTTGTGTACTGCAGTGCTTGGGTTCGTGACATGGCTTAACTGCCTCCTGTGGATTCATTAACTCAGGTGGTTGTATTAGGCATTAATAGGTCGATCTTTTGGTGCAACAACAACCGTTTGTGCAACAAAAGGGTATATTATTTTAGTTTGATATTACACAATTTTTAAAGAAAATTTACAGGCATTCAGGAAAGGGGCAATAATATGTTTCTTTGAAAGAAAGGTTCCTATTTTAAATGGACCATTAGTATGAAATTAAATGCAAAAATTTAAAACTAAAAAAATGGATATAAAACATCAAACGAGAGTTTTCATTTTGACCCGATACATGAATATAACTTGTGTTGGTAGACAATTATATGAATCATGGAAATAAAGTTGAATGTATTGAGAGGATAATGAAGATTGGAATTTGTGTATTTTTAAATTTTTGGAGTGTTTTCTACTTTTATATAAAATAATGATTTTAAATTAGAGATACAAGGATTGTAACTATCTATTATACACCTTGGTGTTAAGAATATTATTGTAAGGGTGTATTATCTACTGAAACTAGCCCATTTTTGACATTTGAATGTCTGCATGTAGTGATTGTGGTCTTGGGTCATTTTCACGTATATATTGCATTGATCAAATATTTTGAGACTCTCATATTGTATTAAATGGATGGAAACCAATGTAGGTTAAAGAAGAGGTTAGAGGAATTTATTTCCATCTCAAGCTAGCTTCTTGCTTGGAGATGGTCAATTACATGAGAAGATCTAGACCGTCAAATTATTTCTCTTTTGCCTCAAGGGGGGTTATCTTGGTTGTTGTGATATAAAGTTTTGGTAACCAAGACATCAAGAGAATTTGTAGCTAGGATAATGAATGTGATTTTTGTAACCAGGATAATGAGAATTTTTTGTGGCTAAGAAATGGAGGAACAAATATTGGTAAATAAGACATGAGAATGTACTATAGCCATAATGATGGAGGAATAGTTTTGATAACCAAGATAATTAAGTTTTAGTAGAAAGGTTAGTGAATATGAAGGAGGAATAGTTTTGGTAACCAAGATAATGAAGCTTTGGTGACTATGATAGTGAACTATTAAAAGTGTCATAGATCAATAAGTGGTTGTTTGTACTATTGTGTTTATCCCATATTAGTTTTTGGTATCTTTATCTCAACAAGGAATATGAAGTAATTAAGGGGGAATGTTTAAAATATTACATGTCATATGGTTAGTTTATGGTTATGTATTAATTTGTGATTTTGGTAGTTTTCAGTTTTTGATCTCTATCTTAACTAGGAATATAATATAATTAAGGGAGTAATGTTTGAATTATTATATCATATAGTTATTTTTAAGCTTTTGTTAGTTTAAAAATTTGTGATTTGGGTAGGTTTAATTATTGATGAGTATTTGTTAGTTATGTAATGTCAAAAATTGCATGTAGCTTGCAATTTTAATATTATAAATTATACCTATTTTAGTGTTCATTTCTATAGTATATTTTTTACCCAAATGATCTCATATGATATCCCCTTCCCTATTTTAAATGCTAAGTAATAGGTGTGTTGGTGCATTCATGTTTCTTGTCATGTGTCTATAATTTTTTTCATGTTTTCTTTCTATAGTTTCTTTAATTTAGTTCTACTTGGATGAAAATATGGTCCCATAGACACATGCTAGCACAAATTCATGCCATGATAGTATAGTTGTATGACCAATTCTCAATGGCCAAAAATTTGGCATTTTATATTCATCTTAAGCATGTAATGGCATCCACCTAGGTCATGTCTATTCCTACTTATCTTTCTTTGATTCTTGTAGAGGAGGGGATTTTCTACCCTCAAGATAACAAGATCTCAAGGAGCAAACTATCTCTCAACTACCTCAATTGGCATGGCTCAAGTGAACTAGAAATGGAGGAATGCAATATTTAACATATTACAGAGATTATTTAGACCTTTTAAACATCAGAGACTGAAAATGTAAGGAAGATAAGGTAGTAGAACAAATTCCTACACTAATATTGAGAGGAGGATGATCCAAAACTTTACATATCTTTTCAACATTTACATAAACTTAAATAGAAATAAACATAAATATCATGCATACCACATCACAATGATTTATGTGGGGAAAACCCTTTCAGGAGAAAAACCCCACATTGCAAAAGTTACCCAATATATTATTCAAAAATCACAAAGATAACAATATACTTGCAGAGCAAGCTTCTCACTGGAGTATCACCAACTAGAGATCTAGAGACAACATGACCACTATCAAACTCTTAGAATATATCACAATACACAATCATGATACAACGCCCTCATAAAATAGGGTTTTCTTCTAGGGAAAGTCAAGCAAACAAAATATCCACCATCAAATCTGAGACCTAATGATGAATGGTCCAGATTTACAATAGTAAAATATACATAAAATTTAGCTTTTAGGGGCATTGGGCACCCCCAACCCCCCGTCGTGGAATGTCGCCCTCGAACTCCCCACCGAGGGGATGATCCCCCTGGACCCCTCATGGGGGATACTCCCCTACGCCCCCCTATGCTTACATATCAACAATACCTTATGTAATTGCAAGGTTGAGACACATTTTCCCAACACGAAAGTACATAGTATAGAGGTCTTTTAGACAACTTGGTAAGATTTCTATCTACAATGGACACATGTCTGATGGATGTCAACACACCACATTAGTGTCCCATATCGATAGAGAACAAAATTTATCATAGGAAGACACAAAACACTTCACACAGGTTTCTAGATGTGAAAGGGGTGCAAAATGCAAGATACAAATGTATAGCGAATATAAAGTGATAGAAATAAATATGTTAAGTGAAAATTAGATGAAAATTACAAGGAGAGGTTGAAGACATCACTGAAAATGTTAGATGAAATCCAAGCTTTATTCAAGTAGTTCTTCTACCTGCACCTACACACACAAGACCAAAGAGAAAGGTTTGGGTGGTTTTATAGGAGTTTGTCTCAGTCAAACCCCTATATTGGTGTTTCCACCTCCACGGACAACCTTAGACGAGATACTAAAAATAAATATAAAATGATAAAGAGAACAATATGCTTAACAAATAAATATAATATGCTTGAATAGTTACCGCTCCCAAGAGAAAAAGCTATGCACAACTTGTTGGTGCATAATGAAAAAGTAATGAGAAACTATAAGATGACATTGGCCTCTTTGTAAGATGATCTCGTATTTGCAATGATGGAGTTTACTCTAGAAGTTGTAGGAGATTTTTTAGAAGATATACGTACAAAAAGGATGGAGAATGCGTATAGAAAGGATGGAGAATGTGTATAGAAAGGATGGAGAATGTTGTGAAAAAAAGAGGTGTTGTAGAATGGAAAAGAATGGGAAAAGAGGAGAGTTGTGTTTGTTTTCCCAAGAGAGAAAGATTGAATCTTGAACTTGAATGAATCTATTCTCTTTAAGAAAGAGAGTCTTTTGTCTTCAAATGACATGCCCAAGCTACTCCAGATGAGGTTGTAGGTTGATAGAGGCGTTACATTTTCAAGACGCGATAGGTTTAATGTCTCACTGGCCAACTTAGTCACATATTTTCATGGGATGAAATCATGGAGCTCACAGATGTCTTCACGACATGCATATGTTCATGAGAAAATCAGACTCAATAGTTGAGAAACTAGATATGGTTGGAGGTGGCAAGTGATGGTTTCAGGTTGAAGGAGAGCATAATTATCTTAGTTTATCTAAAGAAGAAAGTATATATAATGTGAAATTGTATAAGATGCAATTTACGATGTTACATGGTGCCCCCACTTTAGTGAGCATATGCATTTAAAAGGAAATGTAAGCTAAAGTAAAAGGAGGAGAGTATTTTACCTAGGATGCAAAGGGGAAGAAAATTCTTTTATCCATGTGGAGTTTCCTCCATGGAAGAGACTTGAGTCAATCTTGCATAAAATGGTTAAGTTGCTTCACCACAAACATGTTAGTTGTAGACAAAAAATGTTAGGTGAAAAGCAGAGATTTAGACATCAAGAATTATGTAGACATAAGATGATGTCAATATGTATGGGTAGCAAGCTATTTTATGCTAGGGACCATATGAAAATCCAACCAGCCTATGACTGCTACAAATTGTGTCGTAGGAAAACCACAGAAAAAAGACATAGACATTCATAAATACAAAGTCTAGTGGGTTGTCCCCATGCTAGTGTTGAATGCACAAGACAACTAAGAGGGAGGGTGAAACAGTTGTACCTTAAAGCTTCAAAACCCTCACAAACATTCAGATACACATTCATTCATTTAACCTTTAATCTGTTATAATGATTTAGCATGAAAAGAGAATAACATAAACTGAATCAAATCAACACCATGCACAAGAGAACACCAGATTTACATGGAAAACCCAAGATGGGAAAAACCACGATGGGGATTAGCTCACAATATAAAGTAATATCAACATCGAATATAAAGGGCTCACTACCCAAAGAAAGAAAGGTTCACTACCAGAATAGAAAAGAATATAGAGAAGAATGTTACACAAAGAAATCCATCTTAATGAATAGAGAAATCGATCACAATATCACCAACACCTTCGTAGCTTAACTAAAGAATTGTAGACACCTTTTGCACATTACATCCAATAATCAAACACATGAAAGCTTGCACTACACTTTTCAAATTCGCACACTAATACTCTACAATTCACATCATTTGCATCATACTTTTCTATATTCGCATCCCTCAACAACTCAACTCATATTTATATCATCTTCAACCTTGAAACCATTCTCCAAGGTCGGCTATGCACATCAACTGTGCAAATTAAAATTAGGTTGGCACCAAAACACTTTCGTGGTGGATAAAAGTGAAGGCGGACCACACCACTCCTTATCTAGGACCCAAATCTATAACACCACACTACAACACGCTTCTACAAATAATAAACATCCATTGCAATTAGTGTAAACACTAAGGTTGACCATTACCCATGTAAACACCATTAAATTTTTAAGTACACATGCTTCCTTTGATCCAACAACTCATAGACAACAAATGTCACCTGAACACAATCTTGAATATTCCACAATTACCCTAAAAGTCAACAAACTCCTTCACAACAACTTTCACCTGAATAATGTACACACCCAATACACTTAGATAATTCTATCATACATTGTAACTTAAGAATTTGACCTCAGAAGCATCAAACCTCAAACAAATTCAAGTAAAGAAATATACCAACACTATCAACACACATTCAGATCTGCGAGACTTGAAACCAAACTGTGAAGAAACATAGAGCAAAAATATTTCTCCCAAACACCTCTGCAATACATAGCTCACACACCGGTGAACAAAACTTCCTTTGTATAGTGATCCAGCATACCAAATTCTAGGTATAACACCTTTGAACTCTTCTGATAAACATATCTGAAGTGCATAGGTAGATCTTCAATCTATAAGAAATGTAGAGCAACACTAAAACACTACTCTACAACCCAAAACAACATTGCAACCCACTGTTTCCTCCTTTTATCAAAATTTCTCAAAAGCACTTGGAAGCCAAACACCAAAAACACATCCTCATCATATTCAATACTTCTTCAACCATAGACAGAAGCTTATCAAAGTAACACTAGAGGTTGAAACTAGTAGCTTACTAATGACAACATAATGTAGCTAATCAAAGCATCATTAATGTAATAACATAGACAATACCAACAACTACACATACTCTTGCAACAATCTTCTTATCATACAATTGAAACTAAGTCAAACCTCTTTTCTGTATTTCTACCTCCACAATGCCTATGATGATGTAAAAAGAGAGCATACCCTTAGTCGAGTAGAGGGTAAATGACAACAAGTGATAAATTGACAAATTGTTGCAACTCACCACTTAGATCTGCATTCCTTGATGGGATAAAGTCATGTATTCATAAACCTTCAAAGAGAAATTGATGTATGATTTGATGTCCTACAAGTTTTAGTACTCACAAAACAAATGAATACAAAACATGAACAAACTTACATAAAAACACATGATGCATGGCTAACATGATGATTGACTAAAATAAATGTTGCAATAATTTTGATAGTTCTACTCTTGATTGCTCTTGATTTCTTTTAGGATTCTCAACTTTGCTCAATGAATATTTTAGGATTACAATGGTGAAACTAATTTGTATTTATATACAATTCTTCTAATTTCTTGAAAATCAAATACTGATAGCTGACAAATAAAATATAATTTTTAAATAATAAAATATTGACACCAACATATTCAAATTGGTACCAAAAAGGGTTGGGCAAGGGTGTTGGGCACCCTATTTTAGACCCATCCCTATCAGGGCCTTAAACATTAGAGTGAAATATTAAATTTTCTTATTTTCATTCTCATCTTTTAATTTTCATTCATAAAATGAGAAAATAAATGCATAATTTTGTCCAAGCACATAGGGGGGAGCTAAACCTAGTGTTAAATTGTCAAGGATGATACTTTTTGATGCTACACAAAATAATCTTCTAATTTATTCATCCAATCAAGCAATTCTTTAGGGTTCAATTCACCATAATAGTTTGAAATCTCAACTCTTATAGGTCTCTTAACAATATTGGAAATCAATTTCAACTCCTTCACCTTCTTGGACTCTTCTTCTAGGTGTTCTCTAGGTATTATTCATCTTCCCACCTTCCACGTCACTTTAATTATCACCTCTTGGAATTCAAGCTCTCTTTCTATGGGTAAGTGCACAAAGATGGGGGACCAAAAAGGGGTCTTAAGTGGCCACCTTTTTTTGAAATCAAGAAAGACTGACCTTGGATGACAAATTAAAGATAGTTACACTCAAAATTTTAAGATGCGACAAAAAAGAGTCGTAGTACTTTGAATCTACTTTCTAAACTACTATTTAAAAAAAATGGTAGAGATTAAGGGGTTCAAAAAGGACGACCACACAAATTGGTCCTATTTTTTCTAAAAAACATAACATAGCATTTAGGTGGCCCCATAAAATGTTAACTTTCTTTTAGTATTACAAAAACACTCCAGTGAGAAATTAGCTAACACCATTTAGTTTATCCCTGATTTTCTACTAATTTTTTAATGAATATATTATTTTTAACTAATTTTCAAAGTGGACACATTCTGGATTTTTTTTGAGTGTGCTCCCACCTATTTTTTTGAAAACTGATCAACAATTATTTTTTAAAATGTGTAGAATGGAGTCTAGTTTCTAAAAATGTAATTTATTTGAAAATTTAATGAACAGTTAAAAAATAAAGTGAAAAATATGGGGGGAGACCCTTTGATTAAATGGTGGGGCATCTTTCATGTAGAGCCAACAACCAAGGTTCAAACCTCATGGGGTTGCTCTCTATCGCATCAACAATGTAGTTGCTTACCATGGTGTTAAGGGGAGGCTCCTTGGTGAAGTGGTGGGGCTTCTTGCATGTAGTGCCAACAACAAAGGCCCAAACCTTAATATCTTTTGAAAGTGGGTGGAAGGGTAGGTGACTTGCCACATTGGTGGTGGCAAGTCCATCTTGTGGGGTGTGGATGAGGTGGTGATGGTTTGGATTGGTGATTTGGCGGCCACATTGATGGCAAGGAGAGGCCTCCTCACATTTCGATGGCTAGTACTGCATTGATTAGGGAGTATTTATGAATTTTTTCTTGCATCGGTAACTAGGGTAGTTTGCGTGGGCTTCAACGGTCATGTCATTATCATCTTGCATCATTTCGTCACAAGCCCACTCGTATGAATGACGACAGAATAGGATACACTAGTGGATTTGAGCTGGCATGCTTATGTTGTACAGTGTAATAATGTAGGTGGTGTCTTCCCTTTATATTTGAGAACTTGGTGAGGCCAAAGAAACTTATTCAGTTTCAATTTCTTCTCGCTAGTGTAACGTTTTGGTGTAGGCATCAATGGCAGAGAGTTCTAAATTTATTGTGGAAATGTCAGCAGATATGTTGGTTTATTTTGGGGTGGACACCTCGATATCTCTCGATAGTAAGGATCATAAAAATGCATTTCAGGTGGTCACATACCAACACCTCAAGTGCATTTTGCTAAATATTGACCCTCTCACCATGGTGGCTGTGAAAATGATCCTAGGAAAAGGGAATTTGGAGGATAAAGAAAATTTTAGGACAAATACGCAGATTGTGTCAAGGTTTATGGCATCGGTTCTGGATAATCATATGCCCAAGGCAGAGGTGAAGCACTTGTGTGTAAGCTTTTCAAGAAAAGTCTGCTTGGCAGCCTGGAGGAGACCCTGAAAGCCTAAAAGCTACCTTTCTTGGCAGGGGAATTCCGCGGCCACGAGATCTAGACCTGTTAAAAGCTCAACGTGAGGTGGTTAAGATCTATCCTTTCCTTTTGGATTTAAAGGGGATGACGCTAGTGAAGCACATAATGATTGTTGTGATCATGGTAAATTTCTTGAAGAAGATTTTTCAAATGGAGGAGGTGAGTGACTTCGAATGGGTCAAAGAATTTGATCAATTTGCAAAATCCAACAGATTCCTATGAGCTTTGGATGCCTCCTATTTCCTTGTGTCAAGGTGTCGGGTGTGGGTCTATTAAATGCATTTGTCAGTCTTTGTAAATGTTTGTGTGATTTCAAAGGCTCGATTTAAAACCAAAATTTGTAAAATTGTTAGAAATCTATGAAAGCAATGGCGGAAAGCTAGGGTTAGGTTTCTTGTCATCTTAGTTTGGTCTGGTATGCAGTCTTCTAAGCTCAAATGATGAGTTGGCATGAATTTCCAGCTTTATAATGCAAACTGCAATGGGTCTATTGTTGCTTCTAGTCTCCGGCATGGTTGATTTGGGGGAGTCAAGGTACATGCAGAGATGGCTCTAGTGTTTCTTTTGGTTCTAGGGTCATTTCTCAAAGACAATGGTTTCCTGGAGTGCAAACACCTGTATTTTCTTTTGGCAATATAATACACTCAATCTTATAAAACAAAAAAAATAAAGTTAAAAATACCAAACATTGGTTTTCAAGAAAATAAAGTATACACTAACAAAATAAATTAAAGATGAAAACCTTAACGTACTCAAAACGTGAAAAAAATTTACATGGTTAGATATCTAAGAGGGAGCTTAACATTACCATGGTGTTTTTTGACTTGACATTGAAACACGTGCAAACATGATGGGAAGCATGCTCGAGATAATGCCATTTTTTGTAGAATTTGCAAAAACACGTCTTTAGAGATTAGAAAGTCTCTCCAAGCCTGTGTTCAAATCCCAAGGAAAATTCAATCCAAAGGATTGGAAATTTCCAAAGCAAGAAAAAACGTGAGGTCTTGCATTGAAATTTTCTCTTTCTCTTTCTCTTTCTCTTTCTCTTTCTCTTTCTCTTTCTCTTTCTCTTTCTCTTTCTCTTTCTCTTTCTCTTTCTCTTTCTCTTTCTCTTTCTCTTTCTCTTTCTCTTTCTCTTTCTCTTTCAGTGAAACTAGACACAAGGAAATGGGGTTCCACCTTTTGGGAGATGGAACTAGGAGAACCTATTTCATGTTAGTTCAATCAAGGAAAACCCTAGATATCTCAATCTAGGGATGGAAAGAGGGAAAGAGATCTGCAATAAGGTGTCCTACAGGTCTGATTAAAGACTAAGAAGGGGTTCACAACCAAGCTAGGGCTTGGAAAGAAGAAGATGAATGCAATGTGAAAACCTAACTATATGACATAAAGTATGAAACTGAAACACAGAATGACAAACTAAGAATGAACAAAAAGGTACCTATAGGAAAGGTGTGGTCAAAATAAGCTCCAAAACCCTGAAATTATGTTGTTGGATGCTCACCGGGACTCATACACTAGTCTGGGTGATTTAGTCCCAAACTAGGGTTTCTGTGTAGAAACTGGAATCTCTGAGGGCCTGTTCAAGATCTTCTGAAATCTGGAAAAAGGCAGTACTAGGACTCATACGCCACAAGTGGCACTTTAGTCCCAGTATTAGGGTTTGGCTAAAATTATGGTATTGTCTGGTGATCTCCGGTAACTTCTCTCCTGCTAGATCTCTGAGTCTGAAACATTGAATTGCAACATGTAGATGACTTTGCATGATCTTGAAATGGAGATGACAACTTTGGCAACTTGACAACTCTTCTCCAATCTTGCAATTTAGTCTTCAAAGGATATTCAAGTCTCACAACACCTAGATCTGCAATCACACATCAAAGAGAAGATTTTTTTTTTGATCGTTAGGGACTAGGGGTTTGCCTAGGTCAAACCCCATTTAGGTAATTAAACCTTACGATGAAATAATGAAACATGAAACATGAGACACGAAACATGAAAAATGATACCTTGAATGATGTCTTGAAATGTAAGTCAACACTCTAACATGAAGTGGCCATGTAGAATGTAGATCTTGATCTTGAATTGGATATGAAACAATGCCTAACTTGGATCTTGAATACTACATCACAACACTAGCTCAACAACATGCTTGATGCATTATGCCTTTGATATGATGATGGATCTTGACTTGCTACAACAAATGATAAAGAAATCTGCCCTTGAATGCCTTAGAAATGATCTTAAGTACTCTATGATGCTCTTGTGAAGTATTAAGATACTTGAATCTTGATTTCTTAGTTGATATTATGATTTATTAGGTGAAATAATGATTTGAAACCTTTTTTATATAGGCATTCCATCTAACTTATCATTTATTAGATCCCAAATGCCGACATTCACAAAATTTGAATCCAAAACCCTGATTTCCTGCTCAAAACCCTAAAAAGGGGCCAAATGGGACTCATACACCACTTATGGTGTATAGGTCCCATTTGGGTGGGACTCATATGCCCAAGGTGGCGTATGGGTCCCACCAGGGCTTTTTAGGTTGAGGAAATGTGAGGGAGTTAGGATATTAGGTGTATTTGTTGATTATGTCAGGATCTTGATTGAAATAAGTCTCGGGATGCATAATAAAGGGTCTTAGGGGCTTATCAATGATGATATGAAGGTGATTAATGCAAGAGGGCCCAAAAGTTAATGTGAAGGTGTAAATAAATTTACACATTACACCACCAAATTAAGGAAAAATTAGGTCTATTTAGCTTAAAAGGACCCTAAACCTAATGTGACTATGTAAAACACATTACAACACTAGATCAAGACAACATTAGGTTCATTTTAATGTTAATCATCCCCAAATTAAGTGTGAAAATGTAAAGGGATACATTTTTCTACACTACAAAAACTATATACATGAAATAAACATTTAAGAATAAGTTGATGTTTACATATGTACATTTAATTTCTTATACTTTAATTTATATTTCATGTATATAATTTCAAAATATTTGAGAGTGGTTTCATATCTCTAGGAGTTGCAATGCAAATTCTAGTTTTTGGAAGATCTTATAATTTTTTAAACTTAGTCAAATTTCAGTAATCAACATGTCAAATTTCAGTAATCAACAAGTCGTAACATCTCTCTCTCTCTCTATCTCACTCATTGTTAATCCCTTATGCTCTAGACCTCTCTCTCACTATCTTCATCCCTTTATCTGACTCTCTCTCCCTTGAGCTCAAGAACCACCTCTCTACTTATCCATCCTTCTCTCTCTCCTTCCCTCTATCTAAATTCTCTCTCTCCCCCCTCTCCTTCCCTCTCTACTTCTCTCTCTCTCTCTCTCTCTCTCTCTCTCTCCCTATCTCCTCTTCCTCCCCCTCTCTCTCCCTCCCTCTCCCTCTCCCTCTCCTCTCTCCCTCCCCCCCTCTCTCTCTCCACTCCCTCCCCCTCTCTCTCTCTCCCTCTCTCACCCCTCTCTCTCTCCTTCCATCTCTACTTCTCTCTATATCATCATTATCTCTCTCTCTCTCTCTCCCCCCTCTTTCTCTCTCACTCTCTTTCCCTCTCTACCTCTCTCTATCTCACCATATTCTCTCTCTCTCTCTCTCTATCTTTCTCTCTCTCTCTCCATCCCTCTACTTTTCTCTCTCACCTCTCTCTCCCTTCCTCCTTCTTTCCCTCTCTAATTTTCTCTATCTCCCCCTCTCTCTCTCAAGTATGTTTACAACCATTTTGAAAACCTATGAGGAATGTTGAGAACACTAACAAGACCAACCAAGAAGGTTTACAACCTTCCTAAGACTTCACAAGACAAGGTGCACAATCTCCCTAATTAGCCCTAGGTTTTCCAAACGACCAACTTTGAAAGAGTGCATGCAAAATGATGTAGGTGTTGAGTAGGAAAAGTGATCCTAGATCTAATTAGATTAACTAGGATTATCTCCTTTTCACTTGACTCCACATTCAAACATAAACCAACTAGGTTTTTATGATTGGTTTTCTACCACAAGGGAGAGCCAACCTCCTAGGGATTATGTCGATTTAAGTTGTGAGGATGATAAATTTGATGTGTTTTAACAAGTATATTTGACATATAATGCATGTTACTAGGTTAGTTATGTTGTAAGCAACTACCAATGAATACATCTATACCACTAACTTGACCATTTTTCCATTTTTCATCTTATAATTGTATAAGTTAACTCAATTGCTTAAAAGAAGAGATTGTGATTTATATGTGTAAATGATCCTCCACAAAGAAAAACTATTAAAGCTAAAAGAAAGTCATATTTGTGTGTGGATTCACTTTAATATATTATGTATTTTATCTAGAAAGGATCTTTAGGACCACCCTCCCAAGCTTGACAAGGGTAAAAGTGCTAAAGAGATCTATTTATACCTCTTATTCATTAGCCTTTTCCAACCCATAGTTTGAGGATAGGTTTCTCCCTTGTTTGACGAAATTTGATCACCTTTTTTGTATCTTGGTAAGACCCTTAGGGTTAGGGGTTACTACAAAAAAGAACACCAATAAAACCACTGCTCTTGAAATATCTAATGAAAAAGGTTGTAAAATGATTAGAAAGTTAAGAATATCTAACCCATCATTAATTTTAAATACAAAATATCAACTACATAAAAAATTAATTCAATATTTACCCCCCACAAAAAACTTACACAATAAAAATTAGATAAGATGAGTTAATAATTCAACACCAAACTATTAATAAGGTTTAAAATATCTAAAGAATCTACTCATTCAAGGGTTAAGAGGTAATCATTTGGAGAATGGTAAGGTGATTATTAACTACTAAGGGGAAAGTTTCGAAGAAAAAATGGAAAAAAGGAGTGAAGACAACCACTAGGGATTTCCCCTTACAAGATTTGTTGATTTGAAGTTTGATGGGGCATGCAAGGCAATTGATGGAGTACTAGGGTTGGGATTGTCCTCCACAAAGTAGATGGTAGTTTCGTATATGGTGGCTTGTGTTTTTTAGGTCACAAGACCAATAATAAGGTGAAATTGGGAGGAGTGATTGTAGAGTTGTCACTAGCTTCATCTACTCTTGTTCAACATATTACTATGGAGGACGATTCTCTTATTGTGATCAATGTACTAAAGAAGGGTTTGTTCCCTAATTGACATCTTGGTATATTTCTAGTGGAAACCCTCTACCTTAGCTCATAGTTTAAGGAAGCCATTATCTCATCGTTAAATCTATGTTATTTATTGGTAGACTATTTAGCTAATTATGGGATTGATTAGGTTTCTATTGCTACTTTGTATAGTGCTAACCCTTCCTCTTGGGGGTGGAATTGAAAACTATTTTAAATTTAAGCCACATTATTATATCCCTTTCGAGGACCATTGGTTCCCCTCACCAAAATGTTGAGAAATTTTATTAAAGGAAAATTTAATTGTGGCAAGATGACCTAAAGGATTTATTCTACAATTTAGCTCATGCAAATAAGTTTTTTTCATTAATTCTTTCTTCTTTTTTCATTGATGTTTTGGGTACAGTGTCATTTGATAAATCTTTGACAATTGGCCATGGTCTAGGGATAACTTTAAGAAATATACATCAAGTCAAGCTAATCCCCCAAGTGCCAGACATGAACATAACTGCAAGGTCACATTCAACTCCACCAACTCAACAGTTCATGCAGAAAGGTGAAGGAGTCGATAGTTCTTCTGTTGGAAATTTTTGATATTATGAACATTTTGGAGCATTTTACCTACAACTATTTTTTAATCTACTAATCTATTATAAGCTTTCAAAGCATGAGATGTATGGGTCAGTATATGGCATATGAAGCATAAAATTTTTGGAACAATTTTTGTAGAAGGATATATTCAGATGTATATTAATATAACAAGCTGAAATAGTACAAGGTCTTCTAAAATTTTGTCAGCAATGAACTGAGCATCACAGAAAAATCATGTTGGGAGAAGAAGATGTTGATACAACAACATATTATTGTTTAAGCTAGATTTTGGATTATGAACTGGAATGATATTTCTATTTTAACCTTTTACATTATTATATAAATATATTAAGTCGGCAATATGCCATTTATTTTTTAAAAAAAGACTTTATATATATATAGGCAAATCTTTCATCTTTTTAGAAAAATATTAATTTCTATTAGCCAATCTTTCTTTTTTTAAAAAAATATTAATTTTATTGGTATTTTTTACATCAACAAAATTTTATAGAAAATATTGCCAAATCTTGGTAAATAATAGGAAAAAATATTAATTACCATGACAAATCTTTCCAATTTAATCAAATTTAATTCTTATGAAAAAGTAGGGGCCCGAGGGTGGAAAGCATTGATGGATTTAAGGGGTAGAATCTATAATATTTAGTTGCTACTATTGATTTAATATATAATCTAATGGCTCTTGTTATATTTTGTGAGGTAAAACATGTACCCACAACTTGTAATGCTCATGGGGTCCAAAATTGCTTTTAGATCGTTGATCTCCATTGAGATCAACGATCCAAAAGTAATTTTCGGCCCCATGAGCATTACAAATCATGGTACATTTTACCTCACAAAATACGAAGGTTGTTAGATTATATTTTAAATCAATGGTGACAACTATTTAGATTGGTGATATGACCTAAAGTAACTAATAATTATGATATATTATTGGTGAATTAATTTAGATTTTTACAATAACTTATAAAATTTAGGCAAATATGATCTAATCATGTATTGAATAGTGTGGCAATTTTTTGAGCTAAAAATTAAAAAAATAAACATTAGTGATTTAAATAAGACTAAAATAAAATTTTGTAAAAATGTTGCTATTTAGGTCGGCTTTGAACTTGAACTATTAGTCAATTGACGAATATTAGCCACTAAAAAAATTCACTGCTATGGTCAAGGGGTTTTGGTTGATAGTGTTTAGCTAGTCATTTGGTATAAGCTACTCAAGGGTTCATAAAAGTGACTTTGAGAGAGGATGGTATAGATAATGTGGGATCCCCTTAGTCAAAGGCATCAATTCATGAGAATTTTAAAGCTAAGATAGTTTTTGATAAAATAAGCTGCATTTATAGGGTGTTGTACCCTTCACACAGAGAGCCTAAAGGGTCAAAAAGAAGCTAGTTCAACTGACCAAAACATGAGAGAGCCTAAAGGGTAAAAAAAAAGGGTGTTGTACCAAAACATGAATTAGGAGAAAAACAAACAGAAACAACTGACCGACAGTTGTAGAACAACAAACAAGGATTAGACAACCCCAGAACTAGAGGGGACTAATCTAATTCCCTGAACTCGAGGCCGTGAAGTAGCAACGAATAGTTGTGGCAATGTTTGATGAGTAGTAAAAGTTATGGCCCATCTCTACCTTTTTTTACCTATGCATTTTGGCAACATGATGGTGTTGTCTATCAAAGAAGAAGAATGGATCAAGGAGAATGTTGTGTCATCAATTAAAAGGGAGGCTAAATGGGAGGCTTCATTATGGAAAGAGGTGATAGACTATTTGCAAGAAGGAGGTGCCTCTAGATGTGAGAAAAATTTGTCAAGAAATGTTATGATTAAAAACATTTTGTTGTGACATGAACAAGATCTTAGAAGGCTAACCCATAATAAAGTTGTGACATGAACAAGATCTTAGAAGGCTAACCCATAATAAGACCACCTCGAGGTTTCATATGACTTCACCATCCCTATGTTTAGGACAAACTTGATTTATAAAGCTCATTGACATTTATAGGTCTTCTTCCCGTCCTTGGATGCATCAATTTAGAGGCCACTTGAGATTGTTGGAGAGCAAGTAGTGTGAAGATAATAGAAGGAGAATGTCTTCTAGTATGAAAAATCCAGTTGTATATTGAACACCCTTTTGTCTCTTGTTCTTCTAATGGAATAAGCATTTTCATAAAATTTAGTTCTATTTAGACTCTTTTAATGCTGATATCTTAAATTAGGTTTGTCTTTAACTATTGTATATAAATCCCTATCAGGTCACGATAAATTGACACATGACTGTTATCAACTCTACTTGTTTGGTCGGTTGTATAATGACTGGTATTGACGTTTCAACCCCTGTAAAACTCGTTTACGTAAGCAGGCGTACAAATACAAGAAGCTATCAGACATTTTATCTCCGCAACTCTTATTATAAATGGCAAGTTACATTATTATAGCAGCAGAAAGGAGGATGCCCACGCTTAGAGTGTGGAGGTCCCTGTCAATGGCGATGTTAATGGCTTATATGTTTGCACCTGTTTAAGTTTTAATTTTGATTATCAGGAAGGTTTTTCTATCTGTTATCACAGATCATCATGTATTCAATATGTGCTATTGGGATACTCTTCACAATACATTGTTTGTAATATGTATTAAGAGAAGACTTTAGTTGTGAGTGAGTTGTAATTTTATATTAATTTTGAAATAAGATTTAATTATGCGTTAGTTTCATTTATATGTGTGTATAGAGAAGTCTAGGAAGTTCATTGGATTATAAGGAATAGGTTGTGAGAGTCGAATGTGCAAGTTGATATTTTGGACAGTTGATAAATTTCAAGGTTGCTGGTATGACAATGTGTTGGTTGTTTACGTGAGACTCTTCTTAACAATATATTGATTTGTATTTTTATTGAATTTGTTTTACTGTTTTGGATCTGGGAGATTAGTGGGGTGGGCCTCACATAAGTAGTCAACTTGTTAAGCACAAATGGGGTCGCAAGTTAAGTGGGCTTAACCTTGGGGAAAACTTTGTGGTTAAGCATGCTTGAGCTGGAGTAGTACTCAGATGGGTGACCTCCTGAGAAGGCCTGGTGCTTCACCTATGTGAGCATCACCTAGATGCAATGAGTGCTAAGTGGACCATTCGTTATAATGAGAGATGGGTTCTTGTGAACCAGTACTCATGAACACATGGGTCAATGAGTTTGACTCATAAAACTACACGGCTGAATCTTGATAGCAATATCACAACTTGTTAATTGGTATGTTTTATGGTAAGTAGTAATAAATTATTAAAAAAATAGAAAATTTGTCTAAAACAAACTTATATATTACAATTCATACCACAAATATGAAAACTCTTAAGATGGAAACAATTATTAAACATGTGAGAATCACTTGATATATCTAGAACAATCAACAATCGACATAACATTTGTGTGAGCTTCATTACATGTTTATTATGGTATGAGTTTTTCATTAAAACATTAATACCAATAGATCCATATATTAATATGTTCCTCAAACCAAAACTAAGTATATTTCATCCAATAATAAATTAATATATAAATGATCTGGCATAATCCTCATTGAAAAATAAGATCTATTATACCAATTCAAACATAAAATGTATGTTTACTTTAAAAAGTTATTCCTATGAGATCATGCAAATGGGGTCAGTTCTAATGATAATTAAATTAGATTGTCAATTCTCAAAATAAAATATTCTTTATTGTATTGATTTCTTTCTTTTCTAATTTTACAACATGTAGAGTTTCACGTGTATTGTGAAGATGAAAAGTGTACATAAGTAAAAGATCTAGATTTTTTTTATAATTTTCTTTTTCCCTTTTACATTTCATACATATATCCCATGCAAATCTTTTGTATCATGCTCATCTTATGCTATTGTCATTAGAGTATGGGAGAGTAATTAAAATATGGTTTAATCTCTTCTAAATTGAAAATTTCAAATTGTAACATAATAACATAATTTTCTTTGAAAAATAGTCAAATTATGTTAACTAACTCAAGATTTCATCACAATGAAAAATGATTTTAGATGTGATAGGAATTAGACAATTTATAGCAATACTCGAATTCCTACATATATTATGAATTAAAAATAAAATGAGAGTTTCTTTAACTAATTTATTATTAAACACACATCAATAAATTTATATATCTTATTAAATACTTATAATTTAATCTTAATTTTAAAAACTATTTAAATTCTTTATCACAATAAAATAAATATATATTTATAAAATGATTTATTTTTAAAACATCCATAATATTTTTAAACAATTTAAAATTTATTTAAAAAACATTCATTTATATTACTTAAAATAATTTTACACTTCTAATTGAAATCAACGAGTAATCATTAAAAACAATTGTGAAAGTTACGCATGATTTTTTTAATTTACAAGCAGTCAAACACAATAGAAAATTGTGATAGGATTGTATTTTATGCATGTGGAGCTAATTCTCTTTTGTCTTGTATGTTGACGAGAGTCTTATTCCACCACCATTAACTCCATCTTATCTGGGTACTAACCCATTTTATTTTATTTTATTTTTTAAATTTTGTACATGAGAATTTTCACCTTTTTTAATACTAGCAATCACACCTTGGTGTGCAATGGGTACGCTGAAGAGGTGTGGAAGTTTAATTATAAAAAAAAATTGGTCTATTGTTTGCATACATTTGTGCAATACATGAGATTAAATGGTAAACCATTTTGTAAATGATGTTTTTATGTGCAATAGAGGTCTCAATGAAGAAGTAGTAACTTCAAACCAACTATGTGTTCATTTATAAGGATTGAAACGCAATTGAAACAAAAACTTTGAATTAAGAAGATATTTAGGTTCCATTATTAATAGGCTAATGTTATGTTTCCAATAGGGAGAGAGGGAGAGATAAAGAGGAAGAAATAGAGAGATATATAGGGAGAGGGAGAGGGAGAGGGAGAGGGAGAGGTAGAGAGAGCTATCGATAGTAGATAGAGTGATAGAGAGATGGAGCTATTGATAGTAGATAGAGTGATAAAAGGAGATATAGAGAGGGGGAGATGAAGAGGGAGAGAGAAAAAGTGACAAACAGAGAGAGACAAATAGAGGGAGGTAGGATAGAAAGATAGATAGGGGGATAGGAAGGGAGGGAGTGAGAGATGGGGAGAGATAGAAGGGGGAGATAGAGAGAGGGAGGGAGAGAAAAGGAAAGAAATAGGTAGAAGGAGAGAAGAGGGGGGAGATAAAAGTTCAAGGTATAATTTTTCTACAATAATTTTTTTTTTTATTGAACAAAAATTAACAACACCAATGCACATCATTTTTTAAAATTAGACCTTTATATTTAAAAAATAAATTTTAAATAATTTTTCTTTCAACAATTTTTCACACATAAATGTTTCCTCCCTATTAAAATTAATTATAAAAAAATTGTATCGATTATCCATTATTTATACATTATTTAAATTCCATATTTATTAATAAAAATGATAATGAACCAATTTTATTAATACAAGAAAAATTTGGATGAAGAGCCACCTCAACAATATCATCTACTTCAAATTTCATAGTAGATAGAAAATGTGGAAATAAGGAGTTTCTTAGTCTCCATCTCTTGGAGAGGTAGAGACATATCCTATTAGATCACAATTGGTGGGAGCACAACCTCAACCATTTAGAATATGTCAAATATCAAGCTGCATAATTTATAATTGTGTAGTGCATGAGTATGAGCAAGTAGAATAAACAAGGAATTTAGGAGAGTTTGATATAAACAAGCATCACAAAAATAGCGAATAATTCTTGTTAAAGTTCATAAGAAGGGAAAGCTATTTGGAAGGAAAAATAGTTCAACCTTTTACAGTTTTGATTTCTCAGCACCTCTATAAGTGTTGATGCTAGAGTGCCTTGGCAAGGATCCCACTTGGTGAGAACTTTGGCGGTGTGAGTGTTTCTTTGCCAAGTAAGATGCAAGATTAGGAAAAACATGTTGACATTAACGGTAGGATTCATGCTGCCACTTGGGATAGTTGAATGTCCTTCCAAAGTGATGGCTCTCATTGCACCGGACCAAAAAACAAGTGCCAAAACTACTTCACAATCTAAGATTTGGTAGAATATTTCCTTAGTAAATGATTTGACCTACTTTGACAACTTTAAAAGATGGGTATGACCTTGTTCCTTGTGTTGTTCATCTTTATGTCCAACTATTTGTCCTTGCAATAGGTACACTGCAATCAAGATTGAATCCCTGGTTGGAAATAATTTTGCTCCATTTGGTGCACTTAAAAGTGGACAATTTGAAAATAGAATGTCAACACTAAAAACATGATGCAAACCTAATATTCTAATATTCTTGTGATGCCTTGTGAGGCTTTCCTTTGTGGGTGCAACAAAACTTCATTACCATCCTTCTATTGGTGCAACATCCGGAAGAGATCCCATCGTTGCTTGCCTTAGATGGCTTTATCACAAACTGTTTGGCTTCCTGCTAAATGTTCTGAAACTGCTCAATAATATCATTGCTTTCTCAGCTTCTTTTCCCATATAAGAAGATTTTATTGCTAAATGCACAATATAAGCTATGATAAACCATGGTAAAAGCTAAAACGGTAAACAAAGTTGAAAAAAGTTTCATCCCTAAGAAATATGCCAAGTTCAAAGTTGAAAAAGGTTTCATCCTTGAGAAATATGCCAAATTTAGTTGTAGTTGTGCTGAAAGACAAAAAGGTTTCAAATGTGCATTCTATGACATTGCAGATCCAAAGTAGATGCATCATCAACTTTTTCACAACTTCCATTTGATCGTCAGTCTGAGGATGGATAATCATTGATCTGGTCAAGTTGTATCCATCATAGATTTAAAAAAATCCATTTTGTGCATATCCTGCAATCATTGCATTCTATGAAATAACCTCTCTTTGAGGCATTCTGTGACAAACAGTTCACGTGCCTTTTCTATGCTTCCACATTATGCATACATGTCTACCAGAGCATTTCCAACTATAATATCTGAAAAAACCCTCGTTTCATGATGTTCTTTTTATATTGGAGAAAGCAAAATAAAATACAACAGAAAAAACAGCCATAAGACTATTACTTACATCTGCAAATCTGGCCAGAGAGTCAATTCAGAAGCATTTTAAAATGCTGCCAATTCCAAACAGAATTACAGAGAGGACAATACAATGCTAAAGTCAAAATGAAGACAGCAACAAGCCTGTTATATAACAGTAAAAAAATAGTATGTTGCCAAACCTGCACAAAATTACAAAGAAAACAATACAACCAATGCAGCAGCAACAACCCTTTCAACGCTATTGCTTTGTGCCTTCTCATTAGAGTTGTCATGGTGGAGAATAGCCGACTTTTCTGGAAGAATTAATAATTCTTTAGTCCAATAGCTAGCTGATAATAACCACCTGGTAAGTAGCTAGCATAAAGAGGCTCACAAGTTTTTTTTATTTTATTTTTTCATAATTGTACATAGGCATCAGAGGAAAACATCAGTGAAACAGTAGGGGACTGAAGAAAATCCCACACTCTAAGAGGCAATGTCTCAGAACAATCAGCAACTAAAGCAACTAAACCCCATGTTGAGAAAGGAGCACACCAGACTTTGACAAGAGCAGCTACTTCCATGGGTTGTCATATAGACATAGCAGGGGCAAAGCTCAGTGCTTCCAACTGTTTCTGGAGGAATACAGTTGCACCTGGCACAACATGTGCCACAAGCTCTCGAACAACAGTCATACAGAGATGCTGCTTTACATTTATCTACACAAACACCCCAATCACCATCTGAATCTGAAGAAAGCTCAACCATCATTAGAGCCACCCCAACTGAAACAAGGAAGGAACCTCAAAACTGCCAGACCACATTGGAAAATCAAACTTTCTCTTTAAACCTATAACCTCAAAATTCCACACTGGGAAATCCAAATTCCTTGATGGATGTCCATGCCCTGTTCCAAAGCTCCCATTTTAGCACAGGCAGGGAGGAAACTGGCGAAGGTTGTGGAATTTGGATTTACACCTGCCAATTGCACATGCTTGAAAGTTTCTAAAGTCTTTTCAACAAATCCATTTTGCACATATCCTGCAATCATTACAGTCCATGAGATGACATCTATTTCAGGTATTCTGTCAAACAGTTCACGTGCCTTGCTAATGCTTCCAGTTTTTGCATGCATGTCTACCAGGGCATTTGCTTCCCATTTATGCTTCGATGGATGTCCATAATGTTCCAAAGGTCCCATTTTGGCATTGGGCGGGGAGGATGCTAGCAAAGGTTACGGAATTTGGCTTTAAACTTGACAATTGCATTTGCCTGGAAATTTCTAAATCCTTTTCAACAAATCCATTTTGTGCATATCCGAGACCACATCTCTTTGAGGCACCTTGTCAAACACTTCACGTGCTTTGTCTATGCTTCCACATTTTGCATACATGTCTAACCGGCCAGTTGCAACTACAAGATCTGAAAAAATTCCTCTATCCTTTATGCTTTGATGGATGCCCATACGCTGTTCCAAAGCCCCCATTTTTGCACAGGCAGGGAGAATGGTAGCAAAGGTTGTGAAGTATGGATTTACACCTTCCAATTGCATTTGCTTGAAAGTTTCTAAAGCTTTGGCCATCCTTTTGATTGAACACAACAAAAAATTGGTGGAAACCATGTCATGGGGGATGAGAAGGCTGAGCCTTGCACAGTGCCCAAGCTACGAGCATTAGCAACAGGGGTGGAGATGACGAGCATAGTGGAAAGCAAAAAGCAGAAGTCAGCAAAGATTCAACGGACCGGATGAAAACAATCATCTCCATCCTCCCTCGACCAAGCTGCACCGTAGATGCATTAACTCAGCTGGGTACACTTCAAATAGGATACCCTTCAGTGCAAAAAGTTTGGTGTATTTTGTATTTGAGGTGTAAGCAAATAATTGAACAATTTGTTTTTATCAATTTTCTTTTTTTTAAAAATATTGTTTACTTAGAAAAATGTTATTTAGAGATCTAGGTAATTGTTATAATTTATCATTAATGTTTGAGTTGAG
>VDFB02058242.1:237939774-237957365 GCA_007258455.2 Sequoia sempervirens
TAGAGGGTAGGGGGTACAAGGGTTTAGGGTTATAGGGTTAAGGGTTTAAGGGTTAGGGTTTAGTTTTTTATTTGCATTGATTTATGTTTTATATATGTGTACAATAATTTTTATAATTAGATAATACTTAATTTTAAAATTTACATAGTTTCCCATGGAACAATTCGATGGAAGAAATTATATAAGTTGTATCTAAGTGTATATAATATTCTTGAACTTAAGAATTTCATGAAACAAATATAAGTTGTATATAATTGTAATTTAGGCAAAATGATTTTAAAAAAATTCACTACGTTTCAAATAAGTATTGAAAGCATATATGTGGGTTTATATGTAGCCAAAAAAAGTTAGAGATGATGCTATCAAAGATTCTTGAACTTAAGAATTTTCCATGGAACAAATATGTACATATAATTGTAATTTATGAAAAATGATTTAAAAAAAATTCACTACGTTTCAAATAAGGATTGAAAGCATATATATGGGTTTACACGAAACCAAAAAAAGTGAGAGATGATGCTATCAAAGATTCTTGAACTTAAGAATTTTCCATGGAACAAAAAAAATATGTACATATAATTGTAATTTACACAAAATGATTTACAACTATGTACAAGTTACTATAAGTTCTCATTTGAACATGTATAGGGTTACAAGTGAACTTGAAAACCATGGATATAATCTAATTCAAAGATTCTGGTTCAGCCCGTTCTTCAATAACATGTAGAATTTTTTGATGATCATCACTATCTTGTCTCCATTTTCTCTGGCCACGTGCATGTGGAATTGCGTGAAGATGTAGAGTGGTAGCAATTATTAAGTGACTATATTGATATACCTTGTTATTAGGTTGATAGTCAACAAAATGAATCCCATGCTGAACAACTTTGACTTGTTTTAGATATGTCCCTTGTACTACAACAGAACTTGCATGGTAAACATGAACCTAAGGTAAGAAATATGAACGTGTGCAACATTTTTGTGCTCAAGGTTTGTACAATATATATTTAATGTTTATAATGTAATGTGCACATGTGAATACAATGTATATTAAATTTTAAATTCAAACTCACCTATGGGAAATGACATTCCATCACTTGTTTCAGGTTCTGTTAGCTTATTCCTCTCTTCTATGCAACACAATAAATAATAGCTAACACCTTCAATGTTTACAGGCTCTGCTATGACTGCAAAAATATCTCCTGTACACCAAATCTACACAAAAAAATTCTAAAAAAATTAGAAATTTCTCTAAAGATCATTAACTAGATATATATAATATTTAAATTATTGAAAACTTACACATGTGTGCCTTTTCTAACCAATCTTGAAATATGGTCATAATCAATTGAAATCAAAGGAATGTCTTCAAATCTTTCTTCCTCATTTTCATCATATGTTTCTAAAATAACTAGTGGCACCGTATCCCATTTACCAACATATCCAAGTTCTTGATTGTTGCATGCATAATCAGAGTTTCCCTCAATGCACTCAGTGCAAAAACAAGAGTAATCCCTTGTGTCTAATATCCATCCATGGCGACTATCTGAACTCCTAACACAATGCAAAGATCTTTTTTTTTTCTACCCTCTTGCATCCATGCATCGATCTTCTATCCACACCTAGATACATATGTACAACAAAAAAGTTATGTGAACAAATATGTATATATATATTTTAAATTTAAATAAATTCAAATTTTTCATTTAATGTAATTTATACATACCCGATATCTCCCAAAGCACTCTATGTGGAATGTGTTGGTTTGTTCTTGAAGATGTGCCGACCACATTTGATGCAAAGTGTTTCTTGCACCATTCAACAACATCATGTGCATTGTCTAGAAGATCTTCTGGATAACTCATTTGATGCTTTCTTAAAGCTCCTGCTCCATCATGCTCACCCTTTCCATGCACACTCTCAAAAAAACTCCAAACATGTGGTATTTTGTAGATTTTATGATATCTAGAAAGTGCATAGAAAGGTCGTGAAGATTTGAATTGTGCCGCACATCCATCTGTCCATACAAAATGATTTTCAAATTTTACACCCCTGCTTCTCAAATTCTCAAAAAATATTGTAAAGCAATGTTGGACAAAAAGTGTGTCATGCTTTTTATCATCACTAATATAAAAGTGATATTATTTCTTAATGGCTCGTTCTTCATCTATACTCTCAACACCATCCAATTCTAATTGTGCATGTCAACAACACACATGAACCATAATAGTGATCTGCTTTGAAAAGTAATACTCTAATTGAATCTCCTTTTTATTTACAAAGGAGTAATTTTCTGCAAAGTCAAGTACTGATAGAAATGTTCCACATGGGAAAGTATCTCTCAATGTTTGGAATTGTTGTGCTTGCCACTTAGAAAAAAAGGAATGATGTATGTATGGTCGTATCAATTTTTGAAAATCTTCCATAAATTTTTCAATGGTAATCTCCTCTTCTACATAGTTCAACCTTGTGGATTCTTTCCCAAAATTTGTTTTGCAACTTTACATACTTGTACCCGTGTCAGTAAAATATGTGAATAACTAATAAACCACACTTGATCAATGAAACATTACATCAAAGAGAATCCAAATAATTTGATCTATGAGAAATTGAAATAAATAAACTCTCTAAAATAATACTTACCTCTTTTTGATTTTACTATCTTTTGTTAAGATTAGGTATCCTCAATTCTTGAATAGGGAATTGTAAATTCCCACGTCTCTATAAAATTGCTTTTATCGCGGTTATTTGAGTCCATTTCATGATCACATAATATAGAATTCCCTTGAACAAACTTTTTCCTATTTAGAGTTCATTTGGCTCCACTCTTTCTCTTCTCTCATCTTTGAAACGATGAGTAGAGATCAAATTCAATATGATCGCGAAAACAAAAGTTTCAAAAGCTTGTTTTATCTTCACACAATATGGCCTTTTAACCTTTGAAACATTGTTTGCCCAATCTTTATATGAGGATATGCATTAAAAAAGTTCATATACATCTCAAATTGTGTTATGTATAGCCAATGTTTGATATGATTTTCATAAATACTAGGTCCAATCCTGTGTCTCATAACATCTAGTATTTGATGATGGGCCAGATACAGTCCCATGCCAAAACACAGAGACCAAAGTTCCTAGCAACATCTTCAATCCTGTCGTAGCGAGGGAGCTGTACACATAATTTCCCAATTGCCTTCTAAACTCTCATAAAAAAACTTTCTCTTTTTCTCATATTTTATCAATGTGGTTCTACTAT
This sequence comes from Sequoia sempervirens, assembly GCA_007258455.2. Lineage (NCBI taxonomy): Eukaryota > Viridiplantae > Streptophyta > Pinopsida > Cupressales > Cupressaceae > Sequoia > Sequoia sempervirens. Next base: position 237,943,031 of record VDFB02058242.1, read on the forward strand.
AACCAATTTCAGTTGAAAGTGTAGACATTTTTCTTTTTCTTGCTATATATTGATGTACAATAGATGTCAACATCACCCTTCTTGTAGTGGCCTTATCCACTGATCGAGATCCTTTCCCAATGGAATCTAAACCCTTTTTAACATTTTGAACAATATCCTTTTGTAATCCCATGTGTTTCTTCTTTTTTGATGCCAAATGTACACCCAACAATTGTAATGACTCTTTGAGCTCATCACGAAGAAGTAAACATGATAACAATTAGGTTTTTTCAAGTGTATCAAGATGATTGAAATGATGATTGATCATTCCATTTACAAATTTAGTCATTGACCTCTTTCTCTTATTATAAGGCTGGTTGGCATAATATTTCAATTTCTCCATATCCATTTCAAGTAAATGATCTAAATTTCTATGAAAAATTCGTTTCCTCATCTTCTCAGCTAGTTTTATATGCTCATCCATATCAGTAGGAGGAAGTCATCCCGACCCCTCTCCAACATGCATTGTTTGAACTTGTGCCTCCTCCCTATCTTCAAGGACCATTCATTCTTGAGCAGATTCATTTGATCCAATGTCTAGATTTGGCTTGACTTGAGCATGGAAACTTCCTGCTTGTTGAGCCCTTCCTACATGTCACAAAATATTTTTCAAACAAAAGTGAGAGTTGATGTTATATAAGTGAAGTTTATGTATGCAAGCAAACAAAATGATAAAACATGATGCTACAAGTGAGAGAAGTTTGTGCTAGTTTTATATGCTCATCCATACCAGTAGAAGGAAGTGATCTTGACCCCTCTCCAACAAGCATTGTTTGAACTTGGGTCTCCTCCCTAACTTCAAGGTCCATGTGTGTTCTTCAAAATGGATTAGATTTGATCCATCTAGATTTGGCTTGACTCCAACTTGAGGAATCCCTAGAGCATAAATCATAAAAATAATTTGAGAACATTGAAGTGATGAAAATAAAAGACCAAAGACACAAAACACAAATATTGAAACAAAAGAATTGGCTTAAGGAATTGGAGTCAAGGATCATATAAAAATTGCAACTTGCATGACCAAGATGACTTGAGAATTTAAAAGTATTTATAGTCATTCAAGTGCAATGATGGTTAGAAACCTTCAAAACAAATGTGTGTTGACATAATTTAAAGAATAATCTATATATATAACTATTATTCCTTGGCACCATATAAACGATTTTTTGGTGATGTATACATGTGTTAGTCTCTAGAAAACCCTAACATTTAAAATGGATTTTAAGTATAATTTGGTTCTAATTTTCAAATAATTCTAGAGGGTTAGAATTGGGCATTTATTAAAATATTTAAAAATATTTTTAAGGGAACTATTCCAATCATTAGATTAAAATTCAATGGGAGTTTAGAAAATGTAAAGCTAAGTGTAGATGTTGCAATGTAGATTGGATAGGGGGATATTGATCGCAAATAATAACATTAGAATGCTACTTCATTGTACATGAAGGTGTAGTTTCTGAATAATTAAGAAAAATAATATGGTTTTCTTTCAAAGTGCAAATTTAGAATATATAGGAATTTGAAAAGCCATAAAATAATTAATGTGGTTGAAAAAATTATGAAAATCAAAGTGGCATAGTGAGGGACACAAAATTTAAGGTTTCATTGGAGAACTAAGCATGTATTGAAGTACACTATCATTTTCTTCATGAAAAAAGTAAAGAGAAAATTGTGTAGATGCAATACTCAACAATGATAATGTGATGACAAAAACATAAAACAAAGGTATTGGTAAAAGATAAGTGTAAGGTTTGTAGGGAAGGATTTAATGTACAATATTTTAGTTTAAGAGCACATTTTAAGTTGGGGTATTGTAAGTTGAAAAATGGTCATACATTAAACATTTCTAATTTTAATAAGAAAGCCAATGCAAAATGTATGCACATACAAATTTATGTTTAGGTGTACTAACCAAATTATTGGGTGGAGTAATGCAAAAATTATGGATTCCATCCCATCAAATGAATACTCATGTTTTTTCAAAGTAAAAGTCCTAAACAGACACTTGAGAGTGAGAGAGAGAAGAAACAAGAATGTACCTTGTTTCTTTCTATGATAATTTTCCAAGTTTTGTTCACACCTCTTATGTTCTTCTTCAACTTAAAGATGACTCAAAAAAAGTCCTCTACCAACTTAGTTAAATTATCCTCCAAATTTTTCCTTGATTGATAAAAATGAAAAGTTGTTGAGCTCCAATATTTTCCTCCTTGATAAGTGTGCAAAAACTTCTTCTCCAAAATCTGTGCTCCAAGTGATATAAATGAGAATTAATCTTCCAATTTGATATCCAGAATAATGAAAAATAAGCTTCTATTTATATGCATATGGGATGGGAAAAAAAATATTCTAGTGTACATGGAATAACTAGATCCTAGTTTAAATGAATCAAGTAGTAAACAAAAAAGTTATTTCATTGTGGACTTTGTTGTTATTTAATTCATAGGTATGCACAACATATCTAGTAATTTTAGAATTTTGTTAAAGTGTCAAAAATGTATATTAGAGGTATAATTTGAATTGAATTTTCTTAACTATATTTGAATTGAATTTCAAGTTACTTGTCAAAAATGAATAATAAAGGTATAATTTGAATTAAATTTTCTTCATTATATTTGAATTGAATTTCAAGTTACTTGTCAAAAACGTATAATAGAGGTATAATTTGAATTGAATTTTCTTAATTATATATTTGAAATGAATTTCAAGTTACTTGTCAAAAAGATTATATCTTGTTCTCAACTCAATGGTTCATGTTACTTAAGTCATTTAAAAAAAAATATTTATTGTGATCAACATGAATGAACTTAATTATAAAGTGGCATTGATTTCCCTAGAATTCTACTAGAGATCAAATGTATATTGAATATAAGGAAATTTAAGTTGTAAGAGATCATAAAATAAGAAAACATGTATGTATATTGAATATTTAAAGAAAATGCATACATATATTATGTGTAAACATGTTTAAACCATAAGCAAACACATGTACATACATGTAAAGGGATTCAATACATATAAACATAACACATATTATAAGCAAAGAGACAAATGTATGTATATATCATATAAGAAAATATATGTACATATCATATAAGAAAAATGTAAATTAAAGATCATCAAATGTCGAATACTAAAGATCAACAAATAAGCAAATGTATGTATATCATATAAGCAAATGTAAGTTAGAGATCATCAAATCTCAAATACCAATATCATCATGTATAAGTAAATACATGTGGTAAAGATCATAAATCTAGTGTGCATGGCCTAATATGAATGTCTACTCCTAGTCGAATGACTATCTGAATGAGAACGGTCCTACTCTGATGGATGTGATGAGCCTTGCAAATAAAATTGTGTACAGGATGTGTTAAATACATAGAATTTATATTAAATAAATTTTATGAAAGTTATTTTAAAATGAACTTGTATTTTTAAATATCAATCTAGATCTATGCATACATAAATATTGCATGTACATATAAACGTGTGATTATATAAAAATGTAAAACTCACATGTCCACTGGTAGCAAATTCATCCACAGAGTCACATTGATCATGCACACGATCTGGACCAAGGCTAGGAGTGATATGAGGTATGTCCACCTGTAACAATATATATACATATATATATAAAATTACATGAATATCTAGTTAAAATAAATAAATAAAAAATATTGAAAAAAGAATTGAAACATGCACATGCACAAATACATGAATATCATCTGATATTGGATGACCTAAGTCCTCTGAAACGGTTGCCTCCATCATATCCACCAAACGGTCAAGCGATGAATCGACATCTGTATCCATCCGATCTATCCCATGTTGTGCCAGAAATGATGAATGTAGAGGACTATGAAGGTGAGATGGCATTGGCAATGATGAACCAAAACCAATCAACATATCAGTAAAACCCATAGTCTGTGCAATTGCCGAATGAAATGTAGGTGGATCCTGATGCGCACTACTGCTCGGCTAAGAGTGATGGGATCCTGGAACTGAACGACCTCTGCATCTCAAATGATCTCTAACATGCTCTATACCAATCCCATTGTTTGATGTAATGTTGGCATATGCCTCCAACAGGTCCTCAGCCAAACAATGCAGAGTCATGCGTGCCATATTTCCTGTAAGTGCATCAAGCTGTGTAGGAGTAGGGATGCTGACCACTGTAAAGGATCCATGGTGGTCCATTGTGCTAAAAATGGTGTGGATCGGGAATGTCTGGACATCAAATACTGACCTACACGATCATCAGATATCCTAGTGGTGGCAACCGCAATGTCACCTATAGTGTCAATTTATTCCTTTTGGGAAGCAATGACAACCTCATCTACTATGGGGGCTAGAGTTGGGGTGAGAGCAGGAGACCTCTCGCCAACCAATACCCTAAACAATGGGGCTGGTCTATGCGCTCTACCGATGATGATAGGTGGGCTATCCTACCACACCCACGACCAGCATATGGTGGAATGTCCAGGTTGTTAACTTTGAGGCCCAAATGGACCTCAGCATATAACTGCTGAACAAAATACAATGGAATCTGGTCATTGTTTGGTATAGACCATGTGCTGCTAGAAATCGTGGGTAGATCAATGAGGCCATAACATGATGGAGCACATCCTAGTGACCTAGTATCCCCTAACCTTATATGCACATTTTGATAAAATGGAAAACAAGTGGTTTTTATCATTTCTTTGGTGACACTATCCTATATTTGTTTAAGAGGAACATCACCATGTACTTCTTCCCACATGCGGGAAAGAATAAGAGTCACTCTATTTGAGGAATATGCACTAGTCCTCTCAAGTTCATCTTTTAGTTTTTCTAGACTATGCAATATTAACATGCATGGTTCACTATATATCCCCGGGTTTGCACCCTGTGCTAATGAATCTCTCAATTTTTTAATCTCATTACTAGTATTTGCAAACAAAGAATCTGGTGCAGGTGGAACATGATCTGCATTTTCCATGTTATATATATATATATATACAGTACACCTAAAAGAGCAATGAGACTTTGGTAAATAATATATCTAGATAAAAGGAATACAAATCTAAAATAGTTGTAATAATTCATCTACTCATCAATAATATTTTCATACCATTAACAATTTAAAAAGAATTGGAAGACAACTATAATCTATAACATAGCATCCTTAAATGGTTCAAATTTTAAATGAAGCGATGAAAGAAAGAATAAGAATACAAAGATTAGTATAAAATTATTTGAAAATAATTGGGGATAAAAATATTTAATCTAATAGTTGTTAACATAAATGAACTTCAAAATAGGATTATGTAAGTGAAAAAAAAGTTCTATTGCCTTCATTGAACCTAAATTTATCTATTTAAGATATGTCTAAAATTAAAAATTCACACTAGAATATCAATATTCCATAAGAATCTCATAAAGAGGATGAATTTAATGGAAGATAATATAAAATCCTCCATATGACGATGAATGTTATCATTACAATATGGTGAATCATCTCAATTATATAGCCAAGAACATAAAAAAATTATAGATTGGAAAGCAAAATAATCAAACATTTATCATATTTTATATGTGTATAAAGTTTAGATACCATCAAACTATTTAAACTTATAGACTGCATAAAGCTATAAATTGAATCGTTAAAACTAATATATTAAGAATCAAATTTAATAAATTTTGACTTCATATGGCATACTTGTTATAAATATCTCACTAATCCAACCATACATTTTATTTATGTTAAAAAATATATAATTGTTATGCCCATAATTTTTCACTATATCTTGACGTGGATCTCCTTCAACTAGATCAATTAAAAATTATTTCTAATGTTGGAGGAAAATAGATTTAATATCATTAGATTTGTCATGGAACTACCTCTCTTGATCAACGATGGATATTATCCACTCTCGAGAATGTAAATATGTTCGAGATAACTAAAAAATAATTTGTATCCCTTATATCCTTTCATCCAATGTAGCCTATCTCTTAATTGAGATCCTCTACCACAATTAAGTTCAAGTCTTCTAAGTTTTATTTCAACGGAAGCAACCACTCATTGTAGAAAAGTTATTAGTAAGTGCTAAAGCCAAAAAAAGTTTTTTTTTTCTATTTGGATCCATATTTTTTCCATTCTAGATCTCTTTCTAGCCATATTCTTATTGTAAGATCATAGTAAGGTAGTGCAATAGATTTGAAATCATCATTCCAAAAATTGTATCCACTTTACCATTTTAGATGAGGTCTAGAACATCAAACCAAAGAGGGGACAGGAAGCAAAGGTGATCAATTTGATTGAGGGTGGGAAGTGTTGAGCTTGAAGGATAGATTATTAGGTATGAGGAATAAGAAGTTTGAAAAGTTTAAAGAATTGGGAGGTGATATGTGAGATAGGTTTAATAGAATCTACTTAAATAAGGGTGTTTTGTGGAGAGGGGACAATGGAAAGAGAAATAACTAAGTTATAATCTATAAATACAACTAAGTTTCCCTTACTTCACCATCTCTTTAGTTGGTCCAAGTGAACTAGTGATTAGTATAAGTTTGTCTAAAATGGGATCTAAACCCCTCATGGTATTTCTAGTTAGGATGTAGGAATTCAATTATTTTTTAGAGAGTTTATGAGAACTAAACCAACTTGTATCTTGGTTTTTTCCACCATATCATATTCACCTCCTTGTAGCCATTTAGTCATAGGGAGGGCATAAAATCCATTCCTGAACAGCAGGATGAGGAATCATTGGGAATACAATAAAGAAAAATGAATAGGTGACTACTTGGATTAGTAGTAGCACTAAGCACAATTGTTGTTGGGATCCACTCCTCAATAGATGATAAACTTAGCCAAGTATTGGAAAAGGTGGGTCAACCTTGCATCCTAATATTTTGATTTATTATTTTGTCCTCATATTAGGAAATGAGGCATCTCACTTTGTGTTGGTAGTTATTTGTCATTTGTTGAAGGCTTCAAGGGAGGTGTCTAAGATGTTCTAAATGCATATAATATTATTATAGCTTTATAAGATGAAACCATCTTATGACATATTCTTATGACATTTAAGAGCATGACTATAGAATATTTATAGTAAATTATTGACCAACATTATGAAAAATCATAAGAAATATTTTAAGAAATAGCAATTGTGTCAAGGAAAAAGATGTGGAAATTTACAAGAACTTTTTTTTTTAAGAAAAAGTGGGAGACCACTTATAATTTTATTTATATATAATATTTTACATATAGCTGGTTTAGGCAGACATACTAGCGGGAAAGAACTAGCAAGAAAACCCCCAGTTGTAGTCCGATTAACAAATTTTACAAAATATCAAAAAGACTAGTGATGTCCTAGTACAAATGACCAATTGTCTGATTACAATGTTACAAAAGCACATTGGTTGAATACATCAGTACATATGCACATTCTCTTATGCACCCAAAATACCCAAAAGAAGACATCATACTAGATATACCTGTGACCCGAATACATAACATAGTGGAGATTACAAAACCTTACTAAACATAAGACTGATAAGCTAGGAAGCCACTTTCAAAAAGATGCAGATTTTCCATCAACATGCTGAAATCCATTAACTGAGCTTTCTTTTGTTTCCACTCGTTTACCTTTGTGTTGGCGATCATGCTCAAATGAAGGTTTTGATTTGTTTTAATATCATGCACATAACGATAACAAAATTTCTTTTTGGATGAAGATGGAAGTTGCAAATCATGAATGAAAACATGACTTCTCAAGAAAGAAATGGCATGATATTTTCTTTTTAAATCATCAATCTCCTCCATGGAAATGGCAGATTTGTATCTGTTTAGAACTTGGTAGAGATGTGAAGAAGTGCCATGCATTGTGGATAATAACATGCCTTGGAATATGTGAACATAGGTCTCTTCTTATGAAACAAAACCTTCTTTGAATAATTAACATTAGAAATTAATACAGTTTGGCGAGCATATTGTATAATCACACTAGAAACCAACAATGGAAGATTGAGAGTCTCAACTAAGAATTCCACCTTATAGATAACATTCATACTAGAAGCCAACAACTAAAGACCAAATTTCATAAATAAAGTTCATGTGTTATATATCATGCCTTTGAGGGGTCCACAAGTACCATGAGCCTTTTGAAATCCTTCTCCATCTAAATGCATCCATTCCAAGACCATTGGGAGGTGGGTATACAATATGAGCCAAGTATTAATTTCTAATGTTAATTATTGAAAGAAGGTATATAAATTATTGGAGCATCTTAATTCTCATACAAAGTTACATCTTAGTCAATTTCTCAATGTATGAGTTCCATATATTTGTAAATTTTTCTTAATATAAAAACATATTTTATTTCATTAAAATTAACCTATCTATTCCATGTTACAAAGGATGCTCTTATTTTAAATTATAAGTATATAATTCAAAATTAATTAGTAATTTTCAAGATAGAGTACACACAATTTCTTTAGTTAAAATAAAATAATATTCTTATTTCCATGTGAGACTTATGTAGAATGGTAGTTTGATGTCTTGAAAATATTTCTTTCATATATACTAAATTTTTATCATTGTACATTATGAGTGAATCATCTCAATTATATATCCAAGCACATCAAAAATTTATAGAGTGGAAAGAAAAATAATCACACATTTATCATATTTTTGTAAGGTGTTCGAAAAGACTAAAAGTTTCCCTAGAAATAACTAATTAAGGAATAAAAAAATGGAAAGTGTCTACCTCATTGTATGTTGACCTTTCCCATATAAAAAGATCATGGAAATGCTAAATGAGTTGATATAAGAATTTTTAAGAATGGAGGCACAAAATTTATAACACTAATCCTAAAAGCAACAAGAAAGGAAATGAATAAAATCTTCCTAGTTATTTTGAAAGAAACTTTAAAAGGTTCTAAATCCCCTTCACACCCCTTTCTAAATGAAGATAAAATAAATAAGTTACCAAATATTTCTTAGAGTTTAAGGTGGTGATTTTAATATGATTTGAGAATAAATAAGATAAATTAGATGAAATCAAGTTTTGTTGTAAAGGTGATGAATTTTGGGGGAATAAGATGAAAATAATTTTGAACCTAGTTGACTCATTAAATGGCAATAAGATAGATTTTAAAGGGGCTTTATTTAAAATATGTAATAGTTAGATATGTACTAATACATTATATTCTCTATTAGACAGTTATTTCTTCCATAAACATTTCTTACAATCTTATAATTTATTAATAATAGTGATGTGTGCATCCCTAGACACTCTTTGATAACCACACTATTAATGTTTCTATTTTTACTAGAGGATACTCTAATTGAAAAGCATGTAAAGAGGAAGGGTTAGTTAACCTTGATATTAATGCAATGAAAGGTGGGATTATCTTGATGGTATCAAAGTTATCTTAAAGATATATTGAAGTTTTTTCTTCTATGCCTGAACACATTTAGTGAAATATAATGAATATGTGTTATCCTAGAAAAATATGTATAGCATTAAGGATAAAATTTAGACTTTTAAGTTGAAAGAAAATGTCAAATATTTAGAATAAAAATGGTGGGGATGGAATACAAGCTTCAAGAATCTCCTTGTAATAATTAATTGCAATAATAAATGATTAAAACTAAACACGAATGGATATGTCACCAATAATTTTTAGATAAAATGACTAAAATTAGAGCCAATATATCTTAGTTCAAGTATCAGGATAAAGGTATCAAATTCTTATTCAATGTAAACATAGCCGAGTTTGATAGATAAAAAGTTGGCCCCATTAATACTAGGGGAGCATTGTCTAATGAGATTAAGTTGACACTATTCAATTTTTAGAAGTTAGAACCCTAACATTTATATGAGGCTTGAAAAATAGAACCTTATTAGGAAGAGTAGGAGAGGAAAAATGAACCCATAATAATTATACTTATACAAATAAAAATAATAATAATGTTTAACCATTTCAAAATGTTAAATTTGTTTCACTATGGTGATCAATAGCTAATTTGTACAAGGAGGCCACAATTTATAGGGAAATGAAGACTACATAAGAGGAGAATTTATAACATAGTAGCTTGGTTGTAGTTGTTTCTTTAGCATTAACTATTTTCTCTTTTTTCTTTTGTTGTTGAATATTTTATTTGATCTCTTAAAACTTATCAATGGTACTTGATATTCATAATGATTATTTTCTTCTTTTACAATTATTATCATCTTAGAAGGAATACCATTTCAATTTAGAGCAGGGAGAAATGTATTTTTCTTTTAAAGTATTTAAAATATTATATTTATTTGATGGTTCCTTCTTAACCTCTTCCACTCCTTGGAAATAATTATCCAACCACTTGAATTTCCTTATATTAATCAATTTACTTCTATGATTTATGTATGTGTTTTTAGTGATTTACTCTTTATCCTTTCAATTTATTCATGATATACTTTAATATAGTTATAACAAGTATATAATAGTTTTTCATAATTGGATATTCCTTAAGAAACTCTTTAAACATGAAATTATTTGATGAGGGAAGATATAAATTAAGGTTATTCTTTCTTACTTACCTCATGCTCATCCATATTTTTTGTCCATAAATATCTCAAATCAAATTGGATTTTGCAAAGAGGATAACTATATTTTAAATATTCGCTCTTAGTCAAAGTCATTTATTCCTTTGTACAAATTTAAAAATTGATTTATGTAATTTAATTTTTAATAGATTTAACATGGATATATGAAGAATAGTTTTAAATATATATATATAGTAAAGTGGACATATTTTATATTTTTCCTAATACTAGAAATTGTCTTACCTTCATTCCTTCTAATCCTAATAGAACTATTTTATTATACATTTCATTCAAACAATCTAGTTTCTTTCCTCTAAATTTATTCTTAAATTCATACATTTTAGTTCATAGCATTTTTGGAGTAATGTCATAAGACTCAAGGAAAAGAAACATGGAGAATTTTATCCAAGTTTCCATTGTATGCACCCTAAACTTTATATCATGAATTGTTTGATATAATTTCTCAAATAAATTTTTTAATGAACTATTTGATATAATGCCTCAAATAAATTTTCAATAGTGTTTTTGGCCGAATTATGATAGAAATAGTGTTTTTGATATAATGCCTCCAAATAAGAATTTCAATAATGTTTTTGATATAGTAAGCACAAATAAATTTGTTAATGTTGTTTGATATAGGGTGCATACAATGGAAACACTATTTCTATCATACTCCATCAAAATTACCCTGACTGTTTGATATAATGCCTCAAATAAATTTGTTAATGAATTGTTTGATATAGGGTGCATACAATGGAAACACTATTTCTATCATACTCCATCAAAAATTACCATGAAATGTTTGATATAATGCCTCCAAATAAATTGGGGTATACAGTAGAAAATGTATGCAAAATGTGGAAGCATAGACAGGGCATGTTAATTGTTTGACAGAGTAGAAATGTATCATAGAAATAGTGTATGTTGAAAACGCTTTAAAAACTTTCAAACAAATGCAGTTTCAATTCAACAAATTTGAAAAATTTCGCATTTAGGGTTTCAAAATTTAACAAACAAATGCATTTTGAACTCTACGAAATTCGAATTTGGCAAACCTGGTGCTCGATATGCAAGTTGGGTTGATGAAATTTGGAGAGATGAAGTCGAGTTTGTTCACCGTTTCTAGATCATGTTCGCCATTCGCTACACGCACAAGCACAGGGAAAGTAGAAAAAAGCGAAAATGACAGTGACAAGTTCATGTTTTTTTTTGTCTTATTTGAGGGGGTTCGGTCAAACCCATGTTCGACCGAACCCCTTAAAATATTATTATTTTTGTTTAGGGTTTGGGGGTTCGGTTGAACATATAAGGTGGTTCAGCCGAACCATAGAGTTCGACTGAACCCCTTGAGTTTGGGGAAAGGAAGAAAAATGAAATTTCCTTCCTCATAAAATTTGTAAACCACTATTGTAGTTTGACCCTTATTTTTTTTAAACTACCTACAATGCACATTGTCAAAGGGAGGACCATTGGCTAGCTCCCTAGGGGCCCAATTTTGTCCCCCAATGTTTGAATCAAGCATTTTTTTCAAAATGCCATAACTTGCAATCTAGGAGGCCATTTTAAAAAAAATGAGATCAAAGGAAAGCTGGCTTTGTCAATTTTAGAGTGGTGTAGGTTATTTTCCAAAAAAATTATATTTAGAGGAATTTATTACAGTTTAAATTTAGATATTCATTTTTGGCTCCCGAGCTCATAACTTTTTGCCACAATCTCCGATTTTAGTGATTCTTGTGGAATTGGAAAGGTATTGAGGAGATATATCATTCCGTCGATGCATTTATTTCTAGTTTAGCGTCATATATAATTTAATTATATTTGTGCATATTCACATTCTAGTTGATCACTTGGACATACTTCCACTTGGGAAGGTGCAATTTTGATCCTTGAACTTCATTTCATTTATAGAACGATGTTCTATCTCCTGTTGCTTCATTAAAATTCTAGGTTTGCTTCATATCAAGATTTTTCTAGTGTTCCTTGGCATCGAGATTGTTGTTACTTTATTATTATTCCAAGGTTTCTCCATAATCAAGAGTTTCCAAAGTTTCTAACATCATAATTATCTTTCCTTTGCTTTCCTTGATTAAGGTTCCAGTGTTACTCCACTAGTGTGATTCTAGTGTTTCTTTGTAGTAGGTTATCTCATTGAGGGGGGGGGGTTGAATGGTCTCTCTTCATCTCTCTAATGGGGGATGTTTTTCCTTGCATGAGGTTTTTTCCTCTCATTCTTCATTGAGAGTATCTTGTTTTTATCTCTCTTTTGGGGAGTTTTGTCCCACTGGGTTTTCTCCTTTTCTCTATTTGTGAGAAACTACATTTGCATTTGTACATGGGTACGTAACATGGCCTTATAGTTAGGACCCATCTTTGTGTCATTTATGATAGTACTCCCTAAGTTGTACTTAAGAGGGGGTGTTGGTGTAAATAGATGTTTTACCTATCTAGGTCCTATTTACATGTTAAGTCCAATTAGGTCCTAAGAAGGAATCTTTCTAGATAGTGTTAGTTGTCACTAGATTTTATCTTATTTTTTGACATTTAATGCTTGTGTCCTAATTCATTTAATATTTATTGAGGTAGTTGTCTCATTATATAGGATCAAGACACATATTAATATCTTGTCTAATCCTATCTCACAACTTTCCTTTATAAGCAAGGTTTCATATGTACATCATATATTCAATCTAGAAATCTTGCATCCATAATCATAGCATGAAATTTCTGCCATTTCTCTATTGTGGAAGTTATTGTTGTCTTGCAGGTGATCCTAGGGTGTTGACGAGTTCATCATAAACTCTTACACACATTTCTTCTTTTCAATAAAGACTACGAAGTTTGAAGAAAAAATAATTTGAATACCTTTGAACTGAGAAATACCTACCTATGTTTCTTGTGAAAACTCCTTGGTGCATTGGGTTTCATGCTACCATACCTCCTTGCAATATTTTTAGAATGCCAATATTTTGTGTATTGAATATATTCCCCTTTTTTGTTTTATAACACCTTAAATTTGGGTTTTCATTTGTATTTAATGACTTACATTTACAACATTAATGGTGTTTTCAATAAATTTCCTCTATTGGTACTTTTGATAACACTCAAGCCATATGGAATCCTTTCTTTCAATTTGGCTCGAGTTTACCTTCAATAGAAGTCTCTCTTTCCTTATATCTAAGATTAGGAAAGTTTTTAAAACCTTGTTAACTTCTGCCTTTGGTTCTAAGACCATGTCCATTTGTTGACACATGAGTTTTCCTCTTTCAAAACACTAATAGTTCGAAGTATCTTTTGTTCCTTGATAGTTGTTTTGAAACAATTGAGAACTCTTGACTTTGTGGCCAAGAGTTATTTTCTTTAATTTTTATCAAAGGTTATGAAAAGATGCTGGGCCCTAATGAGGTTCTGAAAACTTTATTGGGAGTTGACACTAGTTCTCCAATCACTACAAATATTTGATGCGGTATCTAAGATTTTTTTTTTTTTTTTGTTTTCCTAAGAAGTAGGTTGAGATTTGACAAGGTTTTGAAAACCATTTCAAGAGTCGATGCCACTTTTGAAACCAAATCTACCTTAAGAAGTAACTTCATTCAAAATGGTTAGAAAATTATTATCAGATATTGACATTGGTTCTAGAACTTAGACAAAACTCAAAGAAACTAAGATTAAAAACCTTTTCTTTAGAATGAAAGAAGTTAAGAGAAGAGTTTTGGGATTCGACAAGTTTA
>VDFB02058242.1:237957465-237990523 GCA_007258455.2 Sequoia sempervirens
TGTCATGGCATCCAATTGGATGTGTCCTCCTTTATGTTTGCTTGGTTTTCAAAAATGATTTTTATTCCATTGGGTTTGTGTCGATTTATGAGTGATTTGATGGACCCTTTCATTGTGAATTTTCTTGAGTTTGCGTGAGTTGGGAATCCTCTTTAATTTAAATTGTATTGTTATTGGTTTAACCCTGCGTGGTGAATTCTTGGTTTGTTTGGAGTTGTGGGGGTCTTATTAATTGATTTTGTGATAGAATTGATTGGATACTTATGCGATGCTTGGTTGTGATAAGTTTATGCTTCTTATGGAATGCGGTCTTCCCACTTTTATTATTTTGGTGAAACATTAAATTATATTGTTGTCATGTTTATTGATTTTATCAAAGGTCATTTGTTTACCAACTATATAGGTATCTTGTAAGGAGAAAATTGAGGTCTCCCGTGGAATACCTAATTGGTGGCTTTTGGTTTTTTTTAAGTGATTTTGTTGAATTCAAGGTTGATTTTCTTTTGCGTTTCCCTATTTGAGGTGACACCATTGTTGAGTTGTGGATGGGTCTTGATGAATCTTCTTTTTTATGGCTTTTCTGAGTTAATCTCATATTCGAGGGAAATTTTATCCTTGTGTTGGAATTATTGGGGAAAAACTTGTGTTGCTTCATTTTACCCTTGTTTGTGGGTTTTCATTCTTTTGGCTTCCAGAGGCTTGAGTTGATTGTCAGTTGATGTTCTCTCTTTATGTGCCCTTGATGTGGCAAGTGTTTTGGTTTCATTATTTTAAAAGGGTTGTACGGAACTTTGTAAGACTCTGATGTGGTACTTGTTAGCAAGATGGGTAATGCCTTGCATGCTTTTATGTTGTGATTCTTTGTTCGAATTATGATGGTACAACCCTTGATTTTTATGTTATGGGGTCTCTAGGGAGAGTGGCTCCTCGTGGGGGCCGGCGCCCCGCGTAAGGGGAAGAGCACAGGAGAACCCACGAGTGAGTTGGTAATCAAGTGAAAACCTAATAATTAACTTAGGAGGGTTGGGTAGTAATATCATTACAAGATTTTAAAAAATGGATGCCTCGTCTTCATTAGTGCTTCCGCAGACTAATGGAAGGCTGAGAAGGCCGTGGTTGGCAAGGTCGTAACCTCGTCCTCATGAGAGGTTATCGGCTCCGCATGAGCTACCCTATGGTGCCGGCGCCTCAAGTAGGAGGAAGGGCCAGGAGATCCATAGATGGGGGCCGGCGCCTCAGTTTGGAGGAAGGGCCAGGAGAACCCATGTAGGCTATGCGATGACACTCTCCCCTAGTTGCCCATTTGTTTTACTTTATTGTGTTCCTCTGGAAGTAGGTTATGGGAGTTGGTTTAGATTGTTGTTTTAAATTGATTTAAATTGATTTATGATTATTGTTTTAATCCATCTTTAGTATGTTTTGCGGTCTTGTATGATCTCATTTATATTTGATTTACAATCTTATATCTTATGATACTGTGATATGATGTTATTATATTGTTTAATTGTAATTTGAATTGTAAGTGTTTCTTGATCATTCTTTGGTTACTTGTTTATTGGTCATTGCTTTGATTTATGTGTTGGGATTTGTGACTTTAAGTTATTATATCGACTCTTGTAATCCTTGAGTTTTATGATACTTTTGTATGTCGTTGAGTCCTGTGGTTCCATGTTTGGATGTTCTTGGTTGAGGACTCTTCTTGTCAGCTCCTAGCACGGGGGGTGGGTCTTCGGACTCACATGGTCGGGTGGAACGTGCTAAGCACCCCATTAGGTCCCCAGTCGAGGATCGAGAGGTGCAGATTGATGCTGTTATGACGACTCCAGAGTTGTATCTATCTTGGAGCCAGTTATGATTCTTTTTATTCATCTGTTTATTTGTATCATGTTATCTTGTGTATGGTTTCCATTTATGTTGGAAACACTTTTGTATCATTGTACTTCTTAAATATTGTACTGTAATGTAATGTTAAACTCGGTGTGGTTATTAGCCATGGCAGTTGTTATTCATTGTGTTGAGTTAATTATATATATGTTGTATTTACTCAGATGGTTTCTTATCATTGCTTTATCATGTATGTGTTCTATTTGTTAATGTTCATTTTGTTATGGATTATATCTTTGGATTTTATTCTTTATTGTTGTTGTGTGGATCTCAGTCTCGTAATGACTCCTCGTGTACCCCAAGGGATGTATGTGTTAATAAATCTGTTTAAATAAAATTCATGTCATGACTTAATGTGTATTGCATGTATGTTATGTTTAGTTAAATTAAAAAAAAATAAAAAAATTTGTGCAGTAATTATGGTTTAATTGTCCTTTGGGGTTCGTGCGGGGCGTTACAAGAGCACAGGAGAACCCACGAGTGAGTTGGTAATCAAGTGAAAACCTAATAATTAACTTAGGAGGGTTGGGTAGTAATATCATTACAAGATTTTAAAAAATGGATGCCTCGTCTTCATTAGTGCTTCCGCAGACTAATGGAAGGCTGAGAAGGCCGTGGTTGGCAAGGTCGTAACCTCGTCCTCATGAGAGGTTATCGGCTCCGCATGAGCTACCCTATGGTGCCGGCGCCTCAAGTAGGAGGAAGGGCCAGGAGATCCATAGATGGGGGCCGGCGCCTCAGTTTGGAGGAAGGGCCAGGAGAACCCATGTAGGCTATGCGATGACACTCTCCCCTAGTTGCCCATTTGTTTTACTTTATTGTGTTCCTCTGGAAGTAGGTTATGGGAGTTGGTTTAGATTGTTGTTTTAAATTGATTTAAATTGATTTATGATTATTGTTTTAATCCATCTTTAGTATGTTTTGCGGTCTTGTATGATCTCATTTATATTTGATTTACAATCTTATATCTTATGATACTGTGATATGATGTTATTATATTGTTTAATTGTAATTTGAATTGTAAGTGTTTCTTGATCATTCTTTGGTTACTTGTTTATTGGTCATTGCTTTGATTTATGTGTTGGGATTTGTGACTTTAAGTTATTATATCGACTCTTGTAATCCTTGAGTTTTATGATACTTTTGTATGTGTTGAGTCCTGTGGTTCCGTGTTTGGATGTTCTTGGTTGAGGACTCTTCTTGTCAGCTCCTAGCACGGGGGGTGGGTCTTCGGACTCACATGGTCAGGTGGAACGTGCTAGCACCCCATTGGGTCCCCAGTCGAGGATCGAGAGGTGCAGATTGATGCTGTTACGACGACTCCAGAGTTGTATCTATCTTGGAGCCAGTTATGATTCTTTTTATTCATCTGTTTATTTGTATCATGTTATCTTGTGTATGGTTTCCATTTATGTTGGAAACACTTTTGTATCATTGTACTTCTTAAATATTGTACTGTAATGTAATGTTAAACTCGGTGTGGTTATTGGCCATGGCAGTTGTTATTCATTGTGTTGAGTTAATTATGTATATGTTGTATTTACTCAGATGGTTTCTTATCATTGCTTTATCATGTATGTGTTCTATTTGTTAATGTTCATTTTGTTATGGATTATATCTTTGGATTTTATTCTTTATTGTTGTTGTGTGGATCTCAGTCTCGTAATGACTCCTCGTGTACCCCAAGGGATGTATGTGTTAATAAATCTGTTTAAATAAAATTCATGTCATGACTTAATGTGTATTGCATGTATGTTATGTTTAGTTAAATTAAAAAAAAAATAAAAAAATTTGTGCAGTAATTATGGTTTAATTGTCCTTTGGGGTTCGCACGGCGAGGCGTTACAACATTGGTATCAGAGCCTAGGTTCACACACTGGGCACTATGTAACCTTGCGCTTAGACCCGTGAGTCTTGAGTTTTACTTTTCTTTTGTCATTGTTGTGGACCTGAGTTTCTTCCGTTTTCTGGTGTCGGGTCGATAGTGTAGGAAACTGATGGGAAAGGATAGGACCCGCGGTGTAGTGCGCAATGCACCGATATCCTTCCTGTCAAGGATGCTCTATGGACCCTTGTTTTAGTGTGATGTGTTTCTTGGTGATGTGTTTTATGTGTGTGATTATGTCAAGTGTGTGTGGAATTTGCGATTTTGTTGTCCTTGAGTGATGAATTATGTTTTCTTGAATCTGTGAAGGTGTAAAATTTTAACCTTTTTATTGAAATTGATGTGAAATTTGGTGTTGAATAATGGTTAAAGTGGAGTTCTTTGTGTGAAAATTGTGAGTTTTAATGAAAACGTGAGGTTTTGTGAATAATTATTCTATGATTTTTAGCAGAATATAGTATCTTGGGGTTAAGATGCAACTTGAATTATGGGTACTAATGTGCAATGCTCTATGGTAGCTTTTGATTTACAGGAAGTTGGCTTTAGAAACGTAGCGATGAAGGTAATGCAATTGTAATATGTGGGTATAGATACTTATAATTTCAAGTGGTAATTCATTTTGTTATAGTAGATGAATTAGGTTTATGGTTAGCATCCTTATGCGAATAATGCTTAACTAATAAGAAGCAAACTGTTTATGAGTTACTAAATTTGTTTTGACTATTATGTGTGGTTTGGTGGGAGGGACAGTGTGGTATCACTCGCTCGCGAGTGCCCTACTATGCTGGGAATTCCTCTCACAATGTATTTGTGATATATATGTATTGTGCACAACGTTTGTTTGCATGCAGGATTGCAGGAATTAAGTCTCGATTCCACCTGCATTGTCAGGACAGGGCGAGCATTATATACACCCAATGGGCTTGACGTTGAACATAGGAGCTGACAAGAAAGTTTTCCCAACCTAGTTCATCATTTCTCCTAGTGTTTGACAAAATTGGTCTGATTGCAACCTTGTCACCACTTTTGTTTTGGTATCATTTCCTTATTTTTGGTTTGTTTAATTTTTGTTGTTTGCTTGGTGACATTTAATTGATGATTTAACGTGTTGATGTGTTTATGATTATTCATACTATTGTTAGTTTATGGTGTTACCCTAATTGTGCTTGGGCTCGACTTCCAGGAGTAAGTCGATGTCTATGGGGGGGAGGATGTAATGTCCCTCCGTTTTGGTCATTCTTGAAATTTAGAAAGTTGGTTGTTTGGTGGCCATGTCATGTTCGCTTGTTACTTGTGGTCGGTAATTTGCTAGGTCATGAGGACTTTTGGATTGCATCATTTAATTTGATTTTTATATTAGACAATATCACTAATCTTATGACTAGAAGTAATTTATCAAATTAATCTAATTTTTAAGGTCACTTGATTTGGTTTGGGATCAAATAAAGAGCTAGATTTAATAACAAATGTTGATTGTATTATCATTGAAAATTTCTTATTTTATGATGAAAGAAATCGTAAGTAAATGAAGTTAATAAAAATAATTATTTTCCAATGAGTAAATTTAATTAAGAAATTTAAAATCAAGAGTTATCATAGATAAAATATTTAAAAATTGGAACTCAAGTTTGAATAAGGATTAAAGCAAGGAAAAGAATCGTTATTGATAAATAAATAAATAATATTAAAGCATCATTTTTGGGAAGAGTAAAAGGCAAGAAAAGAAAGCTGAAAAGAAACAATACCTTTAGAACATTGGAAGTCGAAAAGAACTGTAGAATATGAAAAAATAAATAAATAAATAAATAAATAAAAAATATATCTAGCTTTTGGGAAGGGGGGGATACGGAGGAGGGAGAAGATCTCATACAGACAAGAACCCGGTTCGTGAGGATGGCAGAAGAAGACACGGGAAAATTGGGAAAAACGTGCAAGGTATGCTCAGCTTTATATCCCCCGTAGCAAACAAAGTGTCCATACGAGTTTCTGTATATTCAACACTGTTGCAATATTAAATATTTAATTTGATGCTGGCTTATTATTCCATACGCCAACCTCCGCTTGAGAACGATAGCATATTATAAATCCTTTGTTGATAGCAGAGAATTCTCTGTTAGAAATTAGTTGTATACTTTCACCTATTTCCACAGCTGTGAACTGAATTTCGAATGATGTGTATTTTCATTTTGAGTCATCGCCCTTTTTGCTGAGTTCGCTATTCAGATGTCATGGTTGGTATTTGACTTGAATAGGTAATAAATTGATAGATATTCTTCTAGCTCGGTAATCACCAAATATTTCATAGATGTTCTCAAAAGAACATATAAATTGTATGTCGAATTATCAGCTCTGATAGTTGTACATTATTCTCCTGCCCTTGAGTCACGTATTTGCACCTCACTGATAACATTTCAGATTTGATAGTAATGCAAGTAGATGGCGATATTTCCAATTTCCAATATTCACTTTCTGATATACTTGGCAACCTGTCACAGCCGCAGCACTTGAACATGGTAGGGTGTATAGATTTAAATAAACTCTCTGATTTTATTCTCAAAATCCCAAATGTTATCCATAAGACTGAAGGAAAATGGCTTCTCACGTTTTTGCAACCGTAACCATCTCAAACTTGGAGGAAGCTTGGTTCGTGTGTCTTCTCTGATGCCGTCATTGAGCAGATTGTTCAAGAGAAGAAATTGAGGACCAATGAGCAGATTATTTAATTCTCTTGGTCTGCGCAATGTTTCAAGCCTTTGCCAATTACCTCCATTCAGTCGAAGCTGAGAGAAATTGATGTTATTGGATACAGTGTTTAGATGAGCTCCTTCGCATAGTCTGGTAATCTAAATTTATATAATCTCCCTGATACCCTTGGCAACCTATCACTGCTTCAACATTTAGAGTTGAGACATTATACAAAATTAAATAATCTCCCTGAAATCATTGGCAGCCCGTCATAGCTGTAAATTTTAGATTTACCAAAGTTGTAGAAAATTAAATAAACTCTCTGATTTCATTTTTAGCTTGTCTCAACCGCGCACTTTTGAAAACATAATAGGAAGTTTTAATCTCTCTGATTCCTTTGTCAATCTATCGCAGCAGATGCATTTGATTTTAAGTTGTATTTTTCACATGCTTGTGTATTTATGTAATGTTAGTTTTTAAGTCATTTACTTTGAAGGAGAATTAGTTATTAAGCGAATAAATTGGTCTAAGTTGAAAGAAAAAGTTGTCTATATTTAATTATTAGATAATATTATTTTTGAGGAAAATTTACTTATCTATCATTCATTAATAAAAGGTTCTGATCTTAATAAATCAATATAAATGTGGGGCTAAAACTAGGTAATAGGGAAATAAAGTTATATGTCCTTTCAGATGTAGGTATGTGGATATAGGTAGATCAATGAGTCTCTCTCCTTTTCATTATATGAAGTTTTATCTTAGGTACGCTTATCTTTATGTTATGGTGTATTTTAGTTAGGAATGATACCTCTTTTAGGATGGAATAAATGAGTTTAATTTTAATGATATAAATGGGGGGGATCAAGGTTGTGGTCGTATAAGGGTAGAAGTGTTAATTGATCTTTATGTAGATATTTGTGATAATTGTGGGGTAGGGTGAGTGTGCTAGGTAATAACGTTATAGGTGATATTTTATCAAGTTAAGTTAGTGCCATTAGTTTAAAGTATGTTCCATATAATAACATCATCGTATTCTAATCTTGTGTCATGGAAGTTTATTTCTATTAAGTCAATATTTTGAATAATTGTGTTGTAGAGAACATGAAATGGGATCTATTTCTCTTAGTCCTTAGTAAAACATATATGGTGACTTACAATTGTTGGATTATGGAGGAAGTATGTATTGGAACTTCTTTTGTTGTATGAACTATATCTTGTTAAGCAAATGGATAAATTGTATTTGAAGTTGATGTTCTTTAGTGAATTAGCATTGAATGTATATGTATGTTTAAGGGTTAATTTGATGTTTCCAATTGGATGTGTCCTCCTTTATGTTTGCTTGGTTTTCAAAAATGATTTTTATTCCATTGGGTTTGTGTCGATTTATGAGTGATTTGATGGACCCTTTCATTGTGAATTTTCTTGAGTTTGCGTGAGTTGGGAATCCTCTTTAATTTAAATTGTATTGTTATTGGTTTAACCCTGCGTGGTGAATTCTTGGTTTGTTTGGAGTTGTGGGGGTCTTATTAATTGATTTTGTGATAGAATTGATTGGATACTTATGCGATGCTTGGTTGTGATAAGTTTATGCTTCTTATGGAATGCGGTCTTCCCACTTTTATTATTTTGGTGAAACATTAAATTATATTGTTGTCATGTTTATTGATTTTATCAAAGGTCATTTGTTTACCAACTATATAGGTATCTTGTAAGGAGAAAATTGAGGTCTCCCGTGGAATACCTAATTGGTGGCTTTTGGTTTTTTTTAAGTGATTTTGTTGAATTCAAGGTTGATTTTCTTTTGCGTTTCCCTATTTGAGGTGACACCATTGTTGAGTTGTGGATGGGTCTTGATGAATCTTTTTTTTTATGGCTTTTCTGAGTTAATCTCATATTCGAGGGAAATTTTATCCTTGTGTTGGAATTATTGGGGAAAAACTTGTGTTGCTTCATTTTACCCTTGTTTGTGGGTTTTCATTCTTTTGGCTTCCAGAGGCTTGAGTTGATTGTCAGTTGATGTTCTCTCTTTATGTGCCCTTGATGTGGCAAGTGTTTTGGTTTCATTATTTTAAAAGGGTTGTACGGAACTTTGTAAGACTCTGATGTGGTACTTGTTAGCAAGATGGGTAATGCCTTGCATGCTTTTATGTTGTGATTCTTTGTTCGAATTATGATGGTACAACCCTTGATTTTTATGTTATGGGGTCTCTAGGGAGAGTGGCTCCTCGTGGGGGCCGGCGCCCCGCGTAAGGGGAAGAGCACAGGAGAACCCACGAGTGAGTTGGTAATCAAGTGAAAACCTAATAATTAACTTAGGAGGGTTGGGTAGTAATATCATTACAAGATTTTAAAAAATGGATGCCTCGTCTTCATTAGTGCTTCCGCAGACTAATGGAAGGCTGAGAAGGCCGTGGTTGGCAAGGTCGTAACCTCGTCCTCATGAGAGGTTATCGGCTCCGCATGAGCTACCCTATGGTGCCGGCTCGTAGGAGGAAGGGCCAGGAGATCCATAGATGGGGGCCGGCGCCTCAGTTTGGAGGAAGGGCCAGGAGAACCCATGTAGGCTATGCGATGACACTCTCCCCTAGTTGCCCATTTGTTTTACTTTATTGTGTTCCTCTGGAAGTAGGTTATGGGAGTTGGTTTAGATTGTTGTTTTAAATTGATTTAAATTGATTTATGATTATTGTTTTAATCCATCTTTAGTATGTTTTGCGGTCTTGTATGATCTCATTTATATTTGATTTACAATCTTATATCTTATGATACTGTGATATGATGTTATTATATTGTTTAATTGTAATTTGAATTGTAAGTGTTTCTTGATCATTCTTTGGTTACTTGTTTATTGGTCATTGCTTTGATTTATGTGTTGGGATTTGTGACTTTAAGTTATTATATCGACTCTTGTAATCCTTGAGTTTTATGATACTTTTGTATGTCGTTGAGTCCTGTGGTTCCGTGTTTGGATGTTCTTGGTTGAGGACTCTTCTTGTCAGCTCCTAGCACGGGGGGTGGGTCTTCGGACTCACATGGTCGGGTGGAACGTGCTAAGCACCCCATTGGGTCCCCAGTCGAGGATCGAGAGGTGCAGATTGATGCTGTTACGACGACTCCAGAGTTGTATCTATCTTGGAGCCAGTTATGATTCTTTTTATTCATCTGTTTATTTGTATCATGTTATCTTGTGTATGGTTTCCATTTATGTTGGAAACACTTTTGTATCATTGTACTTCTTAAATATTGTACTGTAATGTAATGTTAAACTCGGTGTGGTTATTGGCCATGGCAGTTGTTATTCATTGTGTTGAGTTAATTATATATATGTTGTATTTACTCAGATGGTTTCTTATCATTGCTTTATCATGTATGTGTTCTATTTGTTAATGTTCATTTTGTTATGGATTATATCTTTGGATTTTATTCTTTATTGTTGTTGTGTGGATCTCAGTCTCATAATGACTCCTCGTGTACCCCAAGGGATGTATGTGTTAATAAATCTGTTTAAATAAAATTCATGTCATGACTTAATGTGTATTGCATGTATGTTATGTTTAGTTAAATTAAAAAAAAAATAAAAAAATTTGTGCAGTAATTATGGTTTAATTGTCCTTTGGGGTTCGCACGGCGGGGCGTTACACATTCCATCACCGTGAGACTGCATTTCTTTTAGGATTTTTTTCAAACAGTTCACTGCCTTGTCTATGTTATTGCTTACTATTATGCTTTGGTAGATTTTTTCCAAGAATCCATAGCTTGTTTGAAAGCACCTGTTTGAGGTTTTTACTTTTTAGCCATAACATGAAGGCGTTGAACTATTTGATAAAATGCTTTGGTAGACATGTATGAAAAATGTGGTAGCATAGAAAAGGTAGTGAACTATTTGAAAAAATGCTTCAAAAAAATGTGGTCTCATGGTGATGGAATGCCGCGAATGCCATGACAAGCAAATTGCTATGGATTGTCATGGCATTCCATCTATGAGACCACATTTTCTTTGAGGCATTTTTTGAAACAATTCACGCCTTGTCTATTATTGCTTACTATTATGCTTTGATAGATTTTTCCAAGCATCCATAGCTTGTTTGAAAAGCACCTATTTTAGGCTTTTAGCCATAGCAGCAAGGCAATGAACTGTTTGATAAAATGCTTTGGTAGACATGTATGAAAAATGTGGTAGCATAGACAACTGTCACCATCTGATATTTATGTAGTTGTAGTATGTTTTGTGCAATGTAATCAGCGATATGAATATAACCAACAAAAATCTATTTTCTATAATTCATGGATTGAACTCTGTATTTTATATGCTCTCAATGTCAATGCTATGGAAATGCTATTAATTTTTTAAAAGTAGTATGCTATGTGTGATACTATCAAAATGTAATTATATACTGATTACTCTTTCTTTTTACATAATCTACGTATTTCAAACTTTTCATAGGTTTCCCAACACATCGAAGGCAACAAAGGAAAGACTAGAAAAGCACAGGCAACACAAACTTGGCTCTAGTGGTTATATGAAATTAGCATACGAATTGTAAGTATCAATAAATGAAATATTGCATCCAAATTATAATAAATTGAAAACAATTTTGGTTTTATCACACCATAGAAGCCAAAATTCATGATCATCTGCAAAAATAGGCTCTGAGATTCAGGAGTTCGAAGGGGACCTAAAGATTTCCCTTCGAGCAAGGCTATGGAGCCGTGGTGAATGCCTAAGAGTCTTAACTGGGCAAACACAATCTTCCATTGCATCAACACAGGTAAATAAACTCAATAAAGTTTATTTAAAATTGAATACTTGTGCAATCTATTCAATATTAATTTCCACCATAAAGTAATTACATGCCTATTTGTTTTAAACATTCAAGCAATGATAATACTGCACATGACATTGGAATGCAACTTGGTGAGGGTGGAGCAGAATGTCCAGATGAAGGTCATGGTGTGCATCTTGGTACTTTAGAGCATGTAGAGCGTGATCAACATGTTGAGCATGATCAGGCTAGGGAAGATCAGGAATATGATGTGGCCCCATCAGGTAAAGAGGACCACTCTAAAGTTCTTTTAAACATATTTAATTGCAATTGATGTATTAATTAATGTAACCTTTCGTGTTTCAACTTTAGAGCATGTAGAGCGTGATCAATGTGTTGAACATGATCAGGCTAGAGAAGATCAGGAACATGATGTGGCCCCATTGGGTAAAGAGGACCACCCTCATGTTCTCTTAAACATATTTAATTTCAATTGGTGTATTAATTAATGTAACCTTTCATGTTTCAACTACAGACTAGGATTTAGAGGGTGTTCAACATGTTGAGCATGAGTCTATAACAAAAGTTCAGGAACATGATGTGGACCCATCAGGTAAAGAGAACCACTCTAATGTTCTTTAAATTAATGAAATACTTGTAACAATAATAATAAAACATATCAGTTTAACATTTCTTTCTTATTGTAGTAGATCCCCCCTTGAAGCGGCGTCCATGTCATGAGCAGACGACTAGGCGTACATTAAGATCAGAAGTAAAGGGTAGAACAACTAAAGGGGGGACAAATATTGATTTAGAAAATGATGCTCCACTTCAGCTTTATGTAGCTTTAAAGAAGAAACAAAAAAAAAGTGATTGTAATCATATCATGACAACCATATTTTTGATAATATGTAAAAACTGAAAGAATGAATATTATATGTTAATGAATGAATTTGAATATGTTAATTAATGAATGTTATATGTTAATGAATGAATGTTATATGTTATTAATGGATGAATGAATGTTATATGTTATTAATGGATGAATGAATGAATGTTTTATGTTATTAATGGATGAATGAATGATTAATGTTATATGATTGGGTATGGGGAATTGAGAGTGATGTTAGGGGGGGAAGGGGCCAAATAAGCTTCCACTGTCATGTGGTTGGCCCTATTAAGTAGAGAATATTAAACTATTCTCGAAACAAAGAGAAGCTCAATAAGGTAATGCACTTTTCAATATAAGAAATGCATTGTTTGAAGCATCAAACCAATATGTAGTCTGTATGTATGACCAGTTGTCAATCTCCACAATGGTACATTTCCATGAATATTTTTTTTTAAAAAAATTGATGCTTCATCGCAATTTCGACGAAAACCACCGACGAATCAACAGAAAGGCTCGACGAAGTTGCTATAGCTACGATAAAGATTTTGTCGTAACTCCCTGCACATTTCGTCGCAATTGCGATGACCTTTCGACGTTGCTACCACTCTACTCTTGCCCATTTCGTTGCACTTTCGACAAACTTTTTGGTGTTCTTCCAACGCTACTCCTTGCTAATTTCATCACAAAGTCGACGAACTCTTGGTGTTGTTTCGACGCTACTACTTGCCTATTTCGTCGCACATTCGATGAACTTTTGGTGTTGTTTCAACACTACTCCTTGCCCATTTTTTTGCAATGGCAATGAACGTCTACCGTTGTTTCGACGCTACTGCTTTCCCATTTCGTCGAATTGGCGATAGACTTCTAGTGTAATTTGTTAGTGGATACATGAAGTTTTCGTCGATATTCTGACGAAAGTATGAAACATTTTACGATGCCGTCGACTGACGATGCTTCACCGTTATTTCAACATTTAATTCATTGTCAGACTTTTGACAAAAAAATAGTGACAAAAAGATTTTCGCCATTGCGTCGCTCTTCCGACAAATATTTGTCGAACTACCGACGAACGACCGTCGGAAAATGGTGTCAAATTCAGTAGTGTCCCTAGTAACCATGTTCATCCTAGAATAGAAGACTTTGTCTGCCATACCCTCTCTACTAGACTTAGGTTTGTGTTGTCTAAATTGTCTTCTTTTTGTGAAACTAGTGATTGTCTGATTAATTGACTTAGCCATATCCTTTTGATTGATGTTTGCTATGTTTTGGGTCCTTTACCTTAGTCATCTTATCAAAAGTCAAGTTTAAACTTGTCCAAGGGCGAACTTGACCTCTGAACAGGTGAACCTGACCCACTCAGAGGAGAACTTGACCTTGAAACAACCTTTTCCAGTCTCTTTCAACCAATTTTGACCAACTCTAGCTCCATAGGTGAACTTAGCCTCTAGACAGGCGAACTTGCCCTCTGGATAGGTGAATTTTCCCTTTGTACAGGCGAATTTTCCGTCTGGACAAGCGAACTTTCCCTTTAGACAGGAAAACCTGACCTCTGAACGGGCGAACTTGACCTCCAGAGGCGGACCTGACCCTTGACCGGTCAACTTTATCATCCGTTTCATCATTCTAGACCCCCGTTTCATCATTTTGTGCGCTCATTTCACCATTCCGATCACTCGTTTCCCCGTTCCGAGTAAATGTTCACCCATTTCAAACCTTCATCTATTGTCTTGAACTCTCGTTCTACCATTTTGATCGTTCATTTACTCGTTCCAAGTAAACATCCATCAATTTTGAACCTCCCTCTCATCATTTCGAGAGTCGTTCACCCATTTTGAGTCATTGTTTTCCTGTTTCGAGTAAACATTCATCTGTTCTAAACCTCTATCTCCTCATTCTGAGAATCCTTCATCCATTCTGATTTCTCATTCATTTATTGCAAACAATCATTCACTCGTTCCGAGTGCTCATTCGTCTATTTCAAATCTTCCTCCCCTTGTTCTGAGAGTCATTCACCCATTCTGAGCACTCGTCCATCCATTTTGAACATCCATCTCCTTGTTTTGTGTGTCCGAACAACTATTTTTTGACCATTTTCACCTAGGGGCAGACCTGCCCAACTAGGGGCGAACTTGACCTTTGAACCAACCTTTTTGAGCCTGTTTAATCATTTTTGACCAACTTTTGCTCCATAGGTGGCCCTGCCCTCTAGACAGGTGAACTTGACCTTTGGACAGGCGAACTTGGCCTCTAGACAGGCGAACTTGCCCTCTGGACATGCGAATTTGACCTTTGGACATGCGAACTTGACCTTTGGACAGGCGAACTTGCCCTCTAGACAAGCAAACTTGCCCTCTGGACAGGCGAAATTGACCTCTGGATAGGCGAACTTTCCCTCCAGAAAGGTGAACTTTCCCTCCAGACAGGCGAACTTGACCTCTGGATAGGTGAACTTCACCTCTAAATAGTCAGTTTCATCATTTCACCCCTCGCCCAGTCATTCCGAGCATCCGTTTGCCCATCATCAACACTATTATGTAAGTCATCGTTTCATCACCAAAATCATATAAGTGCTACTTAGAACATCATTAGAGTCCATATCCAACATCAGATCATCCATCCCAATCACCTAAACTTCATTTCAAGAATTTTGATTTTTGTGCCGAAACTTTTGGAGGCCATAACTTTTGACTCGGGTGTCCCTTTAAGCTGAAATTTTACAGGTGGTTGCGTTATGAGGTGGCATGTGGATTCCTAACTGACATTGAGTCGGTAGGCCCTTGTTTTGCCACATTTTTGAGGCCTCAAACTTTCATCTTGACCCTCAAAATCACAATTTAGTGTTTTTTTTTCAGTTTTTGATAAATCGTTTTCGTTAATAACTTGGAATGCATGTCTCAGGTTTGGGATGTTAGTTGGAAATTCATCCTATCTTAGTTTTGTGTTTTTTTTGGGAAAAAACTGGACTCTCAAAAGTATGTCTGTGAAGTTTCCTAAAATGGAAAAATTTGACAATTTTTGAAAATTGTCAAATCTGGAAAAATCTGATTGTCAACACCTTACGTCCTTTAAACCTCTAAACTTGGTGTGGAATCAATCCCATCACATCCTCCAATCATTCTAAGCTTCAATCCAATCCTAATCTGAGCTTTAATCTAATCCCAATTTGAGCTTAACCAAAACCCTAATTTGAGCTTTAGTCCATCTGCAGTCAAGATCTTTGGATATTGAAACAAATCTTAAAGATCCCTCCCTCCATCTTCTTCAATTTTTTCCTATTCATCCATTCTAATCATCAGTTCACTCGTTTCGAGTAAACGTTCGTCCATTCTGAACCTTCTTCTATCATTTCAAGCTCTTGTTCACCTATTTCAATCAATCATCTACTCGTTCCGAGTAATCTATCATTCATTTTGAGCTTTCATATTCTTGTTCTGAGAGTCATTCATCTGTTCCTAGCAATTGTTTACTCATTTTGAGTAGTTGTTCATCCCTCTCGATCATTTGTTTACTCGTTCTGAGTAATCTTCCACTTGTTTTGACCTTTCATCCATTCATTCCTTATTTTCATTCTGCCATATCAGTCATTCGTTTACTCGTTTCGAGTAAACGTTCATCCATTTCAAACCTCCTTTCATTATTTTGAATTTTAATTCTGCCATTCCGATCATTCGTTTACTTGTTCCAAGTAAACGTTCATCCACTTCAAACCCCCTTTCATCATTTTGAATTCTCGTTCTGTCATTCTAATCATTCATTTACTCGTTTCGAGTAAGCATTCATCTATTTCAAACCTCCTTTCATCATTTCGAACTCTTGTTCTGTTGTTCTGATCATTCGTTTACTCGTTCCGAGTAAATGTTCATCCATTTCAAACCTTCTTCTATCATTTCAAACTTTCGTTCAGTCATTCTGATCATTCGTTCTGAGTATACATTCATCCATTTCAAACTTTCGTTCAGTCATTCCAATCATCCGTTTACTCGTTCCATTCAATCATTTTGAACTCTTGTTCAACAATCCTGATCAATCATTTACTCATTCTGAGTAATCTTTCATCTATTCCAAACCTTCATCTTCTTGTTTCAAGAATCATTCATCCGTTGTGAGCAGTCGTTTACTCATTCCAAGTAGTCGTTCATCTATTCCGATCAATCATTTACTCATTTTGAGTATTCATTCATCCTTTTTTATCATCTGTTGCCCCAATGAAATCATCATTTTCCCCATCCAAATCCCTTGAACTTCGTCTTGGGTTATTATCCAAATTGACCTAAGTGTCTGATCTGATTGTCATCATCAACATCCGCTTAGGATTGTCATCCGTCCTAAGTTTATCATTATCATCGGCCCAATCAATCCATTTTCAATCTCAAAGTGGATTCGGTGCCGCAATCATCCTTTTATCCTTTAATCTGATCAATCAGTATCCTAAGTCACCTAGGGTAATCTCTAAATGGGGTTTAGAATCCCTTCCATCATCCAATCCAATCCATCATTCGATCTTATCCAATCCAATCCAATCGCATCCCTATCCAATCACCTTCGACCCAATCAATCTAATTCCATCTCGAAGTAGATTCAGTGTCGTAATCATCCTTTGGTAATCAAATCCGATCGTCAGAATCAATCCCATCACATCATCCAATCATCCTAATCTAAGCTTTAATCCGATCTTGATATGAGATTGACCTAAATCCTGATTGAGCTTTACTCCATTCCCATCCCAAATCTTTGATCCATCCTCTTTATCCTTTCATCATCATGAATCCTTATCCTCCATCAATAGTAGTAAAGGGAAACCCTAATTACGTCGACAACAATAACAAAATTCTTGTCGATCAAGAAGAATGTCACATAGATCCCCTTGACACTATCATTTCTAGTAAGTTTTCTCCACCCGCTTTCCAAAATCCAATCACCCCTTCGAGTTATCCCATTATGTCTTCATCCATGCCTAATCATGCTCCTTATGCTACCTTTGACAAGGGATATCTATCACATCCATCACATCCTTCATCTACCTCATCCTCTTATCCAACACTCACATCCTCTTATCCTAGTCTGCCATCACAATATCCCTATCCTAATCCCTCGTCCACATCCTCCTATCTCAATCCTTCATCCGCACTACCCTAATCTTCCATACCAATTTTCTCACCCTAATCCTGCATTCACACCCTCCTATCCTAATCCAACATCCACATCAACTTATCCTAATCCGACATCCTCATTTTCCTATCTCAATCCGCAATCCCAATCTTCCCATCCTAATCCACCATCCCAATGCCCTTACTACAATCCACCACCCGCATCCTCGTATCCTAATTCACCATTCTGATACCCCTATCTTAACCCTTCATCGACTAATCTTAATCTCCCATCTATTCCCAGTCCTGGATTGAATCCCATTCCCCCATCTCATCCTAGTCCCCCAATCCCTAGTCCTAATCCCCCACCAATCCATAATCCTTCATCCATTGCTACCATGCCATCTCAGCCTAGAGTACTCAAGTTTCTCACTCCAGAAGTTCTCCAAGGACTTATAAAAAAGAAGACATCTCCCACTCCACACCTTGAAGTCGTGGAATCATGCCATCCCAACCCATCATCCATAGTCATTAGTGACAAGACCCTTCTCCACCCAACACCTATCATTGATGATACCACCCCTAGCACCACTCAAACCGTCGAAACCATCACATCCTCTGAATCCACTGAGCCCCCATCTCCTACCATCACATCTACCGAATCCATTGAACACCCATGTCCTACTCCGAGAGCCGTCCAACCCATCGACGACACCCAAATCCAATCCACTTCTTCCACTCCTAGTGTCACTAAAATCCATTCCCATGAACATTTTGAATCCTCCATCCCTCCATCTTCCCCACTTGAAGAGTCCCACCAAGAATCCATTATCATGCCTCTCACACACGATGAGTCATTCCAAGAGTCTAATCCAAAGCATGCCAACATATCCCCTTCTCCAGATCAAAATCCTACCATCCCATCTAGTCCACCTCAAGATCACAATCCCCCATCCATTCCATCCTGTGATCCCCTTGTCATTCAAGCTTCCACCGCTCCATCTCCATCTCCATCGCATGAGCTCACTACCACAAATCTAGATCCTATCATATCCCCTAACCCCTCTCCTAATACTACCCCTCCAAATGTTGATATCCCATCATCTCCCTCTCAAGATCCCCCATCATCGTCTAAAACTACTATCCCCACACCACTTGCATATCCCCTTGGTACTCTCACATTCTTCCATGGTGGCCTCCTCATAGAAGAAAAACACAGTGTATATACCACCCATCATCCTCCACCTAATAATGGACTCGCATCATGTTTTTAGAATAACACAAATCCTATCATGGATCTCATGCTCAAGAACATGAACTATCAAGGAAAAGGTTTAGGCCTTCATGAGCAAGGTATTTTAGATCCCATCCAGGTCAAAGAACAAATCTATATGCAAGGTATTGGACCTATTTCCCAAGACTCACAATCTAAAGATGTTGGTACAACCTCTAAACGTCCTCAATGAGCCTTTTCCAAAAGAAATGTCGGCTCTTCCCATCGCTCCGCCAGATCATTTGCTGCCATCCCTCCTCCTCCATTATATCACCTCAAAACAACCGTCCATATTCCTCCTTCATCTCCTCCATCCATTTTGGGTACTTACATCCCTCCATCCATCATCTCCCATCCTTCATCTACTCCATCCATCTTGGGTCCTTATGTCCCTCCACCCACTACATCTGTTTTGGACCCTTATATCCCAAAATCACCTCCTCCATCTTGTCCTATTCATCCTTTCATCCATTCATCACCTATCCACGTCACCCATCATACACATCCCACTTGCATGTCCCCTAATCAGGTTCAACAGAGGCACATACCTTCACATTCTCCATCTACACGTAATCCTCATAATTTTACCTCCATTGATCTACATCATCCATATCCTTGCACCCATCCCATTGCTACTAAAAGCACTTTGGATGCTAAAGTAAAAATACATAAATCTAGACATCCACATGAATCTAAAGCTCCCCATGTCCCCTCTCAAAGCCATGGTGAAGAGAAGAAAAATGTAAATCCAAACCACATCCGTAGGCCATAGAGGCCCACCCAAGCAAAGATGAAAACCATGTGGATCCCAAAGAAAAAAGATGCAATACCTTCAAATGAAAAATTTGTAACAACATCCAAAGTTGCTAATCTAGAAGCCAATCATACACTTCCTCCATCTCCTAAATCTGTTTTGGGTCCCTATGTCCTAAAATTCACCATTCCATCTCCTCCATTATCCCCACATTCTCCATCCATTAACCCTCCTATCATTTCACATACATCACCATATGTGCCAATGTTGGTCCTGCACTCACCACCCCATCACACATCCACCCCATCATTATATCCATACCCTTTCCACCATCCCATCCATTACCCCACATATCTCCCCCATCAAATCCCTCTAATTCATCCTCTCGCATAATCCATTTATCCTAATAAGGTTGTACCAACATCCAACTATCACTTCAAATATGGGCTCTTAACACCTTGTAGGGAACTTGATGCTTGAGTCCTTCATACATCTCCTTATTGCATGTATTCTAGATCCACTTATTCACCTCCCTATCCTTCATCCATCTCCTTCTGCATGCTATCTAAAAAGTCAAAAAATCCAAAAAAATCCAAAAATCCAAAAAAGTCAAAAAAATAAAATCAAAACAATAAAATAGTAAAGAGAAATAATCTGTCCAGTGGTGAAAACTTGGCACACAAGTGCCTTGGATAAGTACCATGATGAAAACCTAGAAAACAGGCGTCATGTGTAAATACCCATCTGCACTTGGGGGCAACTTCCTGATATGCATTCCCTCCATCCGCTATGCTTCCTACTATGCTTCTAGTTATGCACCCGTCTTCTTGCTATACGTCATTTTCATTCATCCCCTCCATCCTACCTATCTTACACATCTTGCTTAGCAAATCTCATTTATCCCAATCATTCCATCCTCCTTGTGATCTTGATAATGATAGGGGCAAACATATAAACATGCTTTGGACACCTCTTAGCATACATTCCCCTCATCCACACACTATCCTAACCCTCATTCGCACTCGTCTACCTTCCTTATCCACTCGTCATGCTACCTTCAATCTCCCTTCCTTATCCATGTATCCTATCTTCATCCATCTCACTCCTTTACTTGCCTATCCTTCTCTATTGCATCCTTCATGCCTTCGCGCACATGACATATCTAGAGTGGGGACATCTATCTTCCTTTGTGATATAGTCCTTGGAGACATCATTCATTCCATCAGAGCAATCCCTTCCATTTCCCTCTCTTCATCTCCTTATCCTTATATCCATCTCCCCATCCTTATCTTTTATCCCTCCAAACAATCCTTATATCCATCTCCCCATCCTTAGCTTCCTATCCTTCCATCATAGCATCCCTTCTCATCTATCCATCTGGTCACCTTTTCCTCATCCAAATTCTTATCCCCCTATCCAATCCATCCAAACAATCCTTATATCCATATCCCCATCCTTAGCTTCCTATCCTTCCATCATATCATCCCTTCTCATCTATCCATCTGGTCACCTTTTCCTCATCCAAATCCTTATCCCCCTATCCAATCCATCCAAACAATACTTTTCCTCCCCCCATCCTCTCTCCTCACCCCATTTCATAATCCCTTGTCATTGGTATCTAGATATAGGCTACTCCCAATGCAATCCAATGCCATCTATCTTATTGTCATCACTTCTGCTTCTTTTGCACATCTTTTCAATCTCCTCTCCTTTTTCATCCCTCATCTCTCCACCATATCATCCTCCCAATTTATCTTTTGATGATTTGGATAACTATCTAATCCCCGAGCTTCATAATCACCATCATCCTATTCAATTCAACAGGTCTATCCTATCCCATTGTGTCGGTTCCATCATCTTATCCCCTTATCTAGGTTTATCTCATCATCCTTTATCCATTGTCTATCGTCGATCTTTTGTTGAACTACGTTTCCCTTGCACTTTCATGTAGGCAAGGTCGATTATTTGATCCGCCCTCATGGCTCCTTTATCATCTATCATCAGTCTTTCTTCTTTTTCCATCTTGTCATTCATTGAGGTCTCCATTGTCCTCTTTCCAATTTTATCCATGGTCCTTCATCAGCCTTTTTTCGAACTACAAGGGCTCTGTTCTTTCACGTAGGAAAGGCTAATCTTTGATAGGCCCCCGAGCCCCTAGGTCTGTAGGGTGTGTCTGTCTCCTATCTTGTGTCATGTCTCTTGTGTCGTGTCATCAAGCTATGCACTTATCTAGCTGGTTCTTAACAAATAAAATCCACTTGTATCATCAGATCCAATCGGTTCCGAATATCCTGTGTCATATCGGTCTTTCAGTTTAGTATCTATCATCGGTCTCAACATGATGCATCCTTCCTAACAGACCTCATCAATCCCATCCATCCCCTTGATCCTATGTCAAAGGACGTTTGAAATTGATTGTGATCTTTTGATGCTTTTGGATTTTGTTTATCATTTGAGCTCCCTATCATCACTTATCATGGTCGCCTTGATCCATCATATCATGGTGTTCTTTGACTAGTCAACATAGGGGCATATCTTGATCTTTTCTTTGTTATTGTCTTGGTTGTCCCACGTGGTACCCACCAAGATCCCTGAGGTTTTGTGTTACGCTGGGGCATCCCTGTGTGCTTGTGGTTATCCCAATACCTAGCGGTTATCCCAATACCTGGCCCGACCAAGGTCACCGCGACTTTGGGGTGTTGGGATGGCCTTCTTGTTTGATGTGTTTGATTCATGCATTAGACACTAATCTGCCTTGGTCCTTTATACCTTGGTGTATCGTGTCTTCTGCTATAGCAAAAATCAATGCTCCTAACGATGGAAAATTGCATTTGGATTGCATTTCATCTCCATCCTCTCATCTATCAAAATCCCCCTCATCCATTCATCCTTCATCACTTTCCCCTCCCAATCTCCTGCCGCCTTTTCATCCTTTCTTACCCATCACTTTGCATCATCTTCCTCATATACCCCTTGCATCATCTCTACCATTTCGAGAGCACACCCGTGTTCTCTTGAACCCGCATGTCCTCTCGATGGGGCATCCTTCATCCCTAATTTTCATCATCATCTTCCTTCTTAGTCAATCCTTTGATGATTGGGGCATCTTTCCCAATCTAATCATCTTCTTCTAGGTTCTATGTTTTAATATTCTTTGAAATGATGCTACTTCATAACACTATCTCAAAGAAGGGAAAAATGTAGACACACAAATTTGGACATTTGATTTATCCAAATTTATCCTTTTTCATCTAAACATTCCCTTATCCGCATTAATTAAGTAATATCACTATTATTTAATTAATACCTCTAAAGTTCTTCTAATCCCTAAGGTATCTAGTTAAATAATTAAATACCTTCCCCCCTTTGATCAAATGAATTAAATAAATATGACATTTATTTAATTCCTTATATGTCACATCCCTTTCTTAATCATAATCCATCTTCTAATCTCATCATTAGGGATGTGCACATGCCTAATCCTTGATTAGGATGTGTCACATCCTCCAACTTTTTAAAGTTGGCCTCTAATCTCTCTTAGCCACCTAACCCTCCTCTAATATTTCATTAACTAGCCTAATCAACCTCTCAAGAAAATTTTAATTCCTTTTATCCTTCCAAGGAATATTAAATTCTTTTTTCTCTTCCCCATGATGTGATCTTTGACTTGTCACATCAAGTCACATGTGAACTCTTCCTAATCTCCCACTTGCCTCTAATATGTCATTAATTTGTCTAATCAGGTACTTTCACAACCTTAATCACTTAATTAGGTCAACCTAATCCCCATATCATTTATGGAATGTGTCCTAAGTCACCTTCATTAAAGGCTTTCTCCTTTTGAAGAAGGCACTCCATTCCCCATGTGAATTTTTAATTCACATTTAATTCCTCAATGCATTCCTTGGAATTTAAAATTCATTTTCTCATCCCCATGTGGATATTTGAATTTTTTTTAATTCCTCACATGTCCTCTCACCCACATGGGGACAAGGAACTCCTTTATGAGGAGGTCTTGTCCAATCCCAAGGTACTATGTACTACCTCCATGTCATGCACTCTCCTTCCACCTCATGTACACATCACCTCTTACAAGCCACTTCACATGCCACATGTCAAGATGTGAGGGCTTGTGAGTTCTCAACTCACCTTAGCCCTACATCTTGATCTTGGTGGCTCAATCTCAACCATCCATTTCTTTGAAAAATTTCAAATTCTCTATAAATACCCCCTCTTTTCTCTCATTTTGGGAGAGATCATTCATGCCAACCAAACTCTTGCAAAATTTTTCCTTGAGCCATACTTAGCCAATTTTTCATACTTGCATCCATTTTCATTCATCTCTCCATCCTCATCCAATCTTATAGCTTGCATCTTTTGCCATCAAAGGAGCATACAACATCGAAGATCGAAGGGCCAACCAAGGGACAACTCAATAAGGTGAAATATTTTATTTTGCTTGGTTTAGTTAATCTTTAGGCCAATCTTGAGGTGTAGGGTGTTTTTAGTGTTGTTTCACACTCTTTTGTTTGCTGCTCATTTTCTAACAAGTATTTTCTCCCTATCATAGTCACAAATGTTTTGTTTTTATTACAATGATAATATGTTATTAAAGGCTACAAATTTCAACAAAATTCCAAAAGGTAATGATTGACTTTAATGACACCATCTTGGTCATAAAGTCAACTTCTATTATGGTTTCCTCCAACTCATGGTCCCAATTAGGCAACCCCACAAATATTCAAGCTAGACATCATAGTATTGAATGTGAATGTTTTCACCACTTGGATGTTTGTTGTGGGTCCCACATGCATGTGTGTTGCTAAGTGAGCTTCAACATAGTCTTGTGCACATACATGTCAACAACCTCACTATTTTGGAAAAAGAAGCTATGACCTCTTTGTTGAAGACTATCTCCACTTCCTCAATAATTTATACACTCATAAAATTCATTGCCAAGCAAAATGTGATCTATTGTGTAAATAACTCAAAAACCATCTTGATAAAGTTGAATTAGCCATCTTTATTTGTGATCTTTGAATCTTTGATTGCAAGCTCATGTAGACATAACTAACATGGGACCAATAGACTTGATGCATACATTTTCCATTTCTTTCCCTAGCACGATGATGCTGAGAATGAACTTGTAACACACTTGTCAAAAAGATGCAAGAAAAAAATTTGTTAATAATTTTTTCCTCCAACTCCCACTAACATAGGAGCATCTAGAGTTAAAGTAGGTCAATACAATTTAGAGCCAAGGAAGAAAGAAAGAGCATGTAGAATGAAGACATCCAACAAAAGGGAGCACAAAGGAGACATGTGGGAGGATGGGAGTGCAATGCATACCAAGGATGGAGCAAGGTAGAACATTGTCCTAGTACAAGGACCAGTGGGAGCAAGCATTGAACCAAAGGAAACTTGAATAATCACCAAATTGAGGCAATTTGGCTAAAACATTAATTAAGAGGTAGTTAGATAGATGCAACAAACTAGATGCAATTCAATGGATCATTAAATCGTGATGACAAAAGGACATAGTGACTAGACTTAGAGAGAAGTAAGATGAGACAACAAAGAGTGATCGGGAAAGTGGAAGAGTGCAACATCAAGGAATGATTGTGTTAGGAAGACAAGGAGATGATGAGGCCAAGAATAGAGGAGCAAGGCCAAAGAAGCTAAGAAGAAAGAGAGAAATTTGTATAGCGGCAACACATGATGAAGTTAATGAATAAGTGGATGAGGATGGAGGAAGAGCATGAAATGACATAATATGAGTGTGCAAGAGAGACAAAGATAGAGGAGAAAAATGCACAAAGGAGGGGTGCAAAAGAAAAGGGGTGTATGGAAAGGATAGATGCACGATCAATTAGAGACCTGAAGCCCAAAGTTGATAGATGAGTTGGTGAGTATTAGAGATTTTATCATTGGTGGGATTTGTCGATGGACAAGTGGATATATTCTAAGGTGAGGTGACCTATCATGATTAGGGTGGTACACATTGGAGAGGAGGAAACGTAAAGACCAAGGCATTTAGGTGCCAAATAGAAGGAAAATGGGAAATTTGAATCCTGCCTCATATGATCATTATATTGATTGATGAATTTACTTTGATTTCACTAAACATTGAGACCATGCTTCATTGATAATTTTCCTATCGATCGCCATGAACACTAAGTCACAATTTCATATATACTTCATCATTCAGAAGCATTTTCACACTAAAAAACTGCAAAACTACAAGTTCTATATTGGTTGATTCATTAAGCTTTAAGAGTTATGTGAATTTTGATTGCTGGTAGTATAAAAGCACCATCATTATGTTTTTGCATTTCATCAGTCTTTGAATGGATTTTTAACTTCCTTCATTTCTTTCCATGTAGAACAAATAACGACCCACTTTAATCTCACCAACGACTGTCAATCATTCCTTGATGAATTCTGATCCACAAATCCAACGTGCTCATGAACTGGAGATTTCAGACTATTACCATCACCATATATTTGAAAGAAAAGGTGAGCTAGTAGGGGAATGTTGATAAAAGGCCATCACAAGTTGTGGTATGGTGAAGTGCTATTAGGATGCATATTAGCTAGGAAGTCATGCTATCAGAGATGGTAGATCGACAAGCTAGGCAATAGAGCTTGTAGGTAGGAAGCCTAAGGCATGCAAGTAGGTGAAACATTGGAAAAGCGCCATCACAGGCATCAAAATGGTAGAGTGCCATTAGGATAGATATCATCTGGGAAATCATGCTACTATAGATGGTAGATCGATAGGTTGGGCAATATAACTTTCAAGTTAAGGATTTATCAAGGAAGGTTTGCATAGAGGTACAAAAGGAAGGCCAAGGGAGTTTTGTCTTCCTAAGGAAAATGAGGTAGCAAGATGGAATATGAGGAAATGGATACTTGCATGTGGATTGTAAGTGTAGGAGTTGAAGAGCTCATGTAGGAGTATGCATAATAAAAGATTAGTTCCTTGTGAAATGCACCCAATGCAATCCTTCCATAAAATCAATAACAAATGTATATTTTAGCCCATTGTTTCTATTTTCAAGTTTAAGTGCTTGTGTGAGTGTTGGTGTGAACCTACACACTACAAGATTAGGCATCCTCTAATTGAAATCCCTTAGCTTGGTGCTTGTATCATGTTGGTTAATAGATTTGTCACCGCAAATTTTGATCGAAAAATCACTTGAAATGCCTAGTGTGCAACAACAAATGAGCCAATAGTTGGAGAAATTATTGTTTAACAACTTCCTTTTGCATTTAGAAGGACAACTCCCTCATGATAAAATTTAACGTTTTGGGATGTGCTTTTGACCAAGAATTGAAACTAACAAGAAAGGAAATGTCCTAAGATACTAGGAATAAACATTACAACTTTAAAATCTTACACTACAAAGGAAGATAAATTCAAAGGTTTATCTTCTAAATAATTATATAGAATGCAGCCAAAATAAAATTCTTTAGATGATTTTTTGGTTCACAAACCCAAAGAAACCATCCAACTTAAATCCAAATTGTAGGAACTTCAAGAATAAATAAAGATACACAATGCCAAGGACAATGAATGCATAAAATAGCCATCACATCAACATCAGAAGAAATAATAGCCTAAGAAACCTATTGCTAATAGGTACACTATGAACAAACTTCTTTATTCATGTTAAAATTGCAGAGCACAAAGAGTCTTCCAACTTTCGTACAAAAATGTATCCAGCCTTTCAACTACATTTTCCCCTAAATTAAGAAAGATTCTTTCATTTACAACTGGCAACATATATATATACTGTAATAACCCCGTCCCCTCGGGCCAGGATTATTATCGATTTCCCAAGTACGGTTTGATAGGTGTTCCACTTTATCAAACTGGGAATATTACATTGCACATAGATGCAATCTTCAAAATAGTAATGAACAAACAATCTGATAATCAACTTCCTTATTTCCTTATCTCGTGCATATGATGGAACAAACAGTATGCGAACAGAGATAATCTTCAGACTATTGCCAATTCAAACTCATAGATGGAAAAAACTGAATTTTGCAAATACAAGTCTCAGAAAATTACTATTTCAATGGATCTGAATATAATAACAATGCAGTCACATCATATGCTACAGACTGAGCATGGATATAGCAGCAGACATGACAATACTCAATTCAGAAATGTTCAGAGTATTCAAGACTTTACTACATACCGTTGGCTGTTCATAACAGGGAATAATAGTCAAACTCCCACGTAAACCTCTTTATCCCCTTCGAACGTCTCCCTTTGTTGCTGCGTAATAATCCCAATATATG
Source organism: Sequoia sempervirens (assembly GCA_007258455.2). NCBI lineage: Eukaryota > Viridiplantae > Streptophyta > Pinopsida > Cupressales > Cupressaceae > Sequoia > Sequoia sempervirens. The sequence continues at coordinate 237,984,999 of VDFB02058242.1, forward strand.
ATCGGGTGATTCAAGGATGGTCAAACCTTAATCGCTGAACGTATATTTGTCTTTATGCACAATTGTTCACGGCACCTCCAGGTAATCCCGATATGGTTCAGTGAGACCAGTCGATGGTTTAAAGAGACAATCTACTAGCAATTCTTCTTCTTGGTGCATAGAAAATGGGGACATCACATATACACACATATACATATACACACACATATAACAATTCCATAAATAGGACCACTTTTATAACCTTTAAAGTCTTTAAAAATAAACTAAGTATTGGGCTTTGGAGGTACAATATCTCCTTCCATATCCTCTTTATTCTTCTGTGAGAGGGAGCTTGACACTTAAGATTGTTGTATTTGAGTCAAAATCCAGATTTTATAGGCACAAAATGTTCTTATTCAAATTTTCCATAAAATCTTGTTATTCCCAAACACTTTCTAACTTTCTTTGAAACATCAAAAGATTGAGAAGTATAGTGAACAAGAGTAACATCAATATAACTAAGCTTCCTCATTGACCCCACACCAAATACGTACTTATCAAAGATTTATTTTTCAATCATCACCTTGAAACCTTACTTGAAGTATCAACATCAACAACTTGAGAGTTATCCTTTGCTTGAACATTTGAACTAATGGAAAAACAATCATTTTGTATTTCCACCTTTAGTTGATCATCGTCCTTTACAAGTTTAGTTTTCTCTAATAGATTCTATTTAATTGCCAACTTTTTCCATTCTATACTTTTTAACCACAATGGCATAGGTTCTCATTGACATTTGAAAATACTTGTTCAACAAGAAATGCATCAATACTTGTTTTAACCATTTCTTTGATATTTAATCAACTTTAATCCAAACATATTATTCCCCTTTTTGCTATGTTTGCTTCTTCATCTTCTTTATTCTTGACATCAATTTCATCATATATATATTTTTTTGCTATCAATGAATTTAACTCCATTTCCTATTATCGAGCTTTAACCCAATTTTTTGTTACTTTACCATAAGATTAATATTTGTATATCTTTTCAGTAATCTCCTTATTGCTCTCTGAATCGGGGTAAAAAAAAGTATGTATCCTATCCAATGGTTGGGTTGAAGTATCTATCATAGATTTAAGATAAGAAGTCAAGACTCTTTTTTGTCATTTAAGTTGATCCTTGTTGTATTTATCTCTTAGTTCTTACTACCAATTTAGCAGTCAAAACTTGGAAATTGTGAATATCTCCTTCATGTGAAGATGGAATGAGATCAACCTTGGTGATAGTAAAATATGTTTCAACAACTTCATTGATATCCTTTCCATAGTTGACTGAGCTATTTATATATACACATTCCTAAAGGTAAAATCATTCATTGTTATTTTAGCCTTCTTTGGTTGAGGGGACTAAAGAAACAAACTTGCAACATCATCAAACTAAGGAACAACTAATTGAGCTAATTTTATTTTCCTTGATAAGTTTTGTAAAATTTGGGGAAGATAGAGGTGGCCTCATATGTGGAGGTGTAGTAAATAAAGCTAGAACATTATCAAAAGATGTTTCATCAGGTGAAGAAGGAGAAGCATTTGGTGGGATGGGAGGCATTTAGAGGGAATGTGAATTGGTGATGAATGAGGTGAGTGAGATGGAGAAGTACTCACATGAGAAGGGGATGATCCAGAATATCTCTAGAATTTTTATCTTCTCTTTCCTGAATAGTGTTAAGTCTCTTTCTCTTCACTTCCAACTTCTTTGTTTTTCCTTTCAGCTCACCCTTGCATGATTTCTATGAAGTTCCTTTCTTTGAAGAATCTTCACCATCACCTCCCTCTTTACCAAAATTTTGAGAGCTAGTTGGGGATGAAGAGTTAGGAGCACATATCGCTTGTCTTTTTTTTGGAAGTCTTTCATGATGGAAATTTTTGTAGATGATCCTTCTGTAGCCATCTTTCTCACCCATTCCTTTGATCTTTTGAGAACCAATGTTGTTATTTCATCTAAATCTTTTACTTCTTTATTAGCCCTGTTAATTTTTTAAAGTGACTATGTTTGAATATCTTCAAAATAAACAATATCAATCAAATAAAATCCATCTTCAATCCCATAGTTGTCCCAATTCAACTTGAAGTGCATGATATAATAATTTTCACAATTTGCTCAATAATTTTCTAATTTCATAAAATGATAGTACCCAAGTTCGAGGTGCAAATTATCTCTAAGATAATCTTTACTATCAAAATGAAATCTTATAGTATGAAAGTGTATAGTAAAATTCACCAAATATATTTCCATGTTTAATGCATCAGAGAATGATCTAGATTTGTAATATGCAAGTACAATACGGAAGGGGATTCTTGCCTTTTTCCTTTCTTTACAACTTTTGGTTACTTCACTAATTACCCCACATACTTTAGTAATGACTAACTTGTCACTTACATGTCTTGGCAATGTGAATGCATCATTTACCCTTTTGAATATTTTGAAGCTATGTTCCAACTAAAGTTGTGGGTAATGATTATAAATATGAGTTTTATTACAAAAATATCATCTAGTGACTAGCCTTGACCAAGTTCTCATGCTGGAAATAACATATAAGAGATATGCAGACATACAAATATCTATTCAATTGAAACCAAGTGAGTTGATTATGAATATTTTCACTAATGTTGCTACCCCAATCAATAAAATAATCTCCACAAATATTTACAATGATAAATAAATACATACACTCTTAAAAATTATTTGCATCTTCATTCCCCTCCAATCTATGTAGTAGCACAATAATATCATAAATATCATTGAAATAAAATGATATTTATGAAGATTCTTTGGTAGCTGTGATTTTTCTTTCTTCAAGACTAATATCCAATGTCACATTGTAGTGTTACAACATGAGATTTTCTTTATATAAATGCTGGTATGCCACTATGGTGTTCATGCAAATGAAACTCTACTTGAGAGGCAATATGAGGGTCACTCCCTTAAATTCACCATCTAACTTGGATATTAATATGTCATCTATTGTCCTTATTTCTTTAATACATGGATTATAATTTTTCATATATTATAAGACCAAGTCATTACATTGCACACTAGGAAATCAATTGCTTAGAGGAGTCCACTATCAACAATTTTTTAAGCAATAGGTGATCTTCCTTTGTCAATTTGTCCCTAGAAATCCTTGAGATTTACATGCCCTAATTTTTTGTCTCCAATTCCAAGCAATGTAGTCTTCAAAATAGAAAATATTTTGTACCATAGATATTTATACATGTTATGTTTTCTAGGGAAATTTTATAGAGGGAGCAAGCTACTCTTTAGAACAATATAAAATAGATTTGGGGGTATTTTATATTTCAATAGGAATTGATGTGGAGAAAATTTTCATAGAATATGAATTTTTGTCCACCTAGCTAAATCTTATGTAGGTCCTATTTACATGTTAAGTCCACTTAGGTTATAGGAAGGAATCTTTCTAGATAGTGTTAGTTGTCACTAGATCTTATCTTATCTTTTGGCATTTAATGCTTGTGTCCTAAGTCATTTAATATTTTTTGAGGTAGTTCTCTCACTATACAAGATCAAGACACATCTCAAGATCTTGTCTAATCCTATCTCACAACTTGCCTTTATAATCAAGGCTTCATAAGTTCGTCATATATTCAATTTGGAAATCTCGCATCCATAATCATAGCATGATATTTCTGCCATTTCTCTCTTGTGAAAGTTATTATTGTCTTGCACTTGTGATCCTAGGGTTGTTTGGAGTTCACCATAAAATCCAACATGGTATCAAAGCTTCAATGTTGTAGACCTCTTCCCAAATATGAGGGACCAATCTTGGTGTGAAAATTTTGCAAGTGTGAATGGGGGTTTTAAGGACCTCACGGTTGAATCTAGGGTGTTAGAGAAAGGTTTATCTTTTGTTTTGTCAATTTTCATTATGTTTTGACTGATCTGTACAAGGGTTTCAAGTTGAGGGTTTCAGTTGCAAGATCTTGGAGGTATCTAAATTTTGGGGTACTTTGGGCCAAATCGAACCTCGTCATTGCATCCGGAGGGCTCGAGAGCCTAAGGATTGATTGTTAATTCATTTTTTTATACTTTTGTTCGGAGGCATCAAACAATTTTTTGGGTTGTCGCCATTTTTGTATAATCGTACAGATCTGTACCCGACCATACCACATGTTCTACAAGCATAAGATTCTGTAGTTGGGTATAGTTACAAAATATTTTGTGACATCTTGAGGCGTTATTTTGTACCTTCGGCTGGTGTAAGTTTTTTGTGGAATTTGTCACATCACTATCATTTCATCACTAACACATTGCTTACTATTGAGTATGGAAAGGTGATTTAATTATTTTATCACAAGGTTTTAATAAAGTTTGGTTTATAGCTCGAAGGAATTGGTCATATAGGGCACAAATCCCTTGGTTCCTGCTAGTAATGGGAGGGCTAAGCCTCAATGATGCGATCGGTGGGCACTGCCCCCAACTACTCACCCTAGTGGAGTCGCCACTATTGGGCAACACGTTATGGGTGATCCCACAATAGTGGTTTACAATTTTTGGCCAAATTGGACACTGATTTTTTTTTTAACTAAATCCTCACATTCGGGCACCTATAGCAGTTAAACCGTGAGGAATTTGGAGATGATGCAAACTAGAGTCTTGTCACATTTTGTTGTAGATTCTAAAAATAGTTTTTCCAAATTTTTTGGAATCAAATTGCACTTCTTTTTCCATCTCCCACAAAAATTGGTTTTTTTCAAAAAACAACATTTTTAAAAAGTGACGCACCGTATAACGTATAACTTTTTTTCCTTGAAAGATAAAATTCCAATTCTTTCAAATTTAGATTTGTTACTCGATATCTAGTGCTTCCAATTGGTTAGATAGTTTTTTATTGAATATTTTTTCTTTAATCAAGTTTCAAAGTCAAATCAATTACAATTCAGACATAACGCGATCGTATAACACAACTTTTACTGTATGTATCGATTTTTTTTTTTTTGTTGGATCAAGGACTCCAATATCTGGTGCACTCATTTTTAATTTTTTTTTGATAATATTCTATTTTTCCACATGTGCAGAACAAAGAGTTTTGTTTTCGGTGAAAAACCTATATTTAATAAAACTTAAAAAACAAATAGATAATATAATCAAAACATATTAAAATTATATTCATTGGATAGCTCGTTTTGAGGGAAACCTAATACCAGTTGGGTTTCATAGATCTCCTCCACTTTCATTCTCAAATCGAGCTTCGAAGTGCAAAATTCTGAGCAATTTTGGTGCATGAGAGGATGTGGGTGAAAATAAGTGGGTTCGGTCAAACAAAAAATAATGTTCGGTCGAATGTGGATTCGACCGAACCCATTTAACATACAATAAAAAAATAGATTTGAATGGGGTTCAGTTGAACATTCTAAAGATGTTCGGTCGAACCCCCTCTATTAAAAAATAATTTTTAATATTAATATAAATATAAATTATATTCTTTTTAAATTATGACTTGAGAGAGAGATATGCAGGGAGTGGGAGAG
>VDFB02058242.1:237990623-238002599 GCA_007258455.2 Sequoia sempervirens
TCAACAAATTTTCACATAATCGAGTTAGTGCTCACCATCAAGATTACATCACGGTTCAATATCAAAATCGAAGACATGGGTAATGTTAGGTTCTTTATTAGCTTTCCAGCGATGTAATTTTTTCACTTTCTAACAATGTTAAGCCTTTCATCCATAATTTCTTTTGTTTTGTATGTCGTTTTTCTTCAAAAATGAGTGTTTGAGTATTTTTTCACTATAAAATTAACCCGTTCATCGAAATTTGAAATAAATTACATTTTTAGAAACTAGACTCCATTCTACAATTTAAAAGTAAAAATTTAAAAAATCTATTAGTTTCAAAAAAAATTAGGGGGAGCACGGCCAAAATTCTTCTTTTTAGGAAGTGCCCACTTAGAAAATTAATAAAAAATCAAATATTCATTAAAAAATTATCATAAAATATCCAGTCCTTACTACATACTATTATCTAACTTTTGACTGGAGCGATTTTAAAAATACTACAAAAAATTCCACCATGCTCGGGTCACACAAGAGTTGCTATGTTATGTTTTTCTGACAGAAACAACAACAATTTGTGTGTGTCCCTCTTTTGAACCCCTTAATCTCAACCATTTTCAAAATAAATTAGTAGTTTAGAAAGTAGACTCGGAGCATTACGGTCCTTGTTTTTGTTCCATCAAGAAATTTTGAGTGTAGCTATCCTCAATTTCACGTCCAAGGCCAGTATTTCCTGATTTCAGAAAAAAAGTGGCCACTTAAGCCCCTTTTTTGGGAACCATCTTGGTGCACTTACCGGTTTTTTTTTTTAAAACCGAAGCCTAGTAGTTTGGTTTAAAATACATTCAATTCCTCTGATTATATTCTTACATATTTTTGAAATAATATAGATAGCTTATTCAAATTTTTATGTCAAGTTCCTAACTCTCGATTTTTTGAATTTTTGCCATAAGGAGCACATTTTTCCATGATGATCCACATACCCTTAGAGTTTTTTGAAAAAGGGAAGATAACAACATGTATTTTTTTGTCATAAAGTTTGGTATTGTTTATATTTTTCACAAATTTGGTGGTTGTCCATTCTTTGAAAAAGATTACTCTGCTTCAAAATTTTACAATTTGACTTTTGAGTGTTGTAATGTAATTTCCTCATACCAAGTCAATTGTGAATTGTTTGTAAGGATCAAAAGTGATTAATAATTATCTTAATTATGTATTTTATCCAATTATTTTAAACGGATTTATTTGAGTTATCTCATTAACAAATATAAGAAAAGGCATGTTAAAAATTTGTCAACTTTCTTATAGCTAATTTGTTTTGCGGGTTTTATGGATAGAACATCGAGAATGAAGTTTGAATTCAAGGGAGTTGATCCTCCCCCAAGGATTACATCTAGTTGGATACTAAACAATGGTCATAACAATTTGGGTCACATTGATATGGATGAGTTTAAGGAACAAATTCTTGGTGACAACAGAAATGAGTTGGCCAAAAAGATTAGATAAAGTGGAATAACATAGGCTACTAGATTCCCTTCTTTAGTATTGCGTCTAAATATAATCATGGAAGATCAAGATCATTACCATAAGGAATCTCCTAAGATAATAGTTGTATATGGAAGGGTGTTGGCATACCTCTTCGTGGATTGCATTGCTTGAACGTTTGGGATTTCTTCCTTTTCTAACATGACAGTGGCTACTAGAGAGTAGAAACTAGGGTATTTGATGCAATATTGAGGCTTGCATGAAAGTTGTTAATGACATGTGGATGAGGCATTTAAAGGCTCCTGAAAATAAGTTTCCTAAGCAATTATATAGAAGCGACTTTGTGGATGAAGTTAATGATTTGGTTACCTTATTGAGTAGAGTCATGGGAATTTAGTCAGCCTCAACATTTGATAACTATATGCTTTATTTCATAGAGGAGATATTGAAGGGCCCCACCAAGTTCTCATGGGCACAAATGATAGGTGATAATTTTCATAATCAATTCTCTATTGTGAAGAAGTCTGTAGTCTTCAATATTACTTCCTATATTGTATACCTCTTCACAACTAATTATAGATACAAAGGTTTGACATGTTTGGGTCCCATTGGCACAATTCAAAATCAATACAAAGTGCATGATTTCTACCCTCAACTCCAAGTGCAAAATGCTAAAAATCATTACAAGAGGGTCAATAATGTATTCACCATGTTTATTGTTAGAACCCTACAAGGGGAATTGAGTAGAAGACTTCCCTCCTTAGCGATGGAAATTTTAAAGAGATTTGGGTATTGGTTTATCCAATTTCCAAAATTCACATATACTTCAAAATGTAAGGATTCTTTAGGGCTCCACACCAATTACTCAAATATCCCAATGATAAAATCATCATGTTGTAAATTATCAGACAATTATGTGCTTCCTAGGTTAGCCCACAATACTGTGTCCCACTTTTTGGCAAAGTTGGACATTAATATCAACATTTTTTTTTTTATAAAATTTCACTTTATGAAATCTATAGCAACTAAGCCATTAATAAATTGGAGAAAATGTGAACTAATGATTTGTGACAATTTGTGTGTAAATTCTAAATATATATTTTTTAAAAAGATTAGAAATAAATTGTGAATTTTTTATGTAACTTTTAATAACTTATTTTTATAGTTAACAATATTTTTAAAATGCGACATTTATGTCATCACACAAAACTTTTTTATTGAAAGGATATATATATTTTTTCAAATATAGAATTTTAACATCAATATCTAGTGCATGGATATCATTTCATAATTTTTTGTTGTATAGTTTTTTTAATTATTTTTTGAAGTCAAAGTAATTATACTCTAGACAAAGGTCTATGTTGTCACACATAACTTGTTTTGTATGTATTAAAATTATTATTATTATTTTTGAAACAAGAAAATTAATACCCAATGTACACATTTTAAAGAATTTTTTCCTCTATTTTTCTATTTTTTCACTTTTGTGAAACAAATACCTTGATGTTTAGTGAAAAAATAACATTCACAAGAACTCAAATATAAATATAATAATGAAGTTAAAAAATATTTAAAATTATACTTTTTAGAAAGCTTATAATAAGGGCTACATACTTACAAAACATAGTTCTAAATGATTTTATTTAATCCCTCAGAAGGTAAAGAAAAAGTTATTTTTTGCTAGCATTTTTATAGGTCCAAAGGAGACTCCATTGTGGGTATGATTTGATGCAGTCAAGACTGGGGGGTCTTATCAAACTACCCAATCTTACAACATTAATATGTCATCCATTCCACATTAACATATAAATAGAAAAATAATCTGAAACATAGCTTTATTTCAATGTTCATACACATTCATACATACAAAATTACATGTATGTAAGATTCAACATTGAATGAAATTCATAAATTTTTACAAGCTTCTCTAGACACATCTTGTCTACGAGTCCTCAAATCCTCATGTCTTCACTCATCTTATGAAATTTGAATTTTCTCTTCGTTATGAAACTCTCATGGCTACCTTGAACACCTACAACACACTTGAAAAATCCTTTTTCTCTTCTTCTTTTCCTCTTCTCTTCACAAGCTGATTTTCTGCACTCTCTCTTATGCAACTCTCATGAGCAACCTACAAGTTCTCTCTTTAACCTTGCTGCTATTGATTGATTCCTTTTTACACCATTGAAGGTTTTATTTTATATGTTCATACACCCTTACAAAACACCAAAAAGTGGCACCCAAATATGCTCTTTCATTTCCCTCAACTTGAACTTTGAAATTCCTTCACAAAGGATGAAAAAAAGACATAATTTGCTTCAAAAATGTGTTGTTAATGTTACTTTACCATAGAAAAATTCTTGCTGATGTAGATTCCTTTGAAAAGTGAAGAAAATACAAAACTAAGTCGTGCTTCTTTGGTAATTGAAGAGTCACTCATTATTTTTCAAAAAATTCACGATCTTTCCCTTCATTTTAAACAATAAGACAAGAATGGAATGTCAAAGGTCACTTGACTTATGAAACTTCTATAGGAATCCATATTGATAGAATGAGTATTGATTCTCATTTTCAAGTTCCATTTAATATACCAATGGACTTATACTAGCATTTCCAAATTTTAACAAAGTGTTTCAAGTTGATTGTGGTGCAATTGGGACATCCATAGGAGGAGTTCTCAGTCAAGAAGGAAAGCCCATAGCTTACTTTAGAGAGAATCTAAATGAATCCAAGATAAAATATTTAGTGTATGATCAAGAGTTTTATTATATTGTGTAGGCATTCAAGAAGTGGAGACACTATTTATTACCAAAGGATTTTGTCCTCTAGACTGATCATCATGCCTTACAATTCATTAAAAACCAAGGTAAGTTAAATCAAAAGCATATAAAGTGGGTGGAATTCTCACAAAGCTATTCCTTTGTTCTTAAACATAGAAGTGGTCAAATTGAGTAGAATATGCTTTGAGTAGGAGATGTTTGTTGTTAAATAAAATACAAGTGAATGTCATGGGTTTTGATTTGATGAAAGAAATCTATGAAAAAGATCTTGATTTTGGTGAAGCATGGGAAACTTGTATATCTCCAATTGAGGGTGATAGAACCAAGTGGCTAGAATATTTCATTCAAGAAGGGTTGTTTTTCAAGGGGAAACAATTGTGCATTCCAAGGGGATCAATGAGAGAGAATTTGATTCGGGAAAAATACGGCAGAGGACTTGGTGGACATTTTAGAGTGGATAAAGCTTTGGGGTCCAAGTTGAGTGAAGCTTATTATTGGCCAAGTATGGGTAAGCATGTGAAAAATATGGTTCAAATATGCTCAATATGCCAACATGACAAAGGAGCAAGTCAAAACACAAGATTATATCGACCTTTAGCAATTTCAGATAAACCATGGGAAGAAGTGAGTATGGATTTTGTTCTTGGGCTGCCAAGGACCCAAAGAGGCAATGATTCTATTTTTTTGTGGTTGATAGATTTTTAAAAAATGGCTCATTTTATTCCTTGCAAGAAATCAAGTGATGCATCACATGTTGCTAACTTATTTTTCAAGGAAGTTGAAAGGTTTCATGGTTTTCCAAGAAGTATTGTTTCATATAGAGATACTAAGTTTTTTAGTAATTTTTAGAGAACAATATGGAAAATTGGGACAAACATTTAACTTATAGCTCAGCCTATCACCCCCAAATGGATGGGAAAACAGAGGTAGTCAATAGAAGTCTTGGGAATTTGTTGAGATGCTTGATAGATGTGAGACCCAAATAATGGGATGTGATACTTGCACAAGATGAATTTTCTTACAAAAAATCCATCAATAGAAGAAAAAGAACGAGTCCTTTTCAAATTGTAGTGTAAAAAAAAAAACCCTTTTTCACACTTAATTTGAGAATGAATAATTAATGATAAAATGTACTAAATTGCACCTTATTTAGGGTGTTGTAAAGTGTATCTTTACACTTTCACACTAATATAGGGATTTAATTAATTACTTGAGGTTAATTGAACTTAATTGGCCCCTTAAACTCAAATCCAATCCTTATTAATTGCATTTTCCAAAGGATATAGCCCAACAATCATTAATAATGTTTCACAACACTTAATTTGGCAAGGCTTGAGTCCTAGGCTAGTGACCTGACATAATGGGTCCTTCCTAGGTCTTAGGACCCCCTTTTTACATGTTATTTCATGTCCCTAAAACATGTCCTAGTTGACTATGCTAGGACCCATTAGCCCTATGGCGAATGGGTCCTCCTTAGCTTAGGACACCCCTTTTTGAACATGTTTGTGGTAGGATTTTAATGATTTCAAATCGTAGATCTGATGTTGGCTTGTTCTATTTGAATTTTGAGATTAAATATTATGTTATGTATAAATATAAGGTTATTTTACATAATTTCACCTAGAAGAGCTAAGAAATCTAAGAGTTTAGAGAACTTTCATGAGATCAAGCATTCATATTCAAGAAGTAAGCAATACTAAAGTTTTGGAGCAACATTATAAGCCTTCAAGCTCATTTTGTGTCAAAGATCAAGAATTATTGAAGGATTGATGATAAATGCCTATGGAGAATTATGATGGATTATAGGTTCTGGGAGATGCACAAGACATACAACCAAGCCTAATGACTTGTTTCCTAATTGATTCCATCTTCTATGATCATTCTATTTTCAACCTAAAGGAGGTATATTCAAATTTGTGACTTATTAAGGGGATTTTGGGATCTTCTAAAGTAGGTCACTTGCATTGTTCATGTTTCATTTTAGGATCCTATTATAACACAGTTGAATTGGATTGCTTTGCATTGTTAGAGATCTTAATATTATACACACTTAAGGTTAGGATTGCACACACACTTTATGTCTCATATTTTCATTCATCATCAAGGTTTAATTACCAAACTTGGGGTTTGATTGAGGCAAACCCCTATCCACTAAAAAGATTCAAAAATTGTTTTTCATATTATTAGTAGATCTGGATCTGAAAGCAAGAGTTTCACGTTGCAGAGAAGGAGTGTAGATCTGGAACTTAAAGATCAGATTTAGAGTTTACCAGAAGAGCCTATTATGTCGCCAAAATATGTATAGTTGAAATTTTTATGCTCACTTGAGTTCCTCTTATGGACTTTGGATTGATTTTTCCTAGATTTAATGTTGAAATGTGGTCAAAACTTTCACATTAGGTCTTGGACCCTTGTGAATCATTAAGACTTCTAGGATGTCTTGTAAAGGTGTTGTGAAGTGTTGTAACCCACTTTCACACTTTTCTAGGACTCTTTCATCATAATTCACCTAAATACCCCCTTTTTATCACTTACTAAGTCTTATTTCAAAGTGTTGTAAAGTGTTGTAACCCACTTTCACATTTTTATAGACCTATCATCACTAATTCAACCCTTTCTCATGTTTAAATGACCCCTTAATACACTTTCTGACCCCTCTTAAGTGTGTTTTTGAGGATATTCCCATTGGACAACATTTAATGCCCTATAATTCTCGACACCTAGTTAATTTTCTTAAGTGGGACTAAGTCTCCAATAGGGGTGACTTAGTCCTTTTTGGCACACAACTCAAAATTATTTCAAATTTCTAGTGGGATTTCATTCTCTAACCCTTCAGGTTGGCCTGTGATGTGTTATTTTCGGGAAATTTAGTAAGAACAAGTATAAATAAGGGTTTTTCCTCTCATTTTTGATCTCCTACAATCTCCTAATCTCTTGCACTCATTAAGCATCAAATCTTTCAAGCATTCAAGCACTCTAAGCATAATCAAGTCATCCATTGGAGCACTTCATTGGATATATTCAAATTTACACATCAAGGGTTTGGTAAGTCTATGAAAATTTCATGTTGTTTGTTTATCATTCTCTTCATATTTCATTTCATTATCTAGGGTTTGATTACCAAAGTGGGATTTGACCAAGGCAAATCCCTATACTCTAACCCTTAACCATTTTTCCCTCTTTGCATGTGTGTTTGCAAATTTGTAGGAAAATTTGTCAAAGAAATAGGTGTTGAAAAGTAGTCAACAAGTCATCAAAGCTATTCAAGTCAACATAACCCTAATTCAAGCTTGGAGACACTTTTTATCTCATTTTCTACAGAATCAAGACTTGACACTTGTCAGAAAAGCAAGTGTAGACCAAAAGCTACAAGATCCTATTCCGAAATTCCCAAAATATGTAGGTGGACTAAGTCACCACTAGTGGTGAATTAGTCCCACTGCCAAGCCTAAAAAGTGGTTTCTGCATTTTTGGATACCCATTTGGCAGATTCTTGTTTCGACAAGTTTTTCCCGAAACTAGGACCGAGTTGCCTAGCTTGGCGTAAGTGTCCCAATCAACATTTTCATTCAATTTTTTAGGATTCTAGAATTTATCCACATCAAATTTTAGGTTCTAGGTGCACCTTTCCAGTTCTATTAAGTTATTTCATCATTTACTTGCATTTTTAGGTGTTTTTGCATATCACAGTGTGTTTTCCAGCACTTCACATTTCTTAGGTTTTGTATCCTTGAATCACTTTCTTTTCATATCAGTGCATTAGTACATCATAATTAGATACTTTACATATCATTTACATTAATCTTGAGTATATACATTTGCATTTTGGACCCAATCCTTTCTCCTTTTAGGTGAAAAACCCTAGAAGGAGCTTAAAGCAGTTGGGCAATCCAAAATCATTGTACACACCTACCAAGACCCATTTTCCACCTAGTGAATGAGTCCCTATTAGGGATTTAGGGATTTTTTTTTTCACTATGTACAAGCTTTATTTTAAGGTTCAGAGATCCTCAGATAGGTACACCAGGACCCATTTGCCAGCCAGGGAATGAGTCCCTGATAAAGTGACAAAAATAACAAGATCTGATCAGGTGCACAACATTCCCTATTCTTCGTTTTTTCAAAAAATCTAATGTTTCTTTCTATTTTGTGTTAGATTCATTCATTGCATTTGATAGACCTAGAATTAGGGTTAATTTACTAGTCCAATTTCTTCTCCCCAAATTGTGACTCATCTCACCACCCTATCCTTGTATAAAGGAGAGATTACAAGATCCCCAAGTCTTGGCATGGCTCACCTTCTTAGGTTGATAGTCACATCAAGGTTTTGGATCTCATTTCTTGAGTGAAATAATATAAGAAGAGGGTTACAAAATAGCCCCCTTTTTTGATGTTTCATTTTGGTGAACTCAACGTCTTTGAACATCCTAATTTCTAATTGGGAGTACATTAAAACCCTAGATCCTAGTTTGCATTACTTGCATTTCATTTATGGTTCTTTCATTTTACATTAGTGAACATTGCATTTAGGGTAAATTTGCATGTTTGCATTGCTTATATTCACTAAAAATTAGAAAAAAAAGTTCCTTAGATCTAATTTAGTTTTACATTTTGTTAACATTGAAATCATCATTCAAACATTTAGATTCAAATTCTATACTAAATTTAGTCACCTTATTCATAATTTAACCTTAGTAAATATTGCATTTAGAGACTTGAAATATGGTAAATCTATTATAGAATTAACTGTTATAGACCTGAGACAACAAACACATATGATTAACTCAGAAAAATTCAAATTCACAAAACCCTAAATTGCCCGGACCCATTCGCCATAGGGTGAATGAGTTCCTATATACACTTAATCAACAAAGTTTATGAGTGTTTTCTAGTGTTTGACTTGCATTTCTATTCTTTTTATTAGCCTTGATCTGGGACCCATTCACCATAGGGCGAATGAGTCCCTATACACTTTGCAACAACAAAAATTCTAAGTTATTTTCAATTTCTAATAAGCATTTTTGTTTCTATTCTTAGATTTGAGAAGTGATTGCCTGAAATAAATTGTGTTTAAATTTAATTTCTTGTTCATTTAGATAGCTTTTGCAACATTGAGAAAATATTTTTTTGCACATTTCAGTTAAAGGAAGCATTAAATTTCTACATTTTCAACATTATTGCATCAATAGATAAGTTACTTTACATTTTGCAATCATTAAAAAAAAAAACAAAAAAAAAACATCAAAAACACAAACAAGACCCTTGGACAAAGCCTAGTTATTTGATTATGTCAAATCTCTTTTTCACTGTTAACCTATCCCTCAATCCCTTTAGTAGTGATGACTTTGATACGTTAGATGCAGCCCTTGAGGATTTCATCTCACAATGCTCATCCAATAAGGATTGTTATGATAAATGAAAACACAAAGATGTTAATGCAATCACACCACAACTTATAATTTACCCTCCTTCGCAAAAACCTCAAGTTCAAAACAAACCTGTGCTTATCCTTGAACCACCTAAAAACAAGCCTTCACTTGCCGATAATAATGCTTACAAAAAATGAGTTATAATATCGTTGCACATGCCTACAATACAAGGAACAATAGGAAAAAACAAATGACTCCTGTTTCATTACCTTTTCCTAACCCTATCTTGCCTAGTGCTCTATTAGAACTATAAAATTCTGATGATTTTTGCATATCTTTTATCCCCCTGAGTCTCCCTGTGAAGTCTACCTTAGGTACATTTTCCTCATTTCATGATGCTTTACACACATTTTGGCTGTGTGACCTCGTTGAATCCATCGAGTTATGCATTTTTCATGTTGCGGTCTATATCGGCATAAGTTTATCTAGGTCTCCCTGACCCATGTTGCTTGTGCGTTAACATACATTTGTTGTAGGTGTTTCGGCATGACTTGTCCATTGTTACGGCGACCGGTATTCACCTGTGGGTGGCTATCGGCATAGCATTCATGTTGTTTCGGCGACCAGGGATGTGCTTATCGGCAGGAGTTTTGTCGTCGAGGTAGTGTCTCATCGAACTTGAAGTGTCTCCCTGACTTGTGCATATGGAGGTCTATCGGCAAGAGCTAGGCGGTATCGACATTGTGTCTTGGCGAATATCTTTTGTCTTACCGACTGGTGGCGGGAGGATTCATATTGGTATAAGTTGGAGCTATCAACACAAGGTCTCGGCGAGTGACCTTCAGTCTCGCCGACACTTCGTACGAGTTTTCACTTTGGCCAAACATAAGGTCTTCGGTGAAGGGTCATAGCGATGTGCACATGTCTCACCGACGAAGCATAAGGGTTTCTTTAATATGGATTTCGGCGAAAGGTTGACTTTCTCTTGGCGATCATGTGTGCTCAGGGCTTTCGGTATGACTAAGTGAACTCTTTGGGACCTCTCCCCAATTTTGAAATGTCTTGGCGAAAGCGAGTGGGAGTTGCTTCTCGGCGTGAGTTTTCTCTTGGCTCAGTGAGTCAGGGTGGATGAAGGTAACTTTTGGTAAAACAGAGGGTATTCTATATGAGGTCTCCCCGATGCTGGTACGTTATAGCGACTCATATAAGATAGAAGGTTGCATCGGTGGGAGAACCAATATGTCACAGCGACTCGATATGAATGAATATTTTTGGTGAAGCACGATGTGGTCTCTGCATTGAGGTCTCTCACGATATCACGAATGCTATGGCGATTGTAGGATGAAACAAAATGAACACATCGGTTGAGATATATCTTTGTGTCTCAACGAAAGCATGTAAAGTAATATGTCGATGAAGCGTATCTTTGGTATTATGACATCTCCCCGACTCAAACAAATCACGGTGAAGGTGAATAACACCACGAAGCGATTAATGATTGAATTGCCTTCGACATAACTGTTGGATTGTCTCGCCGACTATTTCACTGGTGAAAAATAGAAATTCAAATACAGTGGCCGACATGTAAATTGCTAAAATAACTGTTGCTGGCCGACTTGATTGGAGCCCGAATTCTATGGAAGGCCGACATGGAACTTCAATATGATTTATTTTCTTGATGCTGGTGTATAAATAGGCATTTTGTAATTTTAAAATGATCATCAGTTATTAGATATTCGATACACAACAAGTAGATATAGTGGAATAAAATTATCAGATTAGAGACTATTGTTGCATGATTTCAGAATGGAGGTATTTATGAAAATCAGTTGATGTTGCTGCATTTCTTTGGTGTCAATTATTTGTTGAATATAATGAAAGTATTGCTAAGCTGTCTCCAAGATTGAAGCTTTCTGGTTGTTTGAATTGATATGACAAGTTTATATATAATTCATCAGTGCACATTTGTTGTATCTGTTTGATTGATTGATTGGTTCTTTCAAGCAAAGATTAAATCCTTTTAGTTAATCACAGTAATCAGAGAGAATGATCTAGATTGTTCAAGTAGAGATTCGTAATCAAATTTTGCATCTTTATACAAGTTGTAAACAATGTAGCGTACCAAATAATTTGAGTTTTTCTCTAGAGAAGTGTTGCTCATTTTGATCTCATTTTGACTCCGCATACCCAATAAGGCACTGGTCTCTGCACTTCATCATTTTGAACTCATTTTGTTTCTTTATATTTGTTAATTAAGCATTTTAGGATTTAGATCAGAAGATTACTATTGCTGTCAAGTTTGATTTCATTTGTTCACTTCCATCTACCATTGTGGACAAATCATTGCAAGAGGGATAATCATA